>CM039513.1:29568265-30228265 GCA_022432975.1 Begonia masoniana | reverse complement strand
CCTTAGCTCACATCCTATAATCGAGGATGGCCCTTAGCTCACATCCTATAATCGAGGATGGCCCTTAGCTCACATCCTATAATCGAGGATGGCCCTTAGCTCACATCCTATAATCGAGGATGGCCCTTAGCTCACATCCTATAATCGAGGATGGCCCTTAGCTCACATCCTATAATCGAGGATGGCCCTTAGCTCACATCCTATAATCGAGGATGGCCCTTAGCTCACATCCTATAATCGAGGATGGCCCTTAGCTCACATCCTATAATCGAGGATGGCCCTTAGCTCACATCCTATAATCGAGGATGGCCCTTAGCTCACATCCTATAATCGAGGATGGCCCTTAGCTCACATCCTATAATCGAGGATGGCCCTTAGCTCACATCCTATAAGGCCAAGACAGAATCGGCCATCATGTTCCTAAACCGGTTTTTGAGTAACACTCCTCCAATCTTCAATCTAACCACTCTAACCACCTAAACTAATTCATCCAACCACTAAACTATCAAATTTGGAAAGAAAACAAGACTTTGAACCCCAATTTTCGGACTCCATGGTTAGGGTTTTTCAAACCCTGACCAAACTCTCCAAAAACACTCTAAAAACCCTTAAAAACAAACCCTAACAAACATTAAACTAAAACCCCCAACAAAACTTACCTTAATCTCTTGAAAATCTATGGAAAGGAGGATGAGGGAGGCGACAATTGAGGCTGGTTCGTGGAGAGGAAGAAAGGGGAGAAGATGACTCATAGTTTTAAAATTTTGTCATTTTAATCACATAAATTTTTACCTTTTTGTTTTTACCACTCAATTTCTATAAAATTGTAATTCAACCTCACCTTTTCTCCTTTCAATTCCCAACGTGAAATGCATCCCTAATCCACCTTTTCTTCCATTTATTTCACTTTAAATTTCCTTTGAATTTTCAACACCAAATTTCTATTGGTTGGTTTATTCCACTTTGACTTTTCAACATTTTCAACTACCACCTTTTTCTCTTCTCTTTTTTTTTTCCAACGTGAAATGCTTCATTCAATCCTCACTTTCCATTGCTTTTCACTTTTATTTACAAGCATTTCTATTGGTTAATGCATTTTGACTTTTTCAAACCATGGAATTTTCAAACATTACATTTCCAACCAATCACCACCTTTCATTCTCTCCCATTTATTTTCAACGTGAAACCACACAAAATTACCACCTTTTCACCCTTTAATGCAACTTAACACTAGCATTCTATTGGTTTGACTTTTCAAACTCTTGTTGAAGTTTGAATTGTCAATCTTCTATCCACTTTCATCACTTAATCTCACTTAACACTAAGCTATCCTATCACTCCTACTTGACTTAAACTAGGGCTACGCGTGTAATAGAAATTCCGGGTGTTACATCCATGAAGGCTGCCGGTGTATTAGTCAATCCAAAGGACATAACCAAAAACTCATAATGTCCATATCTTGTACGAAAAGCTGTCTTAGGAATATCTTCTGATTTAACTTTCAATTGATAGTAACCTGACCTTAGATCAATCTTAAAGAAAACTCGCACACCATTAAGCTGGTCAAATAAATCATCACAGTCATTTCCTTACTCTTCTTTGAAGCTTGAAAGGTATGTTTCAAACTACCAGGGGGTTGGAAGCTAACTATTCCAGTCTTACAATCAATTGTGGCGTGGTGCTTAAACAACCAATCCATTCCTGTGTTAATAGAAATCATCACAGTCATTTCCTTACTCTTCTTTGAAGCTTGAAAGGTATGTTTCAAACTACCAGGGGGTTGGAAGCTAACTATTCCAGTCTTACAATCAATTGTGGCGTGGTGCTTAAACAACCAATCCATTCCTGTGTTAATAGAAATCATCACAGTCATTTCCTTACTCTTCTTTGAAGCTTGAAAGGTATGTTTCAAACTACCAGGGGGTTGGAAGCTAACTATTCCAGTCTTACAATCAATTGTGGCGTGGTGCTTAAACAACCAATCCATTCCTGTGTTAATAGAAATCATCACAGTCATTTCCTTACTCTTCTTTGAAGCTTGAAAGGTATGTTTCAAACTACCAGGGGGTTGGAAGCTAACTATTCCAGTCTTACAATCAATTGTGGCGTGGTGCTTAAACAACCAATCCATTCCTGTGTTAATAGAAATCATCACAGTCATTTCCTTACTCTTCTTTGAAGCTTGAAAGGTATGTTTCAAACTACCAGGGGGTTGGAAGCTAACTATTCCAGTCTTACAATCAATTGTGGCGTGGTGCTTAAACAACCAATCCATTCCTGTGTTAATAGAAATCATCACAGTCATTTCCTTACTCTTCTTTGAAGCTTGAAAGGTATGTTTCAAACTACCAGGGGGTTGGAAGCTAACTATTCCAGTCTTACAATCAATTGTGGCGTGGTGCTTAAACAACCAATCCATTCCTGTGTTAATAGAAATCATCACAGTCATTTCCTTACTCTTCTTTGAAGCTTGAAAGGTATGTTTCAAACTACCAGGGGGTTGGAAGCTAACTATTCCAGTCTTACAATCAATTGTGGCGTGGTGCTTAAACAACCAATCCATTCCTGTGTTAATAGAAATCATCACAGTCATTTCCTTACTCTTCTTTGAAGCTTGAAAGGTATGTTTCAAACTACCAGGGGGTTGGAAGCTAACTATTCCAGTCTTACAATCAATTGTGGCGTGGTGCTTAAACAACCAATCCATTCCTGTGTTAATAGAAATCATCACAGTCATTTCCTTACTCTTCTTTGAAGCTTGAAAGGTATGTTTCAAACTACCAGGGGGTTGGAAGCTAACTATTCCAGTCTTACAATCAATTGTGGCGTGGTGCTTAAACAACCAATCCATTCCTGTGTTAATAGAAATCATCACAGTCATTTCCTTACTCTTCTTTGAAGCTTGAAAGGTATGTTTCAAACTACCAGGGGGTTGGAAGCTAACTATTCCAGTCTTACAATCAATTGTGGCGTGGTGCTTAAACAACCAATCCATTCCTGTGTTAATAGAAATCATCACAGTCATTTCCTTACTCTTCTTTGAAGCTTGAAAGGTATGTTTCAAACTACCAGGGGGTTGGAAGCTAACTATTCCAGTCTTACAATCAATTGTGGCGTGGTGCTTAAACAACCAATCCATTCCTGTGTTAATAGAAATCATCACAGTCATTTCCTTACTCTTCTTTGAAGCTTGAAAGGTATGTTTCAAACTACCAGGGGGTTGGAAGCTAACTATTCCAGTCTTACAATCAATTGTGGCGTGGTGCTTAAACAACCAATCCATTCCTGTGTTAATAGAAATCATCACAGTCATTTCCTTACTCTTCTTTGAAGCTTGAAAGGTATGTTTCAAACTACCAGGGGGTTGGAAGCTAACTATTCCAGTCTTACAATCAATTGTGGCGTGGTGCTTAAACAACCAATCCATTCCTGTGTTAATAGAAATCATCACAGTCATTTCCTTACTCTTCTTTGAAGCTTGAAAGGTATGTTTCAAACTACCAGGGGGTTGGAAGCTAACTATTCCAGTCTTACAATCAATTGTGGCGTGGTGCTTAAACAACCAATCCATTCCTGTGTTAATAGAAATCATCACAGTCATTTCCTTACTCTTCTTTGAAGCTTGAAAGGTATGTTTCAAACTACCAGGGGGTTGGAAGCTAACTATTCCAGTCTTACAATCAATTGTTGGCTTCAGTCCATTCACAAATTTGAACACCTTATTCTCGTCCTTGTGAGCAAAATGTCCAGCAAACCTGGATAAGGACTCAAATTGCCTACTGTACTCGGCCACAGACCCCGTCTGCTTCAAGTTCAGAAACTTCAACTTCTTCGCGGTCTGGACAGTGCTGTTGAAATACTTCTCATAGAAAATGTCTTTGAATTGTGACCAAGGCATCGCCAAAACATCAGTAGTGGTCTCTATTGTTTCCCACCAAAGTTGAGCTTCACCAGCCAAGCGAAATGTTGCCAACGTGACCTTCGCTCCTTCTCCAATGTTGGCGCACCTAAACATACTCTCAATCTTCCTAAGCCACCCTTCAGCAATAACTGGATCAGATGGCTGACCATCAAACGTGGGTGGTCGTAACCTCCTGAATCTATCTCCAAAATGTTCATTGCTAGAACCCGAGTTGGCACTTCCTTGTACTTCTCGGTTCAACAGTACTCCTAGTTGATTAGATTGTTGACGCACTAAATCGGTTTGCTGACGCACCAAATCTGCCAGCTGCCTAATCACACTAGGCTCCTCATCACCTCTCAAATTTGGCATTTCCCTTGGCACTCTAGGTCTTCCTGGACGTCTGGCTATTATACTAAATTCCTTCACAGGGTTAACTACTCTCATAAACATCTTATAACTAAAGCTAACATAAACACTTACAGTTGTTGGAGTACTCCCATGCGACGATCGGTACTGATGAGTAATCTTTTGAACGGTTTAACTGAATGTCTCTGATACCATACTGTAACGCCCCGAGTTATCTGAAGCCGGTTCGCCACACATAATACTGAACCGAACTATAGGATTTTTGAGATAATTCTAAAGCTTCACTTAACGGACGAAATTTGACATTTTACAAGGTAAATACTAAAAACTTGCAGCGGAAAAATCATTTAAGCAGAACAGAGTTAAGCAAAACTTTAAAACAATGTTTGAATAATCAGTAAAATATTAAGAGGTAATTCGGCCAGAAGAAGTGAAGACTTAAGTGTTAAATAATTAGAATTCGTAAAAGTCAAACACGTCTTCCAATCACTAGACGACAAAAAGGCTTCTTCTCACATCTTCCGGTCACTAAACGACAAAAAGACTTCTTCTCACATCTTCTGGTCACTAAACGACAAAAAGACTTCTTCTCACATCTTCCGGTCACTAAACGACAAAAAGACTTCTTCTCACATCTTCCGGTCACTAAACGACAAAAAGACTTCTTCTCACATCTTCCGGTCACTAAACGACAAAAAGACTTCTTCTCACATCTTCCGGTCACTAAACGACAAAAAGACTTCTTCTCACATCTTCCGGTCACTAAACGACAAAAAGACTTCTTCTCACATCTTCCGGTCACTAAACGACAAAAAGACTTCTTCTCACATCTTCCGGTCACTAAACGACAAAAAGACTTCTTCTCACATCTTCCGGTCACTAAACGACAAAAAGACTTCTTCTCACATCTTCCGGTCACTAAACGACAAAAAGACTTCTTCTCACATCTTCCGGTCACTAAACGACAAAAAGACTTCTTCTCACATCTTCCGGTCACTAAACGACAAAAAGACTTCTTCTCACATCTTCCGGTCACTAAACGACAAAAAGACTTCTTCTCACATCTTCCGGTCACTAAACGACAAAAAGACTTCTTCTCACATCTTCCGGTCACTAAACGACAAAAAGACTTCTTCTCACATCTTCCGGTCACTAAACGACAAAAAGACTTCTTCTCACATCTTCCGGTCACTAAACGACAAAAAGACTTCTTCTCACATCTTCCGGTCACTAAACGACAAAAAGACTTCTTCTCACATCTTCCGGTCACTAAACGACAAAAAGACTTCTTCTCACATCTTCCGGTCACTAAACGACAAAAAGACTTCTTCTCACATCTTCCGGTCACTAAACGACAAAAAGACTTCTTCTCACATCTTCCGGTCACTAAACGACAAAAAGACTTCTTCTCACATCTTCCGGTCACTAAACGACAAAAAGACTTCTTCTCACATCTTCCGGTCACTAAACGACAAAAAGACTTCTTCTCACATCTTCCGGTCACTAAACGACAAAAAGACTTCTTCTCACATCTTCCGGTCACTAAACGACAAAAAGACTTCTTCTCACATCTTCCGGTCACTAAACGACAAAAAGACTTCTTCTCACATCTTCCGGTCACTAAACGACAAAAAGACTTCTTCTCACATCTTCCGGTCACTAAACGACAAAAAGACTTCTTCTCACATCTTCCGGTCACTAAACGACAAAAAGACTTCTTCTCACATCTTCCGGTCACTAAACGACAAAAAGACTTCTTCTCACATCTTCCGGTCACTAAACGACAAAAAGACTTCTTCTCACATCTTCCGGTCACTAAACGACAAAAAGACTTCTTCTCACATCTTCCGGTCACTAAACGACAAAAAGACTTCTTCTCACATCTTCCGGTCACTAAACGACAAAAAGACTTCTTCTCACATCTTCCGGTCACTAAACGACAAAAAGACTTCTTCTCACATCTTCCGGTCACTAAACGACAAAAAGACTTCTTCTCACATCTTCCGGTCACTAAACGACAAAAAGACTTCTTCTCACATCTTCCGGTCACTAAACGACAAAAAGACTTCTTCTCACATCTTCCGGTCACTAAACGACAAAAAGACTTCTTCTCACATCTTCCGGTCACTAAACGACAAAAAGACTTCTTCTCACATCTTCCGGTCACTAAACGACAAAAAGACTTCTTCTCACATCTTCCGGTCACTAAACGACAAAAAGACTTCTTCTCACATCTTCCGGTCACTAAACGACAAAAAGACTTCTTCTCACATCTTCCGGTCACTAAACGACAAAAAGACTTCTTCTCACATCTTCCGGTCACTAAACGACAAAAAGACTTCTTCTCACATCTTCCGGTCACTAAACGACAAAAAGACTTCTTCTCACATCTTCCGGTCACTAAACGACAAAAAGACTTCTTCTCACATCTTCCGGTCACTAAACGACAAAAAGACTTCTTCTCACATCTTCCGGTCACTAAACGACAAAAAGACTTCTTCTCACATCTTCCGGTCACTAAACGACAAAAAGACTTCTTCTCACATCTTCCGGTCACTAAACGACAAAAAGACTTCTTCTCACATCTTCCGGTCACTAAACGACAAAAAGACTTCTTCTCACATCTTCCGGTCACTAAACGACAAAAAGACTTCTTCTCACATCTTCCGGTCACTAAACGACAAAAAGACTTCTTCTCACATCTTCCGGTCACTAAACGACAAAAAGACTTCTTCTCACATCTTCCGGTCACTAAACGACAAAAAGACTTCTTCTCACATCTTCCGGTCACTAAACGACAAAAAGACTTCTTCTCACATCTTCCGGTCACTAAACGACAAAAAGACTTCTTCTCACATCTTCCGGTCACTAAACGACAAAAAGACTTCTTCTCACATCTTCCGGTCACTAAACGACAAAAAGACTTCTTCTCACATCTTCCGGTCACTAAACGACAAAAAGACTTCTTCTCACATCTTCCGGTCACTAAACGACAAAAAGACTTCTTCTCACATCTTCCGGTCACTAAACGACAAAAAGACTTCTTCTCACATCTTCACCTACATCACAAAACTCATCTATTAGCCTAATGCTAAGTAAGTAAAGCAATAATGATATGGAATGCTGAAACATAAATTCCTAAATATGCAGTTTCTACTTTCTAATCTCAGTTGCATATGCATTCGTTTCTGATCTGATCCCCATGTGAAATTGGAAGTTGGATCACTTCTCCCAAAGTCATACATCCTCTCTCTCGATTAAGGGGCGGATTAGTTCCCTTAACAACTGTTCAGATCCCCCTGTGAAATTGGGAGTTGGATCAGTTTTCCTAAAGTCATACATCCTCGCTTTCGATTAAGAGGCAGATTAGTTCCCTTAACAATTGTTACAGTCTGTCATTCCTTACCATGCCATTTCATGTAAATTCATTTTTGCACACTTTCAAAATATAATGCATGACATATAAACACATTTAAGCAAACATAATCCTACTGTTTTGTGATGTAGGCCCGAAGACACAAGCATACTTCACTTACCTAGCTCTCCTGTAAATGCTCGGTTTCAAACTACTTCAGAAGTTTTGTTCACCTAAGTCATAAACAGAATATTAATTAGATTTCTACTAAACTTCATTCTAATCTATCCAGAAATCTAAGGAAACTAGTTTGGAAGCTTAGTTCATTGTACATTCCCGATTTACCACAAAACCCGAACTAGTTTACCCATACGGCATTCACAAAAACTCACATTTATACCCTCTTCAATCATCGATAGCTACTAGTACAGCAAGAAATCAAAATAGGGCTCACCTAGTTTGGAGTAGATTCGGGTAGAAGAATCTCCTAGGGAGCTCTGCTGCTTGAGCTGAAGACCGAAAGAGAGAAAATAGGGAATAGTGGCGGCTACAGTGCATTAAACCCAAAACCTCTTTCCTTAAATACGTTATCCATTTTTAAATTTCCAATTACTCATATGCCCTTGCCTAGTCATCCATTAACCCTACCCTCATTATTGCCATTTAAAGTGTGCCATTAATTCATAAAAGAATTGAGAATTGGTTCGATAAAACCGGGTGTTACATTACATCTCACGCTTAAGTTCATCAACCCTAGCCTTAGTTATTTACGTATTCATCGGCTTCGACTTTGTTACATACGAGTCGAACCTTTGAAATTTTCTAACTTAACCTCACTTCTAGTGAGCTCAAACATTTTTTGTTCGAGTTCTCATTTTTCTCATTTGAAAATTCCCATCATACCTCAAATCGCACAACACTAAATACTTATGAACTAAACCTCAAATTCTATCCTTCCCTTTTATCTAACAATTTCCTTTTTCCTATCTCTTAAACTACATAATATTACTTCCAGTGTAACACCCCCGAACCCACCTGGCTCGGTGCGCTACTTGGCTCACACTAACCCCAATTAAAACTACGTTTAAAAGGATTTTCAATAAAAATTTTGACAGAGTATCGCCTGAAAATGGCGCCTCCAAAATGCTAGGTACCTGCATACAAATAAATCCCAACCAATCCAGAATACTTCTATTCAACTAACCACTCAACTATCTAGCATACGAAATCTCCAAATAGCAATAAGGAGGAAACTAAACTACTAACATCCCTAAGTGAAGAAAATCCTCAGTATAGGGCGACACATCACCCTTATCTATGATTATATCCAACAAATCCACATAGCTATACAATAACTTTCAAAAACCTCAACCAAAAAAGGTTATGCCGTCTCATCACTTCCACCTACATATATCTACAATAACCGAACAAAAGACAAAGTCCCACATCTCCCAAAGACCATGATCGAGACGCCCCGACAACTGCCAGCACCGGCATACAGCATGCACCAACGACTGCGTCCAACCCTAGCTTTCCACATAGCCTTCACCTGTACTCCTGTCGATATCTACACCACAGAACACAAAACGTAAGCCTAATGCTTAGCAATTAGGGAACAATGCAGTTTAAAACCATGCACAATGCACTACAACACTCACACACACACCCTAACACATGCGGTTTCTAACTCTCGGTTGTATGCATTGCGTTCTTATTTCATTTCGTATGCGTACCTCTCTAGTAGAATAGCATTCTACTCGAGACTCATCAGCGTACCTCTCGAGTAGAGATCCTTCTACTTGAGACACATGAGCATACCTCTCGAGTTCTACTCGAGACACATCAGCGTACCTCTCAAGTAGAAATCCTTCTACTCGAGACACATGAGCGTATCTCTCGAGTTCTACTCGAGACACATCAATGTACCTCTCAAGTAGAAATCCTTCTACTCGAGACACATGAGCGTACCTCTCGAGTTCTACTCCAGACACATCAGCGTACCTCTCAAGTAGAAATCCTTCTACTCGAGACACATGAGCGTATCACACTGTTGCATATCTTACATTGCCCACACACTTCAAAACATGCTAAAAACCCATGCGTTTCGTAGCTTGAAAACAATGATGCATGTCACATACAATGCACGACACAAGAGAAAGCAACAAAACAATCAAGCAAACAACCAAACAAATCCCTACCGTTCCGTGGTGTAGGCCCTAAGGCAAAAGGCACACATCCACTACTTACCTGGTTGCTCGAAACTCAATTGTCCACTTCGTCCGATACTTCAATCTCTTGATCACCTAAAATAACGAAACTTGACTTAGTAACACACTAAAGGATTCTAAGGAAATCAACTGACCAAACTAACAACACTTAACCCAATTTTTTACTCTCAAGCTCTAAAACCCGAATTGATGCATAAATAACAACATCCAACTTCAAACTTCAATAAATCAAGCTTACATTCACCAATTTATTCTCAAACTACTATTTATAGCCTAAGCCAACTAAAACCTAGATAAACGGGCCACTAATTTGGGTTCGATAAAAACCGACCCAAAACTTCGAACACGCGTAACTTTTACGTCGGATATCGGAATCGAACGATTCCAGCGGCCACGTACTCCTCTAATAACCTATTTTAATATGCCAAAAGGAATTTTAAAACAAACGAACACAACTAGGTCAAAATTGGCAAAACCCGATTCTGCCCTTTACAGGAAAATCCCCTTTTTCGGTTTTCCATCAATTCTCACCCGATTCTTCACCAATCGATCACCCTAACCCTCAATTAGCATAAACCAATCAAAATTTTGAGCTACACACACCAAAACCCGAAATGCCCAAATCGGGCTCTCTGACTTTTCGCCCAATCCGAGCTCGATGTTGCTTGGCGATCCTTGCCGGCATTAAGCCCAGCAATACGACGCCGAGAACAACCATAAATGGCCGGTGATCGGAGCTCAATCGAGCTCGTCACCCACGGCCTCCAACCGAACAAAAACAGGGCACAAAAGGAGGCTTACCCGTTCGATTTGTGCTCGGAGACAGCCGGAAGCTCGCTCGTCGCCGTCGTCTGGCCGAAAAATGCCAGAAATCGGCGGTGATTGCCCCGCCGATCGTCGCCCCTCGCTCCCTCCTCCGATCGGTCTTCGGCGCTCGGCGCTCAACTTACGAATGACAGAATGGCAAAGCCATTCTGTCGATTTGTTGTATTATAATAATAATAATAATAATAATAATAATTACATTACTATTTTACCCTTCCAAAAATTCCGTTACATCCCGTTTTTAAATTATAAATTTTCGTAAATTGACCCTCACACTATACCCAGCTTAAGTTCTCCAATTAGAATATCCTAACACAAATTAATTGACCAATTAGTTTAACCAAATTTATTCACTTTTAATTATTTTAGTAAATTACCAAATTGCCCTCACATATTTGAACTTCCGTATTTCTGTTAATTTCGCATCCACTCGACCTCAAATTTTAGGAACCCTCTTCCAAATAAAATCCCAAGTTTTTAATAAACTAAATAACCCATTAAATTCCATAAATTGACTCTCAAATCCTTCCTTTCTAAATTCGCGGGTGTTACATCCAACCTTTTTCCAAAACCTCTACACTTATTACAATATCTATTTTCACGCAAGATTTTCTCCAAAATTTACTAACTAGTTTACCCTCTTTTGTTCTTCCAAATCGGGTTCTAGGTATTCTCATCAATTTCTTTACAACAATTCGTCCAACAATCTTCTTGTTTGCAAATTTGTTGTGGACAAATTTCTACTCTTACTCCAAATTTCCTCGAATTCCTAAGTCCTCAAGTCCAATTCAATCGCTTACTAACTAAGACAACCAAATTTCTTAAACAATCCTGTAACGCCTCCGAACTCGACCCGGCTCGGTACGCTTCTTTGCTAAGCTATCCCGCGTTTAAAATGATGTTTAAAATAATTTTCGATAAATTTTGGACTCGATTTTTTGTTTTGAGCCCTCGAAAAATATTGGAAAACGTGCCCAAAATACGTTTAAAATATGTCAAAAAATATCGGGTCAAAACATAATAGAAATAGGAATTTTAACAAAAAAAATTCAAAAAGAGGTGCTGGGCGCGCGCGCTCGCCTGCGCGTGCCCAGCGCCCGATCGATCGCGCCCAGCGCCCGATCGATCGGGCCTCGGGTTTTTTTGGCCAAAAACGCCATTTTTTCACTTTTTTTCAACTTTCCTCACTTTTCTTCATTTTTCATCGAGCCAAACACCTCCAAAAATTCTAAAATTTTTACCACATGATCCCGACACCCTTAACTCCGTGTCCCGTAAAAATCTTGAAAAAACCGACTTAAAACGGCAATAAAGAAAAATAGAGAAACTAAACCCGACGTAGTTTATTTTAAAACCAAAACGAGCGGCATAACGCCTAAAATTCTATAAACCAAAACCAGAAAACATATAGTTTAAAATTCCAAATATGTGCAACCACTATCCAACAACACAACCGATTCGTAAACGTCCAAAATAGCTAAGAAAAGAATTACAACACAACATACCAAATCTCTCCACTTTTCTAACTTTTCTCCAAGCAAATCCTTTCCAAAATACTTATAAAAACATTCTACATCAAACTCCCACAAAATACCCGAGGAAATGATCGTGACGCCCTGACAATAGCCTGCACCGGCATACTCCATGCATCACCAACTGCTGCCTATTCCTGGGCTGTCTCATCTACCTCACCTGAGTAAATCTCGTCACCTACATCATAGAACACAAAACGTAAGCCTAATGCTTAGCAAGTAGGGAATAACGGATGCGATAACACAATGCAATCAAACCTAACACATGCAGTTTCTATCACTCAGTTGTGCTTATTTGTTGTTCGTTGCTTTAATCATTTCATAAGCTGTGTGGATCGGGTAAGCTCACATCCTATAATCGTACAAGACGGCCATTCCCAGAACCACCTTTACGTATTTTAGTCGGTCATTTAATAAGCCATGTGGATCGGGTAAGCTCACATCCTATAATCGTACTTGACGACCATTCCCAGAACCACCATTTAGTCGGTCATCCTTCATAGAGGTCCCCTCGGGGTGCTACGCTCCAGCACTTATTCCCGACAAGGCACACTGATCAAGATGCATTTTTCAATTCACTTTATCTGATTACGTTTCACGCTCACAATCAAACCATGCAATAAAACTTGTATTTTGCTTAATTGAAAACCATGATGCATGTCAACGAATATGCAACACAACACAACGCGAAACAAATAACCATTAACCCTACCGTTCTATGGTGTAGGCCCGGAGGTGAAAGGATAGCAACCACTACTTACCTGGCTGCTCGGCACTCGATTGTTCACTTCGTCCAACAAAACTATTCGCTCGACAACCTAACAAATAGAAAAATAACTTAGCAATTATTCTAGAAAAGTCCAAGGAAATCTTAAACCAAAAACTAACTAAAATTTAACCAACTAAACAATTCAAAACTTAAAACCCGATTTTTCTCACTCTTTTAGCGTCCAACTTCAAACGGCCACAACTCACTCATTTTTCAACGGATTTTAACGTGCCACCCCAATCTGTAAACCTCTACACGTCTACTATCCATTGAAACACTCAAATTAACCATCCAAATAATTTGACCAACCCGAAATGCACAAAACAGTTTCGACCCTCTAACTCCACAAAATCGATTTTTCACAATCTTTCACCTCCAACCTTAACCTATCTCCATAAACAACCTAATCTATCCTATTTAATGTCTAAACTACCAAAATAGGAAGAAAAATCACCAAGGAATTCAAAATTTCGGAGCTTCCCCATTAGGGTTTCCAAACCCTCACTAAACTCACTCAAAATACACTTAAAACACCAAAAACCTTCACTAGAATGTATAAATCTCAAAACCCATTTAAAATTTCACCTTAATCTTTGCAAAACTTGAAGAAAAATGAAGAGGAGACTCCTCCCATGGTAGCTGCCATGAAATGGAGATGAAGAGGAAGAAAAATTGCTTTTTACACCTCACATTTCTCTCTTTTAAAAACTATTTTTCCTACTTTTAATTTTCTCCACACAGTTCTTAATTTTTATAAAAGTAACCCAACTTTTATTCACTCAAATTCCAACGTTTTTTCCACTTTAAAACCACAATTTTCCACTTAATATATACACACAATTTTCCATTTACTATATACAATTACATTTCTTTCACAATTTCTTCCTTAGTTTAAGTTCTCACATAATACAAATTCCTAACCACTCTGTACTAAGATTTCCACTCAATGTATTTTCAAATTTTTTACTCTATATAACATAACCCTAGAATGAACGTTAAACCCTCAAACATACTCCAAACTAGGGTTGCATATGTTTTAGTAAAAATTTCGGGTGTTACAAATCCTCAAAATATGCTATAACACTTATACTTCATAAACTTAAACAATTAAAATAAATAAATAAAAGGTACCTAAGGCGATGGCGTGTTACACTACATCCTCTGCATCGGTGAGGGTGAAGGCTCTTGGTGTTACTCCTACAGGTCCTTATTTATCGTTGGGCAGTCCTTGGCGAGGTGACATGTCTCGTTGTAATTAAAACATCAGCCTTTATTTTTATTCGGACAGTTGAAACAGTGGCCCCAACCAGCTTTACACTCACCATCATGAAATTTATTACACTTTGGGCATTGGGGAAACTAAACATATCCTTGTGCACGCTTCTCATTCCCTTGGCCAATCCTTCATCACCAGTCCTTTTAACACCCCGTGATTGTTGCCCTTCATTGTTCAGCTAAGCAAAATTTTCTTTGAAAAATTCCCTTAGAGGTTCTTCCTTTCCATGGAACCCCATCTCTATTTCTTCTAACTGTAGAGCCTTGGCTACTACCTTAGTATACGGCACATCATCCAATCCCGCTATCGTAGCCCCTCGTAAAATATCCATCTTTAGTCCCTAGATGAACTGATGTACCTTATTCTCCTCAGTGTCCACCAAGTGGGTAGCATAGCGGGAAAGCGACTCGAATCTGCTGACATATTCGGGCACCGATCCATATTGCTGTAGTTGAGCAAATTCAATCATTTTGCTCTTCCTCACATTACGGCCGAAGTACTTCTCGTAGAAAACTCTTTTGAATCCGTCCCAAGTCATCTCTATTGCTGCTGTTGTCGTTTGTACTGTGTCCCACCAAAATCCTACATCCTTGGTGAGATGAAACAAGGCACACATGACTTTCTTACTTTCCTCCACTTCTGGATAATTAAACATCATTTCTATCGTCCGGATCCAATCCTCAGTTTGAGTTTGGTCTGTAGATTGTCCGTCGAACATTGGTGGTCAGAGCCATTGAAACCTTTCTCCACTAGTATTGTAACAACCCTAGAGGGATCGTCACATAAACCCTATCTTTCTTAATCAATTAATTCTCATTACTCACTCATTATTCATTATTAATAATATATTTTATATTTTTTTTTATGAAACATAAATTAACTCAAGACATCATACACGATTCACTAGGCCTCATTCGGCATAGGAAAACATTACACATCTGCCGGTGGGCAGTGCAATGTGTATCGGCTGGTGAAGGGAAACATAAACCTTTAGACTGCATCTACCGATAGAGAAATAAACCACATCTACCGATCATTAGACGACAAAATAGCACTTTCATCATCCGATGGCTTAAACACTCTACACCTGCCGATCGCTAGACGACAAAATAGCACTTTCATCATCCGATGGCTTAAACACTCTACACCTGCCGATCGCTAGACGACAAAATAGCACTTTCATCATCCGATGGCTTAAACACTCTACACCTGCCGATCGCTAGACGACAAAATAGCACTTTCATCATCCGATGGCTTAAACACTCTACACCTGCCGATCGCTAGACGACAAAATAGCACTTTCATCATCCGATGGCTTAAACACTCTACACCTGCCGATCGCTAGACGACAAAATAGCACTTTCATCATCCGATGGCTTAAACACTCTACACCTGCCGATCGCTAGACGACAAAATAGCACTTTCATCATCCGATGGCTTAAACACTCTACACCTGCCGATCGCTAGACGACAAAATAGCACTTTCATCATCCGATGGCTTAAACACTCTACACCTGCCGATCGCTAGACGACAAAATAGCACTTTCATCATCCGATGGCTTAAACACTCTACACCTGCCGATCGCTAGACGACAAAATAGCACTTTCATCATCCGATGGCTTAAACACTCTACACCTGCCGATCGCTAGACGACAAAATAGCACTTTCATCATCCGATGGCTTAAACACTCTACACCTGCCGATCGCTAGACGACAAAATAGCACTTTCATCATCCGATGGCTTAAACACTCTACACCTGCCGATCGCTAGACGACAAAATAGCACTTTCATCATCCGATGGCTTAAACACTCTACACCTGCCGATCGCTAGACGACAAAATAGCACTTTCATCATCCGATGGCTTAAACACTCTACACCTGCCGATCGCTAGACGACAAAATAGCACTTTCATCATCCGATGGCTTAAACACTCTACACCTGCCGATCGCTAGACGACAAAATAGCACTTTCATCATCCGATGGCTTAAACACTCTACACCTGCCGATCGCTAGACGACAAAATAGCACTTTCATCATCCGATGGCTTAAACACTCTACACCTGCCGATCGCTAGACGACAAAATAGCACTTTCATCATCCGATGGCTTAAACACTCTACACCTGCCGATCGCTAGACGACAAAATAGCACTTTCATCATCCGATGGCTTAAACACTCTACACCTGCCGATCGCTAGACGACAAAATAGCACTTTCATCATCCGATGGCTTAAACACTCTACACCTGCCGATCGCTAGACGACAAAATAGCACTTTCATCATCCGATGGCTTAAACACTCTACACCTGCCGATCGCTAGACGACAAAATAGCACTTTCATCATCCGATGGCTTAAACACTCTACACCTGCCGATCGCTAGACGACAAAATAGCACTTTCATCATCCGATGGCTTAAACACTCTACACCTGCCGATCGCTAGACGACAAAATAGCACTTTCATCATCCGATGGCTTAAACACTCTACACCTGCCGATCGCTAGACGACAAAATAGCACTTTCATCATCCGATGGCTTAAACACTCTACACCTGCCGATCGCTAGACGACAAAATAGCACTTTCATCATCCGATGGCTTAAACACTCTACACCTGCCGATCGCTAGACGACAAAATAGCACTTTCATCATCCGATGGCTTAAACACTCTACACCTGCCGATCGCTAGACGACAAAATAGCACTTTCATCATCCGATGGCTTAAACACTCTACACCTGCCGATCGCTAGACGACAAAATAGCACTTTCATCATCCGATGGCTTAAACACTCTACACCTGCCGATCGCTAGACGACAAAATAGCACTTTCATCATCCGATGGCTTAAACACTCTACACCTGCCGATCGCTAGACGACAAAATAGCACTTTCATCATCCGATGGCTTAAACACTCTACACCTGCCGATCGCTAGACGACAAAATAGCACTTTCATCATCCGATGGCTTAAACACTCTACACCTGCCGATCGCTAGACGACAAAATAGCACTTTCATCATCCGATGGCTTAAACACTCTACACCTGCCGATCGCTAGACGACAAAATAGCACTTTCATCATCCGATGGCTTAAACACTCTACACCTGCCGATCGCTAGACGACAAAATAGCACTTTCATCATCCGATGGCTTAAACACTCTACACCTGCCGATCGCTAGACGACAAAATAGCACTTTCATCATCCGATGGCTTAAACACTCTACACCTGCCGATCGCTAGACGACAAAATAGCACTTTCATCATCCGATGGCTTAAACACTCTACACCTGCCGATCGCTAGACGACAAAATAGCACTTTCATCATCCGATGGCTTAAACACTCTACACCTGCCGATCGCTAGACGACAAAATAGCACTTTCATCATCCGATGGCTTAAACACTCTACACCTGCCGATCGCTAGACGACAAAATAGCACTTTCATCATCCGATGGCTTAAACACTCTACACCTGCCGATCGCTAGACGACAAAATAGCACTTTCATCATCCGATGGCTTAAACACTCTACACCTGCCGATCGCTAGACGACAAAATAGCACTTTCATCATCCGATGGCTTAAACACTCTACACCTGCCGATCGCTAGACGACAAAATAGCACTTTCATCATCCGATGGCTTAAACACTCTACACCTGCCGATCGCTAGACGACAAAATAGCACTTTCATCATCCGATGGCTTAAACACTCTACACCTGCCGATCGCTAGACGACAAAATAGCACTTTCATCATCCGATGGCTTAAACACTCTACACCTGCCGATCGCTAGACGACAAAATAGCACTTTCATCATCCGATGGCTTAAACACTCTACACCTGCCGATCGCTAGACGACAAAATAGCACTTTCATCATCCGATGGCTTAAACACTCTACACCTGCCGATCGCTAGACGACAAAATAGCACTTTCATCATCCGATGGCTTAAACACTCTACACCTGCCGATCGCTAGACGACAAAATAGCACTTTCATCATCCGATGGCTTAAACACTCTACACCTGCCGATCGCTAGACGACAAAATAGCACTTTCATCATCCGATGGCTTAAACACTCTACACCTGCCGATCGCTAGACGACAAAATAGCACTTTCATCATCCGATGGCTTAAACACTCTACACCTGCCGATCGCTAGACGACAAAATAGCACTTTCATCATCCGATGGCTTAAACACTCTACACCTGCCGATCGCTAGACGACAAAATAGCACTTTCATCATCCGATGGCTTAAACACTCTACACCTGCCGATCGCTAGACGACAAAATAGCACTTTCATCATCCGATGGCTTAAACACTCTACACCTGCCGATCGCTAGACGACAAAATAGCACTTTCATCATCCGATGGCTTAAACACTCTACACCTGCCGATCGCTAGACGACAAAATAGCACTTTCATCATCCGATGGCTTAAACACTCTACACCTGCCGATCGCTAGACGACAAAATAGCACTTTCATCATCCGATGGCTTAAACACTCTACACCTGCCGATCGCTAGACGACAAAATAGCACTTTCATCATCCGATGGCTTAAACACTCTACACCTGCCGATCGCTAGACGACAAAATAGCACTTTCATCATCCGATGGCTTAAACACTCTACACCTGCCGATCGCTAGACGACAAAATAGCACTTTCATCATCCGATGGCTTAAACACTCTACACCTGCCGATCGCTAGACGACAAAATAGCACTTTCATCATCCGATGGCTTAAACACTCTACACCTGCCGATCGCTAGACGACAAAATAGCACTTTCATATTCGTCATTCGTAATCATTGTTCATAATCATTGTTCATAATCATTGTTCATAATCATTGTTCATAATCATTGTTCATAATCATTGTTCATAATCATTGTTCATAATCATTGTTCATAATCATTGTTCATAATCATTGTTCATAATCATTGTTCATAATCATTGTTCATAATCATTGTTCATAATCATTGTTCATAATCATTGTTCATAATCATTGTTCATAATCATTGTTCATAATCATTGTTCATAATCATTGTTCATAATCATTGTTCATAATCATTGTTCATAATCATTGTTCATAATCATTGTTCATAATCATTGTTCATAATCATTGTTCATAATCATTGTTCATAATCATTGTTCATAATCATTGTTCATAATCATTGTTCATAATCATTGTTCATAATCATTGTTCATAATCATTGTTCATAATCATTGTTCATAATCATTGTTCATAATCATTGTTCATAATCATTGTTCATAATCATTGTTCATAATCATTGTTCATAATCATTGTTCATAATCATTGTTCATAATCATTGTTCATAATCATTGTTCATAATCATTGTTCATAATCATTGTTCATAATCATTGTTCATAATCATTGTTCATAATCATTGTTCATAATCATTGTTCATAATCATTGTTCATAATCATTGTTCATAATCATTGTTCATAATCATTGTTCATAATCATTGTTCATAATCATTGTTCATAATCATTGTTCATAATCATTGTTCATAATCATTGTTCATAATCATTGTTCATAATCATTGTTCATAATCATTGTTCATAATCATTGTTCATAATCATTGTTCATAATCATTGTTCATAATCATTGTTCATAATCATTGTTCATAATCATTGTTCATAATCATTGTTCATAATCATTGTTCATAATCATTGTTCATAATCATTGTTCATAATCATTGTTCATAATCATTGTTCATAATCATTGTTCATAATCATTGTTCATAATCATTGTTCATAATCATTGTTCATAATCATTGTTCATAATCATTGTTCATAATCATTGTTCATAATCATTGTTCATAATCATTGTTCATAATCATTGTTCATAATCATTGTTCATAATCATTGTTCATAATCATTGTTCATAATCATTGTTCATAATCATTGTTCATAATCATTGTTCATAATCATTGTTCATAATCATTGTTCATAATCATTGTTCATAATCATTGTTCATAATCATTGTTCATAATCATTGTTCATAATCATTGTTCATAATCATTGTTCATAATCATTGTTCATAATCATTGTTCATAATCATTGTTCATAATCATTGTTCATAATCATTGTTCATAATCATTGTTCATAATCATTGTTCATAATCATTGTTCATAATCATTGTTCATAATCATTGTTCATAATCATTGTTCATAATCATTGTTCATAATCATTGTTCATAATCATTGTTCATAATCATTGTTCATAATCATTGTTCATAATCATTGTTCATAATCATTGTTCATAATCATTGTTCATAATCATTGTTCATAATCATTGTTCATAATCATTGTTCATAATCATTGTTCATAATCATTGTTCATAATCATTGTTCATAATCATTGTTCATAATCATTGTTCATAATCATTGTTCATAATCATTGTTCATAATCATTGTTCATAATCATTGTTCATAATCATTGTTCATAATCATTGTTCATAATCATTGTTCATAATCATTGTTCATAATCATTGTTCATAATCATTGTTCATAATCATTGTTCATAATCATTGTTCATAATCATTGTTCATAATCATTGTTCATAATCATTGTTCATAATCATTGTTCATAATCATTGTTCATAATCATTGTTCATAATCATTGTTCATAATCATTGTTCATAATCATTGTTCATAATCATTGTTCATAATCATTGTTCATAATCATTGTTCATAATCATTGTTCATAATCATTGTTCATAATCATTGTTCATAATCATTGTTCATAATCATTGTTCATAATCATTGTTCATAATCATTGTTCATAATCATTGTTCATAATCATTGTTCATAATCATTGTTCATAATCATTGTTCATAATCATTGTTCATAATCATTGTTCATAATCATTGTTCATAATCATTGTTCATAATCATTGTTCATAATCATTGTTCATAATCATTGTTCATAAAAATTTGACAAACGGAATCTCTTTATTCCTCAGAGTCTTAACTGCGGACTCCAATATCTGCACTGGTCTCTCTTCATACATTAATGATGGTTCAATCTCAATATCCACTGGCTTAACAACTTGCGTCAGATCTCGTATGCATTTTCTTAACATTGACACGTGAAAGACATTATGAACTTTATCCAATGATGGAGGCAACTGTAGTCTGTAAGCTGTACTACCGATTCTAGCCAAAACAGGGAATGGTCCAATGAATCGTGGAGTAAGTTTTCCCTTTTTGCCAATTCTTAAGACCCCTTTGAACGGTGAAACCTTCAAGAATACCTCATCTCCAATCGAAAATTCAAGATCTCTTCTCCTCTGGTCTGCATAACTCTTTTGTCGGCTTTGTGCAGTCATTATCCTCTTTCTAATAGTAGAGATTTTATCTGACATCTGCTGCAGAAGGTCGGGTCCAAGAAGTTTTGCTTCACCAACCTCATCCCAATACAAAGGCGATCTACATTTCCTGCCATACAGTACTTCATAAGGTGTCATGAAAATGGTGGACTGGTAGCTGTTGTTGTAGGAGAACTCTACCAGAGGTAAGTATCGACTCCAGGATGACTGGAAATCTAGCACACAGGCCCTCAGCATGTCTTCAAGTATCTGAATAATCCTCTCCGATTGACCATCTGTCTGCGGGTGAAAGGCAGTGCTGCATGATAACCTTGTGCCAAGTGTGCTTTGTAGACCTTTCCAAAATCGTGAGGTGAACCTGGGGTCACAATCAGAAACTATAGATGCAGGGATTCCGTGCAACCTAATAACTTCTTGTACATAAAGATCAGTAAGCTGGTCCATCGAGTAGGTTGTCCTTACTAGTAAGAAATGGGCTGATTTCGTCAATCTATTAGTCACAACCCAAATACTATCATGTCCCTTAGTTGTCTTAGGTAATCCTACAACGAAATCCATAGCTATGTGTTCCCACTTCCACTCGGGAATAGGTAAAGGCTGAAGGGTACCTCCTGGACGTTGGTGCTCGACTTTAACTTGTTGGCAAACCAAACATGACTCTACATACTTAGCAACATCTCTCTTTAAGTTTAGCCACCAATAGAGTAACTTCAGGTCTCGATACATCTTGGTGCTGCAAGGATGTATAGAAAAGGGAGGCGAATGCGCCTCAGCCAAGATTAACTTACGTAATCCCTCATCATTAGGGACGTACCATCGATTCCTAAACCTCAGAATTCCATCTTTGGAAAGACTAAACTCGGAGGTGGTGTCCTTCAATCTGTTCATTATACTGATATTCTCCTCTGAATTCCTCTGTTGTGCCTCTTTGATCTTTTCCAAAATCGTTGGTTGAATGGTCAACTCGGCAAGCAAGGCTGATAACTTTGGTACTATATCCAATTCAAATCTCTGCACTTCTGCCCTCAATGGTATAGACATAGTTTACATTACGAGTTGCATTGTTGTTGTCATCCTGCTCAAGGCGTCAGCCACGGAGTTAGCTTTACCCGGGTGGTACCTAATCTCAAAGTCATAATCCTTAACAGATTCCAACCAACGTCTCTGTCTCATGTTCAATTCCTTTTGTGTAAAGAGGTACTTCAGACTTTTATGGTCAGAAAATACCTCACACTGCTGTCCATATAAATAGTGTCTCTATATTTTCAAGGCAAAAACAACAGCGCCTAATTCTAAATCATGGGTGGGATAGTTCTGTTCATAACTCTTTAACTGCCTGGAGGCATACGCTACAACCTTGCCTTCTTGCATCAAAACACAGCCCAAACAAACTTTGGATGCATCACAGTATACGCTAAACTTTCCCTCTTCGGTTGGAAGAGTCAAAACAGGGGCTGTTGTTAACTTCAATTTTAATGTCTGGAAGCTATCCTCACAAGCTCCGGTCCAAGAATACTTATTGTCCCTCTTTGTCAAATTCGTCAGGGGCTTAGCTATCATAGAAAATCCTTTGATGAACTTTCTGTAATAGCCTGCCAATCCAAGGAAACTGTGGACTTCATTGGCATTCTTTGGTTGTGGCCAATCCTCTACTGCCTGAATTTTGGTCGGGTCCACTGATATTCCATGAGCAGAAACTACATGACCAAGAAATTTGACCTTGTCCAACCAAAATTCACACTTAGACAATTTGGCATAAAGCTGGTGCTCCTTCAATGTTGTCAAAACTACTCTTAAATGTTCTGCATGGTCAGCTTCAGTCCTTGAGTATATCAGGATATCATCTATAAACACAATTACAAATTTGTCCAAATACTCCTGAAACACTCGATTCATTAAGTCCATAAAGGCTGCAGGTGCATTGGTCAGTCCAAATGGCATGACCAAGAATTCATAGTGTCCATAACAGGTTCTGAAGGCTGTCTTTGGTATATCTCCTTCCTTAACCTTTAGTTGGTAATAACCCGAACGTAAATCTATTTTCGAAAACACCTTTGCCCCTTGCAATTGGCCAAACAAATCATCAATCTGAGGTAAAGGGTACTTATTCTTGATTGTCAACTTATTTAACTCCCTATAGTCTATGCACATTCTAAGGGAACCATCTTTCTTCTTGACAAATAAGACAGGTGCACCCCAAGGAGAACTGTTAGGGCGTATAAATCCTTTGTCTACTAATCCCTGTAGTTGGACTTTTAACACCTTTAGTTCAACATGTGTCATCCGATAAGGATTCTTAGATACGGGTAAGGCCTCAGGGTACGTATCTATTACAAACTCTATTTCTCTATCAGGTGGTAATCCTGGAAAATCATCCAAGAATGCCTTAAGGAACTCTCTGACTATGGGGATATCTTGTAACTCTATCTTATTCTTCACCCGAACATCCATTATGCTAGCTAAGTAATTCTCACAACCATTTTTCAGTAACCGGTAAATTTCTAATGAGGATATAATCGGTATTTTGCTTATCTTAGGAATAGCTTGGAAGGAATAATGATCACCATTTGGGGGCCGAAAATCAACTATCCCATATCTACAACTTATTGTGGCATAATGCCTGGATAACCAATCCATTCCTAATATCACCTCATACTCTTTCATGTCAATTACAATCAGTTCTCCATATAGTTTCTTACTTCCTAAGGACACAACATCACCTTTAACAATCTGTTCTGAATGTAAGGATTCCCTGATGGTAACATAACATTATATGGCCTTTCGGCTGGTAAAAGTTCTAAGTCGTGATTGCATACAAACAAGGTTGATATAAACGAGTGCGTGGCTCCCGTATCTACAAGTGTGTAAGCAGCAAAACCACAGATCATAATGGTACCTGTTATGACTGTATGCTGCACGGCTTCCTCATCCTCCATCATTGCATAGACTCTAGGTGCTACCCTAGCATGGTTCGGATCTGGCGGCATGGGGCAGTCTCTGACTATATGTCCAACCTTGTCACATCTGAAACAGCGGCCCGAACGCAACTTGCATTCGCAGGGGTGGTTCTTCTGACAGATGGGGCATAAGGGTGCCAGAGGCCTCTTTCCTTTCCTTGGTCATATTCTGGTTAAAGGGTCTCTTTATACCTTGTTGTTGTTGTTGTGGTCCCATGTTCTGTTGCGGCTGCCATCCTTTGTTCTGACATGGTGGCGGCTGAGTTTCCTTCGTGAATTTTCTTGGCTGCTCACGCTGTGCATATGCTGTCATTTCTGCCTCTTCCAGCTCCAAGGCCTTAGCCGTCACTTCACCATAAGGTACATTGTGTATCCCAGTTGTTGTTGTTGTTGTTGTTGTTGTTGTTGTTGTTGTTGTTGTTGTTGTTGTTGTTGTTGTTGTTGTTGTTGTTGTTGTTGTTGTTGTTGTTGTTGTTGTTGTTGTTGTTGTTGTTGTTGTTGTTGTTGTTGTTGTTGTTGTTGTTGTTGTTGTTGTTGTTGTTGTTGTTGTTGTTGTTGTTGTTGTTGTTGTTGTTGTTGTTGTTGTTGTTGTTGTTGTTGTTGTTGTTGTTGTTGTTGTTGTTGTTGTTGTTGTTGTTGTTGTTGTTGTTGTTGTTGTTGTTGTTGTTGTTGTTGTTGTTGTTGTTGTTGTTGTTGTTGTTGTTGTTGTTGTTGTTGTTGTTGTTGTTGTTGTTGTTGTTGTTGTTGTTGTTGTTGTTGTTGTTGTTGTTGTTGTTGTTGTTGTTGTTGTTGTTGTTGTTGTTGTTGTTGTTGTTGTTGTTGTTGTTGTTGTTGTTGTTGTTGTTGTTGTTGTTGTTGTTGTTGTTGTTGTTGTTGTTTTTACTTTCATGTACAAACTCGGCTTCAGTCCTTGAGCAAATTGGTAAATCTTGTCCTCGTCATCCTCAATCATACGGGGAGCAAACCGTGATAAAGCATCAAATTTGCATATGTAATCCGTCACAGAGCCAGTTTGTCGCAGATTCATGAACTCCTTCTTCTTGTTGGCCCGAACAGTCCTATTGAAGTACTTGTCAAAGAAGGCAGTTTTAAACATTTCCCAGGTCATAGCTCCTGCATTAGCGGTGTTCTGGATTGAATCCCACCAATGTCTTGCACTTAGTTCCAAATGAAAGACAGCATATGTGACCTTATCCCCTTCATCAACCTTTGCGTACTGAAACATGTCTTCTATCTTTCGAACCCACTCCTCGGCATAAATAGGATCTGGAACATGTCCATTAAAAACCGGGGGTCGAAGCCGGTGGAAACGCTCACCCCCATGATCATGAGTTGCATTAGTATTGGAGTTGCCTTGTTCTTCTCTAGCAGTCATCAGTTGTTCGATCTGGCGAGATTGGCGCATGACCAACTCTGTCAACTGAGCAATGGCATTGCCATCCTCGTTGGTCTCTCTCTGCTGACCTCTAACCATTTTGAGATTCCTAAACAATTGGTCATAAACACATCTTAATTTAACGACATTGCTAGAATCATAAACACTTACAATTGCTGGAGTCTGCTCGTGTGACAGTCAGTGCTGGAAGGCAGTCTTCAGAATCGGTTTTAGAATCCGGTTTTGCTCTGATACCATAATTGTAACAACCCCAGAGGGATCGTCACATAAACCATATCTTTCTTAATCAATTAATTCTCATTACTCACTCATTATTCATTATTAATAATATATTATATATATTTTTTTTATGAAACATAATTTAACTCAAGACATCATACACGATTCACTAGGCCTCATTCGGCAAAGGAAAACATTACACATCTGCCGGCGGGCAGTGCAATGTGTATCGGCTGGTGAAGGGAAACTTAAACCTTTAGACTGCATCTACCGATAGAGAAATAAACCACATCTACCGATTATTAGACGACAAAACCATGTTTATATCATCCGGTGAAGAAACTCTCTACATCATCCGATGAAATAAGGGGACATCATCCGGTGAAATAAGGGGACATCATTCGGTGAACATGTGCTCCTCACGTGAATAATTAAAACATGACCCGGTCACTAAACGATAAGGTAATTCTTACATCGTCCGGTAACCAGACGACAAACTATACTTACATCTTCCGATAGCTTAAACGCTCTACATCTGTCGATCGTTAGACGACAAAATAGCACTTTCATCATCCGATGGCTTAAACACTCTACACCTGCCGATCGCTAGACGACAAAATAGCACTTTCATCATCCGATGGCTTAAACACTCTACACCTGCCGATGACGTCAGCCGGATGATTGCTTTATCCAACTTCTATCACACGGCAGAAAACACTACAATCACCAAACAACTTCATCCAATAGGAAATACCACAACTCACCCGAATCTTAACTTGGTAACTATAAACCTCAATGAGTAAGGATCATAAACTCATCCAAAAATACGCATAGCGGAAGACTTAAACAAAACAAACCATTCAATATTCCTTAAAATCATTATCAGACTCTGAAGTCAAATCATTCAAATCCGAATCTCATTGTTATAAGAAATTCTGTTCTACTTAGTCATCTGTTCATCATAAACTTTTCTGACTTACTATGAGCATAACCAGGGAACTTAATCGCCGACCCAGCCTTGCACTGTCACACTGAGCATCCTCCAGCAACCAGCTTTAGACATTCTCTTGGAATTGGGAATCCTCACCTATTAACTCTTCACCTACATCATAAGGTTCAACTATAAACCTAATGCTTAGTAAGGAATGCAACAATAACATGAATGCAGGAATGCATAAATCAGAGAAATACATAGTCATAAGTCTTTTCTTGTTCATAGTCATCATCTATATTCATGAATCATATTCGTCATTCGTAATCATTGTTCATAATCGTCATCCACAATCATGAATCATATTCATCCTTCGTAATCATTGTTCATAATCATTGTTCATATTCGTTGTCCATATTCATCAATTAAGTTGTGTGGAATGAGAGAGAGTTTGTGCCGGTAAAGGGGGTTCGACAGTGAGTTTGATCATGGTCCCTACTGCGGGTCGTATTCATATGTTCTTCTTTGGACTGTGACATACGCCGAACTGCCCCCAACCCTCACTCAACCACGTTGCAGGGATTTTATCATCTTATCTTGTTCATGAGAAAACATGTTTTTAAAACGTTTTCATGTGCCTAAGACATTGATAATGCATGAACATGAGACTTCTTAACTCATTCAGGCTACAGAACCGAACATTCATCCAGTATGAAAACTTACCATTAAACCAAACGCCAACATAAGTACTAGACTGTAGCATAATAACCTTTAATTGTCATAACAGTTACTATCTAGCATCCTTGTGATGTAGGGCCCTATTGGCCGGAAATCATATACATTCACTTACCTGGTGTCCTTGGCAATGAGAGCTCCTTTTCCTCAGACTTCTTTACCTAAAACATTCACATTACAGTAGTTAAAACAAAATCCTAAAAGTTCTACTCACAAGTAATCCTATGGTCTAATAGCTAAGAGTCATTCCCAAATTTTTAGTTTAATACTCAATGTAGTCTGAAATCCCAAAACCAAAACAGACCGATTCGATTATCGATAACTCAGGGGTGGTTGTTTTAAATGTCCAGAATCGATTTGATAAAAGCATTCCCACTCTCAGATTTCCAATGTTTTTATTATTAGTCGGCCATTGGAAAATCCAAAACTCCAATGCCGAGTAGAAAACAAGGCTAACAAACTAACAGATAGCTACGTTGTCATTTGCATACCTCAGGCACAGAGTAGTCAAGTAGTGGCAGAGAAAACCGATCGTCGAAGAGAGTATGCTGAAAGCAGAGAGCAAGAGCTCGGGAGAGAAGAAATTGCCGAAAAGGAAGGTGTCGGCTACAGTGGTTTAAGTGAGGTTTAAACATTTCTTTTTTCTTTAAATACTGGTCATCACCCTCCATTATTACAACTTTGCCACTCAACCTAGTTTAAATCCACATGAAAATAATCATTCTTGGTATAAAACTCTAAACCGTGAAGATAGAATATTCATGACCATTAATACAGTTAGGGAGTCACCTGGTTGAAGTTGTCGGGTGTTTCAAGTATCACGTGGAGCATCCGTGTGGTTGTTGTTGTTTCTATTATCCTCTCTGGCCATCATCTGCTCCACCATGCGAGACTGGACACCAACCAACTCGGTTAACTTTTGAAGGGCGTCGTCCTGATTGTCAGCCTTTCCTTGACGTCCCCTCGATTGTCTAGGTACCCTTGGCATTTCACAAGTCCGCTATAATCATAAACATGGGTTAGTATCTAATAACATACAGAATTCTAAACACTTATAGTTGGTGAAGATCTTCCATGTGGTGAGTGGCATTGTTAGGTAATCAACTGAACAATTTCGACTTCGTGACTCTGATACCATGACTGTGACGACCCCGGCCCGCTCGGGCTGTCAGGATGCCACGGGACTTGACTTGACATCACATTGGACACACATGAACTCAGGTCACATTTTTGGACTTAAAATTTTTCGACTTTTGAAACGTTAAAACGAGGACTAAAACAATTTTTTGATAAAATGTTAACTCGGTTTTTGGGTCTTTTAAATCCCTTAAAATACTGGGATGGGTCATAAAATACGTTTAAAAGGTATCGTAAAAGATCGGGTTGAAACGTGTTTGAAAATCAAGTTTTTGAAAAAAAAAAATAGTTTTGGGCCACTTGACATGCGGCGCGTGCGTTGCCTATACACCGTGCGCTGTCGCTGCGCACGCAGAAGAGCCGATCGATCGGTGCTAGGCTGACTCTCTACTGCGCTCCGTCGAACTCCAGTGCTAGCGCCAATTGATCGTGCCCAGCAGTGCGCACCAGCAACTGCCGCGGGCGGGCACTTAGCGTGCCTTGTGCTCCCTTCCCGCGTCACCTTCCCTTCTTTTCAACTTTTCTCCACTTTTCTTCATTTCTTTCACCTACATTTCAGCCATAAACTAACTTTAAACCTTTCCCAACATAAAACACCTCTAACCCTAAAAACCTGACTCAAAACGTATCCGAAAACGTAATGAAAATGCACGAAAATGAACTGCATGAATCACTTTCAAAACTAAACATCTCCATACAAGTTTAAAAACCTCCAAACAATTCCAATATAATTTCAAATTAAAACTTCACTTTCTAGATGTTCTAATACCACAACATTTACATCAAAACTTAACTTTCTATACGTTCTTCCATCACACGTCGATAACAACATACATAACGCAAAAACATAAACATACACACACCGACCACGGTCGAAATCACCTTAACAATATTGCCAGGTTGCTACCATGGTCTACTCCTCCAACCGCATCCAAAATCCTAAGCAAGCCCGCGTAATCTCACCGTGCTGCTCTTCTTAGTCTACGTCATAGAACTCAAACTATAAGTCTAATGCTTAGCAAGTAATGCAGATATGAATTGAAAAAATTTCACTTAACATATGCAGTTTCTATTATTTCTATCGTACATAAATGTTTCGTTGGAGTTTTCTACCGTTTCTATTATCACATACACATATGATCCTCTAGTCAATGGACAGTGGATCACTTTCCCCACCTCTATATTCCTACCATACATCTGAAGGGTGAACAACTTCCTTCAAACGTTACACATTTTCTACGTTTTCGTTGTTTTCTATCGTACATGTAATAATCTATCGAATGCAGAGCGAATTAGTTTCTCCACCCCTATACTTTCAACACATTCATCATAAGGGTGAACAATTTCCTTCAGACGCTACACATACTACCAGTTTACACATTACTTTACATGAAAACATATGTGGGAAAACAGTTTTGTACATTTCTAAAACATGATACATGAGAAAGTTAAACATACATAGAAACATGCAACATAACCTAACATTCCGTGATGTAGGCTAACAAGGCAACACGCATACATACACTACTTTCCTGGCGTCCTTAGCAACTTATCTCCTTCCAAAATTTTAACCATGGAACCTAAAAACCTAAACATCATAAACGTTGCATTAGCATTCACTCAACATAACCAAACTCTCACTTTCATAATAACATATCGAGTGTATTTAATCCACTACCAATACGCCAAAACATAATTATCAAGTCTGTAACTACTTCGAAACTAAATTCTGAAAAAAACTCTAATCCAACCAATTTAACAACTCTTTTAGGCAATTCATCAAACACTTTATGTGCATAAATTTATTCTCAAATCCCTCTCCAATCCAACATCCGTTTTCAATGATTCAAAGGCCTATACGTCACCCATAACATCGACTTTAACATGCCATAACTAATTATCGAATTAAACCTAACGATCAAGCCCAGAAATTCAGAATTTCGATACCCAATAAAACGATATTTCCAAATATCCACTTTTCAACCTAACTATCAATAAAAACTCTTAATCTTCCATCAAAAGTCATAAATACGATAAACCTAACAATTTCTAACATAAACCTATAATTTATCAACCATAAATCGATAAACCCTAACCGTTATCAAACTCTAATTCAAAAACTAAACTCGTAAACACTAGAACCTTACCTAGAGTGTTGAACCGTTGAAGAAAATCGAAAGGAAAACGATCGTCGGAGGAAGAAGTCGTTAGTGTTTGAAGGATCGGCCGAGAGAACGCCTAAGGGGGAGGGAGGGAAATCAAAATGGGGGAGAGGTGTTCGTTTTAGAGAAACAACATAGAGAGGAGGGGGGTATTTTATAATTAAACAACTAGAACCTTACAATTTTTCTATTATCTGCCCATAATGTAATGAACATGTAAAATTTTTTTTAAATAAATCCAATATCTTTTGGTATTTGTTTAAATTAATCTCAGATTCTTCTTTATTTTATAAATTAATTTTAAAAAAAATACCAAACAATATTTGATTTATTTGAAAAAAATTTCACATATTCAACCTATCATGGGTAGATTAGAGAAATATTTTCGTGATTTTCTAAAATTTGTATAATTTATTATAATATTTTTATAAAATACTAAAATACAATTACAATAAATCGTACATGTTTTATAAAATCACGAAAATTTTCATATTATCTTTTCATTAAGTAGTGAACATGTGGTAAACATTTCAACTGAATATAAGATCGTTTAGTAAATTTTTAAATGAGGGTTTAATAAAATTATTGATAGAAGGTCAAAAATGATAACAGAATCAAAGTACAGGGTTCAGTTTGCTGGTTTTTTTAATACAGAGGACGAATTGAAAAAAAGTGTATAGTACAGGGTTCAAATCGATAATTACCCTAAAAACAAATATTAAACCCTAATTACTCTTTTGCCCCTCCACTTAATCCTCTATCTAATTTGTTAAAGCCTATCGATTTGGTTTCTCCGAAATTCCCTTATTTCACCAAATATTTCAATTAATTCCTAGGGCTCTAACGAAACTTTCCACTCGTGAGACAGACTTCAATTTCTTTAATTTCCCATTTCCGAGCATATAATTAAAAACCGTAACACCGAAAATCTCGGATGTTACACAAGAAGTCTTTACTTGAAAAATATACTCCTTCGATGAGGAAATTGTGGATGCGCGAAAAAATCCTCTAAGCTTTATACCCCTCAACCTCGATCGTGAGGGAATGTTAAGATCTGTGTGGGTGTGTCTGTTTGTCTATTATTCATTTTAATGTAATTCATATTCTTGTAATTAAATATGTTAGTATACATGTGTAGTGTCAGAAATAGAAGATTTGATTTTCTAGGTATCTATACAATATATTCTGCTACGGATTTATCATTCATTCATGCTGGGAAGTGATTATAATTTCTCCTTTATAATGTTATAACCTTTTTTGTGGTACCAAAACCAACAATTACCAATAGTCATAAAAACTTAATATGTTGGATTTAACAACTAATGATTCCATTGAAGTTTCAAAAATAGAACCCCTTCAAAGAGTAAAATTATCTATAAACCCCACATTTAAAACCATAATTTTCTTTTTGATTTATTTATCAAAATCGACTCTAAACATGAAGATAAACCATTCACAAGTTTCTCATACAAATACATTCTCCCATTCACCAACAAATCACAAAAGAAGCCCTTCATCTAGTTGTTCATACTTAGGTTGAAAGACTCTTCAATGGCGTTTTCCAAGACAACAATGCTACTCATTTGCATAGCAGTTACTTTACTACTCAACACGAAATGACGATCAAAACTGCAGAAGCAGAGACTAAGTCCATCAGCTTTGAGGCTCTGCAATGAGGCAAACCACATCCATGCACCCAAACCAACCCACCAAGCTGTAATCACAAAATAAAAAGAGACTATGACCGAGGTTGCAGCAACGTAAAGAGATGCAGAACTGCCACGTGATTTTGATTTTGCATCTCGTAAAATTAAAAGAATAAATCAATTGAGATCTATTAGCTGTATTATCTTATTGTCATTGTTTATAGTTAGTTTAGTCATAGTTAGCTTGTAATTGTAGTTAGTGTACAGTCATGTCATTATTGTTTTTTCTTCAGTTTGATGTATACAGGTAAGAACACACAGATATGAAAAAGATAAGCCGCCACTTTTTCCATCTTCTTCTTCCTCTACTCTGTTATTCTTTCATTTGTTCTTGCGATAGAAACAACAGCTTCACCCTTCATTGTGGCATCAAAGCTGAGATATGGCATCTTCAAACTCCATTATACCTTCATCTCCCTCATCCCTTTTCCTTTCTCCTCTCCCACCATTTCCTTCCGTAAACTAAACACTCATAGTAAAGTTAAACTATAATGACTCCTTTTTCCAATAAAATATTGTCTGCTTTGGGAATTGGACTGTAGTCCAATATCCTCTCCTCACGGATTTGTATGGCGAGGAATTCCCAGTCGGTCACACAACATGGTACTGCTCTCACCGGAGCACTTTTAACTTCAGAGTTTTTATGGGATCCATTGTGATGGGGATCTAGCCTGCAAATGGGGTTAGTATGCGCAAGCAGAAAACAACCAAATGAGACATTGATCGGTGCTCAAGAACACCCCAAAAAACAGACACGAAAACAACAAAAAATAGAGGAGAGAATGTAAAAATGGAAAATGCATTCGGTGATGTGGGTGAGTGAACAAATCGGCTTCTTTGCCATAGAGAAGGCCGACAAGGAGAAGGAAATGGCGGTGGAGTTGAATGACCCTCAGCTGGCCGAAGAGCTATGATTAAGCTCTCGACAGACACTTCTTCGGGAAGGAAATGGCAGTGTTCGATAACAGAGGTTTTGCCTCCCTCCGACGACTAAGGATTCCTCCGAGCAACCTTGAGCTTGAGGAAGCCTTGGGCGAAGCCATCAGGCGCTGGGCGCCGGCGAGGCCGAGAGAGAAACTCTATCTTTCATGGAGAAACTCCGACAGACGAATAACATTCTGGTTTTTCCAAAAATTCATAATACTGGCTAACATTTTACAGAGGTGGAAGGAAGCTTAAATACAAGAGGAAGAATCGGGGAAGAAGAAGGGAAGAAGAGAAGCGCTCTGGAAAATCATCGGGTAGCAGCTAGAATTGTAGCCGTTGGTGCGTTTTATAGAAGCTGCGGTTCGGTTTGCGGGGCAGAGCTGGTTCAGCCCTTGATTCAGTCCGGTTCAGCTTGGTTCCTCTCTTGGTTTGGCCGATTCAGCTTGGTTCCTCTCTAGGTTTGCCATCCTTTGAAGACTATTACAAAAATATACATTCTAAAAGACTAAAGTTTCCTAAAAATATACAAATTAAATACAAGGCTTGTTTACATAATTTGAATTAAAGGAAAACAAATTCCTTCTTTATTAGTTCTTTCCAAGCCTTGAGAAGTAAATTACCTACAAAATTTCACGAATCCATTAAGTAGATAAAATACATAAATACTTACCTTGGGTTGTGTTTTATTGGTTCCGATAGTAGGTACAGAATGGCAGGACTTTAGAACACGGGGCATATCACATTGCCAATTGTGATCCAAAATGCGTCTTCCTATTTTGGGACCTTACATATGTTTCATTTCTATATACCTCCCCAAGCGATATCGGATTGTGGCAATCTCCTTTTTACAACCCCGGATTTACATATACTTGAGTCCAGGATTTACCTACACTCTGCTTAGGTCCCGAGGTTTTCCCCGCAACCTGAGGTTTGACCCCCAGTCGTGCTCATATGTACACATTTGGTTCATCACAATCACCCCCCACGGGGGTCCAACGTCCTCGTTGTCCACATTTTCGGTTGGGTACAGACTCTGATACCATTTATAACGACCCATTTTTCCAGTAAGATATTATCCGCTCTGGGGATTGGGCCGTAGCCCAATATCATTTCCTCACGAATTTGTATAGCGAGGACTTCCCAGTCGGTCACCCAACATGGTACTGCTCTCACCGGAGCACTTTTAACTTCAGAGTTCTTTTGGGATCCGTTGCCAATTGTTTTCTAAAACTCGTCTTACTATCTTGGGAGGGTTTTCTTACACATGTTTCATTTCCATGTACCTCACCAAGCGATGTGGGATTGTGACGACCCACTTTTTACGACCCGGGATTTATCTATACTCGAGTTTGGGATTTGCCTACACTCGGCTTAGGTCCCGAGATTTGCCCCGCAGTCATGCTCATACGTACACATTCAGGCCATTACAATCAACTCAAACTACCTCATGTGGAAAGCTCGGCTTCTCAACGTTGTCATTGCGAATGACATCGATCACCTCCTTGGTCCTTCTCTTCTGTCCCCTTGCCAATTTCTAGACAATCTCTTCTCACAAATCAACCCAGAGTATGCTATGCGGCAACGCTATAATAGATTGATTATGAGATTGATATTTGCCTCCATCTCTGAAGATATTTTCACCCAAATCGTCTCTCTCACCACTGCCGGCAAAGTGTGGTCGGCCCTCGAATGGATTTTTTCCTATGCCTCCTTAGCAAGTATTACGGATCTGAGGAGTTAACTTCACTCCCTGTCCAAAGACGGACTCTCAACATCTAGCTACATCTAGAAGCTCACTGCAGTATGCAACACACTTGCGCCCATCAGAGAACTTGTTTTATACTGAGATCAAGTAATTTATTTTCTCCATGGTTTGGGCAGTGAATACAATTCATTCATCACGTCAATTACCAACCGTGCCAATCAGCCTCCTCTGGAAGAAATCAAGAACCTTCTTCAGAGCTTCGATTTCCGGTTGGAAAGACAAACCTCTGTTGTCTCCCTCCCACTACATCACTAGATACAGGCAAACGTCGCCGCTCAGTGCCCTCTCTGTCCGTCGTAGAGCCCTCAGCCAAACAGTCATCTTCGCCCTATTTTTTTAAATGTCTATTTTTAATGTTAGAAATCAACATTGATAAAGTGATTATTGTGAGAACCGCAAAATAAAAAGTCGACCCTTGCTCGGGATAGTTGACCCATGCAAGATTCTGGTCGATTGCTTCAAGGTTTGGTGGACCGCATTGTATAATATTTTAGAAACTTTTGTCACCTCGGCAAAATTCATGGTCATTTGACATTTTCTTTTGTCTTGGGTTCCTAGTCCCGGCATAAGACCTATCCAAATATCCCAAGTTATAAGAAGAGATATTCATGACATTGTTTTTGTTTTCGCCTCAGACGAATTTGCAGACTACGAGCCAATATCAAAGGTTGTTGCTCTTGTTCTTAAGAAGAGTGATCGTCGTCGAGGTAGAAGTTTTATATATTTAGCATTGCATTACATATTTTCTAAAATCTTATTTTGGTGAGTTGTTACCTATTGAAACGTGGCAATACCTGGTTGCCAACATGTTAAACTTTTACGTATATGTACGTATGTTTTACAAGAGATATATACTGGATGATGAATCTTCTTAAAGCTTTGGACGCTTTCATTGTCAAAACATCACGAGGCTATCCCAACACATCTTCTATTGTGTGACAATGTTTTTTATTTGTTGCACATTACAAACTGAGTAATACAGTTTTGATGTCACAACCTGGAGGAGGGCCTAAAAGAACGTCAGGTCGGATGACTCAATCCTCAGAGAGGACCCGATCATGCAGCCCAAGCTTGGCTCGTAGCGGAACACTTGAACATAAATAAATACCAAAAGATTCACACAGTGATGACATATATATAATGCGATAATGTAATAGCATTTCAATTAACCCAAGCTCAAATCCAAATCCAATTAAGTTAATCTTATACAAACCAAAATACAAAGGAGTCCTCTCCAGAATCAATTAAACACTCAACAGAGAAAAATAAAAGCATCCATCAAAATCTAGCTACTCACTATTCTTGTTATTTTCTGCAAATGGAGGGGAATGTTGGAGTGAGTGACTAATTCAGCAGAAGCGTTATACTAAATGCATGTAAAATTTTTTTTACCTTACATTTCAAAACATGGTGGGATAGTGATGTGCCACAGTGGCCGAAGACTCATGCTCAAATTAAGGTAAGTGATCAATTGAGTTCTTTCTCTAAAACTTATGTTGATTTTTGTAGGAAAGGGCTTTTGGATTGCTTGGATCGAGTCTTGGACCAATATAGCTTGCACGGTTGGAGACTGGCTAAGGATCTACCTTGGCGCATGAAAGTGGCATTTTAGAGACCATCTGGTGCGCGCACAATGTGTAACGCCCCGAATTTTATAAATTCGATTCGCTACTCATAACGTTGAACAAAACTAAGACAATCTGGGAAGATTTTAAAAAAAACTTCACTCGACGGTCAGAATTTGACCTTTATTTAAAAACATCAAGAAAACTTGCAGAGGAAATTCATATGTATAAAATATGGTTAAAACAAAACACTAAAACAATACTTGTGTAAGGATTAAAATAATAGAAACAATCGGTCAAAAGAACCGAGGACATAAATGTGTTGAATATTTAAATGTCTTAAATTCGAACACTTCTTCTGCCAAATAGTCTCAGCGGTAAGAGCAGAAACAGAAGACATCTTCCGCTAAACAGTTCCAACGGTAGAAGTAGAGACAGAAGAGTCTCAGCGGTAGAAGCTGAACAAAATACATCCACCGCTCGCATCCACCGATCACAAGACGACAAAATTTACTACCCACATCTACTGCTCACATCCACCGATCACAAAACGATAAAATTTACTACCCACATCTACTGCTCACATCCACCGATCACAAAACCACAAAATCTACTACTCACATCTACCGCTAACATCCACCGATCACAAAACGACAAAATCTACTACTAACATCTATCACTCAACAGTAACACTCAACATCTACCGATTGACTTTGACTTCTGTCGAATGACAGCATCTGCCGATCAACAGTAACACTCAAAATTTGCCGATTGATCTCTGTCATTCGACATTTGTCGAACGACGCAGAACCACATTAGCATTTACATTCAAAACCATCGGACAACTTTGCCTACTAAAAGAACTTATAAATTTTACTGTAATCATTCAAAACAACTTAAAACCACATCTTTCTAAAAATCCAGAATAGCAAGCTACAAATAAACCAATCATGTTTTCATAGTCAGGATAATCCCAAAACATTTCAAAACATTAAAACTACTACTGTCATTAAAATCTTCAGCACATTTCAACAACACACTTGTCCACTAAGACTACACATACTGACATTTGTTAAACTGCCTCATCAGTGCACCAAACCGCGGCATATATGTGCTCCATCAACATCGCCTATTCTTCTATAAACTCAGAGAATTCACCTTCAGTTACTTTAGAACCTACATCACAAAACTCATCTATTAGCCAAGAGCAAATATGAATGAAATACTATATTCATAAATCCTAATCATTCAGTTTCTACTTTCACATCTCAGTTGCATTTGTGTTCGTTCTCTGATCTGATCGTTCTATTCGATGGGAAGTGGATAAGTTTTCCCAAAGTCATAATATCTTCTTCTCGATTAAGGGGTGGATTAGTTCCCTTAACAGCTGATCTGATCCCCCTATACGATGAGAAGTGGATCAGTTTTCCCAAAGTCATAACATCCTCTTCTCGATTAAGGGGCGGATTAGTTCCCTTAACACCTGATTCAAACTACTCATGCCTTACTATGCCATTACATGTAAATTCATTTTCGTACTCATTCAATAAAACATGATGCAGGACATGCTGGAAACATTCAAGCAAGCATAAACCTACTGTTTTGTGATGTAGACCCGAAGGCACACACATACTCCACTTACCTGGTTTCCTGAGAGATCCCTGGTTGTAATCTACTTCAAGAGTTGGCTCACCTAAAACATAAGCACAACATTACTTAACTTCATTCTAAACTATCCAGAAATTTAAGGGAAACTAGTTTGGAGGCTCTGTTCTTCGTACATTCCCAATTTACTACAAAACCAAACTCAACTCCTACTCCCAACATTCTCAAAATACGCATCTACAACCCTCTCTATTGCCTATAATCACTAAAATAGTGAGAGATCGAAGTAAAACTCACCTAAGTCGAAGAAGAATCGAATGGGTAAATGCTGAAGAAGAATCTGCTCTGCTAAGCTGAGCTGAATGCCGAATGGGGAAATGAGGAATAATGGCGGCTAAACCTTCATTAAACTCTCCATTTATTACACTTGCTTCACAATTACTCAAATGCCCTTCGTTAACCAACTTTAACCTATTTAAGCAACCAATCAAATTTACTTAATTATATAAAAATAAGAGTCACAAAAATGTTATTAATAAAATCAAGGCTGACAATTACCGTTTGTTACAATCTACCCTCCTTAAAAGAATTTTGTCCTCAAAATTCAGTGCTTAAATAACTAAGGATATCGGTCATGCTGGCTTTTCTAAGTTGCCTCCTCTACATTCTGATTACGCCATAACACCTTCACTAGCAGAACTTCCTTGTTACGTAGCACTTTTGTTGCATAGTCTAGAATTTTCATTGGTTTCTCTTCATAGGTAAGGGTAGGATGAACTTCAATGTTCCGCTGTTCCACAACCTAAGTTGGATTCCGCATACATTTCTTCAGCATAGAAACATGGAACACATTGTGAATTCCCTTCATAGAGACTGGTAACTGCAAATGATAAGCTGTCTTTCCAATCCTCTTCAAGATTGAGAAAGGCCCTATAAACCTGGGGTTTAACTTACTTCTCTTCCCGAATCTTACAACTCCTTTGAACGGTGAAACTTTAAGAAAAACTTCATCACCTACTTCAAACTCCAATTCTCTACGTCTCCTATCGGCATAGCTTTTCTGTAGGCTTTGAGCTGTCAAGATTCTCTGTCGGATGAGGGCAATCTTCTCCACTGTCTGCTGCACAATATCAGGACCAAGCAAACGTGCCTCACCAACTTCATCCTAATACAAATGAGATTTGCATTTTCATCCAAACAATGCTTCATACGGTGCCATCCCTATTGTTGCCTGAAAACTGTTATTATAAGAAAATTCCACCAATGATAAGTACTTACTCCAATACACATGCACGAAGCATATCCTCTAATGTCTGAATGGTCCTTTCAGATTGTCCATCTGTTTGTGTAACACCCGGCTTTACGGGATTTGATTTATTCCAATATAAATGGTATTTTTGTAAATACGTCAAATTAAGTCCGTTTTGCGAATGGAAGGTTTTAATGGAGCATTAATAATATAGTGGAATTTATGGTGAAATAAGGAAATTTGGAGAAAACAAATCGTTAGTTAAATAACGAAATATGTGGAGGAATAAATAGAAAGTGAGATGGAGGGCAATTTGGTAATTTGGCAAACCAAATTAAATAAAAATCACAATTTTCCTCTCCTCCCTCACACTTAAACGATTCTCCCATTTTCTTTCTCTCCCTCACGGCGACTTTCTCCTCCCCTCACGCGGCTCTCTCCTCCGACGATTTCTCCTCCTCCGATCACAACGATTTCTTCTCGTTTCCTTCTCCTTCCTCGACCCTAGGTATGAATCTATAGTTTTGGAGCTTTAGATTTTGATTTCTAGGGTTGAAAACGGTTAGGGTTCGTTAGGGTTTTCGTTGAAAATGTGAAATAGAGTTTGAAATCGATAGGTTAATCGTATTTATGGCTCTAAGGGGCATATTTATGGTTATTGGTAGGAGTTAGTTGAATTAATGAGGGTTATTAAGGTTTTGAGTGGTTGGAAGTTTTAAAAACTCTATTAATGGAGGTTTGGAAATTCACAAGCACGAGTTGCTCGATAAAATGCCTCAATGAGGTGTTTTAGAGTTTAGGAGATTTTCTTTAGGTAGGAGTTTGTAATTTTGGAAACTTGATAGTTTAGAATTGATTTAAATGACAAATGTTGTGAATTGCCTTAGGTGAACAACGCTCATGGACGGAGCTCGAATTTCAATGGACGCGAAGTAAGTCTTCGTGATTTGTTTGGCCGTCTTGGCCTACACCATAAGAATGTATGTTAAATTGAAGAATTGGAGATATACTGCATTTGGGTAACTAGAACTGGTAGTTAGTTTTAGGTTTGGTTAGATTGTTAATTGTTTAGTTTATTGGTTGTATGTTTTTATTTTGTTCATGGCATAATATTTGTTCACGCATCATTGTTTTTGAAAAGAGCATGAAAAGGAATTTCTATGCAGGTTTTTACAAAACGAAAAGGTAAATGAATGTAATAAAGGTCACGTCGGTGGCGATGATTCAGACATGGCTATCAGGTGAAGCATGTTTTTCCCCCAGTTAGATACGAAGGGCTATCCAATCGACGGATGTGCCGCTCCTATCTAGCGAGAGTGAAGCCCCGGTGACAAAAATGAAATGATTAGTGAAAAGGTAGGACGCATGATTTATGAACTGTACATGCATAGTATTAGCATTCACGTGCATTCACGTAGATTTACTAAGCCTCTAGCTCACATTTTTATTTCTATGGTGTAGGTAATTTTGAGACAGGTGAGGAAGACGTCCCTCCGCCTTAAGTATAAGCACGTTGAAGAAGAATGGCCTGTGGGAGTGCGCTGGCAGTCGGAGATTATTTTGACCCGTGGGGACATGAGTAAGTTTTTGGGATTTTGATAGATAGAAACGTAGGAAAAATTGTATAGTTAACCCATTTTAGGATGTTTGGTGACTGGATAGATAATGTATAGTGTTTTTGGTAGATTGATAGTATTTTGTAGTGTTTTGGATGTTTTCAAACAGGGTAAAATCTTAAACTTTTAAACGGAAGCACGTGGTTCATTTTTATAAAATTTGATTATGTTTGAATGTGCTTTGAGTCGGTAACGGGCGATTGGTAGAGAGTGAAATGTATGTGGGTGGTAGTGTTATTATGTAGAAGGTTGTTATGAAATGTTAGTGGTGATTTGGGGAGGGAAAAAGGGTGATGTGTTATGTGAATTGTACAGGGGAATCGATGGATAAAGTAGAAGAAGAAAAAAGAGGGAATGAAGTGATGATGCTCTCTGGAATTTTCAAATTCCAGGAAGCATGCCGTTCGATAGTTATGATCATAGAGCGGTACGATCGTTCGATAGTTATGAGCATCACCTTCCTTCAACGAATCTTTACCCATGCTGGAAAAATCTTGGATTGAAGCTTTAAGTTTTTCCTTCCTTGGTTCGTATTATTACATCATTTTAACCCCCACTTAGATTATATTATTTTCCCCAAAACTCTCTATAATCATTATATAAGTAATGTAAAACACAAACTTGTCTTTGAATATGAGATTAAATCTTACCAAAATTCTTGGGTGTTACAATGTCGGTCGACACTTTGAACCCTCAGAGAGTTGACAGTATCGACCTCTTAAAGGGATTGATCAACAGCGGAAGTGTCAACACTTTGGGGTGAAGTGTCGACCACTAGTGTATTTTGGGTTAGAAACTTAGTGGTATGAAGTGTCGACCGCTTGGTGAATGTGTCGACTACAGGCCCAACCCAAGTGTTATAAGAGTCGACCGGTGGGTTGATCCCTATTTATAAGTGCTGACCGGTGACTTAAAAGTTTCAACTGCATAGCTTTAGTGTTGGGTAAATGTTTGTGGTCATTTATAGATTTCTGGATTGGGTTCTTAGTCTCGGTATAGGACCCATCTTTGTGTCATTCCCTAGTGTTGAGTTAGATATTCATGATTTTTATTTTTCATTAGGCTTAGACGAGTTTGTTGAGTAGTCATTGTCGAGGTAGGGATTTTATGCTTTTTGCATTGCATTATTTTTTAAAACGATTATTTTGGTGGTTTGCCACCTGTAAAAGTATGACTAGATCTGGTTGCGATCTCATCAGTTTTATACGGATATGTACATATGGTTTTCTCATGTTTATTGTCAGCATACATGATATTTGATTTTTGTTGTGATTTATTGAGAGGATGAATCATCTTGATGCTTAGGGCAGATTTAGCTCCAAAGCATCACGAGGCTATCATGTTATGCCTTTAGTTGCGTGAAGGTGATATTGTTTTCACAAATAAAAACTGGCAATAGGGCAGTGATGACGTGCTCCTTGGGTTTCAAATCCCTAAAGTTGATCAGGGTGTTAATGGTTCGAGTTGATGTTGTGGCTTACTGTAGGTTGCCAGTCACTCATATGATGGCTGGATATTTGGTTCACCATCACAGTTTTCTTCGGTCTCATAAGACGTTGTTGGGTCTTTCTGTGGATTATGCTGGAGAGATCTTTGTGTGAGCTTCCATTTTCACTGAGGAATTTTCTATGGAAAACGTGAGGTTTATTTTCAATGTATAGTCACCTATGTACGTGATAGGTTTTATAATTACCTCATTGAGGGCAGAAGCCGATTTTGATAAAAATAAGGAAAAAGGCTTCCTTTATATATATATATATATATATATATTTTTTACAAAACTCATGCATAGTATTGAAGTTTAATCACGATTCTGAAATAGCGATAGAAACCCACTTTTCAAACAAGATGCATTAGGTATAATGTTGTAACACCCGGTTTTACGGGATTTTATAATTTCATTAAATAATGACATTTTTGTAAATATGTCAAATTAAGTCCGTTTTGCAAACGGAAAGTTTTATTTGAACCTAAATAATAAATTAGAATTTATGGTGAAATAAGGAAATTTGGAGAAAGCGAATAGTTAGTCAAATAATGAGATAAGTGGAGAAACAAATAGAAATCAAATGGAGGGGTAAATAAGTAATTTTCCAAGCCAAATTTCTATTAAAAATCACCAAATCCTTCCTTCCTCAGCACTCCAACAAAATCTTCATTTTCTCTCCTCTCCTCTCGGCGATTTGTTCTCCAATCTTTGAAGTTTCTTCACGTTTTCTCCTCCAAATCCAACTCTAGGTATGAATCTATAGTTTTGGAGCTTTAGATTTCAATTTCTAGGGTTATACGGATTAGGGTTTTGTTAGAAACGTGAAATAGGGTTTGAGATCGATAGAGTTGTCGTCATTATGGCTCAAATGGACGTATTTATGGTCGTTGGTGCGAATGAGTTGAATTAATGAAGGTTATTATGAATTGCCTTAGGTGAACAACGCTCGTGAACGGAGCTTGAGTTGCAACGGACACGAGGTAAGTCTCCGTGACTCGTTTTGCTGATTGGCCTACACCATAAGACTATGTCGATCGAGGAATTGGAGATGCTCGTTGTGTTGGGTAATTTGGTTGGGTAGTTAGTTTAGTTAGATTGTTGAATGTATAAGTTTATTGTTTGCATGCTTTGTCTTCGTTATGTCATTGTATACATGCACGCATCATGGTTTATGAAAAAGCACAAAAAAGGAATTTTCATGCATGTTTTTACATAAACAAAAATGAATAACGAAAAGGTAATTGAATGTAATGATGGTCACGTCGGTGGCGGTGGTTCAGACATGGCTGTCAGATGAAGCATGTTTTCCCCCAAGTTAGATATGAGGGGCTATCCAATTGCCTGATTTGCCGCTCCTATCTAGCGAGAGTGAAGCCCCGGTGACATAAAGTGAAATGAAATGAATAGCGAAAAGGTAGGAAGCATGATTTATAAACTGTACATGCATGGCATTCATGTGCATTCACGTAGATTTACTGAGCCTCTAGCTCACAATTTATTTCTATGGTGTAGGTGACTTCGATATAGGTGAGGATGACGTTCCTCCACCCAAAGTTTAAGCAGCTTGAAGAAGAATGCTCGCGGGAGTGTGCTGGCGCAGTCGGTGCTTATTTTGACCCGTGGGGACATAAGTAGGTGTTTTGGGAAATTGATAGATAGAAAGATAGGAAAATGGAGTAGTTAAACATTTTAGGATGCTTGGATCTGGATAGATATTGATAGTATTTTGTAGCATTTTTGATAATTTGTATAGTTAGAAACATGTTTGGATGTGTATGTTGGATAGTTCGTGAACATATTTGTATATAATGTTGATTTGATGTTTCTGGAAATGGAGAATGTTCTTGGAAGTTCTGAGTGAATGGTGTGTAAGTACAGGGGGAAATTGTATGGGTTTCGGTTATAGGTTTTGTTACTGTTGAGCGGCGGATGTAGCTAGGCAATAGATTCAGTCGTTTTGTGATCGGCAGATGTTTGTATAACTATTTGGTCAAAGTCAACCGACAGATGTGTTCGGTTACTATTGAGCGGCGGATGTAGCTAGGCAATAGATTCTGTCATTTTGTGTTCGGCAGAAGTCTGTATAAGTATTTGGTCAAAGTCAACCGGCAGATGTGTTCGGTTACTGTTGACCGTGATAGGCAATAGATTCTGTCATTTTGTGTTCGTGGATGTGTTTTGTGAGTCACCGGTGGATGTGTTTTGTGAGTGATCGGTGGATGTGTTTTGTGAGTCACCGGTGGATGTGTTTTGTGAGTCACCGGTGGATGTGTTTTGTGAGTGATCGGTGGATGTGTTTTGTGAGTGATCGGTGGATGTGTTTTGTGAGTGATCGGTGGAGGTGTTTTGTGAGTCACCGGTGGATGTGTTTTGTGAGTGATCGGTGGATGTGTTTTGTGAGTCACCGGTGGATGTGTTTTGTGAGTCACCGGTGGATGTGTTTTGTGAGTCACCGGTGGATGTGTTTTGTGAGTGATCGGTGGATGTGTTTTGTGAGTCACCGGTGGATGTGTTTTGTGAGTGATCGGTGGATGTGTTTTGTGAGTGATCGGTGGATGTGTTTTGTGAGTCACCGGTGGATGTGTTTTGTGAGTCACCGGTGGATGTGTTTTGTGAGTCACCGGTGGATGTGTTTTGTGAGTCACCGGTGGATGTGTTTTGTGAGTCACCGGTGGATGTGTTTTGTGAGTGATCGGTGGATGTGTTTTGTGAGTGATCGGTGGATGTGTTTTGTGAGTCACCGGTGGATGTGTTTTGTGAGTGATCGGTGGAGGTGTTTTGTGAGTCACCGGTGGATGTGTTTTGTGAGTCACCGGTGGATGTGTTTTGTGAGTCACCGGTGGATGTGTTTTGTGAGTGATCGGTGGATGTGTTTTGTGAGTGATCGGTGGATGTGTTTTGTGAGTGATCGGTGGATGTGTTTTGTGAGTCACCGGTGGATGTGTTTTGTGAGTGATCGGTGGATGTGTTTTGTGAGTGATCGGTGGAGGTGTTTTGTGACGTCACCAGTGGAAGTGTTTTGTGAGTGATCGGTGGATGTGTTTTGTGAGTGATCGGTGGATGTGTTTTGTGAGTGATCGGTGGAGGTGTTTTGTGAGTCACCGGTGGATGTGTTTTGTGAGTCACCGGTGGATGTGTTTTGTGAGTGATCGGTGGAGGTGTTTTGTGAGTGATCGGTGGAGGTGTTTTGTGAGTCACCGGTGGATGTGTTTTGTGAGTCACCGGTGGATGTGTTTTGTGAGTCACCGGTGGATGTGTTTTGTGAGTCACCGGTGGATGTGTTTTGTGAGTCACCGGTGGATGTGTTTTGTGAGTCACCGGTGGATGTGTTTTGTGAGTGATCGGTGGAGGTGTTTTGTGAGTGATCGGTGGATGTGTTTTGTGAGACACCGGTGGATATGTTTTGTGAGTGATCAGTGGATGTGTTTTGTGAGTCACCGGTGGATGTGTTTTGTGAGTCACCGGTGGATGTGTTTTGTGAGTCACCGGTGGATGTGTTTTGTGAGTGATCGGTGGAGGTGTTTTGTGAGTGATCGGTGGAGGTGTTTTGTGAGTCACCGGTGGATGTGTTTTGTGAGTGATCGGTGGAGGTGTTTTGTGAGTCACCGGTGGATGTGTTTTGTGAGTGATCGGTGGAGACGGTGGAGTGTTTTGTGAGTCACGGTGGATGTGTTTTGTGAGTGATCGGTGGATGTGTTTTGTGAGTGAGCGATGGATGTGCGTTGAGCAGTGGATGTAGCTTAGCAGAAGTGAGCGGCGGATGTGAATAGGACAAAATTTGGCCTTGAGCCCTTTTTGCCCTTTGTTCTGTTGGGCCGATTCCTCTTCTGTTTTACTGGTTTTATTTAATTGATTTTTAAATATGTTTCAACAATTTATACTTTGACTTATCAAATTAACGAAAGGGTTTACTAGAAAGTTAAAAAAAAAAAATAATAATAATAATACGGAAAAAATAGGAATAGTTTTAAGGGTTGTTACAGTTATGGTATCAGAGCTCCCGGGCTTTAAAAACGGTTCTGTAGACTGCTCGATTGCATAGCCACTACGCGGACATCCTTCTTCAACTGTAAGTATGTTTAAATGCTTTGTTTAAATTCGATTTCTTAGGATTATTTGTCTAACTTTTGTAGAAGTTATAGAAAATGATTCGAGGTAGAGACGCCAGAGATGATGCCTTAGATAGGCTGACTGATTTACTTGACCGTCAGGCCCAGCATATGGACCGACAAGCGCAACAGATCGAGAACTTAGTGAACCGAGAAAATCAGAGAGCCCGAGATATAGTTGTTCCAGACAACCATAGCATGGAGAGGTTTCAGAAGCTACGGCCTCCAATATTTAACAGACAATCTACGGACCCCTCTATCGTTGAGGAGTGGGTTCGAACGATGGAGGACATGTTTGCGTCTGCCAAAGTGGACAATACTGAGAAGGTCACGTGCGTTACTTTCCACCTAGCCTTGGATGCCCGGTCTTGGTGGGATTCTGTTAAGGCTACTACGGACGTGACATTGATGAGGTGGGAACGGTTTAAGACCGTGTTCTTTGATAAATATTTCAGCCTTACAGTGAGCGCGGCAAAGAGAGCTGAGTTTACGCAGCTGAAGCAGACCAGTACAGTTGTGGAGTATATCAGGAAGTTTGAAGGTTTATCCAGGTTTGCACCGCGCCTAGTCAGCGAAAATGAAGACAAGGTGCAACAATTTATGGACGGACTAAACAGGGAGATCCGGAAGAACATCATAGTATCGGGCATTTTAGATGTGCCCTACGAGGACATCGCAGCGAGAGCCTTGCAGTTTGAGGCTGCGGAATTGACCAGCGTTAAGCCTAGAGAGCCTGCTAAAGGCTTCTTTCGCGAGATCCAGCCTCAGGTACGGAATCGAGGCTAGCATCCCAGAGGATAGCCGCAACGGCAAAGAGGCGTTAAAAGGCCTCATGAAGGAGGAAATGATCAGGGAAAAGGGAAGCAGGTTCAAGGGGCTACTCAAAAGCCTATTTGTCCTAAATGCCAGAAGGAACATTTTGGCGAGTGTCGGATAGGTACCAACAGCTGTTATAGATGCGGAAAGGTCGGCCATTATATCATGAACTGCCCGTTATTGGACCGAATTCAGCCAGGCAGAAATCAACAGGGTAGAGATCAACAAAGAGTTATGCCAAGGATTTTCGCATTTATTGAGCCTGGTGATATCGACGACGAGGCTCAGCCATCCGTCATAGCAGGTACTATTTTAGTCATGGGTGTACCAGTATTTTGTTTGATAGACACGGGAGCTACGCACTCATTTATTTCAACTGCTTGCATGGCTAGATTGGGGTTAGTGTCTGAGTTAGCAGAATATGAGTATAGGGTGATGCTGCCTTCAGGAGCTTTTATGCAGTCTGATCGTGTCTTCCAAGGCAACGTTGTCTCTGTTGGTTTTCAAGGTCCCTACGCATGGCGGAATTCACTATTATTCATAATAATAGTGACATGCGTTACCCTGTGACTTTAAAACTATTTTAAAATCATAAAAAAAAAACGTAATTTGGATCGTTAGTCTAAAAGAAATTATTTTTGAGAAATATGTAATTTTTCAAAATGTAAACAATTTACATTGAGAAAAATTATTAGAATTAGATTGTGATATATTAAAAGAAAATACCTTTTTGGAGCAACGCTTTTACTCAGGTACTCCCGTCTGATCTTAACAGCTTTAACTCAGGATCAGGTGTTTTTTTCGAAGACTTTGATACCGTCGAGTCTTCTCTGAAGATCTTTACACTTAAATCTCCTGACGTGTGGGCGTCTCTCTTACAAGAATAACACACTCATATATTTGTGGAGAGACGTGTTCTCAACACATGAGACGTCTCTCTTCGATCTTAGAAAACGGTTTTCTAAAACCGAATACGGAAAGGTCACACCTTTTCTCTCTAGGGATTTGTTTTTCAGTTGTTCACCGTTGTCTGTGTTCTCATCTGTCAAATCACATTTGACAATTTTATAGATCTATTATTAAAATTAATTTTCAGATTTATTTTAATAAAAACTAATTTTTAAAAAATAAATCTTATCTAATCAAATCTAATTTGATTTTGCAGTTGATTTATCTAATAAATCAAATTTATCTATTAATCATATAATCTAAAAACAGTTTTTAGAATATATTTATGAAAACTACTTTTCAAGATAATCTCATCTTATGAGATTCTTTAGATCTACTTTTAAATAGTAAACAAACTATAAGTCAATTGTAGATCGAATCTAATGTAATCAGATTTTCCAGATCTACTTTTATTCAAATTTAAGAAATCTGATTTGATAGTTTGTTACATAACCACTTTAAATTTGAAGATCAAATCTCATCTGATGAGATTCTTTAAATCTAATTCAAATCTCATCTGATGAGATTCTTCAAATCTAATTCAAATCCCTTAAAAATATCTCATCTAATGAGATATTTTATTTTGAATTCAAAATATAAAAACTATTTATATATTTTGAATAACAATATATTCATTTGAGTGTTTATAAATGATTAATCATTATTAATCATTTATATATTTATTTTTTATAACATGGAAATTAAATAGTGATATAAGATAACAGAGGGACCGATGGACCTATAGTCCTAAGCTCCAATAATATTTGTTAATTAATATAAACTCTTTATATTAAATAACACAATTATTAACTCTAAAGTAATTCCACTAAATACCTAGAGTTGCACTCTTAGAACTATAGAGTATATTTACTCAAAGTAATGTCCATTGATATAGTCATTACATATGTATTAATCCTCCATTAAGATTCGTAATAGAGCTAGGTATAAAATCCGTTAACCTCTCATATTACATCTTTATCCTTGACTACCATTAGTTCTTGATTGAATAATTAATTCATAACATTTATGAATTTGCGCGCTAATTATTCAATCCCTGAACTAACAAACAAGGGAATCTTATATTATGGATTTCATTGTATCAATGTTAGCATTCCCAGCTACTCATTTAATTTATTCCAAAAATACAAGGTTTATGTAATGCAACTCATACAAAACTATATCGAGTAAATCAAAGAATAAATTATAATGAAATAGGAGTCTACTAAATATAATGAATTAAGATCATACATATATGACCATCATTATGATAAAATTAATTGTTCTTCATTTAACGGATATTATAAGAACAATATAATTTCATCTGGTCCAGTCCTATATAATCATATTATATAAAATACAATCACTTTATGTCACTACATATATAGTCGGGATATGACTGCACGTTCTCAACGAAGTGAACTGTATTTATGGCTTTATTAATTTGAAGATCCTTTACTTCAAATATAAGTCATGGACTATTGTGATTATTTCTTTTTAAATTTAATCCCACATATATCAGCATATATGTAAATTTAAAATTGCATAAATAATCAAGAATTTTTCTTTGAATTTATAAAGCATATCGAATAATGCAAACATAAAAATTAATCATAAAATTTATTTATTAATTACAGCAATAAAAATGTTCATAACATTTGCTTGTTGGGCACATTATTCCCAACAGTCTCGATAGGGATTAATACTCTCTATGCTTGCCTAATAGTCATGAGCATAGAGCGGTACAATGTAATTTTGGGGATGGATTGGCTTTCACGTCATTTTGCCACCATTGACTGTCGATCCGGGTTGGTAACTTTTCGGCCTCTGGATAAGGAAGAGTTCTCATATCAGGCATTAAATAGGTCAAGTGGGTCACCGATTTCTTATTCTATGAAGGTTCAAGAGCAGTTTAAGGGCGAATTCTCTATTTATTTGGCTACCGTGATTGATACTCGGTTGCTCAGCGAGGTAAAACTAGAGGACCTTCCGGTGATTAGAGAATTCTCTGAGATCTTTCTCGATGATCTTCCCGGATTACCGCCGGACAGAGAGATTGAGTTTGTGATTGATGTGTATCCAGGCTCTGCGCCTGTGTCAAAGAATCCTTACAGACTGGCACCTGCTGAACTAAAGGAGCTGAAGACTCAGTTGGAGGAGTTGTTAGACAAAAGGTTCATTCAACCCAGTTTCTCTCCTTGGGGTGCGCCAGTCTTGTTTGTCAAAAAGAAAGATGAACTCTCCGAATGTGCGTCGATTATAGAGAGTAGAATAATCTAACAGTGAAGAATAAGTATCCACTGCCCCGGATTGACGACCTGTTTGATCAACTGCAGGGTGCCCGAGTGTTTTCGAGGATTGACCTACGCTCGGGTTACTATGAGTTGAAGGTCCAGAGGGAAGATGTACAGAAAACGGCCTTCCGAATGAGGTACGGGCATTATTAGTTTCTAGTTATGTCTTTTGGACTCACGAATGCTCCTGCAGCATTTATGGACTTAATGAACCGCATCTTCAAGGAATATTTGGACAAATTTGTGGTCGTGTTCATTGATGACATATTGATCTATTCGAAGACAAAAGAGGAACATGAAGGGCACCTACGGGTAGTTTTGGAAGATTTACAACGACTCCAGCTTTACCCAAAGTTCTCGGCCATATCATATCTCAAGAGGGAATTTCAGTGGATCCGACAAAGATTGAGGTTGTCAGGGATTGGCCACAGCCTAAGTGTAATATCCGGCTGTACGGAACCTAATATTTTAATGTAAATGGCATTTTTGTAAATATGTCAAATCAGGTCCATTTTGTGAAAAAAAAGCGTTATTACGATCCTAATGATTTATAAGGATTTTAAGAAAATTACGGGGATTTTAGAAGTTTAACGCTAATTTTACGAAAATTACGTACATCGTAATATAAATGATACTTCGGTAAAAATAGTAAATGAGATCCGAAATGCAAACGGACAGTTTTAAAAGAACCCTGGTAGTAAGCTGGAGTTATTGGCGAAGTAAGAAAATTTGGGGAAACCGAATCGTCGGTTAATTAAAGAAACGAAGGACGAAACAAATAGAAAATCAAAGAAAGGGAAAAATGGTAATTTACCAAGTTATAATTTTATTAAAAACCAATGTTTTTTTCTTCTTCTCCACGCAATTCCTCTTCTCCTTTGAAAAATCTTCTCTTCCGGCGATCCTTCACAGTGATTCCTCCATTTTCGACGACCGAGCTCTCCGATCATCTCGATCCTTCACATTTCATCCTCCTCTTGCAACCCTAGGTACGATTCTAAGGTTTTAGGAAAGTTTATTTCAGTTTTTACGAAGTTTAAACGATTAGGATTCATTTAGGGTTTCGTTAAAAACGCGATTTAGGGTTTGAAATTGATAGGTTTATCGTGTTTGAGGATATAAAGGACGTATTGAACATTATTGGACGAAGTTAGATTGATTTGTGAGAAATGTTAAAATTAGAGGATTTTTGGGTTTTTGGAAAAAGCTCGTTAATTGTCGTTTTGAACTATCAAGCATTGATTGTTTGTCTAAATACCTCGATTAGTTAAATTAGAGCTTTAAGGAATTTCCTTAGTTAAGGTTTCGTTAAATTTGGACGTTTAGTAACTTAAACTTGTTTTAACATTGACCGTTGTGTTTTGCCTCAGACAAATGACGCTCGTGGACGGAGCTCGAGGTTCAGTGCGCACGAGGTAAGTTTTCGTTACTTACTCTGGCCGTTTGGCCTACACTGTTCTTCGATTTCGCGTTGAGGATCTTAGTGTACTGTCTGTTAAAATTGCTTTGGTTGGGTAGTTAGGTTAGTTGCTTTATAGGTTATGTTTTATTCGTCTTGATGGTATGCATGATGGTTGTTTATTTTATGCTTATAACTTTTCATGCATCACGTATTTTAACTAAGCATGAAAATGAATTTCCGCACGATGTTTTCAGAAAACCGATGTGGCCTGAAAGGGGGCTATCGATCTATTGTGTGGACCGATTAAGGGTCTGACCAATACCACATCTCATGTAATGTAATAAAATACGTAATCTGTTATTTGGTCATGCGAGGTGGGGCTCAGGCACGGCTGTACGTGTTGTAAGCATGTACCCCCCTCCTCTAGCTAGAAAGAGTAGTCCGACCGCTGGATGGGCTCTCTTCGGTTAGGGGAATGAGATCTCGGTGATATTCTGTCTGCCATGATTTGTACGTTATGCATGATTTCTAAACTTCATATGCTATGCACGCATCTGCATTTACGTAGAATTTACTGAGTCTTTAGCTCATAGTGTGTCTGTATGGTGTAGGTGACATTGTAGGTGACGTTGAGCCAGGTGAGGATGACGTTCCTCCTCCTGATGTATGATGCAGTTGATGGAGAATGGCCCGTGGGAGTGTGCTGAGCAGTCCGTGCATTATGACCCGTGGGGATGTGTGTAAGTATTTGGGGGATTTGATGGTAATATAAAATGTAAAGTTAGAACATTATAGGATGATTCGATCTGGTTAGATGATAGGTTCATGTTTTGATGTTTTAAAACGTTTTGAAAACCTGTTTTTATAAGCTGCTTAGAAATTTTAAACAAGAGGAATTGCATAGTTTTAACCATATCCACGCAGTTTGTTTTATGAAACTAGGCTATGTTTTAAACGTGTTTTGAGTCGTTGTTTTGGATGAGATTTTGAGTGGATTAATGTTGAAGAGTGTGATTGAGATGTTGGTAAGGTAGTGTTAATGAAATTGTAAAAGACTATGTTTATGTAGGAGAAGAAAGAAGAAAAAGAGAGGAAAGAAGGGCGCCGGTCCTCTGGAAAATTTTCTAGAGCGTGTGGCGATCGATCGCCCGTAACGGGCGATCGATCGCCCCTTGTGTGGTCGCCGCAATCCACGATCGCCGACAGGCGATTGCCCATTTCTGCCTCTGTTTTGTTTGCTTTCCTGTTTCCTATGCTTTTAAGTTTTAAATAATATTTTCTTTTAATTGTTTTTAAAGTTTTATTAAATGGTTTTCGCAAAAGATTCAAACGTCGTTAACAATTTTTATTTCAATTTCAATTTCGACTTCACGAGTTTAATTCCGCTTAAAGACAATTAAAGCTATAAGAAAAAAAAAATATGTACGGAAAAATTGGGTACAGTACCGGGGTCGTTACAAGTTATGGTATCAGAGGCCTCGGGTTTTAAAATCGGTTCTGTAGACTGCTCGACTGCACAGCCACTACGCGAACATCCTTCCTCAACTGTAAGTACGTTTACTTATTTGTCTGATTTAGATTTCTTAGAATTATTTGCTTTAATTTTTTTAGGAGTTATATAATTTGGTTCGAGGAAAAGATCCTCGTGATGACGCGCTAGATCGACTTACTAAGTTGCTAGACCGTCAGTCTTAGCACTTGGACCGTTAAGCACAACAAATTGAGAATTTAGTAAATCGAGAGAACCAGAGCGCCCAGGATTTGGTGGTTCCTAATAACCTGGGCATGTAGAAGTTCCAAGGCCTACGGCCTCCAGTATTCGATGGCCGATCATCGGATCCAAATATTGCGGGGGAATGGATCCGGGTGATGGAGGATATGCTGGATTATGCAGAGGTAGGGAACGAGAGTAAGGTGGCTTATGTTACCTTCCACCTGGCGTTAGGTGCCCGCTTCTGGTGGGATTCGATCAAGACGACGATGGACGTATCAGTTATGACTTGGGAGCGGTTTAAGATCGTATTCTTTGACAAGTATTTCAGCCGCACAGTGAGGGCGGCAAAGAAGGATGAGTTCACACAGCTAAAGTAGACAGGTTCGGTTGCTGAGTACATACGGAAGTTTGAGGCTTTATCACAATTTGCCCCACGTCTTGTCAGCGATAACGAGGAGAAGGTCCACCAGTTTATGGAGGGACTTAATCCGGAGATTCAGATGCACGTTATTGTCTCAGGTATTATTGATGTGCCCTGTTCTGACATCACAGCTAGAGCTCTAGATATTGAGGCTGCTAGAGCTACTTGTGTTAGACCGAGGGAGCCAGCTAAGGGCTTCTTCCGTGAGATCCGACCTCAGTCACAAAATCGAGGTTGGCAGCCTAGAGCACTGCCCCAGCAGAAGCAGAGTTGTGTTAAAAGACCTCTTGTGGGAAATAACGATCGGGGTAAGGGGAAACAAGTACATGGGGCTTCTCAGACGCCATGGTGTCCAGGTGCCAGAAGGAGCATAGTGGTGATTGCCGCGTTGGCACTAATAAGTGTTTTAGATGTGGAGAGATTGGCCATTATGTAACACCCAGATTTTTCGGGTTTCCGCTCGCAGGGGTACTTTCGTAAATGAGCAAATTAAGATTATTTCTTGAGAGGGATGTTTTACTAGAATCCTAGTAATTAATTATGAGGGTTTGAGAGATAAAGAAAAGTTTCGAGGAATTTGAATTATTAACGTCCGAGTTTCCGAATTTTCGCTATATGGTTTTGTATTAGTAAAAATAGTAAATTAAATCCGTTTTACGAACGGAGAGTTTCGTTAGAGCCTTAAGAATAAATAGAAAAATTTGGAGGAATAAGGGAATTTCGGAGAAATTAGACCGATAGATGAAATAGTGGTCTAAGTTGGGAAATCTACTAAGGGCATTTAGGTAAATGTCAAAGTCAAATTCTATTAAAACCTAAATCCTCTTTCTCTCTTTCTCATTTTCTCCTCCACGCACGAAAATCCTCTCCCTCTCCCTAGCGACATTTCCTCTCCTCCATCGCCAAATCCCTCAGCGCCGGCGACTCCTCCGATTCCGGCAATTTTCCTTTCCCTTTTCTTCAACAAAACAACGTGCTAGGTAAGTTTTACACTTTAGACAAGTTCGTTCGTGGTTTTAGGGTTTGTTTTGAGTTAGGGTTTGTGATGAAATTTAGGGGTTTTGTTAGAAATCGTTAGGGTTGTTTATTTATTACTCATTGGTGATGTATTAGTGATTAGTGAGGTTGTTGGAGTAGATTAATGGTGTTGGTTGAGGTTTAATGTTAAGTTTTGGTTGATGGAAATGTAGATTGACATCATTAATGGAGTTTTGAAGTTGGTGAGCACCAAGTGCTCGATGTAATGTCTGAATGAAATGAATTAGAGTTTTTAGAAGAATTTGTCCTAGCTCGAGACGTCGATTTGTTTAGATTTGATGTTTGAGAGTCGATATTAATGGTTTGTTGTTAAATGCCCTAGATGACTCAAGCTCAACGGACGGTGCTCGACATATCTAGGACGCCAGGTAAGTGGATGTTAGGTTTCCGGCCCTTAAGGCCCTACATCGTGTCAACGCTAGGCTTTTCTGTTTTGATGATGATTTTCTGATTGTGGGGCTTAATGAGTCGGGTAGCCTAGGATGTTAGCTATTAGATGTTTGTAAAGTTTGTCAAAAGTAATGTATGTCTATGTATGTTGTGAATTGTTTGATGATATGTCTTGCTGATATGTTATATGTAAATTCCCCATGCATCATGTTTTAGAAAAAGTACGAAAAGGTTTTACCATATGTTTTCACGATTTGAACGTAGAAACGACAACGATGTAAAACGAAAATGTAAAGTGTCTGAGGGAAGTTGTCCCTTCAGATGTAAATTGTGGAACGTCCAGAAAATGTATGATATCTGAGGGAAGTGGTTCACCTTTCAGATAAAGATTTATATGTGGAACGTCTAGAGATGGAGAAACTAATCCGCCCTCCATTGGTAGAGGATTACATGTATGTACGATGAAACGAAACGAAATGAATATGAACGATGAAACGAAACGAAAAGATTATGTACGATGAAACTGTAGAAACTGCATATGTTAAGTAAAATGTTTTAAATCCATATAGTGCATTCCCTTACTAAGCATTAGGCTTAATGTATATGTTGTACGATGTAGGTGACAGTTCAAGGTGAGAGTTTCTCTCGATGACAAGGAATAGGTGGTTGACGGATGGTGCTCGTGGCGACGGGGTGTGTTTTGGCGAGGTTCAATGACTATGGTTGTGCTCCGAGCGATTTTGGGTAATTAATGTGAATTTGTTTTAACGTTAAAATTGTGAGGGATTTCAGGATATGTAGAGAAGTTGGTATTTTGGGAATGTTTTTAATGAAATTCCACTTTTATGTTTGATGTTGTTTTGAGGATTTGATGGTATTTTATTTGATGATTATAGGTGATTTATAATTTTAAGGATTGGCTCGGTTTTTAGAACGATCCACGTAGTTTGTCTTTACAAATTTAAAACACGTGTTCGGGTACGTTTTGAGTCGGGTTGTAGGGAGATTGAAGTATGGTGTTCATGGAGTTTGTGAATGTTTTTGGTATTTTATGGAGATAGGTAAAGATTGGGTGATTATGTAGTGAGAGAAATGATGAGTTAGTGTTATGTGTTTTGTGTTGAAAATGTGGAGTGCAGGGGCGAAGTGAAGAAAATGAAAGAAAAAGAAAGAGAGGAAAGAAGAAGCTCGGCTCTCTGGAGAAAATCCAGAGAGCCTGGCGATTACTCGCCTTAGAGAGGCGAGTAATCGCCCTTGGGGGGAATGTGGTGTTGCTCTCTGGAGAAAATCCAGAGAGCGTGGCGAGTAATCGCCACAATTGTGGCAATAAGTCGCCACTGGCGACATGCAACAGGCGACTAGTCGCCTGTTGCAGTCGCCCATGGGGTTATTAGTAGCCACATTTGTGGCTACTGATCGCCATACCTAAGAAAGGTATGGGCGATTAGTAGCCACTTTTGTGGCTACTGATCGCCACCCTATATTTAAAAAAAAAAAGAATTTAAATTTTATTTATTAGTTAATTGTTTTAAATGTTTTATTTATTTTAAGTTTTAATGGTTTTATGGATTGTTTTCAAAGAGTTACTAAACGAACTTCGATTTCAGTTCCGCTTTCGACTTCGTTTTCGATTTCGCTCTACGTATGATTAAAGTAAAAGATTTAAAAAAAAAAAAAAAAAAAAAACGATATCACGGGTAAGGGTCGTGACAGTTATGGTATCAGAGAGACAGAGTTTTAAAAGCGACTTCTGTGAAATGCCTGCCAAAAACACACCGCCGCACGAGGACTCTCCATCGACCGTAAGTGTTTAAGTTTAAGTATGATTCTAAATTGTTTATTTTGTATGTGTTTCTTAATGTGTCTAGGAACAAGAAAATGTCGAAAGCACCTAAGAAACCCGAGGAGAATCTTATTAGCCAGCTTATAGACGTAGTGCACCGACAATCAGAACAGATAGAGATTTTACTCAACCGAGATAGAAATGATCACGGACAAGGTAGTACTTCATGGAACCGGGATAGAGAACAAAATAGGCAATTCTGACCTCCGATATTAGATGAATGTGCTGTGGATCCGATCCAGGTTGAGGGGTCCCTAAGTGATCATCAGCTACCCCTAGTCGATGAGAGGCCACAACCAGTGAGGGGCATTAAGAGGCCCAACGATTCGTCCATTGTGCAGGACAAGAGCAAACGACCTCGTGGAGCTCGTCAAGCTCCTTTGTGCCCTACATGCCGGAAGAGTCATTTCGGGGAATGTAGACTGCATTCGGATCGATGTTTTAGGTGCGATAGAAGGGGTCACAGAGCCAGAGATTGTCTAGGGCAGAGCAAGAATCTACCGAGTGGTCCCTCAAGGACAATTACTATGACCGAAGATAGTGAAGCTTCCTAACCAAGTGTGGTTCCAGGTATAATTCATTTCGGTAGTCTATAGAATGAATAACATTAAAATAGAGTTGTAGTTTAGAGTAAGAATTTAATAATAAGATGTGTACAATTTGATAGAAGTAGACAAAGGGATGGAAAATATTAGGTGGGAGAGTTACTAGGTGAACGGGATAATAAAAAAAAAACGACGATAGATTGAATGCAAGACGACGTAAACTTTGGACGTAAACCTTGGACATTAATAGTTATGCATTAAGATAGGTAACCTAACCTTGATACCGCTAGTACCTCTAAGTGAATAAGAGGACATAGAAGAAACTTGTATACGTTTAGACTCGAGTTAAGTTGGAGTTATCTAGACGAAGACATTCTTCGAGACTTTAGCTTAAGTAAACTATCGAGAGAGTAAGGGCCGTGTTACTTACTTTTACAAGGATGGTGCGATTAATCGATACGAAGTCTAGGATGTATAATCAGGGTGGTTACATAGGAGTATTCGTATTGACCAAATTTTGATGAGAGAAATATTGAGATCTGAGTGAGGTTGGTAAGTTAATAGATTTAGAGACAATAAGGGATCAAGGTAATACGATAGGTGATACTCAAGTTATATAATTTGGACGTTCTCTGGGATGTAGGTACCATCTTAAAGGACTAACCAATAAAGACAGTTATCGATGTGTGGAAATATCATGACCGACCCTATATTTATATATATATATATATAGAGAAAAGAAGACTTAATAAAGTTAAGAGTGACCAATAAATAGTAAATGCGTTAGGCTATTAGATACTACTTAATCCAGAGACATAAAGTAAAGTATAAGAATTATGTATTAGCTTGAAACGCCTAAAAAGTGTAACGAATTAAAGGAGAGCTTAGCACCTTAGTTTGGAAGCCATGATTACGGGTTTATTGTATCCCGTACAATGTTGGAAAGATGGTGAATTGACAGGAGTAAGCACTAATTATAGAAATTGTAGTAAGGATAAAAGATTTCAGATTCTTTAAGTTATGAACGCCGGAATTAAGAAATGAGTCTATAGTTGATATAGTTTAAATTAAGAACCCCCCCAAACATTAGACTTATTTCCAGGATGGATGTAGGAACATCAGTGTTCGAGGAACTAAGAGGGCAGACCTTAACGAAGAGATGTGTTAAGTTCTTGGAAATACAAGGACAAGATTTAAGAATTATAGAAGGTTTAGATTAAGGTTGTGGGTCTACCTACAATAAGTTTGCTAACAAGAAAGTTGTTAGATAAACCATTGTGAAGAAGCCGAGTAGGATATTTAGAACCTGACTAGAAAGAAATGAGAGATAATAGCAGGCTAGTTAGGAACTTCGAGGAAGTCCTTGTGGGACATTAAGAATGAGTGTAGGACACTTTGCTAATTAAATGAAGGGCTTAGATTGGAAGTTAAGCTTGAATGTGAAGTCGAAGCCAATGACCTTGTAATAACTAAGGTTAAGGTTGATAAACTTAAGTGTGTGAAGAAGATCGCAACTTGAGGAAAAGAGACTAAGTGATGTATGACAAAATGGCCGGTTACGTAAATATTTGGGCTTCAAATAGAGTCATGGAGATAAGTGAGAAAAATTTACTAGATTAAAGGGAAGGTTGAGTTATGAGTCAAGTAGTGGAGGTTGTAAAAATTTGGAGCATATTGGATGAAAGGAAGAGAAATTTGCACGAAGACTGTGCAAACTAGCTTGAATGTGAAATTAGAACAAGAGGTATAGGAAAGATCCGACTCATAGGTAACGTGAATTGTTTAAGCGCCCATAAGGTGTTGAGTAAATGGTCTAACGAATTTGTTTAGATTTAAGAATTCATTAGTTATTGATGATGACCGAGGTAAGAGTGGTATAAAACGAGCATGTTGGACAAGATTGTAGAGACTTAGAGAATACCTTGAGAGCAAAAAGGAAAAGATTTAAGTAACAAAAGTTCTGTATACAGGAACGGCATTAGAGTAGCTAAGGAAATTCCATGATTGCCCAAGGTAAGTAGGTTTAGAAAATGAGATTGATAAATTGGAAAAGAGATAGTAGTGTAAAGAAGAGTTCGAAACAGAGGATTAGGATGAGAGACCTAAGTATTAGGTCCTTAGCGTTATAAAATTAAAGGAGCTTTAAGGATTTGAAGTGATTAGGTACAAATTGTTGTCACGAAATTTGAAGAGTTATAAACTGAATAAGCTTAGCTCGAGGGACAAATTGGAGTTGAAGTTAAGTTAGAGGAAATTCGAGGTTCTAAGTGACAAAGGATTAAGTCGAAGTCGATGAGTGAATGAACGGTTGAATTACGAAGTGCATAGTTAGAAGGATTTAGAGCTTTGGAGATAAAAGAAACTATCAAGACCCGAAGGGTGAGAGAGATCATAGGAGTGTCGAGGTTAGTGTCACGGCATCATTTCGCAGGTAAGGCGAGTAGGAGTAATTAGAAGATTAACCAAGTAATAATTTTGAGGACAAAATTCCAATTAAGGAGAGAAGGATGTAACACCCGGATTTTTCGGGTTTCCGCTCGCAGGGGTACTTTCGTAAATGAGCAAATTAAGATTATTTCTTGAGAGGGATGTTTCACTAGAATCCTAGTAATTAATTATGAGGGTTTGAGAGATAAAGAAAAGTTTCGAGGAATTTGAATTATTAACGTCCGAGTTTCCGAATTTTCGCTATATGGTTTTGTATTAGTAAAAATAGTAAATTAAATCCGTTTTACGAACGGAGAGTTTCGTTAGAGCCTTAAGAATAAATAGAAAAATTTGGAGGAATAAGGGAATTTTGGAGAAATTAGACCGATAGATGAAATAGTGGTCTAAGTTGGGAAATCTACTAAGGGCATTTAGGTAAATGTCAAAGTCAAATTCTATTAAAACCTAAATCCTCTTTCTCTCTTTCTCATTTTCTCCTCCACGCACGAAAATCCTCTCCCTCTCCCTAGCGACATTTCCTCTCCTCCATCGCCAAATCCCTCAGCGCCGGCGACTCCTCCGATTTCGGCGATTTTCCTTTCCCTTTTCTTCAACAAAACAACGTGCTAGGTAAGTTTTACACTTTAGACAAGTTCGTTCGTGGTTTTAGGGTTTGTTTTGAGTTAGGGTTTGTGATGAAATTTAGGGGTTTTGTTAGAAATCGTTAGGGTTGTTTATTTATTACTCATTGGTGATGTATTAGTGATTAGTGAGGTTGTTGGAGTAGATTAATGGTGTTGGTTGAGGTTTAATGTTAAGTTTTGGTTGATGGAAATGTAGATTGACATCATTAATGGAGTTTTGAAGTTGGTGAGCACCAAGTGCTCGATGTAATGTCTGAATGAAATGAATTAGAGTTTTTAGAAGAATTTGTCCTAGCTTGAGACGTCGATTTGTTTAGATTTGATGTTTGAGAGTCGATATTAATGGTTTGTTGTTAAATGCCTTAGGTGACTCAAGCTCAACGGACGGTGCTCGGCATATCTAGGACGCCAGGTAAGTGGATGTTAGGTTTCCGGCCCTTAAGGCCCTACATCGTGTCAACGCTAGGCTTTTCTGTTTTGATGATGATTTTCTGATTGTGGGGCTTAATGAGTCGGGTAGCCTAGGATGTTAGCTATTAGATGTTTGTAAAGTTTGTCAAAAGTAATGTATGTCTATGTATGTTGTGAATTGTTTGATGATATGTCTTGATTATATGTTATATGTAAATTCCCCATGCATCATGTTTTAGAAAAAGTACGAAAAGGTTTTAGCATATGTTTTCACGATTTGATTGTAGAAACGACAACGATGTAAAACGAAAATGTAAAGTGTCTGAGGGAAGTGGTTCACCCTTCAGATGTAAATTGTGGAACGTCCAGAAAATGTATGATATCTGAGGGAAGTGGTTCACCCTTCAGATAAAGATTTATATGTGGAATGTCTAGAGATGGAGAAACTAATCCACCCTCCATTGGTAGAGGATTACATGTATGTACGATGAAACGAAACGAAATGAATATGAACGATGAAACGAAACGAAAAGATTATGTACGATGAAACTGTAGAAACTGCATATGTTAAGTAAAATGTTTTAAATCCATATAGTGCATTCCCTTACTAAGCATTAGGCTTAATGTATATGTTGTACGATGTAGGTGACAGGTTCAAGGTGAGAGTTTCTCTCGATGACAAGGAATAGGTGGTTGACGGATGGTGCTCGTGGCGACGGGGTGTGTTTTGGCGAGGTTAAATGACTATGGTTGTGCTCCGAGCGATTTTGGGTAATTAATGTGAATTTGTTTTAATGTTAAAATTATGAGGGATTTCAGGATATGTAGAGAAGTTGGTATTTTGGGAATGTTTTTAATGAAATTCCACTTTTATGTTTGATGTTGTTTTGAGGATTTGATGGTATTTTATTTGATGATTATAGGTGATTTATAATTTTAAGGATTGGCTCGGTTTTTAGAACGATCCACGTAGTTTGTCTTTACGAATTTAAAACACGTGTTCGGGTACGTTTTGAGTCGGGTTGTAGGGAGATTGAAGTATGGTGTTCATGGAGTTTGTGAATGTTTTTGGTATTTTATGGAGATAGGTAAAGATTGGGTGATTATGTAGTGAGAGAAATGATGAGTTAGTGTTATGTGTTTTGTGTTGAAAATGTGGAGTGCAGGGGCGAAGTGAAGAAAATGAAAGAAAAAGAAAGAGAGGAAAGAAGAAGCTCGGCTCTCTGGAGAAAATCCAGAGAGCCTGGCGATTACTCGCCTTAGGGAGGCGAGTAATCGCCCTTGGGGGGAATGTGGTGTTGCTCTCTGGAGAAAATCCAGAGAGCGTGGCTACTAATCGCCACTGGCGACATGCAACAGGCGACTAGTCGCCTGTTGCAGTCGCCCATGGGGCGATTAATAGCCACATTTGTGGCTACTGATCGCCATACCTAAGAAAGGTATGGGCGATTAGTAGCACTTTTGTGGCTACTGATCGCCACCCTATATTTAAAAAAAAAAAAGAATTTAAATTTTATTTATTAGTTAATTGTTTTAAAGGTTTTATTTATTTTAAGTTTTAATGGTTTTATGGATTGTTTTCAAAGAGTTACTAAACGAACTTCGATTTCAGTTCCGCTTTCGACTTCGTTTTCGATTTCGCTCTACGTATGATTAAAGTAAAAGATTTAAAAAAAAAAAAAAAAAAAAAAAAAAAAAAAAAAAAAAAAAAACGATACCACGGGTAAGGGTCGTGACACATTACGTCAAGGATTGCCCGATGCCCGGCCGAGATCTGTCAGGCGGTGATCAGAAGAGAGTTATGCCGAGGATCTTCGCATTTATAGAGCCTGGCGATGTCGACGACGAGGCTCAGCCCTCTGTGATAGCAGGTACTATTCTGATTATGGGCACCGTTGTTTTTACTTTGATGGATACGGGAGCTACGCACTCCTTTATATCGACTACGTGCATGATTAGATTGAGATTAGAGTCTGAGTTAGCTTGGGTCGAGTATAGAGTGATGCTGCCTTCATCAGAGCTTATGCAGTCAGAACGTATTCTCCAGGGCAATGTCATCTCAGTGGGGGATATTACCCTTTATGCTCGTTTGATAGTTATGAGCATAGAGCAGTATGATCTTATCTCAGGGATGGACTGGCTTGCACAGCACTTAACCACCATCGATTGTCGATCTGGGATTGTGACCTTTCGACCCCCGGGTAAAGCCGAGTTTTCTTATTAGGCGATGAGCAGATTGAGCGGATCGCCTATTTCTTATTCCATGAAGGTCAACAAGCAGTTTAAAGGTGCGTGCTCTATTTATTTGGCCTCAGTATTTGATGTTCAGTTACTCAGCGGAGTAAAGCCGAGTGACATTCCTATAGTCAGAGAGTTCTCTGAGATATTCCTCGATGATCTTCCCAGGTTACCGCCAGACCAGGAGATTGAGTTTACTATTGATGTCTATCCAAATACCGCGCCAAGGTTTAAGAACCCGTATCGGTTGGCACCAGCCGAGTTGAGAGAGCTAAAGACTCAGCTTGACGAGTTGTTAGAGAAGGATTTTATTCGACCCAGCGTTTCACCCTGAGGTGCGCCTGTTCTTTTTGTCAAGAAGAAAGACGGGACCCTCAGGATGTGCATCAATTACAGATAGTTGAACAAATTGACGGTGAAGAATAAATATTCGTTGCCCTGGATTGATGACCTATTTGATCAGTTATAGGGTGCCTGAGTATTTTTCAGGATTGACCTACGCTCGGGTTATTATCAGCTGAAGGTCCGGAGGGATGATATTCAGAAAACGGCATTCCGAATGAGGTATGGGCATTATGAGTTCCTTGTCATGTCTTTTGGACTTACTAATGCCCCTGCAGCGTTTATGGATTTGATGAACCGTGTCTTCAAGGAGTATCTGGACAAGTTCGTGGTGGTTTTCATCGACGATATCTTGATCTATTCTAAGACAAAGGAAGAGCACGAGGAACATCTGCGGATTGTTTTGCAGATTCTGAGTCAACGCCAGCTATATCCAAAGTTCTCTAAATACGAGTTTTGGCTGGATAGGATCAATTTTCTTGGCCATATCATATCGCAGGAAGGAGTTTCTGTTGATCCGAGCAAGATTCAGGTGGTCAGAGATTGGCCAAAGCCGAAGAACGTACGTGAGGTGCGTGGATTTCTCGGATTAGCTGGTTATTATCGAAAGTTTATAGAGGGATTTTCGAAGATTGCAGTTCCTCTTTTGTCACACCCGACATTTCGGCCAGGTGATTTTCTGACTATTTTCATTGTCACCCTCTTATTTAACCGTTATGATTTAAATTTAATGTTAAGACAAATTTATTACAAGTTGAGTAAAACTAGGTTGGGTGGCAGTTTAGTAATTAGAATTGATGGATTAGGTATAAATAGGAAATAGAAACCTTAAACCTCATTTTATTACCACTGTAGCCGACATTCCCTCTCGGCGATTTCTTCTCTCCCAAGTTCTTGCTCTCGGCTACAAGAACTTCCCTTTACCGACGGCTGGTTTCGAGCTTGCTCTTCTCTGCAAATCCACACCCGAGGTATGAAATGGACAATGTAGTCATTCATTAGTAAATAGAGCTCTGTTTTCAGCTCGGCACTGAGTTCGGATATTTTTAGCAGTGGCCGAGTAGTTTAAGACTTTTCAAAATCTGAGAGTAGAAATGTCATCCTGAATCGATTCTGAACATTTTAAGTAACCAACTCGGATTTAACCAATGGTAAAACCTGTCCACCTAGTTTCGGATTTCAGACTGCAGTGTGGCAAACAGAGGAATCGGAATGACTTGAGCTATTAGATCCTAGGATGGTTTATGATTAGGACTATTAGGACTTTGTTTTAACTACTGTAATGTACATGTTTTAGGTGAAGAAGTTTAAAGGAAAGAAGCTCGGATTGCTAAGGAATCCAGGTAAGTGAATGTGTTAAGATTTCCGGCCACTAGGGCCCTACACCGCAAGGGTATTAGGAAATCACTGAGATCTTAGCTTGTTGACTATGATTTATTATTTCCACGATATGAAGAAGTTGTGTAAGTAAATGTAAAGTTACAGGATGTTCTACTTGTCCTTATGGTATGACTTTTCTCTATGAACCTCATGTCTATGCATTATGCCCACGTTTATGATTAAGTAGAGAACATGAAAAGTAAATGTAACCATGATTAAGTGCAGAACGGGGAAAAGACTATGTTATGTATGACTCGCGAATTCTCCCACTGGTGGAGGCCGAGTTAATGATATGTATGACTCGCGAAATCTCCCACTGGTGGAGGCCGAGTAATGATATGTATGGCTCGCGAATTCTCCCACTGGGGAGGCCGAGTGATGTATCATGATTGCCGCGATAGGCAAATGATTATGTACGACTGCCGCGATAGGCAAATGACTATGTACCCTGTCTTCCTCCCTCGTTCCCTGCCTTAATACATGTTATGTAAAAGATAAAGATGAACACGAATGATGAATGGTTTATGAACTTATGTCTCTTTAAATTGCGTACTCATGTATATCTGTCAGCATGCATTCCTTACTAAGCATTAGGCTTATAGTTAAACCTTATGGTGTAGGTGAAGAAGGTTCAGGTGAGGATGTTATGTTCAAAGAGGATGCTTAAGGCTGGTTGCTGGAGGATGCTCAAGGTGACAGTGTGGGACTGGAGAGGCGATTTATGACCCCTGGTTAAGACTCTTATGTTACAGTATGTTAAAGAATATGGTAGTTTAAGTAGGATGAGATTTTTTTAAAAACGTTGAGCTTTGAAACTGTCTAGTGGATCACTGAGTCAGGGAATGATTATATAGATTTATAAATGGTCTGTTGCTTAAGTCTTCCGCTATATGCATTTTGAATGAGTTGTGTTTTCTTTCTGTTGGAAGGAGTCATTTGATGATTTAGAGTTCTCTACCGTAAGACGGAAGCTGGAAGAGGTAGTCTTCCGGCTGACGTCATTGACAGATGCCGAAAGAATAGTTGTTGATGGTTTAGTCTTCCGGCTGACGTCATCGGCAGATGCCGAAAGAATAGTTGTTGATGGTTTAGTCTTCCGGTTGACGTCATCGACAGGTGCCGAAGGTTAATTGTTTGATGGTTTAGTCTTCCGGCTGACGTCATCGGCAGATGCCGAAGGGTGGTTGTTTGATGGTTTAGTCTTCCGGATGACGTCACCGGAAGATGTAAAATGTGTTTTGTCGCTTAGCGACCGGAAGATGTAAAATGTGTTTTGTCGCTTAGCGACCGGAAGATGTAAAATGTGTTTTGTCGATTATCGACCGTACGATGTTTTAATTTAGCACGCAAGGCCCACGTGCCCACCGGAAGATGTCTTCTTTTAGGCGATGTTAAGCGAGTCACGCGTAATGCACGTGATGACCGGACGACTAAATTACTGAGGGTTGTCAACGCATGCAACCCATGCAAACCCGAGTGGTATTAAGTTAAGAGAATTGAGGGCACCTCCTCTTTTCCTGAAATTGTCAAGAAGCCAATGACCGAGTCTAGTCGCTCGACTCTGTGAAGGTTGAGCCGACGAGGCGTGGGAAGTCGGGCACGAGAGGGTTCGTCTTCCTTAATGGTTCTGCGTCTCTATTACCAGAGAGGGTTCGTCTTCCTTAATGGTTCTGCGTCTCTATTACCAGTTTAGAAAAAAAAAAGTATATGTAAAATGTGAAAGTCTGTTGAGAGATAGTAAGTGAATGTAATATTAGTGAAAGTCAAGCAAACGATTAATGAAAGAATATGAACACGTGACGGCTCCTGGCCGGGGTCGTTACATCTTTCATGTTTGACTCGGAAGAATGAGAAATTTGTATGGTCGGCTGCTTGTGACGACAGTTTTATGGAGTTAAAGCAGATATTGACCACCGCTCCAGTGTTGACTCTACCTGTTGAAGGTGACAAGTTCAGTATTTATTATGACGTATCTGGAGTTGGACTTGGTTGTGTATTGATGCAGGAAGGGAGAGTTATTGCTTACACTTCTCGGCAGTTGAAGCCGTATGAGCAGAATTACCCTATGCACGACCTTGAGTTAGCAGATGTGGTCTTCGCACTGAAGATATGGAGACATTATTTATATGGTCAGCAGTTCGAGATATTTTCTGACCACAAGAGCTTGAAGTATTTATTTACGCAGAAGGAGCTGAATATGCGACATAGAAGGTGGCTTGAGTTCGTCAAAGATTACGATTTCGATATAAAGTACCACCCAGGAAAGGCGAACAAGGTAGCTGATGCTTTGAGTAGAATACCTTCTACGAGTCAGCCTTCACTTACAGCGATGACGATTACGCTGCGGTCTGAGATTGAGAGGTTCGATGTGGTGATAGTGGCAGAGTTGTCAAGTTGCTTAGCAACATTTCTCTCAGGCCGACTATTCTGGATAAGATACGCGAAGCTCAGCAGAATGATGTGGAGTATGAGGAGCTTCGATCGAGCATGACCTCTTGAGACTCATCTGATTTCCATTTATCCGACGATGGTGTTCTAAAGTTCAGGCATAGGTGGTACGTGCCTAACGATGAGGATCTGAAGAAAGAGATATTGGCCGAGGCACATTCTTCGGCATATTCTGTGCACCCGGGAAGTACCGGGATTTAAAGCAACATTTCTGGTGGCCAAATATGAAGAGAGAGGTCGCCAAGTACGTTGGAACCTGTTTAGTCTGTCAACAGGTAAAGGCAGAGCACCAGAGATCGGCCGGAGCACTACAGCCACTGCCGATTCCGGAGTGGAAATGGGAGCAGATCTCTATGGATTTTATTGTGGGACTCCCGAGGACGACGAAGGGCCATGATGGCATTTGGATGATTGTGGACCGATTGACAAAGTCAGCTCACTTCTTATCTTTGAAGATGACATCTTCTATGGATCAGCTCGCCGAGCTTTATGTGCAGGAGATTGTTAGACTTCATGGAGTGCCAGTTTCGATTGTCTCAGACAGAGATCCGAGATTCACTTCGAAGTTCTGGAAAAGCCTGCATAAAGCTATGGGAACTCAGTTTAATTTCAGCACGGTGTTTTATCCTCATACTGATGGACTGACAGAGAGGACTAATTAGATTCTTGAGGATATGCTCAGAGCCTGTGTGTTGGAGTTTCAGGAATCGTGGAGCAGGTACTTACCACTGATCGAGTTCTCTTATAATAACAGCTTTCAGGCTACCATTGGCATGGCTCCATATGAGGCGCTGTATGGTCGGAAGTGTAGGTCTCTATTATATTGGGACGAGGTTGGCGAGGCCAACATTGTCGGTTCAGAGATTCTACAGCAAACGGCAGAGAAGATTGCCACTATCCGACAGCGTATTGAGATAGCTCAGAGCTGACAGAAGAACTATGATGACACGAGACGGCGAGAGCTAGAGTTCGAAGAAGGAGATGACGTTTATTTGAAGATTTCTCCGTTTAAGGGAGTTATGCGGTTCGGAAGGAGGGGTAAGTTGAACCCTCAATATGTGGGGCCCTTTCCTATTCTGAAGAAAATCGGGAAGTTGGCGTACAGATTAGAGCTTCCGGCTTCTATGGAGGGTATCCACGATGTATTTCATGTGTCCATGCTTTGGAAGTGTTTGTATAATCCATCACATGTCGTGGAGGCAACAGAGATCGAGGTACAGCCTACCTTGACTTATGAGGAGAGGCCAGTACGTATTTTGGAGTCTTCCATCAAGGTATTGTGCAACAAAGAGATTCCCCTAGTTAAAGTTCTATGGTGGAACCACGAGGTTGAAGAACCGACTTGGGAGCGACAGCAAGATATGATGGCGAGGTATCCCAAGTTCTTTGTATAGGCAAATTTTGAGGACAAAATTTAAATAAGGTGGATGGATTGTAATATCCGGCTGTACGAAATATAATATTTTAATATAAATGGCATTTTTGTAAATATGTCAAATCAGGTCCGTTTTGCGAAAATAAAGCGTTATTACGATCCTAATGATTTATAAGGATTTTAAGAAAATTACGGAGATTTTAGGAGTTTAACGCTAATTTTACGAGAATTACGTATATCGTAATATAAAGGATACTTCGATAAAAATAGTAAATGAGATCTGAATTGCGAACGGACAGTTTTAAAAGAACCCTGGTAGTTAGTTGGAGTTATTGGCGAAGTAAGGAAATTTGGAGAAACCAAATTGTCGGTTAATTAAAGAAACGAAGGACAAAACAAAAAGAAAATCAAAGGAAGGGCAAAATGGTAATTTAACAAATTATAATTTTATTAAAAACCAATGTTTTTTTCTTCTTCTCCATGCAATTCCTCTTCTCCTTTGAAAAATCTTCTCCTCCGGCGATCCTTCACAGTGATTCCTCCATTTTCGACGACCGAGCTCTCTGATCGTCTCGATCCTTCACGTTTCTTCCTCCTCTCGCAACCCTAGGTACGATTCTAAGATTTTAGGAAAGTTTATTTCAATTTTTACGAAGTTTAAACGATTAGGATTCGTTTAGGGTTTCGTTAAAAACGCGATTTAGGGTTCAAAATTGATAGGTTTATCGTGTTTGAGGATATAAAGGACATATTGAACGTTATTGGACGAAGTTAGATTGATTTGTGAGAAATGTTAAAATTAGAGGATTTTCGGGTTTTTGGAAAAAGCTCGTTAATTGTGGTTTTGAACTATCGAGCATTGATTGTTTGTTTAAATGCCTTGATTAGTTAAATTAGAGATTTAAGGAATTTTCTTAGTTAAGGTTTCGTTAAATTTGGACGTTTAGTAACTTAAACTTGTTTTAACATCGACCGTTGTGTTTTGCCTCAGACAAACGACGCTCGTGGACAGAGCTCGAGGTTCAGTGCGCACGAGGTAAGTTCTTGTGACTTACTCTGGCCGTTTGGCCTACACCGTACTTCGATGTCGCGTCGAGGATCTTAGTGTACTATCTGTTAAAATTGCTTTGGTTGGGTAGTTAGGTTAGTTGCTTTATAGGTTATGTTTTATTTGTCTTGATGGTATGCATGATGGTTGTTTATGTTATGCTTATAACTGTTCATGCATCACGTATTTTAACTAAGCATGAAAATGAATTTCCGCACGATGTTTTCAGAAAACTGATGTGGCCTGAAAGAGGAATATCGATCTATTGTGTGAACCAATTAAGGGTCTGACCAATACCACATCTCATGTAATGTAATAAAATACGTAATCTGTTATCTGGTCACGTGAGGTGGGGCTTTGGCACGGTTGTACGTGTTGTAAGCGTGTACCCCCTCCTCTAGCTAGAAAGAGTAGTCCGACCACTGGATGGGCTCTCTTCGGTTAGGGGGATGAGATCTCGGTGATATTCTGTCTGCCATGATCTGTACGTTAAGCATGATTTCTGAACTCCATATGCACTGCACGCATCTGCATTTACGTAGAATTTACTGAGCTTTTAGCTCATAGTGTGTCTGTAATGTGTAGGTGACGTTGTAGGTGACATTGAGCCAAGTGAGGATGATGTTCCTCCTCCTGATGTATGATGCAGTTAATGGAGAATGGCCCGAGGGAGTGTGCTGAGCAGTCGGTGCGTTATGACCTGTGGGGATGTGTGTAAGTATTTGGGGGATTTGATGGTAATATAAAATGTAAAATTAGAACATTATAGGATGCTTGGATCTAGTTAGATGGTAGGTTCATGTTTTGATGTCTTAAAACCTGTTTTTATAAGCTGCTTAGAAATTTTAAACAGGAGGAATTGTATAGTTTTCAACATATCCACGCAGTTTGTTTTATGAAACTAGGCTATGTTTTAAACGTGTTTTGAGTCGTTGTTTCGGATGAGATTTTGAGTGGATTAATGTTGAAGTGTGTGATTGAGATATTGGTAAGGTAGTGTTAATGAAATTGTAAAAGAGTATGTGTATGCAGGAGAAGAAAGAAGAAAAATAGAGGAAAGAAAGGCGCCTGTCCTCTGGAAAAATCCAGAGGACATTGCGATCGATCGCCCAAAATGGGCTATCGATCGCCCAAGGGTTGCACGCTCTGGAAAATTTTCCAGAGCGTGTGGCGATCGATCGCCCCTTGTGTGGTCTCCACGATCCACGATCGCAGATGGGCGATCGATCGCCGCATTGTTTTATGGGCGATTGCCCATTTCTGCCCCTGTTTTGTCTGCTTTCCTGTTTCCTATGCTTTTAAGTTTTAAATAATATTTTCTTTTAATTGTTTTTAAAGTTTTATTAAATGGTTTTCGCAAAAGATTCTAACGTCGTTAACAATTTTTATTCCAATTTCAATTTCGACTTCACGAGTTTAATTCTGCTTAAAGACAATTAAAGTTATTAGAAAGAAAAATATGTACGAGAAAATTGGGTACAGTACCGGGGTCGTTACACTAAGAACGTGCGAGAGGTACATGGATTTCTCAGATTGGCAGGATACTACAGGAAGTTCATTGAGGGATTTTCAAAGATAGCAGTCCCTCTATCCCGATTGACAAGAAAGAATGAAAGGTTTGTATGGTCAGCTGCATGTGAAAGGAGCTTCAATGGAGCTGAAACAAAGACTGACTACAGCACCAGTGTTGACATTGCCTGTTGAAGGCGATAAGTTCTGTATATACTGCGATGCTTCAAAGATTGGACTTGGGTGTGTGTTGATGCAGGAGGGCAGGGTCATTGCTTATGTTTCTAGGCAGTTGAAACTGTACGAGCAAAATTATCCGACACACAACCTTGAGCTTGCAGCGGTTGTCTTTGCTTTAAAAATCTAAAGACACTATCTGTATGGGCAGCAGTGTGAGGTGTTCTCCGATCACAAAAGCTTAAAGTACTTGTTTACGCAGAAAGAACTTAATATGCGACAGCGAAGGTGGTTGGAGTTCGTTAAAAATTATGACTTCGAAATTAAATACCACCCGAGGAAGGCAAATAAAGTCGCTGATGTTTTGAGCAGGATGCCTACTGCGAGTCAGCCTTCGCTTGCAGCGATGTCTGTGACGTTGAGGTCTGAGATTGAGAAATTTGATGTGGAGATTGTGGCCGAGTTGTCCAGCATTCTCACCAACATTTCTCTTAAACCGACGATTTTGGATAGAATATGAGAAGCTCAACAAAAGGATTTGGAGTGTGAAAAGCATCGAATGAGCATGACATCTGAAGGTTCGTCTGATTTCAACCTGACAGATGAAGGAGTATTGAAATTTAGGCACAGGTGGTACGCACCTAGCGATGATGAACTAAAGAGAGAGATCTTAACCGAGGCACACTCCTCGGCATATTCAGTGCATCCGGGGAGCACAAAAATGTACAGAGACCTAAGACAACATTTTTGGTGGCCGAACATGAAGAGAGAGATTGCCAGGTATGTGGAAACCTACCTGGTTTGCCAACAGGTGAAGGCAGAACACTAAAGGCCAGCCGGAACCTTACAACCACTGCCAATTCCGGAGTGGAAATGAGAGCAAATCTCTATGGATTTCATTGTTGGACTCCCAAGAACGACAAAAGGGCACGATGGTATCTGGGTAATTGTGGATCGTTTGACAAAGACGGCACACTTTCTATCAGTGAAGATGACCTATTCTATGGATCAGCTCGCCGAGCTGTATGTGCAGGAGATTGTCAGATTACATGGAGTGCCTATTTCGATTGTCTCCGATAGAGATGCCAAGTTTACTTCAAAGTTCTGGAAGAGTTTACATAAGTCCATGGGAACTAAGTTGAATTTTAGCACGGCGTTCCATCCTCAGACTGATGGACAGACAAAAAGAACAAATCAAATCCTTGAGGATATGCTTAGGGCTTGCGTGCTGGAGTTTCAGGGCTCGTGGAGCCGATATTTGCCCTTGATTGAGTTCTCATACAACAACAGCTTCCAGGCTACGATTGGCATGGCTTCGTACAAAGTATTGTATGGTTGAAAGTGTAGGTCTCCGTTATACTGGAATGAGGTCGGTGAGGCTAGTATAATTGGCCTAGATATTTTGCAGCAAACAGCGGAGAAGATCGCTGTTATCAGACAACGTATGGAGATAGCACAGAGCCGCCAAAAGAGTTATGCTGACACTAGGCGGAGGGAATTGCAATTCAAGGAGGGTGACGAAGTATATTTAAAGATTTTCCCGTTTAAGGGCGTTATGCGGTTCAGAAGAAGAGGCAAGTTGAACCCTCGATATGTGGGGCCTTTTCCTATTTTGAAGAGGATTGGGACTATGGCATACAGGTTACAGCTCCCGGTATCCATGAAAGGTATTCATGATGTGTTCCACGTGTCCATGCTCAGAAAATGCGTGCGTGATCCATCACACGTCGTTGAAACAAGAGAGATTGAAGTACAAACAACACTAACCTATGAGAAAAAGCCGGTACGAATTCTAGGGTCCTCTATCAAGGTATTGCGCAATAAGGAGATCCCACTAGTAAAAATTTTATGGCGGAATCATGATGTTGAGGAGGCTACTTGGGAGAGGCAGCAGGATATGATGGCGAAGTATCCTGAACTGTTTGTATAGCCAAATTTTGAGGACAAAATTTTAATTAAGGTGGATGGAATGTAACACCCGGTTTTACGGGATTTTATAATTCCATTAAATAATGGCATTTTTGTAAATATGTCAAATTAAGTCCGTTTTGCAAACGAAAATTTTTATTGGAACCTAAATAATAAATTGAAATTTATGGTGAAATAAGGAAATTTGGAGAAAGAGAATAATTAGTCAAATAACGAGATAAGTGGAGAAACAAATAGAAATCAAATGGAAGGGTAAATAAGTAATTTGCCATGCCAAATTTCTATTAAAAATCACAAAATCCTTCATTCCTCAGCACTCCAACGAAACCTTCATTTTCTCTCCTTTCCTCTCGGCGATTATTTCTCCGATCTTCGAAGTTTCTTCACGTTTTCTCCTTCCAAACCCGACTCTAGGTATGAATCTATAGTTTTGGAGCTTTAGATTTCAATTTCTAGGGTTATACGGATTAGGGATTCGTTAGGGTTTCGTTAGAAACGTGAAATAGGGTTTGAGATTGATAGAGTTGCCGTCATTATGGCTCAAATGGACGTATTTATGGTCGTTGGTGCGAATGAGTTGAATTAATGAAGGTTGTTGTGGATTGCCATAGGTGAACAACGCTCGTGAACGGAGCTTGAGTTGCAACGGACACGAGGTAAGTCTCCGTGACTCGTTTGGCTGATTGGCCTACACCATAAGACTATGTCGATCGAGGAATTAGAGATGCTCACTGTGTTGGGTAATTAGGTTGGCTACTTAGTTTAGTTAGATTGTTGAATGTATAAGTTTATTGTTTGCATGCTTTGTTTTCGTTATGTCATTGTATACATGCACGCATCAGGGTTTATGAAAAAGCACGAAAAAGGAATTTCCATGCATGTTTTTACATAAACGGAAAGGAATAATGAAAAGGTAATTGAATGTAATGATTGTCACGTCAGTGGCGGTGGTTCAAACATGGCTGTCAGATAAAGTATGTTTTCCCCCCAGTTAGATACGAGGGGCTATCCAATCGCCGGATTTACCGCTCCTATCTAGCGAGAGTGAAGCCCCGTTGACATAAAGTGAAATGAAATGAAATGAATAGCGAAAAGGTAGGAAACATGATTTATGAACTGTAAATGCATAGCATTCATGTGCATTCACATAAATTTACTGAGCCTCTAGCTCACATTTTATTTCTATGGTGTAGGTGACTTCGATATAGGTGAGGACGACGTTCCTCCGCCCGAAGTTTAAGCACCTTGAAGAAGAATGCTTGCGGGAGTGTGCTGGCGCAGTCAGTGCTTATTTTGACCCGTGGGGACGTAAGTATGTGTTTTGGGAAATTGATAGATAGAAAGATAGGAAAATGGTGTAGTTAAACATTTTAGGATGCTTGGATCTGGATAGATATTGATAGTATTTTGTAGTGTTTTTGATAATTTGTATAGTTAGAAACATGTTTAGATGTGTATGTTGGATAGTTCGTGAACATATATGTATATAATGTTCATTTAATGTTTCTGGAAATGGAGAATGTTCTTGGAAGTTCTGAGTGAATGGTGTGTAAGTACAGAGGGAAATTGTATGGGTTTTGGTTAAAGGTTCGATTATTGTTGAGCGGTGGATATAGCTAGGCAATAGATTCTGTCATTTTGTGATCGTCAGAAGTTTGTATAAGTGTTTGGTCAAAGTCAACCGGCAAATGTGTTCGGTTACTGTTGAGCGGCGGATGTAGCTAGGCAATAGATTCTGTCGTTTTGTGTTTGGCAGAAGTCTGTATAAGTGTTTGGTCAAAGTCAACCGGCAGATGTGTTCGGTTACTGTTGACCGGTGGATGCTGGGTGAATAAGTCATCCGGCTGACGTCACCGGTGGATGTGTTTTGTGAGTGATCGGTGGAGGTGTTTTGTGAGTCACCGGTGGATGTGTTTTGTGAGTGATCGGTGGATATGTTTTGTGAGTCACCGGTGGATATGTTTTGTGAGTGATTGGTGGATGTGTTTTGTGAGTCACTGGTAGATATGTTTTGTGAGTGATCGGTGGATGTGTTTTGTGAGTGAGTGGTGGATGTGAGTTGAGCGGTGGATGTAGCTTAGCAGAAGTGAGGGGCAGATGTGAATAGGAAAAATTTTGGGCTTGCGCTCTTTTTTCCCTCTGTTCTGCTGGGCCGATTCCTCTTCTATTTTAATGGTTTTATTTAATTGATTTTTAAATATGTTTCAACAATTTATACTTTGACTTATCAAATTAACAAAAGGGTTTACTAGAAAGTTGAAAAATAATAATAATAATAATAATACAGAAAAATTAGGAATAGTTTTAAGGGTCGTTACAAATATTTTGACTGAGTTAGTCACTCACTCCAATGACCACTTCTCTATTCAAGTAAAGAGAAGAGTGAATAACTTCAGTGGAGACCTAGAACAGGCTGTTAGTGTTTTTATTTCCTTTCACAACTTTATTTGTATTCATTTGTAAGAATTTAGTTTGTTGAACTAGGATTCATAACCAAATCGATGGATTGAATTTCTTTACTTTTCTGCACAGTTGAATATTGTTAAGTATGTATCTTTTATTGCACTCTCTGTTTGAGATTTCACTATGTGGGCTTGACTTTTTGTTAATATTTAAATTGCTTACGCTGCAAACCACGCCTTGCGCTGAGTAATCAGGTACCCTCACTGAGGATGAAGTCGCCCGACCCAGTGTTTCTGTTCCGACCTATCCCTGGGTGGTGACATACAAGTTGTGCTCATAAGGTGAGAGAGAGAGAGAGAGAAAGAAGAGAAAGAAAGGAAAATGGAGGAAGAAAAAGAGGGAAACAGTAGAGAAATTGAAGGCAAATGAGTAAAAGCTAATCCCAAGTACTCAAGAATAGTTGTTCATCTCTTCAAAAGAATTCTTTTAAATTAAGAATTAAGTCTTGGAAATGAAGAAATAAAGAGATCCAAGAGGTAATAATCTCTAACCTATGTGTTGTCTAAACTATGTTGAATGAAGTTGTATTATATGGTCATTGGTGATGTTAGATTGATTTTGTTTAAAATGATTGAAAATGATGATATTGATATGGTGGGATGAAAAAGAAATTATAATCTTAATATTTTAAACTATGTTATATGTTGAATGAATTAAGTAAAGAACCTTAAATTCTTAGATTATGTGTCAAAATTTATTGTCGATAATTAGTGTTGATATTAGTTTGACTGAAGTTTTGTTAATTGAAGGCATAAAAGGGATTTATTTTGTTTAGTAGAATGTTCAATTGATAATAGTTCAATTATGTATATATATTGCATAATTGGGAAAGCATTAACTAAATATAATGCTTGATTTTTGTTAAAATATCTATTTGGAGGACTATATATCGCGTTTATTGTCTTAATTGGAATTGAGAATGGAAAAGTATGTTGGAATTGTGAAATTTGAGAAAAGTTTTTCAAGAGCGGGCTTCTTGTGTTTACTGTGGATGCCCAAATAAGTAACAATAAGAAAATATATCTCGGAATTGGACGCCTAAAATTAAGGGTGGGCATCTGAAAAAGTAAAAATGATAAAAGTGCCTTAAGACCAGGCACTCAGAGTCCAAGGTGGACGTTTGGATAAGTAAAAAAGGGGAAAAATGACTTAGGAGCTGGTTTCCAAGGTCTAAGGCGGACGCTGTGATAAGTGTGTATTTTACATACTTATTTATACTTTTTATACTTGATTTGATAAGTTGTTCCTCAAGTGTTTGAAGGAATTTGATAAATTTTGTGCAAGTGTGCAGAGATTGTATTTATAACAGGAATTGAAAAAGGGGTAAAAGTCAAAGTTCAAGAGAAGAAAAGATGGAGAACTACGATTTCATGGAAAACAACTACAAGAAGCAGCGATCGATCTTTATACATGTAGAGATCGATCGCTACGTATATATCAGTAAAAAAATTGAAGGAAGCACATGCTCGCAATTAAAGGAGATGCAGCGATCGATCTCTATACATGACAGAGATCGATCGCTTATCAAGCCACAATATCTTACAATCGATCGCTGAAGACACAAAAGAAGCAGCGATCGATCACCATACAATTTCAGCAATCGATCGCGGTATACTTAAAGAAAAGTCAGAGATCGATCGCCATGCATGTTAGGAGAAGCAGCGATTGATCGCTATACCTTACAGCGACTGATCGCTTACAATTTTGGAAAGATTTTATCTTTTAATCTGCACCGTTAATCTTAAGGAACTTTCAATCTTAACCATTGATATGAGAGGAAGGGATGAATTAAACCTAAAGCACACGACCTTCTCTATTTAATAGAGGTCATTCTGAATTCGGAGATAAAGAGGCGGCGACAGAGAGCAACACCGAGGCGATGTTCGGCAAGGAGGGGCGATCAGGCTATTTTCATAATAGTTTTATTTTCTTTTTACTTCCATTGTTTCACTGTTTCATTATGCAACTCTTTATTATTATTATTGTTTATTTATCTTTTAGCATGAACTAAACTTTCTGTTCTAAGGTTTCGACGTAACTTTGCTATGATTATTTATTTTTTGTAATTCAAGTTCTTAATTTTCTGTTCCTTTTCTGTGTAGAGTAATTTATTCTGAACGTAATACTTAGGTTTGCTTGATCACCAAAACTAAGAACTTTAGGGTTAGTTCAGGATGCGAGAGCGGAGAATTTAACCGTGCACTGGATAAATTGCCTTAAAAAGGATCCTAGGCTAGAGATAGTTAGGGCGTTTGAGTGGTAATATAATTTCTTGCTCTTAATGTATTCAATTAATTCTCAGGATTAGAGACCGAGAGGTGATAATTCGTTAATTGAATAAGTTTGTCTTTGCTCGAGAGAGATTGATGAATATTTTTGTGAAATTGCCATCAACACGAAGGAATAATATTTAGTTACTTGAATTAGGTTTAATAAATAGGATTAGCTAAGTGAAATCGGAACCCTGGATTTTCTCATCATATAATCTTACTCTTTTACATTCAAATCTTTTATTTAAATTGTTGTTTGATTTTTATTTGAATTATTTTAGTTTAAAATCCAAAAACAAATTATTATTTCTTTTCAAATTAAACTGAAAAATAGATATTCAATATTTAACATAATTATTCCTCGTGGGATCGACACTCGTACTTATACACACTTTATTACTTTTGCGACACGTGCACTTGCGTAACACGATTTTTCGCAACACGCTGGAATAGGAATTTAACTGGAAGAAAGGACTAAGTAGACTCCCATGGTTGAAAAGAGGTTGCCCAAATAGACAGACAGATAAAAATGTTTTCTAGTAATTTACATAGTGGATTTCCACAAAATTTGAAACATGATTAGATGATATCTAGATAGATGTATGGTCATCATTCATGCATCATATTGCTCGCTAAAGAACAAGATTTGTATGTTTCATATCACATGCATTATTAGTATGTATATATTTATTCAGTGTATGCATTATTGGTGCTCAAATCATGCATCATGATATTATTTACCTGTACAAACAGTATTGTGAAAGGTATGATTGGTCACATTTGAATCCAATGTATCTTGTTCGCTATGTATTGTCTAACGTATGTAAAGCTTGGAAAATAACTGTAAAGTGATTATAAGTCCCCTTTATATTGCAAATCACTAGTCTTTTGATGGTTTAGGTTGAGATGTGCATGCATTATTGGGCATATCACTTACAAGGTGTACATAAATATTTGACGGCTTTACATATGATGGTTTATGATCATGCATGTTAGATTCACACAATATGTTACTATGAGACTTGATAATAACAACATCATTTAAATAATATGGAGCATACATGCATCAATTCATATCATAGCATGAGCTTTGAGTGACATGCATTTCATACACATTGCATATTAGTGAATGTTATTAGTTGTTTTGAAATCAATTATACATTGAGTTAACTGTACACGAGACTAAAGGATATGTGAGTTTGTGAGTTATCACAATTAGACAATGATCTCTAACATCACATGTCTAAGCATATTTACATATGTAATATATAATTATAATTATACATAATCAAGTGATAAACATAATTTGAGATTAGACGTTAGTTAAAAATGTCTAGATAGTTTTGTAAAACACAAACTATCTGATGTGTGTATACACGAGTGGATGATATTTGTCAAAAAGAAAGTTAAGATTATGAGGACTAATCATATAGATCATTAGTACATGATTAAATGTAACTTTATCTTTATTCTATTTTCATCGGATTAATGTCAATTTACTTTAGTTAATTCTAAGATTAAGATTATTGGTGGTCTTATAAAGTTCAATACGTAGTTTCCTTCAATACTTCAGAAATAGGTGGCAACAACTCAACAAAGAAAGATAAAGACAAGTTTGATTGATGAGCTCTACACACCATAGGCCCAACAAAATATTTTAGGTTTTAATCTTTCCTTTTATTTTAATTTAGTATGACAATTGTATTAAAATAAATTTAGATAAAGTTTTGTATATATTTATAAGACTTGTAAATTACTTATCGGTTGAATTTTATATTTTATGTAGCTCAGTTATGTTTATGGTTAAGGAATTGTATAGTCTTCCCACGAATATAATCACAAATATAATTACAAATTACTTATGGTTAAATTCCATCAAGTTAGTTTTCATTTTGACCCTGCTAAAACCTAAACTTGCTCTAACTCTAAATTTATACTCCTTCCCTTCTTGTCTACTTCTCCACCAAGCAAGCGCCTCCCCAACTTTCTTTTTACATTGATGACCCCATAGATATTGTCGTGATAGAACCATCATCTCCCTCTGCTACTGATCTTTCGCAATCCACACTGCAGATTTCATCATTTTCGGCCAACCGAAATGACATGACATGGGTTTTACATTGATTGTTTTTGTAAGAAGTGCGATGCTTAGCGTCATCTTGAGCGTGACTAGGTGAGCCACTGTCGTCTCCCTCCTCTACGAGTCCTTATGCTCTGAGTGCTTCCTTTGCCATGGGCGCTTCTTATGTCACAAGTACACACTATCCTTTCAAGGTGGTTGGGCTCAGCAAGTCTGGCCCGCCGATCCAACAAACAGGCCAGCAAGCCATTCTGCTAGGTCGACCCGCCTGGCCCAGTCCTAGGCGGGCTCGACACTATAGCGAGTCATTTGCCCGTTTAACACCTCCAATGAAATCAGAGAATGAGTGGGGCTTACATAGGTTTGTGTAGTGGATGTAGTCCAAAACGCACTCATGAATGGATTTGAACTGAGAATATCATATTACAATAGTACGGAGAATTACAAACAGACTTAAAAAGTCAAACCAGAAAATTGAGAAGACAAAGAGGAAGAGGATTTTATAGAAATGACTTTTTTACGCAGAACAAATCTAGAATGACATTTATTTACTAATAATTTCATTGAAGTGTCAAAAATGGAGGAGTAAAATGATTTACTAACACCAAATTTAACACGCTAATTCTTCTTTTTTCCCTTTTTAGGTAAGCCATAGACAAAAACTCTTTTATAGAACAAGTTTCTCTTGTAAATACACTCCCTCTTTTATCAGCAAATCACAAAAAAGAAGATTAGCATACTTAGTTTGAAAGCTTCTTCTTTCCTGGTCTCTAACAATGGTATTTTCCAAGACGACAGTGCTGCTCCTTTGAGTAGCAGTTAATCTACTGCTCAGCAATGAAATGGGCATTGGAAATGCAGAAGCAGTACCAAAGTACGACGCCTATGAAGCTATAAAAAAATCCAACGCCCTTCCATGCACCCTACGAAAGGGGCTGCGGCATGTTTCAAAGATGCAGAGGAAACGAAGTGATTTTTACACGACGAATAAATCTAGAGAGAGAGAGATACTGTTTCTCTTGGTTGTTCTCTATTTTTCGGAGGATCAATATTTTTTTTTGGTGCTATTTTTTCTCTAAAAGATCGAGGTAAAAACCATTTCAATCCCTGAACTATAGATCTTTTTTTTAAAAAAAACACCTTTAAACTAATAACCCAATAAATCTAACCTTCAAGTATCATAAACCTAATAATTTAACTTATCGCGGTCTCCCAATCACCTTCCGTTCTGTATTTTTTGCCTAGAACGGGGCGTCGATTTAAAACGAACGACCCTCCGTTCTGTTGGGGGCGTGCACCGCACGTGGAACGAACCCCCCGACAGAACGGGGGCCGTTCGGTTTAGATCGGCCCCTCGTTCTAGGCAAAAAAATGTAGAAAGGGACGATCAAGAGACCAAGATGGTTAAATTGTTCAGTTTATGATAGTTGAATGATGAATTTATTAGGATTTAGTTCATGGGTGGTTTTAAAAAAAATCTATATTTAAGGGTTAAAATAGTTTTTACCCAAAATCTATATTCCTACGAAAACCATTACATACATAAAAAATCATAAAATAGGAAGGTTTGAAACGGTCTTGTAAAGCTCCCTAATTTATTGCCTTCTGAGTATCTGTCACTATTGTCCAGCTTAGGCATTCCACATTTGATGCAAACCTTATTATAGAAAATATTTTGCATTATAAATTAATAATCTCAATACAACAGAACAACATCTGAAGAACAACTTAAAGAACAATGGCTCTTTCGAAAAGAATGATGCTGCTTGCTTGCATGCTAGTTGATATCTTTTATAGTATGAACATGGCGGCAAATGCAGGTAGCCCTCCAATCAGCTACGATGCACTAAAGAAGGACGCAGTTGTGGGTTGTTCTCCAGTTCATAGGCAAAACTGCGATGACAGGAGAAAACCATCAAATCATTATGATAGAGGCTGCACTGATAGCTTGAGATGCGGAGGAGGCAAATGATTCAATGCTTTTCTGAAAGTAAATGTTTTTTGGGTTCGTCTTATGTATTTTTATAATTTGTACTATATGTTTTATTGAATTCAATTAAAAAAAAAAAATTTTTTGTTTTGTTCTTCATGAAAGAATCCGACAAGCTAAAGTTGCACAATTGATAGACAATAAGCAAACTCTAGTTTATTGATTTAATTGGGATGAAAGTAATATATGAGGGAAGATGAGAAATGCTTCTTTTTAAAAAAAAAAACAAACTCTGGCTTACCAATTAAATTAGGGGTTTATGATTGAATTAGTTTTTGGGTGATGGTAGGAAATAAGTAGAGAAGGGAAGTGAAGATTACATTTTTAACACCAAAAATTATTTCATACTTTTTTGGCATCTGCAGGCATATCAGAGTGAGTCAGATGATCCACTGGTCATTATCATCTTTATTCACACTTCAAACTTTTTTTTTTTATAATTAGTCTAGGTTGGAAGTTGTATTCCTGTTTTAATGAAGTTTATAAGTTTCAATGTAAGCTTAAAATTGAGATTCATTAAGCTTAAAAGGGAAACCCTTCCTTCCCTGGTGGCCCCACGTGAGAGAGGGAGCGAGAGTGAGGGAGAGAGTGTCAAGAGTTGATGACACGATTCCACCTGCAAGGGGGTGATGTATCTACCCACAACAACAAGGTTAGAAACCAGAACTCGACTAGGCCAAAAATACCCTAAAATCGAGCAGCCATTTGACAAACCAAACGATATCCAAATGCAATGAAATTTTAAGGGGTTCTTAATGTATGAGTGAAGCATGTCTCCTTAAATTGTCAGGTCTAGATGATGAGAAAATCAAAAGTTACGAAAGGAAAACTAGATGCTATTCGATGCGCAATATTTGGTAAGCTCTCGGCATAACAATCTTCCAAGGAAGATAACAGCAAATGGAACAGGTTAATGGCCACTCTCTTCGTGTATCTTACTCTGTAAAGAGACGGAAGAAGAGTGGAACAATGACTATTCAAGCAACCGTGGGCTTGAAAGCTTAAAGGAGAGAACTCTTCTCGGTTCTTGACCGAACCGAGCCTTATCGTTCACCAATCTTCAAGGCGACATTCAGCAGACGAATTAGGTTATTCTCATATCATCAACAACCATTACAAGCATCAATAACCATGTATTTATAGACATAAGGTGGGCTGGTTGTTGGTTTGGGCCAATGTTTGATGGTTTGGGCCGAGCTCTTCATTTGCTTCAACTAACTTCTAACCACCATCTATCTTCACATACATCTAATCCTAATGTCTAAGGATGAATACAACTATAAAACATTACATGAAGGCCAATGTTTGCCAACAAAATACAAGGCTAAAAGTTTGCCAAAACAATAAGAAAAAAGTAAGTGTTCGGTTACAATTTTAATTCCAAGGGAGACAAATCCCTTCTTCAAGTGCTCCCTCTTGAGTTCCCACGATAGCAGGGCTGATCCATGTCCTTTGTGCTCGGCTCCCAATCCAAGTCGTTGAAGAGGTCTTCAAAAGAATTGAGCTTATTAGTGAATATGTTTGATAAAGCTTGTACCTTGGTTTGTGATCGAGTGACGGCCCTCTAGGCCACATCAGTTGAACCGAGGTTTTCGTCGTGAGAATATTGTTCATGGCTTCTTGACACGGCCAGACCTAGAAAAGACCCGTGTTAAACCCATAAAATAATAAAAAAAAATATGCGCGGGTGAGTAAGTGAGTGAGAACCAAACACAAGATGGAAGAAGGAGATGAAAACCCTAAGCAGACCCGAGAGCTATCTTATGTTATGCTCACTGGTGCATGCTTTTCCGTAGAAAAACAACCAATATCGGGCACCGGTTCGGCCCCCTCATAGATCAAACTTCCAAGGAAGAATGATGAGGAAGGGCAATACGAGCTTACTCTAGCAACCTTGAGCTAGTAAGCAAGGGAGACCTACTCCTTTCACGGATTTGAATATCCGCGACTTACCTCCCTTGAAGGTAACAATGTCTTTCTCTTTTGAAGACAAAGGTGACTCCTGTATTAAGAAATTGGCAAAAGGTTTGAACCATTACAAAATGCATGCTATATATAGACCTAAGGTGGAGGCTAGGGTTTCCAAGAGAAGGAAAAGAGGAGGGCAATTGGATGGGGAGAAGATGGATGGCCGAGATTGAAGATTCCAAATTTGTGACTTGGGTTGGTTCTTCATGGGTCAAAAAGTTGAAGGTGTGCATCCAAGTGTGGGCCTATTTTGTCTTCCAAATATGGCCAAGTTGACAAATGTGGGCCGAGCCACCAGTGGTCTTCACCCAAAACCATGTCACCCTCAAGTGACTAAGTCTAATAGTAAAACTAATGCATGAATGAAAAGTAAATGACTAAGAGTTTGCCAAAAGAAAAATAACGAAATAGAAAATCACAAAGAGTTGTCCACCGGAAGACAAATTCCAGCTTCTGCTAGTCCAACTGGTGCTCTAGTGTCTTTTTCATTCCTTTCCGAGCTTTCCAAGTTAATGCCCCATGTTAAGAGGTGGAGGAGGTGATCAATGTCCAACAAGCTAGAATCTCACGTGGCATCTCCAACTGGATCAACACGTGTTATCGGCCTCCTAGGCACGTCATCCTCTCCAGGTGATTAAGGATTTGTCCTCAAATTCAGAGAGTTGCCTCCTTGTTTGCCTTTTATCTTTCTGGTATCAAAATGAAAGGCTACTACCAAATAGTAGACTCTACCATTGTGGCCTACAAAATGCACACACATATTAGTAATAAAATTCAGCCAGGGGTTTGGTCGAGTACGGTGGAATGCAATTCATGCCAAGTTTCAATTCCTTTCTTTCTAAAAATCTTGGCTACACAATTCAACAAAATTAGCTTCTTTGAGAATTTATATTTCAAATTGACAACTAGAGGCATGCTCATGAAATTATCACAAAATTCCCCTACAACATAGTATTTCAACTCTAAAAACAAGACATTAATTATAGTAGGTGCTACTACACAAAAAGTATCCACTTTCAAATAATTTCTAAAAGTAATTGTCAAAGAAGGATTATAATCATTATATCCAAAAATCTCATCAAGACCACAATCACAATAATCCATTATTCATCCACTTCTAAGTATCCAAGTAAGTAGATTGTTGAGTGATACATACCTTGCTATTACCTGTGCTACTTTAATGTTATTGTTCTCCATCAAAAATTCCACAATAGTAATAATATTACTCATAGAACAAAATTCGAGAATATTCCAAATGTAATTTGGCAATAATAAAGCAATGAGAGATAATTGATTCATCACATAAAAGTAATCATTAGAAACAACCTTGAACTCATTAATCCGAGAAGTATACTCAAAGATAGACAATTTCCATGCTATGCTAAATAAATTAATAATAAGTTCAAGCAAGAACATATCCTTCTTCATTCAGGTATTACACTTCACAAATAATATAAACCAACATTTATAGTTAGGCATAATAAAAAGAATTATACCAAGTTTATAACATGATTCAGCCATGTTCCAAATCCTACAAGAAATTATGCACATATCTAAACAACCAAGCAAAAGAGGGAAATTGAATTTCACAAAGTTGGTTTTATCAATGCAAAAAACAGAATTTTCAACCAAATAAAAACATTTTAAATAATCAAAATAAACTACAATCTACCCGATCATAAATATCCAATTAATCAAAGTGTTTAGTGGTTCATACCATGTTGGTGAAGTATCCTCTAACCCCTTTGATAATCTTTTCAAGCGGCTCTTTGTCAACAAGTTAGAAAGCCAAAAATTTCTAAAAGGATCTTCTCTCTTTTGAAACCATGAAGCTATAACAAAAACATTGATGTGCCCAAGGCCCCGTCACCAATCAAGGTAAGTGCGTTTATTAACAAGGACGAATTTATTAATGCATTTGTCTCTCATTTTGTAGAAGTTGAATATGTAAAGGCTTGGATTAGAAGCATAAAGATAAATAGGGAATTTTTCTTCCCTAATTCAACTCATTGTAACCAAACATTATGTGTGTTCTATTAGTTACTTTTTGTGTGTTTTATTTGACAAACAATAGCCTTATTGTATGGAATTATTAAAGCAAGCATTTAGGCATTTAAGACTAGATGAATGTTAGGATAGTGTGGCAAAAGAGTTTGGATAAACTTAAGGAATAAATCATGCAAGAAAATTGCATGAAAGCATGCATGGCTAGTTTGGGCGCCAACTTGAACAGGGGGGACACTTTTGCCTTTTTGGTGGATCCTTGTCATGGCTAATCTCAACCGTTGATTAAAGAAAGCACAACTCAATCTCGGCCATCCACTCTTAGCCACTTAGGTCTATATATACCATGGTTATTGGTGTGTGTAAAGATTTATTTTGGTTGAATAGAAAATCAGTTTTGCTAAGGAGAAACTCGTAGCGGTTTGGAGCACCTTCAATGTAAGCCTTGGTTGTTAACAACCAAGAGGAGTTGCGCCTTCTAGGTTCTCAAACCCGTGGTTGTTTGAGTAGCCATTGTTCCACTTTTCTCTCCACTCTTAAAGGGTTGGTGGCAAGAGTGTAACGCCCCGAGTTTTCTGAACCCGGTTTGTTACTCATAAACCCGGATATTACTAAGAAACCTTGGACCGAATTTAAACTTCACTCGAAAGTCAAAATTTGACATTTTTCTAAAACCTCAAAATATTTAAAAACTTGCAGCGGAAATAATTTGAGTAAAAATAGAGTTGAGCAAACTATGCAACAGTGTTTGAATGATCGAATAAAGTATTAAGAAAATAATTCAGCCGAAAGGGATAAAGGTTTAGACATGAAATACTTAAAATTTAAGAAAGTCAAACACAACATCCGAAGAACGAAGTCAACTGAAAGGAACTGACATAGAAAACAAAAGGCTCTTCCTGATAACAAAACGACAAAGTTTCGACTACATCATCCGGTCACAAAACGACAAAGTTTTGGCTACATCATCCAGCCACAAAACGACAAAGTTTTGGCTACATCATCCGGCCACAAAACGACAAAATACATCCTTCATCTACCGGTGACGTCAGCCGGATGATTTTCTCATCCGATCGAATTTACTCTATATCCACCGGTGACGTCAGCCGGATGATTTCCTCATCCGATCGACTTTACTCTACCGGTGACGTCAGCAGGATGATTTTCTCATCCGATCGACTTTACTCTATATCCACCGGTGATGTCAGCCGGATGATTTCCTCATCCGATCGACTTTACTCTACCGGTGACGTCAGCCGGATGATTTTCTCATCTGATCGACTTTACTCTATATCCACCGGTGACATCAGCCGGATGATTTTCTCATCCGACCGACTTTACTCTATATCCACCGGTGACTAAACGACAAAAGTCCTACTTATATCTTCCGATAGACGACAGAATAACAACTCGACTACTCCTTGCTACGCAAACACAACTCTAATTACAGAGATGAAATTACTTGCTTTACCGATACCTTTCAAAAACAATTCAAATCATTGCATTACTCAAATCCAGTAAAAACCAACATTCGAGAATCAACAGAATGCTGTTATCAGAAAATCTCAAAACGTATTCAAAGTATTGAAATCACTACTACCATGGAAACCCAACATTTCTAATTTAAACACTGTCAACTAAACCTTCACACCAACAGACACAGTTAACCCGCCTCATCAGTTTACCAGGCCGAAACATGAGTGTGCTCCTCCAACCGGCCTATTCCTCAATGAACTCAGAGAAATCACTTGCTGTATCCTCAACACCTACATCACAAACTCATCTATTAGCCTAATGCTAAGTAAGTAAAGCAGTAATGAAATGAAATACTAAAATCATAAATTCCTAAACATGCAATTTCTACTTTCTCATCTAAGTTGCATTCACATTTGTACATAAACTGATCTGATCCCTCTGTTCCCTTGGGAGTGGGATCAACTCTCCCAATGTTATACATCCTCTACTCAATTAAGGGGCGGATGGGTTCCCTTAATAGCTGATCTAATCCCACGATTCCCTTGGGAGTGGGATCAATTCTCCCAATGTTATAAATCCCTTCATAAGTTAAGGGGTGGATTAGTTCCCTTAATAGCTTGTCTGTCACATTAAGTTCATACCTTACCATTCTTTTCATGGAAATTCATTTTCGTAAACTTTCACAAAACATGATGCAGGCCATACAAATCCATTCACACAATGCATAATCCTAATGTTTGTGATGTAGGCCCGAAGGCACATGCGTACTTTACTTACCTGGATTCCTGGAAGGTTCTCGGTTACCACTACTCGGGAAGCTCTGTACACCTAATGTCATAAGCAGAATACCGATTAGATCATCACTAACCTTATCCTTATATCGTTCAGAAACCTAAGGAGCTAGTTTGGGAACTCTGGTTATCGAACATTCTCAACTCTAAACCCGAACTCACCCACAATCACAGCAACCTCAAAATCTTCACATTGTATTCTCTCAGTAAACTAATTGCTAAAAAGGCAAGGAAAATAAGACTTACCCAGGTTGAAGGAGAATCAAGCAAGAGAATCGCCTAAAGAGTTCTACTGCTCGAGCTGAAAACCGAAAGAGGGAAATAGGGAATAGTGGCGGCTACTCACGCTGGGCTTTTTCCTTAAATACGTTATCCACTATGTAAAATTCTAATTACCAACATGACCTCGCCTGATCATTTATTAACCTAATCAATAACTCCCCCAACCCTTCTATAAAAGTACATCATTAATAAATTAAATTTTGGTTCAATGGAACCGGGTGCTACAATCTACCCTCCTTAAAAGAATTTTATCCTCAAAATTCAGTACCTGAATAGTTCTGGATATTGGTCCATCATGTCCTGCAGGCGCTCCCAGGTTGTCTCCTCAATATTCTGGTTTTGCCATAAGACTTTCACTAGTGGGACTTCTTTGTTGCACAGTACTTTCACCGCATAGTCTAAGATCTTTACTGGTTTCTCTTCATAAGTAAGAGTAGGAAGAACTTCAATACTCTGAGGTTCCACAACTTGAGATAGGTCTCAGACACACTTCTTCAGCATGGAAACATGAAAGACATTATGAATTCCCTTTAGAGAGACTGGTAACAGTAGTTGATAAGCTGACTTCCCAATCCTCTTTGTGATTTGGAAAGGTCCAATATATCTAGGGTTCAACTTACCTCTCTTCCCAAATCTCACAACTCCTTTGAAAGGTGACACCTTAAGAAAAACTTCATTACCAACATCAAACTCCAGTTCTCTTCGTCTTTTGTCTGCATAGCTTTTCTGCCGGCTCTGAGCTGTCAAGATCCTTTGTCTGATAAGAGCAATCTTCTCCACTGTCTGCTGCCCAATATCAGGACCAATCAATTGTGCTTCCCCAACCTCATCCCAATACAATGGAGATCTGCACTTTCGTCCATATAATGCCTCGTATGGTGCCATACCTATAGTTGCCTGAAAGCTGTTATTGTAAGAGAACTCAAACAATGACAAATACTTACTCCAAGAACCTTAAAATTCTAATACACAAGCACGAAGCATATCCTCCAATGTTTGGATCGTCCTCTCGGATTGTCCATCAGTTTGAGGGTGAAAAGCTGTGCTAAAACTAAGTTGTGTTCCCATGGCCTTGTGCAAACTTTTCCAAAACTTAGATGTAAATCTAGAGTCTCGGTCCGAAACTATGATGCTTGGAACTCCATGCAGTCTAACAACTTCGTGCACATACAACTTAGCTAGTTGATCCATTGAGTAGGTTATCTTTATTGATAAGAAATTAGCTGATTTGGTTAGACGGTCTACAATCACCCAAATTGCATTGTGTCCCCTTGCTGTTCTAGGAAATCCCATAACAAAATCATAGTTATTTGCTCCCATTTCCATTCGGGGACTGGTAATGGTTGCAATGTTCCTGCAGGCCTCTGATGTTTAGCTTTGACTTGTTGGCAGATAAGACATGACTCCACATACTCCGCCACGCTTCTTTTCATACCCGGCCACCAATAAAATTGCTTGAGATCTCTGTACATTTTCGTACCTCCTGGATGAACAGAGAGTCTTGAAGAATGTGCCTCAGACAGAATTTCCTTTCTAAGTTCAGTATCAGCCGGAACAAACCACCTATTTCGAAACTTGAAGATCCCCTCAACTGAGCAGTTGAAATCCGACTTGTCAGTTGAATCCATGCACAACTTATACTTATTGCATTCAGTGTCACTCATTTGAACTTCCTTTATTCTTTCCAAAATAGTAGGCCTCAAAGATATGGCTGAAATCATGGCCGACACACTGGATATAGCCTCCAGGTTAAATCTTTGGAATTCTATCTCTAAAGCTATTGGTAAGTCTAGAATCAATGTAGAGACTGAAGTCGTCACTCTACTCAAGGCATCAGCCACTACATTCGCCTTGCCAGGGTGGTACTTAATCTCGAAATCATAATCTTTGACAAACTCTAACCACCTTCGTTGCCTCATATTCAGTTCCTTTTGTGTGAAAATGTATTTCAGACTTTTATGATCCGAAAATATCTCACAAGTTTGTCCATACAGGTAGTGCCTCCAAATCTTTAATGCAAAGACCACAGAAGCTAATTCTAAGTCATGCGTAAGGTAATTCCTCTCATGAGCTTTCAACTGTCTAGAGGCATAAGCTATTACTTTACCATCCTGCATCAACACACAACGTAGACCAATTTTAGAAGCATCACAATAAATGCTAAACTTACCATTATCGACAGGAAGGGTCAGAAGTGGAGCATTGGTTAGTTTCTGCTTCAAAGTCTGAAAACTATGCTCACAATCCTCAGTCCACACATATTTTACGTTCTTTCTAGTTAGTCGAGTAAGGGGTGTCGTAATCTTTGAAAATCCCTCAATAAATTTTCTATAATACCTTGCTAGTCCAAGGAAACTCCGTATGTCAGTAGCATTCTTCGGCTGGGGCCACTCCTTAACTGCTTGCACTTTTGCTGGATCAACAGATATGCCATCCCCAGAGATGACATGTCCTAAAAAGTGAACCTGGTCCAACCAGAACTCACACTTAGAAAACTTGGCATAAGTTAGTGATGCCTTAGTAATCCTAATACCAAACCTAAATGCCTTGCATGCTCATCCTTAGTATTAGAATAGATCAGAATGTCATCTATGAATACGATGACAAACTTGTCCAAATACTCGTGAAACACCCTATTCATAAGGTCCATGAAGGCGGCTGGCGTATTTGTCAAACCAAAGGACATAACCAAAAACTCATAATGTCCATACCTCGTGCGAAAGGTAGTTTTTGGGATATCTTCAGATTTAACTTTCAACTGGTAATAACCAGACCTAAGGTCAATTTTAGAGAAAACTCTTGCACCCTTAAGCTGATCAAATAAATCATCAATCCTCGGCAGTGGATACTTGTTCTTGACAGTTAGCTTATTCAATTCTCTATAGTCTATGCACATACACATTGATCCATCTTTCTTTTTGACAAAAAGGACAGGTGCACCCCATGGTGAAAAGCTAGGGCGTATGAACCCCTTCTCCAACAAATCCTCTAATTGTTTATTCAATTCCTTAAGTTCTGTTGGTGCTAGTCTATATGGGTTTTTAGACACAGGCTCAGCGCCGGGGTAAACATCTACCACAAACTCAATTTCTCTATCTGGCGGTAAACCAGGAAGGTCATCTAAAAATACTTCAGGGAAGTCTTGGACAACTAAGACATTTGTGGGGCTTGATTTTTCTACTAGTTGTGTGTCTAAAACACTGGCCAAAAAGCACAAGTGCTCACTACATGGGGAGGGCCTACAATCGACAGAAGTAATCAAAGTCATTTCCTTACTCTTCTTCATAGCTTGAAAGGTATGGTTTAAACCACCAGAGGGTTGAAAACTAACAATTTCAGTCCTACAATCTATTGTGGCATAATGCTTAAACAACCAATCCATTCCTAGGATTACATCAAATCCCATTATATCCATAATAATGAGATTAGCAGGTAGACTTACGTTTCCTACTAACACATCACTGTCAAGTATCACTTGGTTAGAGTGCATACGCTCACCAGAAGGTAATGCAACATTAAACACATGCACGGAAGGGGTAAACTGCACATCTAACTTAACAGCAAAAACAAATGCTATAAAGGAATGTGTTGCACCAGAATCTATTAAGGTAAAAGTAGGCACAAAGTTGATCAATATGGTACCTGACACAACAGTAGGCTGTTCCTCACCCGACTCCATCATGGAGAATATCCTGGGCTTATTCATAGCTGGGCCGCTCTTCAAAGCTGGGCAGTCTCTGTTGATATGGCCGACTTTGTTACAATTAAAGCATCGGGTAATTCTATGCTTCGGGCAATCTCTGTGTGTATGTCCAAACTCCTCACAGTTGAAGCACTTACCTGACCCGAAGCTGCACTCACCCAGGTGACTCTTCAGGCATTTCGGGCACTGGGGAAACTTCCTGGTATCCGGTACTTTCCTTCCTGTTCCTTGACTACTCTGGCCCTCACTAGGCCTCTTCATTCCCCTCTGCTGATGTGGCTGGACAAACCTTCGCGGGGCTTCCTTTGGTCCAGCACACTTCATTTCAGCTTCTTCCACCTCCAAAGCTGTGGACACAACTTCACTGAAGGGTAAACCTTTAAAACCCGAAAACTTGACCCCTCTGTACATGTCAGGCTTCAGTCCTTGCATGAATAAAAACACCTTATCTTCATTCCTGTGAACAAGGTGTCCAGCGAACCTAGACAGGGACTCAAATTGTCTAACGTATTCAGCCACAGATCCTGACTGCTTCAAATTCAGGAACTCCACCTTCTTTGTGGCCTGGATGGTGCTGTTAAAATACTTCTCAAAGAAACTGTCCTTGAACTGAGACCAAGTCATAGCCAGAATATCAGTGGTGGTCTCAATTGTCTCCCACCAAAGTTGAGCGTCTCCGGCAAAATGAAACGTTGCCAGGGTGACCTTGTCTCCTTCCCCGACGTTGGCACATCGGAACATACTTTCGATCTTCCTCAACCACTCTTCAGCAACAATCGGGTTGGATAATTTTCCATCAAATGTGGGCGGCTGAAGCCTCCGGAATCGGTCTCCTGAATGCTCATGGCTAGAGCCTGAGTTGGCACTTCCTTGCACCTCTCGGTTCAGCAATACTCCTAACTGATCGGACTGTTGGTGCACTAAGTCTGTTTGCTGACGTACCAAATCTGTCAGCTGCCTAATCACATTAGGCTCCTCTTCACCTCTCACGTTTGGCATTTCCCTTGGCACTCTAGGTCTTCCAGGGCGTCTGGCCATTGTACTATTTTCCTGTACAGGTTAACTATTTTCATAAACATCTAATTAATAAGGCTAACATAAACACTTACAGTTGTTGGAGTACTTTCATGCAACGATTGGCACAGATGAGTAATCTTTTGAACGGTTTAACTGAATGTCTCTGATACCATACTGTAACGCCTCGAGTTTTCTGAACCCGGTTTGTTACTCATAAACCCGGATATTACTAAGAAACCTTGGACCGAATTTAAACTTCACTCGAAAGTCAAAATTTGACATTTTTCTAAAACCACAAAACATTTAAAAACTTGCAGCGGAAATAATTTGAGTAAAAATAGAGTTGAGCAAACTATGCAACAGTGTTTGAATGATCGAATAAAGTATTAAGAAAATAATTCAGCCGGAAGGGATAAAGGTTTAGACATGAAATACTTAAAATTTAAGAAAGTCAAACAGAACATCCGAAGAACAAAGTCAACCGGAAGGAACTGTCATAGAAAACAGAAGGCTCTTCTTGATAACAAAACGACAAAGTTTTGGCTACATCAACCGGCCACAAAACGACAAAGTTTTGGCTACATCATCCGGCCACAAAACGACAAAATACATCCTTCATCTACTGGTGATGTCAGCCGGATGATTTTCTCATCCGATCGACTTTACTCTATATCCACCGGTGACGTCAGCCGGATGATTTCCTTATCCGATCGACTTTACTCTACCGGTGACGTCAGCCGGATGATTTCCTCATCCGATCGACTTTACTCTATATCCACCGGTGACGTCAGCCGGATGATTTCCTCATCCGATCGACTTTACTCTATATCCACCAGTGACGTCAGCCGGATGATTTTCTCATCCGACCGACTTTACTCTATATCCACTGGTGACTAAACGACAAAAGTCCTACTTATATCTTCCGATAGACGACAGAACAACAACTCAACTACTCCTTGCTACGCAAACACAACTCTAATTACAGAGATGAAATTACTTGCTTTACCGATACCTTTCAAAAACAATTCAAATCATTGCATTACTCAAATCCAGTAAAAACCAACATTCGAGACTCAACAGAATGTTGTTATTAGAAAATCTCAAAACGTATTCAAAGTATTGAAATTACTACTACCATGGAAACCCAACATTTCTAATTTAAACATTGTCAACTAAACCTTCAAAACAACAGACATCAGTTAACCCGCCTCATCAGTTTACCAGGCCAAAACATGAGTGTGCTCCTCCAACCGACCTATTCCTCAATGAACTCAGAGAAATCACCTGCTTTATCCTCAACACCTACATCACAAACTCATCTATTAGCCTAATGCTAAGTAAGTAAAGCAGTAATGAAATGAAATGCTAAAATCATAAATTCCTAAACATGCAATTTCTACTTTCTCATCTCAGTTGCATTCACATTCGTACATAAACTGATCCGATCCCTCTGTTCCCTTGGGAGTGGGATCAACTCTCCCAATGTTATACATCCTCTACTCAATTAAGGGGCGGATGGGTTCCCTTAATAGCTGATCTAATCCCACGGTTCCCTTGGGAGTGGGATCAATTCTCCCAATGTTATAAATCCCTTCATAAGTTAAGGGGTGGATTAGTTCCCTTAATAGCTTGTCTGTCACATTAAGTTCATACCTTACCATTCTTTTCATGGAAATTCATTTTCGTAATCTTTCACAAAACATGATGCATGCCATACAAATCCATTCACACAACGCATAATCCTAATGTTTGTGATGTAAGCCCGAAGGCACATGCGTACTTTACTTACCTGGATTCCTGGAAGTTGCTCGGTTACCACTACTCGGGAAGCTCTGTACACCTAATGTCATAAGCAGACTACCAATTAGATCATCACTAACCTTATCCTTATATCGTTCAGAAACCTAAGGAGCTAGTTTGGGAACTCTGGTTATCGAACATTCTCAACTCTAAACCCGAACTCACCCACAATCACAGCAACCTCAAAATCCTCACATTGTATTCTCTCAGTAAACTAATTGCTAAAAAGGAAAGGAAAATAAGACTTACCCAGGTTGAAGGAGAATCAGGCAAGAGAATCGCCTAGAGAGTTCTACTGCTCGAGCTGAAAACCGAAAGAGGGAAATAGAGAATAGTGGCGGCTACTCACGTTGGGCTTTTTCCTTAAATACGTTATCCACTATGTAAAATTCTAATTACCAACATGCCCTCGCCTGATCATTTATTAACCTAATCAATAACTCCCTCAACCCTTCAATAAAAGTACATCATTAATAAATTAAATTTTGGTTCAATGGAACCGGGTGCTACAAAGAGAAAGTGGTCATTAACCTTTTTCCACTTGCTGTGAATCTTCTGCGGAAGATTGTTTGCCAAAAGCCTCAATAGTTGCTTATCGGACAGCGTTTGGGCAGAAGATTGTTTGCCGAAAGCCTCAATAGTTGCTTATCAGACAGCGTTTGGGTTTATCATCATAACTTCATTTTCACAGAATATTTTGCCCTGAAATTTTAAGGATTTTTTCTTCACTCATACATTAAGCTCTCCTTAAAATTTCATTTGAATCAGACTTCATTTGCCTATCCATTTATCCATCTAATTATTCATCTAAAGTTACTGTTTTCTGCTAATCCAAAATCTGAGTGAACCACTACTCTTTGTGGGTTGAATGTAGCCCTTGCTTTGGTTTGGAGCTCATCAAAAATATTCCTCTTCAAAAATAGAAGAATTAATCCCTACTTGGTAACATGAAAAAGAATCACGAAAATTATGCTTAACCATAATATAACAAATTTCAAGTTCAACATGCTATAAGCTTTAAATGGAAAAATCAAATGCTTGATAAACATGTGCAACCAACATAACAAATTAATTTTTATAATAATGAAAGTGTTGACTTAATTAGTGTTTAAGTCTAACTAAGTTTTTGATGATGTATTTGAATGTTAAATATATAATTTGATTTTGTTTATTAAATGAGAACAATGATTTATGCAAGGATTTTAATCAATTGGAAATGCCCTTGAAAAGGGTATTTTAGTTATCTAATGCATATGATTAAGTTTACAGGACTAAATAGAATAACCGGTGTGGAATCTGTTAAAAAATGCCTAATCCACCGGTCACTAAACGACAAAGGCGGATGAGTGAAATGAAGAAGTCCACCGGTCACTAAACGACAAAGGCGGATGAGTGAATGAGAAGTCCACCGCCACTAATCGACAAAGGCGGATGACTTCGAAGAAGAACTCCACCGCTCGCTAAACGACAAGGCGGATGACTTCGAAGAAGAACTCCACCGCTCGCTAAACGACAAGGCGGATGACTTCGAAGAAGAACTCCACCACTCGCTAAACGACAAGGCGGATGACTTCGAAGAAGAACTCCACCACTCGCTAAACGACAAGGCGGATGACTTCGAAGAAGAACTCCACCACTCGCTAAACGACAAGGCGGATGACTTCGAAGAAGAACTCCACCACTCGCTAAACGACAAGGCGGATGACTTCGAAGAAGAACTCCACCACTCGCTAAACGACAAGGCGGATGACTTCGAAGAAGAACTCCACCACTCGCTAAACGACAAGGCGGATGACTTCGAAGAAGAACTCCACCACTCGCTAAACGACAAGGCGGATGACTTCGAAGAAGAACTCCACCACTCGCTAAACGACAAGGCGGATGACTTCGAAGAAGAACTCCACCACTCGCTAAACGACAAGGCGGATGACTTCGAAGAAGAACTCCACCACTCGCTAAACGACAAGGCGGATGACTTCGAAGAAGAACTCCACCACTCGCTAAACGACAAGGCGGATGACTTCGAAGAAGAACTCCACCACTCGCTAAACGACAAGGCGGATGACTTCGAAGAAGAACTCCACCACTCGCTAAACGACAAGGCGGATGACTTCGAAGAAGAACTCCACCACTCGCTAAACGACAAGGCGGATGACTTCGAAGAAGAACTCCACCACTCGCTAAACGACAAGGCGGATGACTTCGAAGAAGAACTCCACCACTCGCTAAACGACAAGGCGGATGACTTCGAAGAAGAACTCCACCGCTCGCTAAACGACAAGGCGGATGACTTCGAAGAAGAACTCCACCGCTCGCTAAACGACAAGGCGGATGACTTCGAAGAAGAACTCCACCACTCGCTAAACGACAAGGCGGATGACTTCGAAGAAGAACTCCACCACTCGCTAAACGACAAGGCGGATGACTTCGAAGAAGAACTCCACCGCTCGCTAAACGACAAGGCGGATGACTTCGAAGAAGAACTCCACCACTCGCTAAACGACAAGGCGGATGACTTCGAAGAAGAACTCCACCACTCGCTAAACGACAAGGCGGATGACTTCGAAGAAGAACTCCACCACTCGCTAAACGACAAGGCGGATGACTTCGAAGAAGAACTCCACCACTCGCTAAACGACAAGGCGGATGACTTCGAAGAAGAACTCCACCACTCGCTAAACGACAAGGCGGATGACTTCGAAGAAGAACTCCACCACTCGCTAAACGACAAGGCGGATGACTTCGAAGAAGAACTCCACCACTCGCTAAACGACAAGGCGGATGACTTCGAAGAAGAACTCCACCACTCGCTAAACGACAAGGCGGATGACTTCGAAGAAGAACTCCACCACTCGCTAAACGACAAGGCGGATGACTTCGAAGAAGAACTCCACCACTCGCTAAACGACAAGGCGGATGACTTCGAAGAAGAACTCCACCACTCGCTAAACGACAAGGCGGATGACTTCATCGACACTGTTTCAGCGTTTTAAAGACTCATCATCCTATGCCGGTTCAACATTTTTGAAGTTGCATCCACCGATGGCGGTTCAAGACTAAAACAACATTGTCTTCCGCCAGAATTCAAAATTAGCGCGAAGCTACAGTGGCGTCGTTTTCAGTCTTAACTACAGAACATTAATGGCAACGACGATTTACAACTACAGACGGCAACGGCTACCTGAAATTGTACGAAAGCTGCTCCAACGGTAACAAAGTTTTCATTATTGGATAAGGAGCATTGAAGTCAAGAGCCGATTAACTTACAGAGTATTTAAGCCAAGGTTAGAGCACGATGTAATAACTTTTGCGAATTTTACTCTTGAGCCCTAACTTGCGATTAATCATACTCTGTATTCTTCAACTACATCTCTCGACTCCTAAACTTGAGAATTTGATTTGAGAGTTTGTAGTTTGGTGTACTCATTCATTCAAACCTGTAAAACCAAAAAGGCAGTGGATTGACGCCCGTCAAGTTCAATCCAGATCTGTAAAAGGCAGTTGATCGGAGCCTGGAATTCTGATCTGTTTATTCCCGTGAGGAGAAAGTTAGGGATCTTCAAGTGGGGAACCTTGAAGCGTGGATGTAGGCAAGGTTTGGCCGAACCACGTAAAAACTCTTGTGTTGGTTTCTCTCTCTCTCTCTATTATTTTTTATTGGTGTGTTGATTTGTTGATTAGATTAATAATTTTAAAAAGGTCTAATTCACCCCCCCTCTTAGACAATCTCGATCCTACAGAAAGGACACGCATAAAATTCAGTCATAGTTGTGCTATCAATTTCCTTTCTTTCAAAAGAAATGGTTTTGAGACATACAAGTCTAACATTAAAAATTAGTTCCATACCATTGAAGAGCAAAACAATCTCTAAGAATCTATCACAATGATGCCATGAAATGGAAATACAATAATATTCCAAAATCTTGAAGTTTAACAAAATATCATGAATCCAATATTCAATTATATCTCTAAACAATAACTTCATTGTAAAGTAAACATTATATTCTTCATAAATAATTGTAATGAAGTAATTTGGGCAATCATAAGAAAGTATGATGACATAACTTTCTCTAAACAAGAAATAATTTTCAACCATCTCAATGATGTTATACAATAATAAAAATTTAAAACAAAACAAAGAATAATCTATATTCCATCATATTCTAAAAAATCAAGAAACAAAATTGTTTGGCAGAATGAACAAGGGTGTTATGTCAACAAAAATATTCCTAGACAATTCAGTCTTCAAGTTTAGCTTTAAAATAGTAGGGTGATTTAGGGTTCCACAAAGACCTTTATCCTTCTTAGTCCACAGAATTTAAAGGAAAACCATTTTCTTCCAAAACACAAACATTAGGCTCAGTTTGGAGTAAAAATTGGTCATGGTAAATTTTAACCAAAATGTAGGACTCTTGTAGGATGAGGGGGAAAGGCATATATGCATATTTTGCATAAAAGGTTTCCTCTAACGTATAGGAAAATCCTCGTAGTCATTCACAAAAAATTTCTTCCTAGGGTCAATATCAAATGGGTTAACTCCATGAGTTTTAAAATTTTGGAAGTCCTCGAGTTTGGTTTCTATTCCTAGGGGCTTAAAGGCTTCTATGGTCTCTACCATTTGTTTCTTTTCATCCTCTAGGGGAGATTCTGTGATGACCCGAATATGCACGTATGGGTACGATGGCTGCACGAACCAGAACCCGGATGACGGTACGTCCGCGCGGGTGAACCGGAAGGTGACAGGTCGTAAAAAGAGGGGGTTGTCACAATCCCACATCGCTTGGGGAAGTATGTGGAAATGAAACATATGTAAAGATACCCTCCCAAGATAGTAAGACGCGTTTTGGAGCACAATTGACAACGGATCCCATAAGAACTCCAGAGTTAAAAGTGCTTCGGCGAGAGCAATTCCAGGTTGGGTGACCGACTGGGAAGTTCTCGCCAAACAAAGCCGTGAGGAGAGGATATTGGGCTGCAGCCCAATCCCCAGAGCGGACAATATCTTGCTGAAAATAGGGGTCGTTACAAATGGTATCAGAGCCTGTACCCAACCGAAAATGTGGTCAACGAGGACATTGGGCACCCGGGGGGGTGATTGTGATGACCCGAATATGCACGTATGGGTACGATAGCTGCACGAACCAGAACCCGGATGGCGGTACGTCCGCGCGGGTGAATCGGAAGGTGACGGGTCGTAAAAAGGGATCGTCACAATCCCACATCGCTTGGGGAAGTATGTGGAAATGAAACATATGTAAAGAGACCTTCCCAAGATAGCAAGACGCGTTTTGGAGCACAATTAACAACGGATCCCATAAGAACTCCGAAGTTAAAAGTGCTTCGGTGAGAGCAATTCTAGGTTGGGTGACCATCCGGGAAGTTCTCGCCAAAAAAGCCGTGAGGGGAGGATATTGGGTTACGGCCCGTTCCCCAGAGCGGACAATATCTTGCTGGGAAAAGGGGTCGTTACAGATTCCTCAAATAAACTTATGATTCCAAAATCTTTGATGAATTCTATTGGGTTAAGGGGTTCTAGGTTCCTAATGGGCTCTACTACTTGCTCATTTTCAACTTCAAGTAAAGAAGCTTCAAATAATCCCTTAATTCCATAATCTTCAAAGGTTTCCACTTGATCATTACCCTTTTGTTCATAGGGGTTAGAATCAATTTCAAGCAATTGACCTTCTTTGGGGTAAACAAATTCTTCTTCCGATTCACTTGAAATGCCGTCTATATCTACCAATTCTTCCTACTCACTTAAGGTTTCCTTAATAAGTTCGGTTTGGCTTGGTGCTAGGGAAGTTGGTGGCTCAAAAATGATTGGAGTTTTTAAAGTAGGCCTAGGGTTGTACTCTTTTTGGTATTGACTTGAAGCAAACCTCATTTCCATTAAGTACTTCAACCTTCGCCAAGTAGGAACTAACCCTTTGCCTTCTAACCTTCTCTCTCTTATAATGTTCTCCCACCACCATTTAGCGTATTCGGTGAAAATAGAAAGAGTTAGTTGGACTTTTCTTTTGTCTGAGTAATCACACCTCTCAAATAACTTCACTTCTTCCAACCAATCAATAAGCTCTAAGTCGTAAGAACAACCGTCAAAAGTAGGGAGGGAATCATTGAAAGACTTTACATCCTCTAGGCTTACTATAGGAGTCCTATGGCTAGGCCTCACATATTCGGTTTCCTCATCAAAGGATTCTCTAAAATGGCCTTTCCTTCTTGGGTTTTATCTTCTCCTAGGTGGAGCTTGAGTACATAAAGTCTTAGGATGATTCATTAGGTAAAGGTGACAACTTTAAGTCTTAGGCATTTTAGAGGTAAATTTGATTTTTTATTTTATTTTATTTTAATTTTGATTTCAATTTGATTTCAATTTTAATTTAATAATTTTTTTAAAAAAAATTAAAGTTGATTACTTAAAAGGAAAAAGAGAATATGATTATCTAATTAAGTATTAGGAACGCCAAATTCAAAACTAGATACAAAAACTTAACTAGAAATAATAATAAAAAAACTAAATAAAGCATAAAATTGATTGAGGCATTATTACAAACACCTTCTAAGTATGCTTAATTAATTGATTATCTTCTCAAATTTAGTGACTTTATGAATTAATTAAGTTTTATAACTTTAATACTAAGTCACTATGGCAATATTCATGCAAAGATCATGCTAAACTAGTGAATTTCAAACCCAAATACCCCACAATTCTATTTATCATAAAAAAAAAAAAGTTTTTAGTTTTGATTTTAGCCAAGCCAAAAATAGATTAATTCCTGCCAAATTTAATTACTTTTTGCATTACTTATGTGATATAACTTTAGCACAATGCAATGGAAATCAAATATAGCAAGATGTGCAATTAAAGTTGATGGATTTTCAAGTGTAAAATGTGAATAAATTTTCGGCTAACATGCAGAATTTTTTTGCATTTATATTAACACTTTAATGCTCTAAAAATCAATTAGCATTGCAATTAAATTTGAGAACATATTATATCATGCATATACTTAAAATCTAAGGTGCTTATAAGTCAATTAAAATAGATTCCGCAAACATAAAATTTAAATTTTTCAATGGGGCATTTACACAAACACCTTATGGGCAACTTAATGCACAAAATTGACTAGTTCAATTTCTTAATCAAACAACCAATTTTTTTTTACAATGACAACCACAATATATTCAAAATAAGCTCAGATTAAGAGTAGAACAAAAATCGAATAAAAAAGTGACACAATAATAACACAAATCAACAATATGGAATTGGCCAAAATGGGTTTTGTTGCTTGTTTGCACAAAACCAATCCCACTTAACTTTCTTTTGACAAAACTCTTAATAGGTTAGTTATATTATCACTTAAAACGATTATATGATAGAATATGATGCTGGAAATGTAAAATACATAGTATAAAATAAGAACCTAAAAGAAGATAAAGTAAAAAAAGAAAAAGAAAGTTAGAACCGGGTATAGTGACACCCACACCCGCAGCCACAAATGTGTTACAAACTTCAATTGACTCTCATTAATCTGAAAATAGTCAACTAGAGATTAGTAGGGGATGAAAATCTGAAGAGAAAGAGCTAAAAAAAGGGAAGAAAAATTGTAACACCCGGTTCTATCGAAGAAGTTCCCAATTCTTTTTTTTAAATTAACGGCACACTTTAAATGACAATAATAAAAGTAGGGTTAATTGATGACTAGGAAAGGGCATAAGAGTAATTGGAAATTTGAAAGTGGATAACGTATTTAAGGAATGAGGTTTTGGGTTTAATGCACTGTAGCCGCCACTATTCCCTATTTTCTCTCTTTCGGCCTTCAGCTCTTCAGCAGAACCCTCTAGGCGATTCTCCTGCTCGATTCTCTTTCAACCTAGGCAAGTTTTCCTTGTTTTTATTGTGTTTTAGTAGTTCGGTAACTGAGGGAGTACAATGTGAGAAATTTCGAGAAATGCTGTTGTAACACTCGGTTCTATCGAACCAGCTCTCTTTTATTATTAATGGTATACACTTTATTATGTAATAATTAAAGTAGGGTTATTGAGTGACTAGACAAGGGCATAAGAGTAAATTGGAAATTTCAAAAGTGGACAACGTATTTAAGGAAATAGGGTTGGGTTTAATGCACTGTAGCCGCCACTATCTTGCTTACCATTCCTCTTTCAGCCTTCAGCTCTGTAGTAGAACCCTTTAGGCGATTCCCTCGCCCGATTCTCCTTCAACCTAGGTAAGTTTTCCTCATTTCTCTTATGATGTAGCAGTTAGATACCTGTGAGAGTACAATGTGAGGATTTTGAGGATGCTGTGAATGAGAGTAGGTTCGAGTTTTGATGATAAATGAAATTGCACGAATAACAGAGTTTCAAACTAGGTTCATTAAACTTCTGGTCGACTTTCTGGTGAAGCTTAATAAGGGTTTGATTGGTGTTCTGTTATGATTATAGGTGAGCAAGCTTCTAAAGTAGCTTACAGTCGAGCGATTTCTAGGAGACCAGGTAAGTGAAGTATGCTTGTGCCTTTGGGCCTACATCACAAAACATTAGGATTATGGTTACGTGAATGTGTCTGTATGTTATGCATCATATTTTAAAAGTACACGAAAATGAATTTGAATGCATGTTGGCATGGTAAGGAATGAACATAATGAAACAACTATGTGAATCAGATTTACTGTTAAGGGAAATAATCCGCCCCTTAATGAGATAGTAGATATTTAGACTTTGGGAAATTTGATCTGCTTCCCATCGAACAGGGGGATCAGAAACAGCTATGTGAATCAGATTGTAACACCCGACATTTTCAGCCAGTGGCAGAATTGTAATTAAGGAGGAAATTTATTAGGTATAAGTAGGAAATGGAAACTCTTAAACCTCACAAAAACCCCACTGTAGCCGACATCCTCTCTCGGCGATTTCCTATCCTCCCAGAACTCTCTCTCTCGCAGCAGGCAACCTTCTTCATCAACAACCGATTCTCCTTCGTTCTCGTCGATACTCAGCTTACCAGGTAAGACTTAATGAATGTAGTTACTGGTAGATACTTTGAGCTCTGTTTTCAGTTAGAACCCGAGGTTTCAGATTCTTTAATGGCAGAGTAATAATAGGATCATTTCTAATATGCGTTTAGTAAAGGTATTTCGGAGTTGAATCTTGTTATTTAGATATTTTTGGAAGCTTAACCTATTCGCATTAGGTGCCCAACTAAGAAGATTTAGAAATATATAAGTTAGAATCTAGGATGACTTTCGGTTAGAACTTTTAGGATTTTGATTTAACACTGTAATGTGAAACATTTTTAGGTGAAGAAGTTTGAAGAGAGGTGCCCAAGTTTTGCTAAGGAAACCAGGTAAGTGAATGTATTAAGATTTCCGGCCATTAGGGCCCTACATCTTAAGGGTACTAAATTAGTCAGGTGTTTGATGTCTATTTTAAGTTTTGGAAGATGGTTTGTACTTGGATGATTTACGGATATTTGGGAACTATGCTATGTGATGTTCTGATGGAATTTATGGAGTCAACTGTCCAATATGATAATTTCCATAGTCTGATGATTTAAGAACATTCATGTCATGCATCATGATTTACTTCTCAAGCATATGAAAATGTTTTCATGAGCATGTTTTTCACCATGACCAGAATATGAAAATGAATATGAATATGAATATGATCCCATACAACATGATTAAGTGAGGGTTGGGGGCGGGTTGACGCAAGCCACAGTCCAAAGAGAGACCATGAAAACGACCCGAAAGGGGATATGATCAAAATCACTATCAACCCCCCTTTTACGGTACAAATCCTCCCTTAATCCACATGATTAAAATGGTGAACAAGAATACGAATAAGCAATAAGAAAAGAGCATGAAAAGAATATGATTATGATTTTTCTCTCAACTGTGCATTCACGAATACATGTTAGTTTGCATTCCTTACTAAGCATTAGACTTATAGTTTAAATCTTATGAAGTAGGTGACGAGATATCAGGTGAGGATTCCAAAGCTAATGAGGATATCGAGTTTGGTTGCTGAAAGGTGTTCAGGGTTCAATTCTGTGGCTGGATGGCGAAAGAGACCCCAGGTTAATGCTTGCATGGTGTCAGTATGACCTTGAATATGGAAGTTTGAGTAGGATAAGATTATTTTAAAACATTGAGTTTTGGAGACTATCTAGTTTGATTACTGAATCTGAGAAGCTCTATAAGATGTAGAATGTATTATTTAACTAAGTCTTCCGCTACAAGAAATCTGGATGAGTTTCTGTCTTTTATTTATAAGAGTGATGAGTTAATGACGCTAGCTGTTTGTGTATGTTTGCATCCACCGGTAGATGATTCCTATCGGAATATGTCGAGAGTTTGCACCCACCGGTAGAGTGTTCTCTATCAGATTATGTTTAGAGTCGTACCCACTGATAGATGTCCTCTATCGGAAGATGTATTAAAAGAACACGTGAATTGCACATGCATATCGGTAGATGTAGTGTATTTGAGTCACCGGATGATGTAAACGTTATTTTGTCGTCTAGTGACCGGTAGATGTAGTGTATTTGAGTCACCGGATGATGTAAACGTTATTTTGTCGTCTAGTGACCGGTAGATGTAGTGTATTTGAGTCACCGGATGATGTAAATGTTATTTTGCCGTCTAGTGACCGGTAGATGTAGCGTATTTGAGTCACCGGATGATGTAATCGTTATTTTGTCGTCTAGTGACCGGTAGATGTAAACGTTATTTTGTCGTCTAGTGACCGGTAGATGTAGTGTATTTGAGTCACCGGATGATGTAAACGTTATTTTGTCGTCTAGTGACCGGTAGATGTAGTGTATTTGAGTCACCGGATGATGTAAACGTTATTTTGTCGTCTAGTGACCGGTAGATGTAGTGTATTTGAGTCACCGGATGATGTAAATGTTATTTTGTCGTCTAGTGACCGGTAGATGTAGTGTATTTGAGTCACCGGATGATGTAAACGTTATTTTGTCGTCTAGTGACCGGTAGATGTAGTGTATTTGAGTCACCGGATGATGTAAACGTTATTTTGTCGTCTAGTGACCGGTAGATGTAGTGTATTTGAGTCACCGGATGATGTAAACGTTATTTTGTCGTCTAGTGACCGGTAGATGTAGTGTATTTGAGTCACCGGATGATGTAAACGTTATTTTGTCGTCTAGTGACCGGTAGATGTAGTGTATTTGAGTCACCGGATGATGTAAACGTTATTTTGTCGTCTAGTGACCGGTAGATGTAGTGTATTTGAGTCACCGGATGATGTAAACGTTATTTTGTCGTCTAGTGACCGGTAGATGTAGTGTATTTGAGTCACCGGATGATGTAAACGTTATTTTGTCGTCTAGTGACCGGTAGATGTAGTGTATTTGAGTCACCGGATGATGTAAACGTTATTTTGTCGTCTAGTGACCGGTAGATGTAGTGTATTTGAGTCACCGGATGATGTAAACGTTATTTTGTCGTCTAGTGACCGGTAGATGTAGTGTATTTGAGTCACCGGATGATGTAAACGTTATTTTGTCGTCTAGTGACCGGTAGATGTAGTGTATTTGAGTCACCGGATGATGTAAACGTTATTTTGTCGTCTAGTGACCGGTAGATGTAGTGTATTTGAGTCACCGGATGATGTAAACGTTATTTTGTCGTCTAGTGACCGGTAGATGTAGTGTATTTGAGTCACCGGATGATGTAAACGTTATTTTGTCGTCTAGTGACCGGTAGATGTAGTGTATTTGAGTCACCGGATGATGTAAACGTTATTTTGTCGTCTAGTGACCGGTAGATGTAGTGTATTTGAGTCACCGGATGATGTAAACGTTATTTTGTCGTCTAGTGACCGGTAGATGTAGTGTATTTGAGTCACCGGATGATGTAAACGTTATTTTGTCGTCTAGTGACCGGTAGATGTAGTGTATTTGAGTCACCGGATGATGTAAACGTTATTTTGTCGTCTAGTGACCGGTAGATGTAGTGTATTTGAGTCACCGGATGATGTAAACGTTATTTTGTCGTCTAGTGACCGGTAGATGTAGTGTATTTGAGTCACCGGATGATGTAAACGTTATTTTGTCGTCTAGTGACCGGTAGATGTAGTGTATTTGAGTCACCGGATGATGTAAACGTTATTTTGTCGTCTAGTGACCGGTAGATGTAGTGTATTTGAGTCACCGGATGATGTAAACGTTATTTTGTCGTCTAGTGACCGGTAGATGTAGTGTATTTGAGTCACCGGATGATGTAAACGTTATTTTGTCGTCTAGTGACCGGTAGATGTAGTGTATTTGAGTCACCGGATGATGTAAACGTTATTTTGTCGTCTAGTGACCGGTAGATGTAGTGTATTTGAGTCACCGGATGATGTAAACGTTATTTTGTCGTCTAGTGACCGGTAGATGTAGTGTATTTGAGTCACCGGATGATGTAAACGTTATTTTGTCGTCTAGTGACCGGTAGATGTAGTGTATTTGAGTCACCGGATGATGTAAACGTTATTTTGTCGTCTAGTGACCGGTAGATGTAGTGTATTTGAGTCACCGGATGATGTAAACGTTATTTTGTCGTCTAGTGACCGGTAGATGTAGTGTATTTGAGTCACCGGATGATGTAAACGTTATTTTGTCGTCTAGTGACCGGTAGATGTAGTGTATTTGAGTCACCGGATGATGTAAACGTTATTTTGTCGTCTAGTGACCGGTAGATGTAGTGTATTTGAACAAGTCTAAATGAGTCTTGGTTTGGTCTCGGCCCTGTTGGGGTCGTTACAATTATGGTATCAGAGCAAAACCAGGTTCTAAAATAGATTCTGCAGACTGCCTCCCAGCATAGATTGCCACCTGAGTACGCTTCAGCAACTGTAAATGTTTATGATTTTAGTAATGTCATTAAGTTAAGATATGTTATGATTATTGTTTAGGAATCCCAAAATGGTGAGAGTTCAACAGAAGGAGAACAATGTGGATAGTAACACTATTGCTCAGCTGACAGAATTAGTTATTCGTCAATCACGCCAAATAGAACAGCTTGTGACCACTAGAGAGGAACAAGGTAACTCCAGTACTAATACGACTCATGATCATGGGGGTGAGCGTTTCCACCGGCTTCGACCCCCGGTATTTAATGGACATGTTTCGGATCCTATTTATGCTGAGGAATGGGTTCGAAAGATGGAGGACATGTTTAAGTATGCAAAGGTTGATGAAGGGGATAAGGTCGCATATGCTGTCTTTCATTTGGAATTGAGTGCAAGACATTGGTGGGATTCAATACAGAGCACCGTTAATGTAGGAGCTATGACCTGGGAGATGTTAAGGCTGCCTTCTTTGACAAATATTTTAATAGGACAGTTCGGGGCAGCAAGAAGAAGGAGTTCATGAGTTTACGACAGTCTGGCTCTGTGGCTGATTACATATGCGAATTTGAGGCTTTATCACGGTTTGCTCCCCGATTGGTTGAGGATGATGAGGACAAGATTCACCAATTTGTTCAAGGACTAAAGCCAAGTTTGTATATGAGAGTAAAGACTGCTGGAATACATAATATATCATATGGTGAAGTGACGGCTAAGGCCCTGGAGCTGGAAGAGGCTGAGATAACAACTTACGCGCAGCGTGAACCGCCCAGGAAGTTCACTAAGGAGACTCAGCCGCCACCACGTCCGAACAAAGGATGGCAACCACAACAGAACAGGGGACCTCAACAACAACAGCAAGGTATAAAGAGACCCTTCAATCCAAATGATGATCAGGGAAAAGGAAAACGACCATTAGCCCCTTTATGCCCCAACTGCCAGAAGAATCACCATGGCGAGTGCAAGCTGCACTCTGGCCGTTGCTACAGATGTGACAAGGTTGGACATATAGTCAGAGATTGCCCTATGCCACCAGATCCGAATCTAGCAAGAGTAATGCCCAGAGTCTTTGCTATGATGGAAGATGAGAATGTCATACAACATACGGTCATAACAGGTACAATTACGATTTGTGGTGATTCTTCTTACACACTTATACACACAGGAGCCACACACTCATTCATAGCAACCCTGTTTATGTGTAAGCATAAGTTAGGATTCTTACCAGCCGATAGGCCTTATAGTGTCATGTTACCATCAAGAAAATCCTTACATTCAGAACAAATAGTGAAAGGTGACATTGTGTCTATAGGAGACAAGAAGTTATATGTAGAACTGATTGTAATTGGCATGGAGGGATATGAAGTTATATTAGGAATGGATTGGTTATCCAGACATTATGCCACGATAAGTTGTAGGTCTGGATTAGTAGAGTTTCGACCCCCTAATGGTGATCGGTATACCTTCCAGGCTATCCAAAAAATAAGTAAAATACCGATTATATCCTCACTAGAGACTCAACGGTTATTGAAAGATGGTTGTGAGAGCTATCTAGCTAGTGTAATCGACATTCAGGTAAAGAATAAAGAAAAACTTCAAGATATTTCCATAGTTAAAGAATTTCCTGAAGTATTTATGGATGACTTGCCCGGATTACCCCCTGATAGAGAAATTGACTTTGTCATTTGTAATAACCCAAAAAAATTTACCGAATAAATTTAAAGTTCTGTCAGAGTTCCATGAAAGATTTTGACAGGCTAGTTAGCCTAATAAAGCTTAGGAATTTATTTAGAAGAAAATTTTCCGAAATTAACGGAAATGCGAAAGTTCAAACACACAAGGGCAACGTAGTAAATCAGTTAAAAGAAATAAAATAAAAATAAAATAAAAATATATTTTAAACTGAATGGCTTCGCGAAGAAGCCATTCAGTTTGTTTACAACCTGAGCAACCCGAGCCCCGGCGAGAGAGAAAGACGAAATCCGACATTTTCTCCGGCGACCCCGACGATTCGGCCACCATTCCGACGAGTGAACTCCGGCAAGCTGAAACCACACCCTTCCTCTTTAATTTCGTGCTCGAATTTGGACAAAAAGAGGTGAGTTCTCCCCCCTGTTTTCTCTCTTATGCGCGGTCGGAGTTTGGTCTGATTGATGGAGCATGTAGGCCTAGTTTTCATATGGTTTTGGCGTTGAAAATAAGGGGGGGGATTGAGGTGTGCGATGAGCGATCCTCAGTGGGCTGGAACACCCCTGTTTCAGGGGTGAAGCCGAGAGGAAAAAGAAAGAGGGGGGGGGGGGCCTATGGTTCGGGTTCTGAACTTGGAAACCTGGGATTTGGTTAAATTATGCTTAATAGGTTAGAATGTGATAAATTAGTTATGAATTGAATGAGTTTGCTGAAAAACCAAAAATGAGAAACTGGAATTCAAAGAAATCGGTTCTGTTTTTGAGAGTTTTGACCTGGTTATGATTATTCGTTTTAAATTCCCTCATGGTATGTTAAACTAGGTTGTTAGAGGAGTACGTGACCGCCAAAATCGAGTCATTTCGATAAGCGTAGAAAAAGTTACGCGCATTTGAAGTTTTGGGCTGTTTTGTTAAACCAAACTAGATTAGTGACTTGTTTAGTTGGGTATGAGTCGGGTTAAGTTAGAAATATTAGTTTCGTGTTGAATTGGTGAGTTTAAGCCTAAGTATTAACGAGAATTTCTAAATTTTGTTAGGTGAAGCCGTAAGTGACGCTACGTGTCAAACCCGATCAAGCTAGGACGCCAGGTAAGTAGTAGTGTTGTTGTAAAATGCTTGAGAGTCGCCCAGAAGGGCCTACACCACAGTTGTATGCATGTTGTGAGTCTCGTGCATGTAGTGGGTCATAAGTACGTTTGTGGTGTGATGTGCATGTGGAGTTGTAGTTAGTTGGTTATAGTCGACATGCATTATGTTTTAAAAGCTACGCAAATGTTTTGAGCATGTTTTAAGCACGAATGGAGAGTAGTGGATGTGAGGCACGGTGTGGACAGGCGACAGTGGACTGGAGTGTGACTGTGGGCCTCACTTCCGGGATGAGCTGGAGTGGTGGCGACGTGCTGTTGGTAGTGCGGTGTATTGGCCGACTACCCGGACGGTTGCACTTCGAGTCGAGTCAGTGGCTGGAATGTGACTTATGGACCCCGTTTCTGGAGGAACCGGGACGGCGGTGACGTGCCGGTAAACAGTGCGGTGTGTGGACTGACTGCCCGGTGCGGTTGCATTTCGAGTCGGTGAGATGCGATGCGGTGAGATGATGACAACGTGTGTAGAGACATACATGTGTTAGGGCTGCATAATTGATTTTCATACTTCATATTTACTTTCAGCACTCTATTTGCTAAGCTTTGAGCTTATCGTGTGTTCTGTGGTGTAGGTGCCGCACTGGAGGAGGGTGAGTATCGAGAGCCTACTCAGGAGTAGATGCGTGGTTGGTGTTGTGCGACCAGGACCCCGGCTGATGATAGTGTTGGGGCGACCCGACCCATGGAGCCGTGGCATAGTGATGATAGGGTTTAAGATTTATTTTGTTTGTTTTGAAGCGCTGATCATTAGTTGTATGTAGCTAAGGGATGATATGTCATTCTATATCGTGGACTTTCTTTATTTTGGTCGACAGCATTTTGTTCTGTTACGACGATTGTTTGGAGAGCTCGTAGATTGTTTAGATGAGATTGGGATATTCTGGATTGGTGTTATGCAGGTACTTAGCATTTTGGGGGCGCTATTTTCAGGCGTCACTCTGCCGAAATTTTGTTTTTTTGGGGAGGACGCCTTGGTGCCCAATAAATTGAGATTAGGAGCATGTAGCGGATTAAGGAAATCAGTTCAGGTGAATGAGATAGTACTAAAGAGAGAGTAGCTTAGACCAGGGTAGTCTCTATGCGCACCGTGAACCTGAGTAGGTTTTCGGGGCGTTACATAATTGATACATATCCCGAGGCATTGCCCGTATCTAAGAACCCTTATCGTATGGCACCTGTTGAACTGAAGGAATTAAAAGTCCAACTACAGGAATTAGTAGACAAGGGATTCATACGCTCTATTAGTTCTCCCTGGGGTGCACCTGTTCTATTTGTTAAGAAGAAAGATGGTTCCCTTAGAATGTGCATTAACTACAGAGAGCTGAATAAGTTAACAATTAAGAACAAATATCCTATACCCCGAATCGATGATCTGTTTGACCAATTACAAGGAGCTAAGGTGTTTTCGAAGATTGACTTACGTTCAGGTTACTACCAACTGAAAGTTAAGGAAAGTGACATACCTAAGACAGCCTTCAGGACCCGTTATGGACATTATGAATTACTTGTAATGTCGTTTGGGTTAACCAATGCACCTGCAGCCTTCATGGACCTGATGAATCGAATGTTTCGTGATTTCTTGGACAAGTTTGTAATTGTGTTCATAGATGATATCTTAATTTACTCACGGACTGAAGCTGACCACGAGGAACACTTAAGAATAGTCTTGACAACCCTGAAACAGCAACAACTTTATGCCAAGTTGTCCAAATGTGAGTTTTGGCTGGATAAGGTCAACTTCCTAGGTCATGTCATCTCAGCAGAAGGTATATCTGTTGATCCAACCAAAATTCAGGCAGTGAAGGATTGGCCACAGCCAAAGAATGTCAGTGAGGTCCGAAGTTTTCTTGGATTGGCAGGCTATTACAGAAAGTTTATCAAGGGATTTTCCATAATAGCCAAGCCTTTAACTAAATTAACAAAGAAGGACACCAAGGACTCTTGGACCGAAGCTTGTGAAGATGGCTTCCAGACGCTTAAGTTGAAGTTAACGACAGCCCCACTTTTGACTCTCCCAGCTGAGGAGGGAAAGTTCAGTGTTTACTGTAATGCATCCAAAGTTGGTCTGGGGTGTGTCTTGATGCAGGAGGGCAAGGTTGTAGCTTATTCTTCTAGGCAGCTAAAGAGTTATGAACAGAATTACCCCACTCATGATTTAGAGTTAGCCGCAGTTGTTTTTGCATTAAAGATTTGGAGACACTATCTATATGGTCAACAGTGTAAGGTGTTTTCTGACCATAAAAGCCTGAAGTACCTTTTCACCCAAAAAGAATTGAGATGTTGGTTGGAATTTGTTAAGGATTATGACTTTGAAATTAAATATCATCCAAGTAAGGTCAATGTTGTGGCTGATGTATTAAACAGAATGTCAAAGACAATGCAACCCGCTGTATCAATCATGTCTGTTCCATTATGGAAGGAAGTTCAGAAGTTCGAGTTGGAAATAGTCCCTGAGTTGTCGACCTTACTTGCTGATTTAACTATCCGACCAACTATTTTGGATAAGATTAAGGAGGCACAACAGAAGGATTCAAAGGAGAATAATAGTATGATGAGTAAGTTAGGAGATGCCTCCTCGGACCTCAGTCTCTCCTATGATGGCATTTTGAAATTTAGGAATCGATGGTATATTCCATGCAATGAGGAATTACGTAAGTTGATTTTGGCCGAGGCTCACTCATCCCCCTTCTCTGTACATCTTGGTAGCACCAAGATGTATCGAGACATGAAGTTACATTATTGGTGGCCAAATTTAAAGAGAGATGTGGCTAAGTTTGTTGAGTCATGCACGATATGCCAACAAGTTAAAGCAAAAAACCAACGACCATGAGGTACTCTTCAACCCCTACCGATCCCTGAATGGAAGTGGGAAAACATTGCCATGGATTTTGTTGTAGGCTTGCCAAAGACAACTAAAGGACATGATAGTATTTGGGTCGTGGTTGACTGAATGACAAAATCAGCACACTTTATAACAGTAAGAACGACCTTGTCAATGGACCAGCTTGCTAACCTACACATTCAAGAAATTATCAGATTGCATGGGATTCCCCTATCGATTGTCTCCGATCGTGATCCCCGATTCACCTCAAGATTTTGGCAAAGTTTGCAAGGCACATTAGGAACAAAGTTATCATTTAGCACTGCTTTTCACCCTCAAACCGATGGTCAATCTGAGAGGACTATTCAGATACTTGAAGATATGTTGAGGGCTTGTGTGTTAGAATTTCAGACATCTTGGAATCGATACTTACCCTTAGTGGAATTCTCCTACAACAATAGTTACCAGTCCACCATTGGTATGGCACCTTATGAAGCACTTTATGGCAGGAAGTGCAGATCACCTTTGTACTGGGATGAGGTCGGCGAAGCAAAACTCCTTGGACCCGAGATTGTGCAGCAGATGTCAGACAAGATTGCCATTATTAGGAAAAGAATGATTACTGCACAAAGCCAACAGAAGAGTTATGCAGACCAAAGGAGGAGAGATCTGGTGTTCTCTGTTAGAGATGAAGTTTTCCTAAAGATTTCACCGTTTAAAGGAGTTTTAAGATTTGGCAAGAAAGGAAAGCTGAATCCGCGATTCATTGGACCATTCCCTGTCTTAGAAAGGATTGGCAGTACAGCTTATAGACTGCAATTACCCCTATCACTGGAAAAGGTTCACAATGTTTTTCATGTGTCAATACTAAGAAAATGCACACGGGATCCTACACAAGTTGTTAAGCCAGTGGATGTTGAAATTGAGCCAACACGAAAGTATGAGGAGAAGCCAGTGCAAATTTTGGAATCTGCAGTGAAAATTCTGAGGAATAAGGAAATTCCATTAGTTAAGGTCTTATGGACAAATCATGGAGTTGAAGAAGCCACATGGGAAGGACAGCAAGATATGTTGGACAAATATCCAGAGCCCTTTGCTTGATCAATTTTTTAGGACGAAAATTTTTTTTAAGGAGGGGTGGATGTAACACCCGACATTTTCAACCAGTGGCAGAATTGTAATTAAGGAGGAAATTTATTAGGTATAAGTAGGAAATGGAAACTCTTAAACCTCACAAAAACCCCACTGTAGCCGACATCCTCTCTCGGCGATTTCCTATCCTCCCAGAACTCTCTCTCTCTCGGAGCAGGCAACCTTCTTCATCAACAACCGATTCTCCTTCGTTCTCATCGATACTCAGCTTACCAGGTAAGACTTAATGAATGTAGTTACTGGTAGATACTTTGAGCTCTGTTTTCAGTTAGAACACGAGGTTTCAGATTCTTTAATGGCAGAGTAATAATAGGATCATTTCTAATATGCGTTTAGTAAAGGTATTTTCGAGTTGAATCTTGTTATTTAGATATTTTTGGAAGCTTAACCTATTCGCATTAGGCGCCCAACTAAGAAGATTTAGAAATATATAAGTTAGAATCTAGGATGACTTTCGGTTAGAACTTTTAGGATTTTGATTTAACACTATAATGTGAAACATTTTTAGGTGAAGAAGTTTGAAGAGAGGTGCCCAAGTTTTGCTATGGAAACCAGGTAAGTGAATGTATTAAGATTTCCGGCCATTAGGGCCCTACATCTTAAGGGTACTAAATTAGTCAGGTGTTTGATGTCTATTTTAAGTTTTGGAAGATGGTTTGTACTTGGATGATTTACGGATATTTGGGAACTATGCTTTGTGATGTTCTGATGGAATTTATGGAGTCAACTGTCCAATATGATAATTTCCATAGTCTGATGATTTAAGAACATTCATGTCATGCATCATGATTTACTTCTCAAGCATATGAAAATGTTTTCATGAGCATGTTTTTCCCCATGACCAAGATATGAAAATGAATATGAATATGAATATGATCCCATACAACATGATTAAGTGAGGGTTGGGGGCAGGTTGACGCAAGCCACAGTCTAAAGAGGGAACATGAAAACGACCCGAAAGGGGATATGATCAAAATCACTGTCAACCCCCCTTTTACGGCACAAATCCTCCCTTAATCCACATGATGAAAATGGTGACCTAGAATACGAATAAGCAACAAGAAAAGAGCATAAAAAGAATATGATTATGATTTTTCTCTCAACTGTGCATTCACGAATACATGTTAGTTTGCATTCCTTACTAAGCATTAGGCTTATAGTTTAAATCTTATGATGTAGGTGACGAGATATCAGGGGAGGATTCCAAAGCTAATGAGGATATCGAGTTTGGTTACTGAAAGGTGTTCAGGGAGCAATTCTGTGGCTGGATGGCGAAAGAGACCCCTAGTTAATGCTTGCATGGTGTCAGTATGACCTTGAATATGGAAGTTTGAGTAGGAAAAGATTATTTTAAAACATTGAGTTTTGGAGACTATCTAGTTTGATTACTGAATCTGAGAAGGTCTATAAGATGTAGAATGAGTTATTTAACTAAGTCTTCCGCTACAAGAAATCTGGATGAGTTTCTGTCTTTTATTTATAAGAGTGATGAGTTAATGAAGCTAGGTGTTTGTGTATGTTTGCATCCACCGGCAGATGATTCCTATCGGAATATGTCGGGAGTTTGCACCCACCGGTAGATGTTCTCTATCATATTATGTTTAGAGTCGTACCCACCGATAGATGTCCTCTATCGGAAGATGTATTAAAAGAACACGTGAATTGCACATGCCTATCGATAGATGTAGTGTATTTGAGTCACCGGATGATGTAAACGTTATTTTGTCGTCTAGTGACCAGTACATGTAGTTTATTTGAGTCACCGGATGATGTAAACGTTATTTGGTCGTCTAGTGACCGGTGGATGTAGTGTATTTGAGTCACCGGATGATGTAAACGTTATTTTGTCGTCTAGGGACGGTGGATGTAGTGTATTTGAGTCACCGGATGATGTAAACATTATTTTGTCGTCTAGTGACCGGTAGATGTAGTGTATTTGAGTCACCAGATGATGTAATCGTTATTTTGTCATCTAGTGACTGGTAGATGTAGTGTATTTGTGTCACCGGATGATGTAAACGTTAACTTGTCGTCTAGTGACTGGTAGATGCAGTTTAGAAATTATTATACCTGCTGATCGGCTGAAGCTTTTGCACTGCTCGTCGGCAGATGTATAATGTGAGTCATTGCTAAGTTATGTTTCCAAAAAAAAAATATAACATACATGAAGAGGTATAACTTAACCAAAATAGAAAGGATGTATGAACAAGTCTAAATGATTCTTGGTTTGGTCTCGGCCCTGCTGGGGTCGTTACACAGATTTACTGTTAAGGGAATTAATCCGCCCCTTAATGAGTCAGTGGATATTTATACTTTGGGAAAGTTAATCCAACTCCCAATTTCACAGGGGGATCTTAACAGAAACGATCCATGAATAACTGAGATGAGAAAGTAGAAATTGCATGTTTAGGAATTCATATTTCAGCATTTCATTTCATTACTGCTTTACGTACTTAGCATTAGGCTAATAGATGAGTTTTGTGATGTAGGTGAAGAAGTGACAGCAGGTGTGTTTACTGAGTTTGCTGAGGACTAGACTTGTTGGAGGAGTGCATCTATGTAACAATCTGGCAGTTGATGGGGCGGTTTAACTGATGTCAGTTGGTGTGAAGGTTTAGTTAACAATGTTTCAATTTAAGTATGTTGAGTTTTCATGACAGTAGTGGTTTCAATATTTTGAACACGTTTTGAGATTTTTCTGATGATAGTATTCTGTTGGGTTTTAATGTTGGTTCTTATTGGATTTTGAGTAATGCAATGATTTGAATTGTTTCTGAATGATTTCAGTGAAGTAAGTAAATTTCTTTCTGTAGTTAGAGTTGTGTTTGTATAGCAAGGAGTAGTTGAAATGTCACTCTGTTCTCTACCGGTAGATGTTGTCTATCGATAGAAGTTGGGTGTTTTGTCCACCGGCGGATGTTGGAGGATTGAATCATCCGACTGACGTCATCGGAAGATGTCTTCAGTAGAAGTTTGGTCGTTTAGCGATCGGTGGATGTCGTGTATTAAACCTATCGGATGATGTAGTAGAAGTTTTGTCGTTTAGCGTTCGGTGGATGTCGTGTATTAAACCTATCGGATGATGTAGTAGAAGTTTTGTCGTTTTGTGATCGATATATGTAGTTTGTTCTATCGAAAGACGTGAGTAAAAGATTTGTCATCTTGTGGTCGGGAGAGGCTGGATGAACGAATTATCCGGCTGACGTCACCGGTAGATGCGAGTAGCAAAACTTGTCGTTTTGCGATGGGCAGAAGTTGGATGAACGATTCATCCGGCTGACATCATCGGTGGAGGCCTTCGGTTTTGTTTCTGCCCCTTTTCGTTGACTTTGTTTAGCAGATTGTGTGTTTGACTTTTATGAACTTTAAGTATTTCACACCTAAGCCTTCATCTCTTCCGGTCGAATTATTTTCTTAATATTTTAATTGATTATTCAGACATTGTTTTATAGTTTTGCTTAAGTTTGCTTTGCTCAAAGATTTTTCGCTACAAGTTTTTATGTTTTTAGCAAACGTTCAAATTTGACTTTCGAACGAACTTTTAAATTTGGTCCGAAATTTTCTTAGTTATGTTCGGGTTTATGAGTAACAAATAGGGTTCTGAAAACTCGGGGCGTTACAGCTGTGATTGAGAGTAGGTTCGGGTTTTGGCGATAAATGGGAATGTGCGGGTAGTAGGGTTTCAAACTGGTTCCCTCAAACTTCTGATTGATTCTTGGTGAAGTTTAGTGAAGATTTGATTAAATGTACTGTTATGACTTTAGGTAGCGAGCTTCTAAAGTAGCTTACAACCGAGCGATTTCCAGGAGACCAGGTAAGTGAAGTATGCTTGTGCCTTCGGGCCTACATCACAAAACAGTAGGATTATGTTTGCTTGAATGTGTTTGTATGTCATGCATCATATTTTGAAAGTATTCGAAAATGAATTTACATGAAATGGCATGGTAAGGAATGAACAGACTGTAACAGTTGTTAAGAGAACTAATCCGCCCCTTAATAGAGAGAGAGGATATATGACTTTGGGAGAAGTGATCCAACTCCCAATTTCACAGGGGGATCTGAACAGTTGTTAAGGGAACTAATCCACCCCTTAATCAAGAGAGAGGATGTAAGACTTTGGGAGAAGTGATCCAACTCCCAATTTCACAAGGGGATCAGATCAGAAACGAATACATATGCAACTGAGATGAGAAAGTAGAAACTGCATGTTTAAGAATTTATGTTTCAGCATTTCATTTCATTGTTGCTTCACTTATTTAGCATTAGGCTAATAGATGAGTTTCTTGATGTAGGTGAAGAAGTGACAGCAGGTGTGTTCTCTGAATTTGCTGAGAACTAGGCAGGTTGGAGTGGTGCATTCATGCATCGATCTGGCATCTAATGGGGCGGTTTAACTGGTGTCAGTAGATGAGGAGGTTTAATGAACCATGATTCAATTTAAGTATGTTGAGAGTTTTTATGACGGTGATAGCTTTAATATTTCTGAACACGTTTTGAGACTTTTTCGATAATGATACACTGTTGGTTTTAATAGTGGTTTTACCAAATTTTGGAGTTATGCACGGATTTGAACGATTTTTAGTGAAATGCTCAAGTTCTTTTGGTAGTCAGAGTTTTCTTTGTTTAGAGTGAAATTGTTGCTATGCTGTTTCGTTGAGTATTTTTGATCGATCGGTAGATGATGTCTATCGGCAGATGTTGAGTATTTTTGATCTATCGGTAGATGATGTCTATCGGCAGATGTTAAGTATTTTTGATCTATCGGTAGATGAGGTCTATCGGCAGATGTTGAGTATTTTCTGTCTATCGGTGGATTTAGTCCATCGGTGGATGTGAGCATAGAAATTTGTCGTTTAGTGACCGGACGACGTGCTCTGTTTTGTTTTGTAAAGTAAAAGACTTTCTTTTGTCGTTTAGTGACCGGACGACGTGCTCTGTTTTGTTTTGTGAGTAAAAGTTTTTCTTTTGTTGTTTAGTGAAGGGTCGACGTATTCGATTTTCTCTTTCTCTTTCAACCAACTGTCTCGAATATTTTAATTATTTAATAAATATTGTTTTTATATGATGATTTTTTCGCTGCAAGTTTTAACATTTCAAGAGTCAAACCTTGACCATCGATTAAAAATTTGAAATTTTCTCAAAGAGTCATAGTTCGGTTCGATGTATGAGTAGCGAACCGAGTTCAGAAAACTCGGGGAGTTACAGTATGGTATCAGAGACATTCAGTTAAACCGTTCAAAAGATTATTCATCAGTGCCGATCGTCGCATGGAAGCACTCCAACAATTGTAAGTGTTTATGTTAGTCTTAGTTATTAGATGTTTATGAGAGTAGTTAACCTTATACAGGAATCTAGTAAGATGTCTAGACGACCAGGGAGGCCAAGAGTACCAAGAGAGATACCGAATCCAGGACGTGAAGAAGGTCCTAGCGTGGTTAGACAGCTGATAGATTTGGTGCGTCAGCAAACAGACCTAGTGCGTCAGCAGTCTGATCAGTTAGGAGTGCTGTTGAACCGAGAGGTACAGGAAGTGCCAACTCGAGTTCTAGCAATGAACATTCTGGAGGACGGCTTAGAAAGATTGAGAGTATGTTTAGGTGTGCCAACATTGGAGAAGGAGACAAGGTCACGTTGGCAACATTCCATTTGGCTGGTGAGACTCAACTCTGGTGGGAAACAATAGAGACCACCACTGATGTTTTGGCGATGCCTTGGTCTCAATTCAAGGACATTTTGTATGAGAAGTATTTTAACAGCACTGTCCAGACCGCGAATAAGTTGGAGTTTCTGAACTTGAAGCAGACAGGGTCTGTGGCCAAGTACAGTAGGCAGTTTGAGTCCCTGTCCAGGTTTGCTGGACATTTTGTTCACAAGGACGAGGATAAGGTATTCAAATTTGTTGGACTGAAGCCGGAAATTTACCGAGGAGTTAAATTTTGTTGTATTAAAGGCTTGACATTCAGCGAAGTTGTGTCCACTGCTCTGGAAGTGAAAGAAGCTGAAAGGAAGTGTTCTGGACTAAAGGAGGCCCCACAAAAGTTTATCCAGCCACATCAACAAAGATGAGTGAAGAGGTCTAGTGAAGGCCAGAATAGTTAAGGAACAGGAGGGAAAATACAGAATGCCAGGAAATTTCTCTAGTGTCCTAAGTGTTTGAAGAACCACTCGGGCGAGTGTAGATTGGTCTTGGGGAAGTGTTTCAACTGTGAGGAGGTTGGACACACGATCAAAGAATGCCCGAAGCCTAGAATCACCAGATGCTACAATTGTAACAAGGTCGACCATATTAGCAGGGACTGTCAAGCTTCTAAGAGTGGCCCTGCTATGATTAAACCGAGAATATTCTCCATGATGGAGTCGGGCGAGGAACAGCCCGCTGTTGTGTCAGGTACTATATTGATCAACTTTGTGCCTGCTTTTACTTTAATATATTCTGGTGCAACGCATTCATTTATAGCATCTTAATTTACTGTTAAGTTAGATGTACAGTTTACCCCTTCCATGCATGTGTTTAATGTTGCATTACCCTCTGGTGAACGCATGCACTATAACCAAGTGATGCTTGACAGTGATGTGTTAGTAGGGAACGTAAGTCTACCTGCTAATCTTATCATTATGGATATAATGGGATTTGATGTAATCCTAGGAATGGACTGGTTGTTTAAACACCACGCCACAATTGATTGTAGGACTGGAATAGTTAGTTTCCAACCCCCTGGTAGTTTGAAACATACCTTTCAAGCCTCAAGGAAGAGTAAGGAAATGTCTGTGATGACTTCTATTAACACTAGACCTTCCCCATATGGAGAGTACTTGTGCTTCTTAGCTAGCGTTTTAGACACACAACTTGTAGGAAAAGCAAATCCTCAAAATGTCTTAATTGTCCAAGACTTCCCTGAAGTATTTCTAGATGACCTTCCTTGTAACACCCGACAACTTCGACCAGGTGACTTCCTAACTGAATTAACGGCCATGATTAATATATCTTCACGGTTTAGAATTTTATGCCAAGATTAATTAATTACATGTGGATTTTAACTAGGTTGAGTGGCAAAGTTGTAATAATAAAGGATTAAGACCAGTATTTAAAGAAAAAGAAAATGATTCAAACCTCATTTAAACCACTGTAGCCGTCATCTCTTACTCTCGGTGATTTCCCCTTTCCAAGCTCTTGCTCTCTGTCAGCTGGAAATCCCTTCTTCGACGATCGGTTTCTTTGCTGCTTCTCGGCCACTTTGTGCTCGAGGTACGAGTTTGGCAATGTAGCTATCTTTTAGTCATTAGGTTCTGTTTTCAGCTATGCGTTGAGGTTCTGGATTTTTCAATGGCCGAGTATTGTAAGGATATTTTAGAATCTGAAAGTGGTAATATTTTTCCGAATCGAGTTTGGACATTAAACAACCAACCCTGAGATATCGCTAATCGAATCTGTCTGTTTTGGGTTTTGGATTTCAAACTGCACTGAGAACTATACAAAGGATTCGGGAGTGACTTTAGCTATTAGATCCTAGGATGACTTGTGATTAGAACTAATAGGATTTTATTTTAACTACTGCAATGTAAATGTTTTAGGTGAAGAAGTTTGAAGAGAAAGGAGCTCAAATTGCTAAGGAGACCAAGTAAGTGACTGTATAGGTTTCTCGGTCATTAGGACCATACATCAAAGGATGCTAGGTAGAAACTCATACGATGATTAGAAGTTTCCCTTATGCTACTGTCTAATGTTAAGCTGATGATTAGCTCTATGGTAAGGTTTCTTGTTGAATAGTGCTCTGTTCTGTAGCTTGATGATTTAAGAATCTTTATGTTCATGCATCGTGAATGTTTTATGCATATGAAAATGTTTTAAGAGTATATTTTCTCACGAACAAGATAAGAACATAAAGCTTATGCAACGTGAATTAAGTGAGGGTTGGGGGCGGTTTGGCGTATGTCACTGTCCAAAAGAAGGACCATGAAACGACCCGCAAGGGAACTATGTGCACTCTCACTGTCAAACCCCTTTTACCGGCACAAATTCTCTCTTAATTCACACAACATGAATGAAGAAGATGATTGATGTACATGAATGATGAATATGAATGATGAACACGTATGATGAATATGAATGATGAGCATGAATGATGATTATAAACGATGAATACAAACGATGAACAAGAAAAGACTCATGAGCATTTGTTTTTTTTAAGATGAGCATTCATGCATACTTACTGGTATTGCATTCCTTACTAAGCATTAGACTTATAGTTTAAACCTTATGATGTAGGTGACAAGTATTCAGGTGAGGATCTCAAAGCCAATGAGGATGTCTAGGCTTGGTTGCTAGAAGGTGTTCAGGGAGCAAATCTGTGGCTGGATGGCAAATGAGTTTGCCGGTTAATGTTCTACGATTTCAGTTATGATAATGAATATGATAGTCTAAGTAGGATAAGATTATTTTGAAACATCAAATCTTGAATTGTCTGGTTTGATTACTGAGTTTGAGAATGTGTACAAGAATGTAGAACATGTTATTTATCTAAGTCTTCCGCTACAAAAACTTCTGGATGAGTTTCTGTCTTTTATTCATGCGAAGAATGAGTTACTGAGGTTAGGAGTTATGTATGCTTACACCCACCGATAGAAGTTCTCTATCGGAATATGTCAGAAGTTTTCATCCACCGGTAAGTGTAGTGTATTTGAGTCACCAGATGATGAAGATGATATTTTGTCGTCTAATGACCGGTAGGTGTAGTGTATTTGAGTCACCGGATGATGAAAATGATATTTTGTCGTCTAGTGACCGGTAGGTGTAGTGTATTTGAGTCGTCGGATGATGAGAGTGCCATTTTGTCATCTAGCGATCGGCAGATGTGGAGTGTTTAAGTTATCGGATGATGAGAGTGTTATTTTGTCATCTAGTGATCGGTAGATGTGGTGTGTTTTCATCGGATGATGAGAGTGCCGTTTTGTCGTCTAGCGATCGGCAGATGTGGAGTATTTAGGTTATCAGATGATGAGAGTGTTATTTTGTCGTCTAGCGATCGGAAGATGTAGAGTATTTAATCTTCCGGAAGATGCCTTAAAAGAGCACGTGGACCTCACATGTCTATCGGTAGATGCAGTTTAAGAAATGTTTGGGAATAGATGTGTCGTGTGGCGGGCACGTGACCATCGGTCGATGTGAGTCTATGACTCTATTGGCAGATGTAGTTTAAGGGAATGTTTTTCAAATAATATATATATATATATATATATATATATATATATATATATATATATATATATATATACATATATAAAACATTAATAAAGACAAGGTGTATAAAGTAAGAACTGATTGTCAAAGAGGATAAGCTATGAATTACGTGGCGATCCTTTTGGGGTTGTTACATTCCTGGTTTACCACCAGATAAGGAAATTGAATTCGTTGTAGATGTTTACCCCGACGCCGAGCCTGTGTCTAAAAATCCATATAGATTAGCACCAACAGAACTTAGGAGTGATCTCTGGTGATGGAATCTATGTCAATCCAGCCAAGGTTCAAGCAGTTAAGTAGTGGCCCCAACCGAAGAATGCTACAGATATTCGGAGTTTCCTTGGGTTAGCAGGATACTACAGGAAATTTATTGAAGGATTCTTGAAGATTGCTATACCCCTCACTCGGTTAACTAGGAAAAACATTAAGTATGCATGGACAGAGGAATGTCAATCCAGTTTCCAGACTTTGAAACAGAAACTTACCAATGCCCCAATATTAACCCTTCCTGTTGAGAATGGTAAATTCAGCATTTATTGTGATGCTTCCAAAATTGGTCTTGGATGTGTGTTGATGCAAGATGGTAAGGTAATAGCTTATGCTTCTAGACAGTTGAAAACACATGAGAAGAAATTACCCTACACATGACCTAGAATTAGCTGCAGTGGTATTTGTACTTAAGATTTGAAGGCATTATTTGTATGGACAAACTTGTGAAATATTCTCGGACTTTGAAAGTCTGAAATATATTTTCATACAGAAGAAATTAAATATGAGGCAACGTCGATGGTTGGAATTCGTAAAGGATTATGATTTTGAGATTAAATACCATCCCGGCAAAGCAAATGTTGTGCCAGATGCTTTGAGTAGAGTAACAACATCAACCTCAACTATGATTTTCGGTATGCCATTAGCCTTAGAGTCAGAATTTCAAAGGCTTAATCTAGAAGCAGTATCCAGTGTATCAGCTATATTTTCAGCCACAACCTTAAAGCTTACTATTCTGGAGAAAATAAAGGAAGCTCAGACGAATGATGACAAGTGTAACAAGTATAAGTTAAGCATGGATTCTACAGGCAAATCAGATTTTAACTATTCTGCTGATGGAATCCTTAAGTTTAGAAATAGATGGTTTGTTCCTGCCATTAAAGAACTTCGAGATGAGATTCTGTCTGAAGCACATTCTTCCAGATTCTCTGTTCACCCTGGGAGTACAAAGATGTACAATGACCTTAAACAGCATTATTGGTGGCCAAGTATGAAAAGGAGTGTGGCAGAGTATGTAGGATCATGTTTGTGTTGTCAGCAGATTAAAGCTGAGCACCAGAGACCCTCAGGAACATTGCAACCTTTAACAGTTCTTGAATGGAAATGGGAACAAATAACAATGGACTTTGTTGTGGGATTGCCTAGAACATCAAAGGGACATGATGCAATCTGGGTGATAGTTGATTGATTAACTAAATCTGCCCACTTTCTGCCGATGAGAATGACTTACTCGATGGATCAGTTTGCTGAATTGTATGTGCAAGAGATTGTTAGGTTACATGGAGTTCCAGGTACCATAGTGTCAGATCGGGATTCTAGATTCATATCTAAGTTTTGGGAAAGTTTGCACAAGGCTATGGGAACACAGCTTAGTTTTAGCACAGCTTTTCACCCTCAAACAGATGGACAATCCGAGAGAACTATTCAGACCTTAGAAGATATGCTCCGTGCATGCATATTAGATTTTCAAGGATCTTGGAGTAAATATTTATAATTGGTGGAGTTTTCTTATAATAACAGTTTCCAGGCAACTATCGGTATGGCACCGTATGAAGCACTGTATGGACGAAAGTGCAGATCTCCTTTGTACTGGGATGAAGTTGGTGAAGTACAGTTGCTTGGTCCTGACATTGTGCAACAAACTGTTGAGAAGGTTATTCTCATCCGCCAGAGGATCTTAACAGCTCAAAGCCGACAGAAAAGCTATGCCGACAGAAGACGCAGAGAATTAGAGTTTGAGGTGATGAAGTTTTTCTTAAGGTATCACCATTCAAAGGAGTTGTGAGATTTGGGAAAAGAGGCAAGCTGAACTCCAGATTTATTGGACCATTTCCAATCTTAAAAAGGATTGGGATGACAGCCTATCAACTGCAGTTATCAGCCTCTATGGAAGGGATCCATAATGTGTTCCATGTTTCCATGTTGAAGAAGTGTGTACGGGATCCCTCTCAGATTGTGGAACAGCAGAATATTGAAATTCATCCTACCCTTACCTATGAGAAGAAACCTGTGAAAATTTTGGACTATGCAACAAAAGTACTGCGTAACAAGGAGGTTCAACTAGTGAAAGTCGTATGGCATAACCAAAACATAGAGGAGACAACTTGGGAGCACCAGCAAGACATGATAGACCAACATCCAGAATTATTCAGGTACTGAATTTTGAGGACAAAATTCTTTTAAGGATGGTAGATTGTAACACCCGGTCCTCGTCGTCCACGGCTACATAGACTTATTGTCTGCGGATTATCGTCCACAGTCTTACTTAGACTTATCATCCACAGACCACGTAACTTTAAGGTCCCAGGTCCACGTGACTTCATCGCCTACGGGTTACATAAACCCATCCTCCACGGCTACATAGACTTATTGTCTACGGATTGTCGTCCACAGACTTACTTAAATTTATCGTCCACGGACCACGTGGCCTTATCGTCTACAGTCCACGTGACTGCTTACTTTGGACGACAACTTTGGACGATATCATTTCACTTACAGTTTGGACGACTGTTTTCGCCCGCAGAATGGAAGACAACTTTGGACGACTATTTTATCCACAGAACAGATGACTGTTTTCACTTACAACTTTGGACGATGTTCTCGTCCACAACTTTGGATGATAATTCATCCACAACTCTAGACGACATTCTCAACAACTAAACAATACTTTAACCGATTATGCACTAATCAGTGGACTATTCTGACTACTAAGAGGACTTATAAATTTTGTCAGCAACCATTCAAAACAACTTAAATCCATTTCTTACTCAAATCCAGAAAAAACTACAGTTAGAACCGACCATGTTTCATAACCAGAATAATTTCAAAAAAACTTATCAAAACATTAAACTGACCGCTGTCATTAAAATTCTCAGCACACATTAGCTAAACATTTGTCCACTAAGTTCCACACATACTACCATTGGTTAAACCGCCTCATCAGTGCACCAGATCGTGGCATGGATGCGCTCCACCAACTGTGCCTATTCTTCATTATACTCAGAGAATTCATCTGTAGTCACCTCAGCAGCTACATCACAGAACTCATCTATTAGCCTAATGCTAAATAAGTAGAGCAATAATGAAATGAAATGCTGAAACATAAACCCTATTCATGCTGTTTCGACTATCATAGTTTATGTTGTATTTATGTTCGCTCCCTGTTGATCCCCCTGTTCGATGGGAAACGGATCAATTTTCCCAAAGCATGCATCCTCTAACTCGATTAAGGGGCGGATTAGTTCCCTTAATAGCTGTTCTTGATCCCCCTGTTCGATGGGAAGTGGATCATTTTTCCTTAAGTATAAATATCCTCTGTCTCGATTATGGGGCGGATTAATTCCCTTAATAGTTAATCTGATTCAATCTGCTCATGCCTTACCATGCTATTATATATGTAAATGCATTTTCGTATTCTTTCAAAAACATGATACATGCCAAACTAAAAATCATACAAACGTACATATATCCTACTATTTTGTGATGTAGGCCTGAAGGCACACACATACTCTACTTACCTAGCTTCCTGGAAAATGTTTGGTTGTAAGCTACTTTGGAAGTTTGCTCAAACCTAAAACCGTAGACAGAATATTAATTAAATCTTCACTAAACTTCATTCTAAACCATCCAGAAATCTAAGGAAGCTAGTTGGGAGCTCTGTTCTTCGAGCATTCCCCAATTTATCACAAAACCCGAATCCAACACTCACTCACAGCATTCTCAAAACACACATTTACAACCCCTAACCAATAAAATAACAACAAATCAAAGCAAAACTCACATAGGTTGGAGAAATCGGGAAGGAAGTCGTTGGGAGAGAAGTCGGCAGAGCACCGAATAAGGGAGATAGGTAATGTGGCGGCTACTAAGCATTAATCACATAACCCTTTCCATTAAATACGTTATCCACAAATAAATCCTCAATTACAATTGTGCCCTTGCCTAGTCATGCTTTAACCTAACCACTATTTCTCCCAATTTCTTCCATAAAACGTACACCATTAGTTGATAAAATAAATTGGTTTAATAGAACCAGGTGTTACAATCTACCCTCCTTAAAAGAATTTTGTCCTCAAAATTTAGCACCTGAACAATTCTTGATGCTGGTCCATCATGTCTTGTTGGCGTTTCCAAGTTGCCTCCTCTACGTTTCGATTATGCCATAAGACTTTCACTAGTGGAACCTCTTTATTACGTAACACTTTCACTGCATAGTCTAGGATCTCCACTGGTTTCTCCTCACAGGTAAGAGTATGATGAATTTCAATGTTCTGCTGTTCCACAACCTGAGATGGATCTGCATACACTTCTTCAACATAGAAACGTGGAACACATTATGGATTCCTTCCATAGATACTGGTAAGTGTAACTGATAAGCTGTCTTCCCATTCCTCTTCAAGATTGAGAATGACCCGATATATCTGGGGTTCAACTTGCCTCTTTTCCCAAATCTCACAACTCCTTTGAAAGGTGAAACTTTAAGAAAAACTTCATCACCAACTTCAAATTCCAATTCCCTACGTCTTCTATCGGCATAGCTTTTCTGCCGGCTTTGAGCTGTCAAGATTCGCTGTCAGATGAGGCCAATCTTCTCTACTGTCTGTTGCACGATATCAAGACCAATCAAACGTGCTTCTCCAACTTCATCCCAGCACAATGGAGATCTACATCTTCGCCCATATAATGCCTCGTACGGTGCCATACCTATTGTCGCCTGAAAACTGTTGTTATAAGAAAATTCCACCAACGATAGGTACTTACTCCAAGAACCCTGGAATTCTAATACGCATGCTCGAAGCATGTCCTTTAATGTTTGAATAGTCCTCTCAGATTGCCCGTCTGTTTGAGGGTGAAAAGTCGTACTAAAATTAAGCTGCGTACCCATAGGCTTGTGCAAACTCTTCCAGAACTTTGATGTAAACCTAGAATCTCGGTCCGATACTATTGTGATTGGAACTCCATGCAATCGTACAATTTCATGCATATACAGCTCAACGAGCTGATCCATAGAGTATGTCATCTTCATCGGCAGAAAATGGGCAGATTTAGTTAGACGATCAACTATCACCCATATTCCATCATGACCCTTTGCTGTCCAAGGTAATCCCATAACAAAATCCATTGTAATTTGTTCCCATTTCCATCCGGGAAGTGGTAACGGTTGCAATGTTCCTGAAGGTCTCTCATGTTGAGCTTTTATCTGTTGACAAGTCAAACAGGATCCTACGTACTCCGCTACACTTCCTTTCATATTTGGCCACCAATAATGTTTTCTAAGGTCTCTGTACATTTTTGTACTTTCAGGATGAACAAAGAATCTAGAAGAATGACTTTCCGAAAGTATCTCTTTTCGAAGTTCTTCATTAGTCGGAACAAACCATTTATTCCAAAATTTAAGAATTCCGTCATCAGAATAGTTGAAATCCGATTTATCAGTAGAATCCATGCTTAACTTGTACTTGTTGTGTAATACCCGGTCCTGTTAAACCGTTTCTCTATTCTTTTTAAAACTAATGACAATATTAAATGTAGGGTTAGTGGATGACTAGGCAAGGGTATAAGGGTAATTAGAAATCTAAGGGTGGATAACGTATTTAAGGAAACTATTATTGAAGTAGCCGCCACTGTTTTATTCCATTTCCTCCCCATTCTCAACTCCTCAGCCTAGCAGAGCACGATAGGAGACCCCCCTTCGACTTTCTCCAGCGACTTCTTCCGAACTTGGTGAGTTTTGCCTCTATTTCTAGCTACATTGTATCTATTGTTGGTGGGAGGGATGATATTGAGGTTTTGGAGAATACAGTAAGTGAGGGTTAGTTCGGTTTAAGTCGAAATCGAGAATGCACAATGACTAGAGTTTCCCTTAGATTTATAGTGGTCTAGAATGAAGATTTGAGGAAATTTAATATATGCTCTGTCTACGGTTTTAGGTTGAGCAATACCCGAAGTGGTTAGCTACCCAGACAATTCCAGGAGATCCAAGTAAGTAATGTTTGCTTGTGCCTTCGGGCCTACATCACAAAACGTTAGGTTTGTATTTACTTGGATATGTTTGTATGCCATGCATCATGTTTTCAAAATGTATACGAAAATGAATTTGAATACACATTGGTATGGAGAGGATTGAATGTGATGAAATAGCAAAGTGAATCAGATTTACTGTTAAGGGAATTAATCCGCCCCTTAATGAGACAGTGGATATATACTTTGGAAGAGCTGATCCAACTTCCAATTTCACAGGGGGATCTGAACATGTGAATCAGATTTACTGTTAAGGGAATTAATCCGCCCCTTAATGAGTCAGTGGATACATACTTTGGGAGAGTTGATCCGACTCCCAATTTCACAGGGGGATCTGAATTAGAAACGATGAATGAGCAACTGAGAGGAGAAAGTAGAAATTGCATGATTAGGAGTTTATGTTTCAGTAATTCATTTCATTTTGCATTACTTACTTAGCATTAGGCTAATAGATGAGTTTTGTGATGTAGGTGAAGAAGTGACAGCAGGTGTGTTTACTGAGTTCACTGAGGACTAGTCGGGTTGGAGGAGTACACTTATTCAATGTTCTGGCGGCTGACGGGGCGGTTTAACTGATGTCTGTTAGTGTGGAGGACTAGTAGTCAATGATTCAGTCTGAGTATGTTGAGTTCTCATGACAGTAGGAATTTTAGCATTTTGAATACGTTTTGAAATTTACTGATTTTAGCAGTCTGTTGAGTTTTAAATGTTTGTTTTTATCGGATTTGATTAATGCTATGGCTTGAGTCGTTCCTGAATGGTCTTTGGGAAGTAAGTAAATTCTTTTCTGTGGATAGTGTTGTGTTTCTTTTCTACCGGATGATATAGGTGTTTTGTTTGTCGTCTAGTGCCCGGATGAGAGGGATCATCCGGCTGACGTCACCGGTAGATGTAGGGTAAAGTCGATCGGATGAGAGAGATCATCCAGCTGACGTCACCGGTAGATGAAGGATATATTTTGTCGTTTAGTGACCGGATGACAAATTTTATGTTTTGTCGTTTAGTGACCGGATGACAAATTCTATGTTTTGTCGTTTAGTGACCGGATGACAAATTTTATGTTTTGTCGTTTAGGGACCGGATGACAAATTTTATGTTTTGTCGTTTAGTGACCGGATGACAAATCTTGTGCTTTGTCGTTTAGTCACCGGTGGATGTCTTCGAGTAGCCTTTCCCTTTTGTTGACTTTGTTCGGCGGTCGATAAAATTGACTTTTGAAATCTTTAAATTATTTTACGAGTTAAACCTTTGCTTCTCAACTGATTGATTCTTAATATTGCCAACGATTATTTTAACATGGCTTTGTTTAATTTTACTTTTGTTTAAACGATTTCCGCTGCAAGTTTTCATGTTTTGTCAAATTTCAAATTCTGAAATTTTCAACGAAGTTTTATATTTGGCCCAAGTGTTTCTTAGTAATATTCGGGGTTTTGAGTAACAAACCGGGTTCAGGGAATCTGGGTGTTATATGTTGCACTCAACATCGTTCGCCTGAACTTCCTTTATTCTCTCTAGAATAGTAGGCTTCAAGGATATAGCAGAAAGTATAGCTGACACGCTGGACACTGCTTCCAGATTGAATCTTTGGAATTCTGACTCCAAAGCTAACGACATGTCAAGAATCATTGCCAAGGTTGGCGTTGTCACTTTGCTCAACGCATCAGACACTACATTCGCCTTGCCGGAGTGGTATTTGATCTTAAAATCGTAGTCCTTAACAAACTCCAACCACCGACGTTGCCTCATGTTTAACTCTTTCTGAGTGAAAATATATTTCAGACTTTTATGATCTGAAAATATTTCACAAGGTTGTCCATATAAGTAATGCCTCCAAATTTTCAAAGCAAAAACCACCGCAGCTAACTCCAAGTCGTATGTAAGATAATTCTTCTCATCCGTTTTCAGCTGTCTAAAAGCATAAGCTATTACCTTTCCATCTTGCATCAACACACAACAAAGACCAACTTTGGAAGCATAACAATAAATGCTAAACTTTTCATTCTCAACAGGAAGTGTTAATATTGGGGCATTAGTCAATATCTGTTTCAAAGTCTGAAAACTATACTCACATTCTTCAGTCCATACATACTTCATGTTTTTTCTTATTAACCGAGTGAGGGGTGTCGCAATCTTCGAGAATCCTTCAATAAATTTTTTGTAATATCCTGCTAATCCAAGGAAACTCTGAATATCTGTAACATTCCTCGGTTGGGGCCATTTGTTGACTGCTTGAACCTTGGCTGGATCGACAAATATCCCATCTTCCGAGATAACGTGACCCAGAAAGTGAACTTGGTCCAACCAAAACTCACACTTGGAAAACTTGGCATAAAATTGGTGTTGCTTTAGTACTTCTAACATGAAGTTCAGATGCTTTGCATGCTCATCCTTAGTACGTGAATAGATTAAAATATCATCAATAAACACTATAACAAATTTATCTAAATACTCGTGAAACACCTTATTCATAAGATACATGAATGCTGCAGGTACATTTGTCAATCCAAACGACATTACCAAAAATTTATAATGTCCAGACCTTGTGCGAAAGGCGCTCTTTGGGATATCTTCAGATTTGACTTTCAAATGGTAATAATCGGACCTTAGGTCAATCTTAGAGAAGACTCGCGCACCATGGAGTTGGTCGAATAAATCATCAATCCTTGGTAGTCGATACTTGTTTTTGATAGTTAACTTATTCAATTCCCGATAATCAACGCACATACGCAATGATCCATCCTTCTTCTTAACAAAAAGGACTGGTGCACCCCAAGGTGAAAAGCTAGGGCGTATGAACCATTTTTCCAACAGTTCCTCCAACTGTGTCTTTAACTCTCTAAGCTCCGTTAATGCTAATCTATATGGATTCTTAGATACAAGCTCGACGCCTGGGTAAACATCTATAACGAACTCGATTTCCCTATCTGGTGGCAAACCAGGAAGGTGATCCAAAAATACTTCTGGAAAGTCTCGGACAACTAAGAAATTTTGAAGACTCGCTCCTCCTACAAACTGTGTGTCTATAACACTGGTCAAAAAGCATAAATACTCCCCACAAGGAGAAGGCCTAGCGTTGATAGGAGTCATAACAGACATCCTCTTTCAAACCACCAGGGGGTTGAAAACTGACTATCCCAGACCTACAATCGATTGTGGCATAATGTTTGAACAACCAGTCCATTCTAAGGATTACATCAAATCCCAAAATCTCCATGATAATGAGATCAACAGGTAGATTCATGCTTCCCACTGACACCACACTATCAAGCATCACTTGGTTAGAGTGCAAGCATTCACCGAAAGGTAACGCGACATTAAACACGTGCTCAGTTGGCGTACGCCGTACATCCAACTTGACGGCAAACGCAGACGCTATAAAAGAATGTGTTGCACCATAATCTACTAAAGTAAAAGCAGGCATAGAGTTGATCAATATAGTACCTGACACTACAGCGGGCTGGTCATCGTCACCCGTCTCCATCATGGAGAATATCCTCGGCTTCAACTTAGCAGGGCCGCTCTTTAAAGCTAGACAATCCTTGTTAACATGGCCAACTTTATTACAGTTGTAGCATCGAATGACTCTGGGCTTCAAGCAATCCTTGAACGTGTGTCTGATCTCCTCACAGTTGAAACACTTCCCCGAACTAAGTCTGCACTCTCCCGGGTGATATCTCAAGCATTTCGGGCATTGAGGAAATCTCTTGGTGTCTTGCACTTTCTTTTCTCTTCCCTGAATGCCTTGGCCTTCACTGGGCCTCTTCATCCCTCGTTGTTGGTACGGCTGAATGAACTTTCGTGGAGCTTCTCTTTATCCAATACACTTCATTTCTGCTTCTTCCACTACTAATGTCGTGGACATAACTTCACTGTAAGACAAGCCTTTAATACCAGAAATCTTGACCCCTCTGTAAATCTCTAGCTTCAGTCCATGCAAAAATTAAAAACCTTTATCTTCATTCCTGTGAACGAGGTGTCTAGCAAACCTGGACAGGGACTCAAATTGTCTATTGTACTCAGACACGGACCTCGTTTGTTTCAATTGCAGAAACTCCACTTTCTTTGAAGTCTGGACAGTGCTGTTAAAGTATTTCTCATAGAAAGCTTCCTTGAATTACGCCCAAGATATTGTCAGGACATCAGTGGTGGTCTCCATCATTTCCCACCAAAGCTAAGCATCACTGGCCAAATGGAACGTTGCCAAAGTGACTTTGTCTCTTTCTCCAATATTGACATATTTGAACATACTCTCAATCTTCTTAAGACATTCCTCGACAACAATCAGGTTAGATGACTGTCCATCAAACGTGGGCGGCTGTAATCTCCGGAATCTGTCTCCTGATTGCTCATTGCTGGAACTCGAGTTGGCACTCCCTTGCGCGTCTCGGTTCAATAGTAGTCCCAATTGATCGGACTGCTGACGCACCAAATCTGTCAACTGCCTAATCACACGAGGATCCTCCTCACTTCTCGGATTTGGTATCTCTCTCGGTACTCTTGGTCTTCCTGGTTGTCCAGACATTTTGCTATATTCCTAGACAAGGTTATTTACTCTCATAAATATCTAATAACTAAAGTTAACATAAACACTTACAATTGTTGGAGTACTCCCACGCGACGATTGGCACTGATGAGTAATCTTCTGAACGGTTTAACCAAATGTCTCTGAAACCATACTGCAACGCCCCGAATTAAACAACCTGGTTCGCTACTCACACTCATTAAACTAAACTAGGAAATTCTGTAAAATTTAAAACTTCATCCATCGATATAAAACATTATCATTTAAACTATTAAAATAATTTTAGCGGAAAACATTTACGTAAAAACAGAGTCATCACAAAAACAGACTAACAAATCTTTAAATATAAAATCGTTCGAAACATCTCTGCGAAAACTACAGCCAGTTTAACTCTACTGGGCGATCTGGCGCCCACAGAGTCTGTCCTCCACAACCTTGGACAACGTATGCGTCTACGACTCTGGACGACGAACTCTGGATAAGCGACTTTAGACGACGCGACTTTGGACGACAACTTTGCACAACTATTCCTCGTCATCCACGACTACATAGACTTCTTGTCTGCAGATTATCGTCCACAGTCTTACTTAGACTTATCGTCCACAGACCACGTGACTTTAACGTCCCTGGTCCACGTGACTTCATCGTCCACGGGTTACATAAACCCATCGTCCACGGCTACATTGACTTATTGTCTACAGATTGTCGTCCACAAACTTACTTAAATTTATCGTCCACGGACCACGTGACTTTATCGTCCACAGTCCACGTGACTACTTACTTTGGACGAAAACTTTGGACAATATCAGTTCACTTACAGTTTGGACGACTGTTTTCGCTCGCAGAATGGACGACAACTTTGGACGACTATTTTGTCCATAGAACAGATGACTATTTTCACTTACAACTTTGGACGATGTTCTCGTCCACGACTTTGGACGATAATTCATCCACAACTATAGACAACATTCCCAACAACTAAACAATACTTTAACCGATTATGCACTAATTAGTGGACGATTCTGACTACTACGAGGACTTATAAATTTTGTCAGCAACCATTCAAAACAACTTAAATTCATTTCTTACTCAAGTCCAGAAAAAACTACAGTTAGAACTGACCATGTTTCATAACCAGAATAATTTCAAAAAAACTTATCAAAACATTAAAACGACCGCTGTCATTAAAATTCTCAGCACACATTAGCTAAACATTTGTCCACTAAGTTCCACACATACTACCATTGGTTAAACCGCCTCATCAGTGCACCAGATCGTGGCATGGATGCGCTCCACCAACTGCGCCTATTCTTCATTATACTCAGAGAATTCACCTGTAGTCATCTTAACACTTACATCACAAAACTCATCTATTAGCCTAATGCTAAATAAGTACAGCAATAATGAAATGAAATGCTGAAACATAAACCCTATTCATGTTGTTTCTACTCTCATAGTTTATGTTGTATTTATGTTCGTTCCCTGTTGATCCGCATGTTCGATGGGAAGTGAATCAATTTTTCCAAAGCATGCATCATCTGACTCGATTAAGGGGCGGATTAGTTCCTTTAATAGCTGTTCTTGATCCCTTGTTCGATGGGAAGTGGATCATTTTTCTTAAAGTATAAATATCATCTGTCTCGATTAAGGGGCGGATTAATTCCCTTAATAGTTAATCTGATTCAACCTGCTCATGCCTTACCATGCTATTATATATGTAAATGCATTTTTGTATTCTTTCAAAAACATGATACATGCCAAACTAAAAATCATACAAACATACATATATCCTACTATTTTGTGATGTAGGCCCAAAGACACACACATACTCTACTTACCTAGCTTCCTGGAAAATGTTTGATTTTAAGCTACTTCGGAAGTTTGCTCAAACCTAAAACCATAGACAGAGTATTAATTAAATCTTCACTAAACTTCATTCTAAACCATCCAGAAATTTAAGGAAGCTAGTTGGGAGCTCTGTTCTTCGAGCATTCCCTAATTTATCACAAAACCCGAATCCAACACTCACTCACAGCATTCTCAAAACACACATTTACAACCCCTAACCAATAAAATAACAACAAATCAAAGCAAAACTCACCTCGGTTGGAGAAATCGGGAAGGAAGTCGTCGGGAGAGAAGTCGGCAGAGCACCGTATAAGGGAGAGAAGTAATGTGGCGGCTACTAAGCATTAATCACAGAACCCTTTCCCTTAAATACGTTATCCACAAATAAATCCTCAATTACAATTGTGTCCTTTCCTAGTCATGCTTTAACCTAACCACTATTTCTCCCAATTTCTTCCATAAAACGTACACCATTTGTTGATAAAATAAATTGGTTCAATAGAACCAGGTGTTACACTCTTAAAGGCAATACGTCGTCCTTAGACTTATAAAGTTGAGGGGTGATCTTTCTTTACTTTCACATAAACTGAGCAAGAGATTGAGGAAACGATTAAGGAGTCACAAGAAGTACATGCTTTAATTATGTCGAGGACTTTGATAGTGGACGAAGAGCAACTACCATATGAACTACCAAAAAATGTCATATCATTGCGAAAAGAGTCTGTAGATATCGTCCCGAGGAGATACCTAACTTATTACCTCCTATGAGAGACATCCAACAATACATTGACTTGATCTTGGATGCCAGTTTACCAAACTTACCTCATTGCAGGATTACCTTGAAAGATACCGAGATTCTATAGCGACAGGTACAAGATCTCTATTACACAACGAGTAAATCAAGGACATCATGAACCCATGTGTTCTACCTGCTTTATTGACGCCAACAAAATATAGGAGTTGAAGGATGTGTGTTGATGAAAGAGCGATCAATAAAATTACTATTTGGTACAAGTTCCTTATTCCCCGGATGGAATACATGTTGGACAATTTAAGTGGATCCCAAGTGTTCAGTAAAATTTATTTGACAAGTGGGTATTATTAGATCCGAATTATACCTAGTGATGAGTGGAAGACAACCTTCAAGACCAAAGAGGGGTTGTATGAGTTGTTGGTCATGTCATTAGGATTGTCAAACACACCTGTCACATTTATGTGGGTCATGAATCAAGTATTTAGGCTTTCATTGGAAACTCTGTTGTGGTTTATTTCGATGATATCCTAGTTTACAACAAATCCAAAGAAGAGCATCTTACACACTTGCGGGAGGTGCTACATGTGATGCAGGAAAACAAGTTTTATATTAATATGAAGATATGCAATTTTGTGATCAAGACATTATTATTGATGCAGATTCAATTCAAATGGATGAAGATAAAATTAGGGCGATTAGAGAATGACCCATGCTGACAACAATGACCGAACTGAGGAGTATTCACAGGTTGGCCAGTTTCTATAAAAGGTTCATTAGACACTTTAGTACTATTGTGACACCTCTGACAGAGTGTCCGAAGAGGGAAATTTCAGTGGACACATGATGTAGAGACAAGCTTTGCAGTGTTGATAGAGAAGTTATATTCTGCTCTAATTTAATCTCTACTAGACTTCAACAAGCTATTTGAAGTGGACTATGATGCAAGCGGAGTGAGGATTGGGGCCATTTTATCTCAAGAGAAGCATCCAATTGCATTTTTCAATGAGAAATTGTGTGCATCCATGCAAACTTGGAGTATGTATGACAAGGAGTTTTATTCGGTTGTGCGGGCTCTACAAACTTGGAAACATTACTTAGTCGAAAGGGAGTTTCTTTTGTTTTCAAATTGCAACGCACTAAAACATCTAAATAATCAGACTAGAATCAGCAAGGATATGCATGCCAAATGGGGTAAGTTTTTACAGAAATTCTCATTCAAGTTGTGTTAAAAATCAGGCATGCAGAATAAGGTGGCAGATGCATTGAGCAGGAGAGTGATGTTGATGGTGACTCTGACCAATGAGATTGTGGGGTTTGAATATTTGAAAGAGTTGTACCGTATAGATGCAAATTTTCAAGAGGTATGAGATAAGTGAAATTGTAGACAACTTTGTGGAGATTATCACGTTCTTGACGCATCAGTGATTGGTTTTATTATCCTCATCTTCGCAGAGATGTGAGTAAGGTAGTGTAGAGATGTTTTGTCTACCAAACAACAAAAGGTCAAACACATAATACCAGTCTTTAAATGCCTCTACTTGGTCATTGGGAAAATATATCCATAAATTTTGTTCTTGGGCTACCCAAGACACAATTGGAAGTCGATTCTATGTTTTTGGTGGTTTACAAATTTTCCAAGATGGCACACTTTATTCCTTGCAAGAAAATTGTAGACACTCAGAGTATAGCTAAACTCTTCTTCAAAGAGATTTTCGGTTTCATGATGTACAAAAGTCCATCACATCTGACCCTGATAGCAATTTCCTCAGCCATTTATAGAGGACCAATTCGCAGATGTTTGATTCCTCCCTGAATTATAGCAGTACTGCCAACCCTCAAATGAATGGTCAGATAGAGGCGACGAACAAGACTTTAGGAAATTTTATCCAGAGAATTTGCAGGAACAAACCAAAGCAGTGGAATCTCACCCTGTCACAGGCTGAGTTTGCATACAATAGCGCAGTTCACAAGATGATGGGAAAGTCTCCTTTCTCCATTGTCTAAACAAAGCCACCTTAGCATGACTTAGATTTGCTCAAGCTTCCTAAGGACCCAGACACTAGTGTTGTAGCAAAGAATATGGCGAAACAGTGACAAAAATTTTTAGCTAATGTGAAGAAAAAGATACAGTAGTCCAACGCCAAGTACAAAGTAGCGGTAAATAGTCATCGGCAAAAGAAGATCTTTGCCGTAGGTGACCAAGTGATGGTGCTTCTGCATGAAGAGCGGTTTCTAGTTGGCAAGTATAGCAAGTTGCAATCCAAAAAAGTACGGACCTTATCTAGTTTAGAAGAAGATCAACGATAATGCATATGGTAGGGTACCAAATAGAATGAGTACATCAAAGACATTTAATGTGGCAGATATATACCCATTTTATCCTGATGACGAATTTTTGTATCCACAAAACTCAGAATTGAGTTTTTCGTGGTGGGAGAGAATGATGCAAAATAACCTATTTTATAAATATTTCCTACTATATTACTAGTATTACTTATTTTAAACTTTATTTTCACATTTATGGACTTCCATTTGATTTCCTAAAATATAGGAAACAAACTCTTTTTATTTGGCTATATTTTTAGATTCCTAATTCTATTATTATTTAATATTCTAGTTGCTCTAGAATTGTGATTGCGTGTGAATTGGTTTTCAATCGCATCCCGTTGCGTCAATAATATAAGATTCTTTACTGAGTTAGTCGCTCACCCCAAAGACCTCATCCATTTCCTAGGTTAGGATCGTGGAGGCTAGTGTTGTTGTTGCTCGATGAGAAGTGGGTTTTGTTTGCTCTTCTCCTCTTTATTTTCTCGAGAGTTATTCTTTGTTCTAGTGAAGAAATTCCTTGTTTATTTTGTTTTCCTTAATCCTGGTCTGTATAGATTATGGGTGGTTGGTATTTTATTTTCTACACAGTACTTATTGGATATGTTTAAGGTTTGCGCTATTCAATTTTGATGTGATTGCTATGTGGGCTTTGGCCCATTATTTGTGAGTCAAGCCTCAATTTATTTAAAAATCTTCTAGTCGAAAACTCAGCCTTGGGTTGGGGGGTTAGATTTCCTCTGAGGATCGGGTCGCTCAACTCGATGTTTCTATCTATGTCTACCTCTAGGTTGTTATAGTAGACATTGCATATTATTGGGAATAAAATGTAAAGTTTAATGAATGTAGTTAGTTGTTTTGAAATAAATTATACATTGAGTTTATTATACATTGAGTTTATTATACATTGAGTTTATTATACATTGAGTTTATTATACATTGAGTTTATTATACATTGAGTTTATTATACATTGAGTTTATTATACATTGAGTTTATTATACATTGAGTTTATTATACATTGAGTTTATTATACATTGAGTTTATTATACATTGAGTTTATTATACATTGAGTTTATTATACATTGAGTTTATTATACATTGAGTTTATTATACATTGAGTTTATTATACATTGAGTTTATTATACATTGAGTTTATTATACATTGAGTTTATTATACATTGAGTTTATTATACATTGAGTTTATTATACATTGAGTTTATTATACATTGAGTTTATTATACATTGAGTTTATTATACATTGAGTTTATTATACATTGAGTTTATTATACATTGAGTTTATTATACATTGAGTTTATTATACATTGAGTTTATTATACATTGAGTTTATTATACATTGAGTTTATTATACATTGAGTTTATTATACAATTTCTAGATAGTTTTGTAAAAAACAAACTATGGGATGTATGTGTACATAAGTGGATAGTATTTATCAAAAAAGAAGTTACGATTGTAAGAACTAATCATATAGAGTATTAGTACTTGATGAGATGTAATATTAATTTAGTATGGTTAATCAAGGTTTTCTAATATTAATTCACCTTCTAATCTTAATTCTAAATTGAACACACGTTTTTATGGTTTTCAAGGATTGAAATTAAAATAAACAACTAAAATAATTAAAACAATAAAAATAAACTAAATTAAAATAGCAAAACAAATAAACTGAGATTAAATCAAATTGATAAAAACCTAGGTACTACGATTTCACCAAGACAATATTTATTTCAGTCCTTCGCAATTATATTCATAAATATTCTTCCTATGTTGATGTTCGATTTCACTAAATTCTAGTACAATCTCTCTCGAGCATTGCGTAGTTTATCTGATTAATGGGTTATCACTTCTCAGTTTCAAATCCTGCATTAATCAAATACAAATAAATCAAGAAATCACAGTGATCACACAAATACCGTAACTATCTCTAGCCTACGTATATTAATGACATTAATTTCAGTGCTCGGGTATTTATCACCTCTCAGTCTCAAAACACCCCAAAAATCAAGTAAAGATTGGCTAGAAATTTACAGGCTTTAAGAACAGAAATTAAATGTGCCAACAATATTGGAAGAAATACTCAATAAATATAATTAAACGAAAAACATAAAATAAACATTGTCCGGCTACATCGTAGCCCCTAGTAGAAAAGGTTAGTTCATGCTATTATAATAGAAAACATAAATAATAATAATAATGAAGTTAATGGTTTTCATAAATAAAAGTTAAATAAAAAAAATAAAACTATTGTGATGGGTTGAGAATTCTCCTCGCCAGAATCGCCTCCTGAATCGCCCCCTGGTTCTGCTCTCTCACTCGCCAAATGCTGCGTACCAGAGTCGCCTGATCGTCGCTCGCCTCAATTGCTGGATCTGATCTCTGCGGTGCTCAAAGTCGCCGAACCAGAATTGCCCAACCTCTCGCCTCTGCTCTCTGGTTCGCTGCTGTGCTGAATCTCTCAAAGTTGCTAAATCCCCCTCCTAAATTGTAACGACCCCGTTCCCAGCAAGATATTGTCCGCTCCGGGGATTGGGCCGCAGCCCAATATCCTCCCCTCACGGCTTTGTTTGGCGAGAGCACTTCCCGGGAGGTCACCCAACCTGGAATTACTCTCGCCGAAGCCCTCTTAACTTCAGAGTTCTTATGGGATCCGTTGTCAATTGTGCTCCAAAACGCGTCTTGCTATTTAGGGAGGGATCTCTTACATATGCTTCATTTCTACATACTTCCCCAAGCGCTGTGGGATTGTGACGACCCCCTCTTTACGACCTGTCACCTTCCGGCTCGCCCGCGCGGACGTACCGCCATCCGGGTTCCGGTTCGTGCAGCCATCGTACCAGTACAGATTCGGGACTTACAGATTCGGGTCATCACAATCACCCCCCCTTGGGGGCCCAACGTCCTCGTTGGCCACAATTCCGGTTGGGTACAGGCTCTGATACCATTTGTAACGACCCATTTCCCAGCAAGATATTGTCCGCTCCGGGGATTGGGCCGCAGCCCAATATCCTCCCCTCACGGCTTTGTTTGGCGAGAGCACTTCCCGGAAGGTCACCCAACCTGGAATTACTCTCGCCGAAGCCCGCTTAACTTCGGAGTTCTTATGGGATCCGTTGTCAATTGTGCTCCAAAACGCGTCTTGCTATTTAGGGAGGGATCTCTTACATATGCTTCATTTCCACATACTTCCCCAAGCGCTGTGGGATTGTGACGACCCCCTCTTTACGACCTGTCACCTTCCGGCTCGCCCGCGCGGACGTACCGCCATCCGGGTTCCGGTTCGTGCAGCCATCGTACCAGTACAGATTCGGGACTTACAGATTCGGGTCATCACATAAATTGCCGACAGACCTCTTTTTATCAATTTCCAAATCCTCTGCTGTCTTCTTTCTTTTGGTTTAATTCTTCATCTCTCCTCAAATCAATGGTTTTGATTCTTTCTTTTTCCAGATTAATGGTTGATATTAGATAATATAAACCTTCCAAATTTGTAGCCGAATCTCCTTCCCCAGCGCCTCTGCTTTTAGGTTATTTCCCTTTTTCTTTTCTCATATCCACGACTGAGATTGAAGCAATTGGTCGTTCCAAAATTGATCCACGGCTGAGATTGAAGCAATTGGACTTTCCAAATTGGTAGGTGATGGATCGCTGGATATTGTGGCGATTGTTCGCCTCAAATTCTCGTTCTTTACTGCCGATCAATTGCCTGGAATGAGTGATCAATCGGCATGTTCCTTGTTTCGCCAATTAAATTTTGCCTCTCTTTTTCCTCTTTCTATTTTATCCTGTTTAAAATAATTGTTCTGCACACTTATACAAAATCCATCAAATTCCTTTAAATATTTGAGAAAACCTAATCAACTCAAGTGTAAAAAGTATAAACAAGTGTGTAAAATACACACTTATCAGGTCTTATAAAACTCAATATGTAGTTTCACCAAATCTTTTGGCAACAAATGGAAACAACTCAAGAGAGAAAGGTGAATGCAAATTTGATTGATAAGCTTGACACAATATAGTTCAAAAGAGTATTTTGAGTTTTGATCTTTCCTTATATTTTAATTTAGTATTGCCTATATATATAAAATAAATTTAGATAAAGTCTTGCATATAATTAGACTTGTAAATTACCTATCGGTTGAAATTTAAATTTTATGTGGCTGTTATGATATGATTAACGAATTGTATGTTCTTCGCTGAGCCCCAATACTTCACACTTTAGAAGGTGAATTAAGAATCATAATAGTCTCATCCAATATAATATTTTTATTGATTATTACCTTCTTTGATTTTGAACATTATAACCTGAGTAGCTAGACTCCACCCTTGTACCCATGAAATACATATTTCACTAATTTGGGTTTTAACTTGCCATCGTCACATAACCGTATTAAAAAACGTTGTCAGTTTTAATCCTGCAAGCGCACGTAGAAAATAGTAATGATTTAAACAATTAAGTATCGTGCCTCAGAGAAATAATATTTTAATTAATTAAGTATTAAACAACTAAAATAATTAGAATTACTTTTCTTTTTGTTTTTCAGATTTAAAAAGGAAATAAAAAACGAAACTTTTTTGTTTTAAGATTTAATAGATCGAATAAAAATCTAGGATTTCAACTTCTACTCAATTTTTAATTTAATTATTCATCATCTTTTTAACTCATTACTCATTCAATTGAAATAACTAAATATTCTAAATTATTTATAAAAACTATTTCAAAATTTGGTAAAAATAGTTATTTAATCATTTCTTTATATTTCTAAGAGTAATTAATTAAACAACTTCATTGAGAACATGAGTTCATAATGATTGCACACGACTCAAAGATATATTTCTACTTTATGTGTAAATCAAATTATTACCAGATTAATAAGAAGATGTGTGTTGCTTTTATCCAATTTCAAACCCTAACTTTTTTTCTAGAGTAATTTTATTTTTAATATATTTCAATAAGTGATCAATCAATCAAAATGAAGTCAACCATGATAAAAAACAATATATAAGATACAGTATCAAAAAGAGAGAATTTCAAATTAATTATTAGTATCAGTTCCATGGAACTCTATACAAAAGGATTAGTTCATGATAAAACAAGCATGCAATTTAATTGAAATAAAACACAAAATAAATATGATTGAATGTAATGATCACAAAATAAAATAAAAGGAACAAAGAAGAGAGAGTTGTCTTCGGAAGATTTTTTTCCCATGATGCGTCGAATCCTCCTAGTAGCATTAGAGACAGCTTTTAGACTTGTTATCAATGTTCCTTCGTGCCCTAAATTCTGCTGAAAACATGCAAGAGGCAAAGTTATATCTCGTAAATCAGCTTCGAATCAAAAGGAATCTTGATAAAATTATGAAAAATGTCATGGCTTCAAACATATAATGTTGATGCATACATATAATGTCGTGGCATTTATGGAGAGGTGCCTGAATGTTTGTTCTTCTAGAGTGAATGTGAAGGCCTTATGTGTCATGATGTCTCGTCAATAATTTGAATGACATCAAGTTTCTAAAATTGGGATGGTCACGTAATGTCTCGACATTTTGACCATGTGTTGGCCTTTTTACTTTTTGGAGAGAATACATTGTAACTTATCTATCAAAGTTCTATTCATTTGCTTTGCTACACCATTTTATCATGGTGGATGAGGGATTATTAAATTCCTAAAAATATCTTCTGAAACATAGAAAAAGTTAAAGTTGTCTAATGAAGACATTAAACCAGTATTAATGAATAGATCTTGTAACGCCCCTGAACCAGCCCCGGCTCGGTGCGCTACTTTACTAACCTAATCCGCGTTTAAAACGACATTTAAAATAATTTTCGATAAATTTTCAACTCGATTTTTGGATTTTTCGAACCCTAGAAAACGGTTGGGAAACGTGCCAAAAATACGTTAAAATACGTCATAAAAATGTCGGGGTAAAATAATTTAGAAATAGAAAAACTTTTAAAATTTTTTTTTTTCTTTTTACCTCGGAGGCGATCGATCTCCGCCCTCTCGGGTGCTACAGTTCCCGAGAGGCTGGCGATCGCGAACGATCGCCGCTGTTGCGGCGACCGATCGCCTCCGCCGATCGCGCCCTGCGCGCCCCGCGCTGCTCCTCCCGACCTTTACCACATTTCCTTCACTTTTCTCTGAGCCAAACACTTCGAAAAATCTTAAAATTTTAACCACATACTTCCGACACCCCAATCTTTAAGTCCCGTAAAAGTTTTGGAAAACCGACTCAAAACGGCTAATAAAAAAATAGTGAACGTAAACCCGACGTTATTTCGTTTAAAATCAAAACGGGCGGCATAACGCCTAAAATTCGATAAACCAAAACCTGCAATTAGAATTGAAAATCAAACTAGTTTAAAATCCCAGATACGTACAACCAATATCCACAACACAACCAACTCCCAAACCTCCAAAATAACCAAGAAAATATTTACACTAAACTTACCAAAATTCTCCACATTTTTCTAAGTTTTCTTAAATCAAACCATTTCTAAAACACTTACAACAACCTATCTACTTCAAAACATTCACCTCCCACACTACCCGAGGAAAGCAGTGGCCAAGACGCCCCAACAGTAGCCTGCACCGGCAGACTCCGTACTCTTTCGACTGCAGCCTAATCCGCGGCTGTCTCATCTACCTCACCTGTATAAAACTTGTCACCTACACCATAGAACACAAAAAGTAAGCCTAACGCTTAGCAAGTAAGGAAATAATGCACCTTAACACACTAAATGCACGACTCATCCTAACATGCAGTTTCTACACACTCTGTTGTTTTCTTTTCATTTCGGTTAAATTTGTCTTTCACTTTCAGGTGAATCAAGCAGGCACACGCCCCCACACAGTCCAGGACGGCCACGCCTTGATCCACGGAGCAAGACCGGAGGCACACGTCCTAACACAGTCCGAGATGGCCAACCGAATCTCCCCCAATCGATTGTAGAATCCTCATTGTGCCTTCCGGCACGAGTAGGTCGAGGTATTCAGAATCCCCAGTGTGCTTTCCAGCACGAACAGGTCGAGGCATTCAGAATCCTCTGTGTGTTTTTCAACACGAGCAGGTCGAGGTATTCGTACGTACGACACATTACGTAATTTAGCATAGCATCACTCGTAGGATCCCCTCGGGGTGCTACAATGAGCCACTTGCCCTACGAAGCTATTCTACTCGAGACCAAGTTGCATATCAATTCTCTTTATCTTACATTTCATCCTCACCACTCAAACATGCCAAAACACGTGATTTCGTAGTTTAGAAAACAATGATGCATGACACACAATGCATGACACAAATTAAAACACAGCAACAAGCAAACAATCCCTATCGTTCTATGGTGTAGGCCCGAAGGCAACAAACACTCATCCACTACTTACATGGTTGCTCCAAAGACGTTTCGTCACTTCATCTCACCGAACGACACGCTCGATTACCTAACCATTAAGGAAAATCTACTTAGTAACCAACTAAAGGATTCGAAAAATTTAACTAACTTAAACTAACCCTCACTTTTTAACCTAAAACTAACCAATACTCAAACAATCTCACAATTAAACACATAAACCCGATTTTTACCTAAATTTGACCGTCAAACTTCAAACGGTCATAACTCTCTCGTTTTTCAACAGATTTCGACGTGCCACCCAAATTCAAAAACCTCTACACATCTACTATCCATTGAAACACTCAAATTAACCAAACAAACTCAATGGCCAAACCGAAATCCAGAAAACAGAACCGGCCCCCAATGATTTCAAAACCAGTTTTTGAGTAATACTCTTCCAATCCTTAATCTAACCATCCAAACAACCTAAACTAATTCATTCAACAATTAAATGATCAAAATAGGAAAGAAAACCAACATTGAAACTCAATTTTCGGACTCCATAAATTAGGGTTTTCAAACCCTCCCAAAATCCAACCAAAACTCATTAAAACTTCACCTAAAGTGAATACAACCAAAACCCACTTATTTTTACCTTAAATCTTTGCAAACCCTAGGTGTGGAGAAGGAGAGAAGATGCTGCCGTGGGGGAAGAGAAATCGTGGGAGGGTGAAGGGGAGAAGAAGCACAAATCACCTTTTAACCTCACTTACTTTCCACTTTTCAATATTTACCACGAAGCTTCCAAAATTACAAATTAACCCACCCCTTTTCCTTTCGCTTTTTCCTTCCAACATGATTGCTTCTTTAATCACTTTCTCCATGTATGTTTTCCAAGTTTTCTATTGGTCCACTTGTGCTTTGACTTTTCTATTGAATTTTAAACTCTTACTTTTCAACCATTCACTTTTTAAATTTGATAATAAAACAAACCACCTTTTCACTCCATGGATTCCAACGTGATTCATCTTCCAAATCACCACTTCATTCAATTTTTCCTAACCATTTATTTCATTTATTTCCTTACCAAAAATTTCCTATTGGTTGTTGACTTTTCTACTCTCTTTATGTTGAATTGTCAAACCCTTTATGGTTTTCTCTTCTCATCCACTTTCTCTTCCACTTCAATGCACAACCTTAATCTTGAATAATTAAACTCTCCTAACACGTCAAATTGTAGGCGACACACGTAATAGAAAACTCTCGGGTATTACAGATCTCATCTGCCTGCTCGTCAATTTTTTAATCAGTCTTCCACTCCTCGAAACTATAAAACATATCATTTATCTCCTTTATAAAGAACACTCAAACATTTTGATAGAAATGATTAAGAATTATCAATGTACTAGTACCCCTTACCTTGGAGTACACTGTTAGCTCAATAGGAATTTAGCTAAATTGTAGTAATAATGAACATCATAAATTGAGTAATTACATCTAAGTTGATTATGATTTGATGATGTTTGTATTTCGATACATCTAAGTTGAGTATGAATTATATTGATAATGAATATACTTGTTTTGTTATATTTAAGTTGAATTTGATGATAAATTATATGTCCTTGCCTTCATTAGACATACCCTCGAAAGTGGGTATTTGGATATTCTAATAAGTTTGTTAACTCCTTACAATTAATGGTAGAGTTCATAGAACTTATGTAATTTAAATCAAGGAAGAGATGCCTAAGAAGTCAACTTGCACTAGCTAAGAGGTCACCATGAAAAAGTGTAGAGATCAACGAATATTTGAAAATCTGCTGAAGAAGTCGATTCGGCCTTGCATAGGTCGATCGGTGTAATTGTCACGACCCTTACCCGTGATATCATTTTTTTTTTTAACTTTCACTTTAACTGTACCTGAGCGGAAATCTTAATCAAAATCGAAATCGGAATTGAAATCGAAGTTCGTTTAGTAATTCTGTTAAAACAATCCATAAAACCATTAAAACTTAAAATAACTAAAACATTTAAAACAATTAACTAATAATTAAAATTTAAATCTCTTTTTTTTTTTTTTTTTATGTATGGCGATCAGTAGCCACAAAAGTGGCTACTAATCGCCCCATGGGCGATTACAACAGGCCAGTAGTCGCCTGTTGTAAGTTGCCAGTGGCGACTCATCGCCACATTTGTGGCGATCAGTCGCCACGCTCTCTGGATTTCTCCAGAGAGCATCGCCTCATTTTTGCCCAAGAAGCGATTACTCGCCTCCCAGAGGCGAATAATCGCCAGGCTCTCTGGATTTCTCCAGAGAGCCGAGCCTCTTCCTTCCCTTTTCTTCCACACGCCTTGCACTTCATCCTCATATCATCACTAAACACTAAACACTCAAAAACATAACACCTATCGATTTCTTCCCCGATCTCACCCATTCAACAATAAATTCCTTCACACACCCAAAACATACAACATTTTCTCTTCACACAATCATCACTTATTTCTTACTTAACACTTCCACACTAAATTTACCCAAAACTCATAACCAACACAAATCACTTTAACATACAAATGAATTTCAAATAAACGAACCGCGTGGTTCCGTTTAAAACATTACATTTTCCTCCTGTTTGGAAAAACATCAAAAAAGTTTCAAAACACTATACAATCACCAAACATCCTAAAACATATCTAAACGTACTAAAAATCCATCAAATTCATCATTATCCCAACAATACCCAAAAACTCTCAAAACTCCTAACCGTGAGTCAACCCGCCCTGCCAAAACACGCTCCGCCGCCACGAGCTCCGCCACCGACCATCTATACTTGGTCATCGTAAAGAGGTTCCTCACCTTCGTTCTCGTCACCTATATCATACAATAAATCCATTAAGCCTAATGCTTAGTAAGGAGCGTACTAAACATAACTTTACATATATGCATGACATTTATAAAACATTTTCGTTTCATTTCTTTTAAACCGTTTTCTTGCCCCGTAGTACATTCATGACTTACTCCGTAGTACATTCGTGACTTGCCCCATAGTACATTCATGACTTCCCCCGTAGTACATTCGTGACTTGCCCCGTAGTACATTCATGACTTGCCCCGTAGTACATTCGTGACTTGCCCCGTAGTACATTCATCACTTGCCCCGTAGTACATTCGTGACTTGCCCCGTAGTACATTCATAACTTGCCTCGTAGTACATTCGTGACTTGCCCCGTAGTACATTCATAACTTGTCCCGTAGTACATTCGTGACTTGCCCCGTAGTACATTCATGACTTGCCCCGTAGTACATTTGTCATTCATCATTCATTATCGTTCTTTAATTCAACATTTTCATAAAACATGCTCATAAATAGTTCGTATGCACTTTAGTAAAACATGATGCATGAGGTATAACATACGTAAGAAAAAACCTATCAAACGAGCACTACTTAAATCACTAAAGCACTACCTAAAACTACCCGTCCTTTCTACCAACCCCTATTTCCACCTTTTTCATCACATCAAACATCATCAACATTGTACGACGTAGGGCCTTAGTGGCCGGAAAGCCTAACGCTCACTTACCTAGCGTCCTAAATATGCCGAGCACCGTCCTTTGAGCTTGGGTTACCTAGAGCATTTAACAACACATCATTAATATCGACTTTCAAACATCGAATCTAAACAATCGACTTCTCAAGCTAGGACAAACTCTTCCAAACATTCTAATTCATTTCTTCTAGGCATTTCATCGAGCACGTGGTGCTCACCAACTTCAAAACTCCATTAATACTTTCCAAATCATTTTCAACAACCTAAACTTAACATTAAACCTCAACCAACATCATCAATCTACTCCAACAACCTCAATAATTACTAATATATTATTAATGAGTAATAAATAAACAATCCTAACGATTTCTAACAAAAACCCTAAGTTTCTCCACAAACCCTAACTAAAAATAGCTTCAAAAACAAACAATATCTTGACTAAAATGTAGAACTTACCCTAAGAGTCGATTTGGGGAAGAAACTATAGGAGAAACTCGCCGAAAACAGAGGAGTCGTCGGCGATTGAAGGAATGGCGATGGAGGAGAAGAAATATCGCGAGAGAGGAGAGGGAGAGGATTTTCGTGCGTGGAGGAGAAGTGAGAAAGAGAGAGAGGAACCTTAGGTTTTAATAAAATCTTGACCTTAAAATTACCTAAATGCCCTTTGCTTATTCCCTTAGCTCCAATTGTTATTTCCTCTATCAATTTGGTTCCTCGAAATTATTTTATCTTACCAAATATTCCTATTTATTCTTAAGGCTCTAACGAAACTTCCCGTTGGTCATTTGGACTTAATTTAATATTTCTACGAATTATTGCTCTATAATGCTTAAATACTTAATATTCGAAACTTACGGCTTGAAATTCCTAAAACAAAATTCTCGGGCGTTACAGTAATAGACCTGTTTAAACTGAGGGATCATCTTAAAAAACTCTCGAGAGCAATAAATCTTTGAAGATCTGCTAAAGAGGTCGATCGAGCCTTGGATGGGTTGACCAGTTGCGGTCGACCAAACAGAAAGTGAAGTTTTCCTAAAAACTTTTTGAGAGCATCTAGTTTTTCAAATATGTTAAAGTGGTGGACCATGGAGTATGGGTGGTTAATCAGGGTGGTAGACCTAAAGTTTTAAATGATCGACCTAAGATATTCATAAATCACACAATGGTCATGAAGAGGTCAACCAATTTGTATAGGTGTTCAACCTGGGGCTCCAAATAGTTGGAGTCATCAAGAAGCGACCTCCGTTGGTCAACTCACTGAGTTCAATATGTATAGGAAGTGTTGCTAGTTTGATTTACTATTTTTGAGCCTTCAAACTTTAGCCAAAAATCTAACTCCTCTCAATCCTTACCTTGAGATTTTAATTTGTGAGAGTTAGGTTATTGTTTCTTAACCTTCAAAATGATATATATTGCTTGTGGAGCAATTAAAGGGTAATGATTGTGAAGAACCACTATAAAGTTTTGATTTGCGCATAGAAGATCAATCAGTTATAATCAAAAGGGTAGTGGAAAGAATCTTCAAGGAGAAGTATTGGAAGGTGGACGCAGACAAGATTGGTCAAATCGTGTTAACAAACCATTTGCATTCTCTTTCCCTTCTCTCTTTACATTATTGACTTACTAGTATATTAGTTTTAACTTACCTAATTTCGAGAGAAAATTCATATTGAAATAGAAAATAAAAGGGTTGATTTAATTATAAAAAGTGTAAATATCCTAATTCACCCTAGTCTTATGTTATTATTGGTTTTACTGACAAGAAATCTAGTGCTCAGAGTTAAAATGAACATACACTTGTGTTTGTTTTTCATATTGTAAGTGCTTGAAGGGAATCTGGCTTTCCTTTATTTTCCATCAAAGCAATGCTTGTAGAATTATAATTTATTGGTGCTCTAACCATTTAGAAGTCTTTTTTTTACTCAACATTTATTTGTCCAATAATGAACGAGTGGTAAATGTGTAACACCTGAGAAATTTCCTCAACACGAGTTACCTTAGATTTATTTTAGTTATTAGAGCTTAACATTAATCCTAGAACTACTCTAAATATATGAGTTAGGAAAAAAGTGAAGTTTGGATAGGAAACCAAGAAGTTGAAATAGTTAGAGTTATAATTGGTTGAGTTAATTAAAGTAAAGGAAATGTATAAAAGAATGAGGAGGAAAGTGTGATGCCCCACGTTGAGAGTAAAGAAGAGGAAAGCTTTAAGGGTTGGAAAAGTCTAGAAGTTAAAAGAAATAAAGTGTAGAAAATGATAGTTTGAAAAGTCAAGATGTTGAAAGGTATGGATGAAAGTGGAAAGTGAGGTTTGATTAAGTCAAACCTTGTGAAAGGGGGGAAAAGAAGAGAAAAGTGGAGGAAGTGGGGTGTCATCCACGTTGGTTTAGAGAAAGAAAAAGGTGGGGAGGGTTGTTTTATAAAAAGAGGGAATTTGGTGGTAAAAGTTAAAAGGTGGAAAAATAATAGTTTTATAAAAGTGGGAATTTGAGGATTAAAAGACAAAAAGTTTCCTTTCTTCTTCCTCCATTCCACGAAAATTTGCAGCATCCTTGAGGGTTTCTCCACCTCCATTTCTTCAAGTTTTTGCAAGGATTAAGGTTAGTTTTTGGATGGGTTTTTAGTTGGATACATTTTTTTGTTAGTTTTTAGTGTTTTTGAGGTGTTTTTGTTGAATTTTGTTAGGGTTTGGGAAACCCTAATTTTTGGATTAATTGGTTAGTTTCTTCCTAAATTTGGTGGTTTAATCCTTAGATAGGTTAGTTTAGGTTGTTTATGGGGTTAGATTAGAGAATGGGTGAGAGTTTGTGAAAACCTGAATTTTGTGCTTAGATAGCCGATTCTGTTCTGGGTGGATTTTGAATTGGCCATGGTATTTGATTTTTAATATTGATTGTTTAAATAGAAATTAGACATGTAGAGATTTACGGAATGGGGTGGAACGTTTAAATCCGATGAAAAACGAGTGAGTTATGGCCGATTGAAGTTTGGACACTAACAATGGGTGAAATTCGGGATTTGAGTTTAGGGTTTTGATGTTGATTTGGTTTATTGCTAAAAATAGATTAGATGTCCTTTAGGTTTAGTTATATTCTTATTAAGTGATTTTTTCCTTAATGTGTTAGGTTAACGAGTGAACGATTGGATCAACCGAGAGAGCAAATACAAACACGTACGGAGTATCCAGGTAAGTAGAGGTTGTTTGTGATTGTGCCCTCGGGCCTACACCATGGAACAGTAAGGATTGCTTGATTGTTTGCTTGTTTGTGTTTTGTTTTGTGCCGAGCATATGTGTGACACACATCATTGTTTTCCAACTACGAAACACGAGTTTTGAACATGGTTTTGAACGGTGAGCATGAAAAGTTTAGGGATTGGGTAGTGGGAGCTAGTTTATGATGGAAACACATTCTTGGAGCTGGTCTCGAATGTGTGCCTGGTGCCATCCTTGGAGCGGGACTCGGATGGAAATGCATATTTGGAGGTGGACTCGGATGTATGCCAGGAATTTGGGGTAGTGCCATCCTTGGAGCGGGACTCGGATGGAAATGCATCCTTGGAGCTGGACTCGGATGTGTGCCTAGGGATCGGGTATGGCCATCCTTGGAGCTGGACTCGGATGTGGCCCTCCGATATCGCAATGTTGGGTCAAAGTGGGGTCATCCTAGATGATATAGGATGTACGCCTACTTGATCCAAACCGTTAGGCGATAGATTAACATTTCAGAAACAAAAAGAGAACAACATAACGAGTAGAAACTGCATGTGTTAGGGTGTGTATGCATTGTATGTGATTGCATCCATTATTCCCTACTTAATAAGCATTAGGCTTACATTTTGTGTTCTATGGTGTAGGTGACGAAGTGATTGCAGGTGAGCTAGTAGAGGGAGGCCAAAGTTAGGATGCAGTCGGAGACGTACGGGGCATGCCGGTACGGGCAATTGCTGGGGCGCCTTGACCATAAGAGCTCGCTTATAAAAATTTTCAATCCAAGTCGGCTCGCGAGCCACAATCCTAACAAGTCGAGCCGAGCCAGGCCAACTAGACTAACGAGTAAAATATACATAAATAATGTTATTTTATATTAATATATTATATATTTTTTTTTAAATTTTATTATCAAATCTGCGGAAACAATTATGCCAACTGATTTCCACTAGCCTCTACAGCTTCAAGTGCTAACACATACTCTTCTTTAACATAGAAAAAGTTGATGGAAGGTTCTATTAAAGAATACTTGACTATATTCAAGGAGATATCTTTATATTTGTAGACTAGATGATGTAAGAATGATGAGGAATATTTGAGGTTTATTTTGTTATGCTTGTTGCCCGCTTCATGTGGTGCTTTTAGTGATACAATCTCATACAATAAGGAATGTCTAATTGTGAAAGAGAATTATAGTGCCATGTTATTGGAGAAAAAGATGAAATAGATTGTTATTAGATTTAAGTCTCATGGAGAGGGACTTGTCCTTCGGTGTAGAATAGAAGAGTCAAAGAATAATAGTAGTGATAATATTTAGTGTGTGAAGGGTAGATCAAAGTCAAGGAATCGTGATAGAACCTGTTAATTCTATTATAAGAAGGGGCACACTAAATCTCAGTGCCATAAATTGCAAAATGAGATTAAGGGACCTATTGAGAAAGGAAAAAAATTGAAGACGTCTCGTGAAATTTTTGTCATAGAAGAAGAAAACCATGCTAATGAAGATCTACTTATGTTAGAAGGAAACTCAAAGCCAAACAACAAAGAGTTTTGGATACAACTTGTTCCTTTCATATGTGTTACAATCAGAATTAGTTTTTGACATATATGACCGCTTCATAACGTGTTGTGGTAATGGGTAATAACATACCTTGCAAAATGTTTGATATTGATATCGTCAGAATCAGAATGCTTAATGGAGCTGTGAGACAATAGGTAATGTGCGACATGCTTCCGAGTTGAAAAAGAATCTGATCTAGTTGAGTATTCTTGATTTGAAAAGGTACATGTAAAGTGTAATAGGTAGAGTTTTGAATATTAGTAGAGATGTTTTTATCATGTAAAAAGGGATACAAAAGATCTGAAATTTTGTATGTGTTGTAGAGTTCTATGGTAATGGGTAATAAGACTGTAAAGTATTGTAAGTCACCTTCAAAAGGTTGTTTGAGAAGACTTGGAAAAAGTCAAGTTCTAAGGTTAAGTTTAATTTGGTATCTGAATCTACATCAGAGCTAATATGTCATTCTAATACAGATGTTCAAGGTGATATTGTAACCACATCGTCACCAGTTTCAATTTCACGTCAGAGTGGTATCACAAAATCAGAATCAAGTGAAAGGTTAAAGCTTTGCAGCAATATGTTTAAACTAGTTTAGTGATATATGCATTTAATGTGTTTAAGGGTATCAATTCTAGAGGGAGCTTCAACGTATTGAGATGCAGTTTGTTGTAATAACTCTAATATTTTAGTGATACCATTGAGGAGATGAGATTTCTTCTCCATTGTGTCTCTCAAGTTTAAGTGATGCTTAAACTTGATCGATCGGTATTAGATGTTGAGTTGACTCTTTACGAGACTATTTTAGAAAAGCAGGTTACTTTGTTGACGTTTTCCAGACTTGTTCTTCACCAAAAAAAAAATTTTTAGATAGAGATTGTCAAAATTCAATGTCTTGTATACAATTTTAGTTAGGTCGAGATGTACGCCCCTGAACCCGCCCCGGCTCGGTGCGCTACTATGCTAAGCTATCCCACATTTAAAACGACGTTTAAAATAATTTTCGATAAAATTTTGACTCGGTTTTCGGGTTTCTCGAACCCTCGATTTTTGTTGGAAAACGTGCCCAAAATACGTTTAAAATATGTCGGAAAATGTCGGGTCAAAACATAGTAGAAATAGGAATTTTAAAAAAAATTTAAAAAAACAAACAGGTGCTGGGCGCAGCAGGCGCGCGCCGCACGTTCCTGCTGTGCTCCCCGCGTGCGCAGCGCCGAGCGTTCGGCGCCCTCTCGGGTGCCGGCGTGCCAATATGCCCTTTTTCCATTTTTTTCAACCTTTTTCTCACTTTTCTTCATTTTTCATCAATCCAAACACCTCCAAAAATTTTAAAATTTTTACCACTCAATCCTGACACCCTTAACACCATGTCCCGTAAAAATCTTGAAAAACCGACTAAAAACGGGTAATATAAAAATAGAGAAAATTGAACCCAACGTTATTTGCTTTAAAACCAAAACGAGCGGCATAACGCCTAAAATTTCCAAAACCCAAAACCTGAAATCAAAGTCTTAAAACACTATCATTCCATACCAATCATCCAACAAAGCCATCACTAGCCACACTACGAAATCCAACCAATAAAAACACCAAAACCCTAAATATACAAAATAGTTAGAGACCTATACCAAATCCAAAAATACCTAAGCCACACAACCAGAAATTTAAACTAAACTATCAAAATACAAATCCCACATACATCCCGAAGACCATAGTCGAGACGCCCCGACAACTGCCCGCACCGGCACGCCCCGTGCGTCTCCGACTGCTCCCAAGTCCTGGCTCACTCGCTTAGCTCACCTGTATCCGCGTTGTTACCTACACCATAGAACACGCACACACACGTAAACTTACGCTTAGCAAGTAGAGAATAACAAATACAAACATGCATACACGACTCTCACACAACCCACAACCATAACACACATCCAAGTCTAGCTCCCAAGATGCATTTCCACCTGAGTCTTGCTCCAAAGGTGGCACTACCCAATAACCTATTACACATCTGAGTCTCTGTAACGCCCCGAGTTTACTGAACCCGGTTTGTTACTCATAAACCCGAATATTACTAAGAAAACTTGGACCAAATTTAAAACTTCATTCAAAGTTCAAAAATTGGACATTCGATAAAACATGAAAACTTGCAGCGGAAATCGTTTAAACAAAAATGAAATTAAACAAAACCATTGTTAAAATGATCGTTGGGAATGTTAAGAAACAATCGGTTAAGAAGCAAAGGTTTAACTTGTGGAAATACTTTAGAGGTTGCAAAAGTCAAATTCATCGTCCGCTGAACAAAGTCAACGAAAAGGGGGAAGGCTATTTGAAGACATCCACCGGTCGCTAAACGACAAAACATAAGATTTGTCATCCGGTCAGTCTAACGAAAGACATCCACCGGTCACTAAACGACAAAACATAAGATTTGTCATCCGGTCAGTCTAACGAAAGACATCCACCGGTCACTAAACATCCACCGGTCACTAAACGACAAAACATAAGATTTGTCATCCGGTCAGTCTAACGAAAGACATCCACCGGTCACTAAACGACAAAACATAAGATTTGTCATCCGGTCAGTCTAACGAAAGACATCCACCGGTCACTAAACGACAAAACATAAGATTTGTCATCCGGTCAGTCTAACGAAAGACATCCACCGGTCACTAAACGACAAAACATAAGATTTGTCATCCGGTCAGTCTAACGAAAGACATCCACCGGTCACTAAACGACAAAACATAAGATTTGTCATCCGGTCAGTCTAACGAAAGACATCCACCGGTCACTAAACGACAAAACATAAGATTTGTCATCCGGTCAGTCTAACGAAAGACATCCACCGGTCACTAAACGACAAAACATAAGATTTGTCATCCGGTCAGTCTAACGAAAGACATCCACCGGTCACTAAACGACAAAACATAAGATTTGTCATCCGGTCAGTCTAACGAAAGACATCCACCGGTCACTAAACGACAAAACATAAGATTTGTCATCCGGTCAGTCTAACGAAAGACATCCACCGGTCACTAAACGACAAAACATAAGATTTGTCATCCGGTCAGTCTAACGAAAGACATCCACCGGTCACTAAACGACAAAACATAAGATTTGTCATCCGGTCAGTCTAACGAAAGACATCCACCGGTCACTAAACGACAAAACATAAGATTTGTCATCCGGTCAGTCTAACGAAAGACATCCACCGGTCACTAAACGACAAAACATAAGATTTGTCATCCGGTCAGTCTAACGAAAGACATCCACCGGTCACTAAACGACAAAACATAAGATTTGTCATCCGGTCAGTCTAACGAAAGACATCCACCGGTCACTAAACGACAAAACATAAGATTTGTCATCCGGTCAGTCTAACGAAAGACATCCACCGGTCACTAAACGACAAAACATAAGATTTGTCATCCGGTCAGTCTAACGAAAGACATCCACCGGTCACTAAACGACAAAACATAAGATTTGTCATCCGGTCAGTCTAACGAAAGACATCCACCGGTCACTAAACGACAAAACATAAGATTTGTCATCCGGTCAGTCTAACGAAAGACATCCACCGGTCACTAAACGACAAAACATAAGATTTGTCATCCGGTCAGTCTAACGAAAGACATCCACCGGTCACTAAACGACAAAACATAAGATTTGTCATCCGGTCAGTCTAACGAAAGACATCCACCGGTCACTAAACGACAAAACATAAGATTTGTCATCCGGTCAGTCTAACGAAAGACATCCACCGGTCACTAAACGACAAAACATAAGATTTGTCATCCGGTCAGTCTAACGAAAGACATCCACCGGTCACTAAACGACAAAACATAAGATTTGTCATCCGGTCAGTCTAACGAAAGACATCCACCGGTCACTAAACGACAAAACATAAGATTTGTCATCCGGTCAGTCTAACGAAAGACATCCACCGGTCACTAAACGACAAAACATAAGATTTGTCATCCGGTCAGTCTAACGAAAGACATCCACCGGTCACTAAACGACAAAACATAAGATTTGTCATCCGGTCAGTCTAACGAAAGACATCCACCGGTCACTAAACGACAAAACATAAGATTTGTCATCCGGTCAGTCTAACGAAAGACATCCACCGGTCACTAAACGACAAAACATAAGATTTGTCATCCGGTCAGTCTAACGAAAGACATCCACCGGTCACTAAACGACAAAACATAAGATTTGTCATCCGGTCAGTCTAACGAAAGACATCCACCGGTCACTAAACGACAAAACATAAGATTTGTCATCCGGTCAGTCTAACGAAAGACATCCACCGGTCACTAAACGACAAAACATAAGATTTGTCATCCGGTCAGTCTAACGAAAGACATCCACCGGTCACTAAACGACAAAACATAAGATTTGTCATCCGGTCAGTCTAACGAAAGACATCCACCGGTCACTAAACGACAAAACATAAGATTTGTCATCCGGTCAAACAACTGCTGACAACCCGTTAACCAGCCCTCTCAGTTTCCCCAAGCCGCGAGACATGGAGTGTAACTCCTCCAACCACTTCTAATCATCTGTGCACTCAGGAAATTCACCTGCAGTACCCTCTTAACACCTACATCACAAACTCATCTATTAGCCTAATGCTAAGGCAAGGTAAAGCCGTAATGGAAATGGATTGCTGAATCATAAATTCCTAAACATGCAATTTCTACTTTTCTCTTCACAGTTGCCTATACATACGTTTCCCTAAACTGATATTGATCCCTTTGGTCCCTTGGGCGTGGGATCAATTCTCCCAATGTCCATACATCCTCCACTCAATTTCAGGGGCTGGATCGTTCCCTTAACTTAGCTGATCTGATCCTCATGTTTCCCTTGGGAGTGGGATCAATTCTCCCAATGTCATACATCCTCCACTCAATTAAGGGGCGGATTAGTTCCCTTAATAGCTGATCTGATCCCATGTTTCCCTTGGGAGTGGGATCAATTCTCGCAATGTCATACATCCTCTACTCAATTAAGGGGCGGATTAGTTCCCTTAATAGCTGATCTGTCACATTCCGTTCATACCTCACCATTCTTACATGGAAATTCATTTTCGTAATCTTTCAGAAAAAAAAACATGATGCATGACATACAAAATCATTCACAAGATGCATAACCTTACTGTTTTGTGATGTAGGCCCGAAGGCACATGCATACTTTACTTACCTGGTCTCCTAGAATAACTTGTTTGCAAGCTACTTCGGGTATTACTCGAACCTATAACCATAGACAGAGCATACGTTAAATTTCCTCTAATCTTCATCCTAAACCACTATAAATCTAAGGGAAATTGTTTTGGAAAATCTAGTCATTGTGCATTCCCGATTTTGACTTAAACCGAAACTAACACTCGCTTACTGTATTCTCCAAAACCTCAATATCATCCCTCCCACCAACAATAGATACAATGTAGCTAGAAATAGAAGCAAAACTCACAAAGTTCAGAGGAAATCGCTGGAGAAAGTCGAAGGGGGGTCTCCTATCGCGCTCTGCTAACTGAGGAGCTGAGAATGGGGAGGAAATGGAATAAAACAGTGGCGGCTACTTCAATAATAGTTTCCTTAAATACGTTATCCACCTTTAGATTTCTAATTACCCTTATGCCCTTGCCTAGTCATCCACTAACCCTACATTTAATATTGCCATATAAATTGTGCCATTAGTTTAAAAGGAATAGAGAAACGGTTTAACAGAACCGGGTATTACAATCTACCCTCCTTAAAAGAATTTTGTCCTCAAAATTCAATACCTGAATAATTCTGGATGTTGGTCCATCATGTCTTGCTGGCGCTCCCAAGTTGTCTCCTCAATGTTCTGATTGTGCCATAAGACTTTCACTAGTGGAACTTCTTTGTTGCGCAATACCTTCATTGCATAGTCCAAGATCCTTACTGGTTTCTCCTCATATGCAAGAGTAGGAAGAATCTCAATGTCCTGCTGTTCCACAATCTGATATGGATCTCTTACACACTTCTTTAACATAGAAACATGGAACACATCGTGGATTCCTTCCATAGAATCCGGTAGCTGCAACTGGTAGGCTGCTCTCCCAACTCTCTTCAGAATAGTGAATGGTCCAATAAATCTGGGGTTCAACTTGCCTCTTTTCCCAAATCTCACAACTCCCTTGAAAGGTGACACCTTAAGGAAAACTTCATTACCAACATCAAATTCTAATTCTCTTCGTCTTTTGTCTGCATAGCTTTTCTGCCGGTTTTGAGCTGTTAAGATTCTTTGTCGGATAAGAGCAATCTTCTCCATTGTGTGCTGCAAAATATCAGGACCAATCAATTGTGCTTCCCCAACCTCATCCCAATACAATGGAGATCTGCACTTTCGTCCATATAATGCCTCGTATGGTGTCATGCCTATTGTTGCCTGAAAACTGTTGTTGTAAGAGAACTCAACCAATGATAAATACTTACTCCAAGAACCTTGAAATTCCAGCACACATGCACGAAGCATATCCTCCAACGTTTGGATAGTCCTCTCGGATTGTCCATCAGTCAGAGGGTGAAAAGCCGTGCTGAAACTAAGTTGTGTTCCCATGGCCTTGTGCAAACTCTTCCAAAACTTAGATGTAAGTCTAGAGTCTCGGTCTGAAACTATAGTGCTTGGAACTCCATGCAGTCTAACTACTTCGTGCACATACAACTCAGCCAATTGATCCATCGAGTATGTTATCTTCATTGGCAGAAAGTGAGCTGACTTGGTCAGACGGTCAACTATAACCCAAATTGCATCGTGACCTTTTACTGTCCTAGGTAATCCTATAACAAAATCCATAGTTACTTGTTCCCATTTCCATTCGGGAACTGGCAAGGGTTGCAATGTCCCTGCAGGCCTCTGATGTTCAGCTTTGACTTGTTGGCAGACCAGACATGATTCCACATACTCCGCCACACTTCTTTTCATACCTGGCCACCAATAATGCTGCTTGAGATCTCTGTACATCTTCGTACTTCCGGGATGAACAGAGAGTCCAGAATAATGTGCCTCAGATAGGATTTCCTTCCTAAGTTCAGTATCAGCCGGAATAAACCATCTATTTCGAAACTTGAGAACTCCATCAGCTGAGCAGTTGAAATCTGACTTGTCAGTGGAATTTATGCACAACTTATACCTATTACAATCAGCATCCTTCATTTGAACTTCCTTTATTTTCTCCAAAATAGTTGGCCTCAAAGATATGGCCGAAAGCATGGCTGACACACTAGACACAGCTTCCATGTTAAATCTTTGGAATTCTGCCTCTAAAGCTATTGGTATATCTAAAATCAATGCAGAGACTGAAGGAGTCACTCTACTTAAAGCATCAGCCACTACATTCGCCTTGCCAGGGTGGTACTTAATCTCGAAATTATAATCTTTGACAAACTCTAACCACCTACGTTGCCTCATATTCGGTTCCTTCTGTGTGAAAATGTATTTCAGACTTTTATGATATGAAAATATTTCACAAGGCTGTCCATACAAGTAGTGCCTCCAAATCTTAAGTGCAAATACTACAGCAGCTAATTCTAAATCATGGGTAGGGTAATTCTTCTCATGAGTTTTCAACTGTCTAGAGGCATAAGCTATTACTTTACCATTTTGCATTAACACACATCCCAGACCAATCTTGGAAGCATCACAGTAAATACTAAATTTACCATCATCAGCTGGAAGGGTTAAAATTGGAGCATTGGTTAGTTTCTGTTTCAAGGTCATGAAACTATGCTCACATTTATCAGTCCAATTATACGTCACATTTTTCCTTGTTAACATAGTAAGGGGTGTAGCAATCTTCAAAAATCCTTCTATGAACTTTCTATAATATCCTACTAGACCAAGAAAACTCCTGATATCTGTAGCATTCCTCGGTTGGGGTCATTCCTTAACTGCTTGAACCTTGGCTGGATCCACAGATATCCCATCTCCGGAGATCACATGACCAAGAAAGTGAACTCTTTCCAACCAAAACTCACACTTGGAAAACTTAGCATAAAGTTGGTGCTGCCTAAGTACTTCCAACACCAAACTCAAATGCCTTTCATGCTCATCCTTAGTTCCAGAATAGATTAGAATGTCATTTATAAATACAATAACAAATTTATCCAAAAATTCATGAAACACTCTGTTCATGAGATCCATAAAGGCTGCTGGTGCATTTGTCAAAGCAAAAGACATAACCAAAAACTCATAATGTCCATACCTTGTGCAAAAGGCAGTCTTTGGGATATCTTCAGGTTTAACCTTCAACTGGTAATAACCGGACCTAAGGTCAATTTTAGAGAAAACTCTTGCACTCTTAAGCTGATCAAATAGATCATCAATCCTCGGCAGTGGATATTTGTTCTTGACAGTTAGTTTATTCAATTCTCTGTAGTCTATGCACATACGCATTGATCCATCTTTCTTTTTGGCAAAAAGGACAGTTGCACCCCATGGTGAAAAGCTAGGGCGTATGAATCCCTTCTCCAACAAATCCTCTAACTGATTCTTTAACTCCTTCAGTTCTGTCGGTGCTAGTCTATATGGATTCTTGGACACAGGCTCGGCGCCGAGGTAAACATCTACCACAAATTCAATTTCCCTATCAGGTGGCAAGCCAGGAAGGTCATCTAAGAATACTTCAGGGAAGTCTTGGACAACTAAGACATTTTTGGGGCTTGATTTTTCTACTAGTTGTGTGTCTAAAACACTGGCCAAAAAGCACAAATACTCTCTGCATGGGGAGGGTCTACAATTGACAGAAGTCATTACAGTCATTTCCTTACTCTTCTTCAGAGCTTGGAAAGTATGTTTTAAACCTCCAGGGGGTTGAAAACTAACAATTCCAGTCCTACAATCTATTGTGGCATAATGTTTAAACAACCAATTCATTCCTAGGATCACATCAAATCCCATTATGTCCATAACAATGAGGTCAGCAGGCAAATTCATATTTCCTACTAATACGACGCTATCAGGCATCACTAGATGGGAGTGCATGCGCTCACCAGAGGGTAATGCTACGTTAAACACATGCTCAGAAGAAGTAAACCGTACATCTAACTTATTAGCAAAACTAGAGGCTATAAAAGAATGTGTTGCACCTGAGTCTATCAAGGTAAAAGTAGGTATAGAGTTAATCAATATAGTACCTGACACTACAGCAGGCTGGTCCTCATCACCTGATTCCATCATGGAGAATATTCTTGGCTTAATCCTGGCAGGTCCGCCCTTCAAGGCTGGGCAGTCTCTGTTGACATGGCCAACCTTGTTGCAATGGAAACATCGAATGACCCGGGGCTTTGGGCAATCCTTGTACAAGTGTCCAACCTCATCACAGTTGAAGCACTTACCCGACCCAAATCTACACTCCCCCGAGTGATTCTTCGAACACTTTGGGCACTGAGGAAACATCTTAGTATCTGGTACTTTCTTTCCTGTCCCATGACTACTCTAGCCCTCACTAGGCCTCTTTATACCACTCTGCTGATGTGGCTGGACAAACCTTCGCGGGGCTTCCTTTGGCCCGGCACACTTCATTTCAGCTTCTTCCACCTCCAAAGCTGTGGACACAACTTCACTGAAAGGTAAACCTTTAAAACCAGAAAACTTGACCCCTCTGTACATGTCAGGCTTCAGTCCTTGCATAAAAAGAAACACCTTATCTTCATTCTTATGAACAAGGTGTCCAGAAAACCTAGACAGAGACTCAAATTGTCTAACGTACTCAGCCACAGATCCTGACTGCTTCAAATTCAGGAACTCCACCTTCTTTGTGGCCTGGATGGTTCTGTTAAAATACTTCTCAAAGAAACTGTCCTTGAACTGAGACCAAGTCATAGCCAGAATGTCAGTGGTGGTCTCAATTGTCTCCCACCAAAGTTGAGCGTCTCCAGCAAAATGAAACGTTGCTAGGGTGACCTTTTCTCCTTCTCCGACGTTGGCACATCGGAACATACTTTCGATCTTCCTCAACCATTCCTCAGCAACAATCGGGTTAGATGACTTTCCATCAAACGCGGGCGGCTGAAGCCTGCGAAATCTGTCCCCTGTATGCTCATTGCCATGGCCCGAGTTGGCACTTCCTTGTGCTTCTCGGTTCAATAACACTCCTAATTGGTCAGACTGTTGTCGTACTATGTCAGTCTGTTGACGCACCAAATCTGTCAGCTGCCTAATCACACTAGGCTCCTCATCACCTCTTACATTTGGCATTTCTCTTGGCACTCTAGGTCTTCCTGGGCGTCTGGCCATTTTACTGGATTCCTGTATAAGGTTAATTACTTTCATAAACATCTAGTTACTAAGGCTAACATAAACACTTACAGTCGTTGGAGTACTTCCATGCAACGATTGGCACTGATGAGTAATCTTTTGAACGGTTTAACTGAATGTCTCTGATACCATACTGTAACGCCCCGAGTTTACTGAACCCGGTTTGTTACTCATAAACCCGAATATTACTAAGAAAACTTGGACCAAATTTAAAACTTCATTCAAAGTTCAAAAATTGGACATTCGATAAAACATGAAAACTTGCAGCGGAAATCGTTTAAACATAAATGAAATTAAACAAAACCATTGTTAAAATGATCGTTGGGAATGTTAAGAAACAATCGGTTAAGAAGCAAAGGTTTAACTTGTGAAAATACTTTAGAGGTTGCAAAAGTCAAATTTATCGTCCGCTGAACAAAGTTAACGAAAAGGGGGAAGGCTATTTGAAGACATCCACCAGTCGCTAAACGACAAAACATAAGATTTGTCATCCGGTCAGTCTAACGAAAGACATCCACCGGTCACTAAACGACAAAACATAAGATTTGTCATCCGGTCAGTCTAACGAAAGACATCCACCGGTCACTAAACGACAAAAGATTTGTCAAAACATAAGATTTGTCATCCGGTCAGTCTAACGAAAGACATCCACCGGTCACTAAACGACAAAACATAAGATTTGTCATCCGGTCAGTCTAACGAAAGACATCCACCGGTCACTAAACGACAAAACATAAGATTTGTCATCCGGTCAGTCTAACGAAAGACATCCACCGGTCACTAAACGACAAAACATAAGATTTGTCATCCGGTCAGTCTAACGAAAGACATCCACCGGTCACTAAACGACAAAACATAAGATTTGTCATCCGGTCAGTCTAACGAAAGACATCCACCGGTCACTAAACGACAAAACATAAGATTTGTCATCCGGTCAGTCTAACGAAAGACATCCACCGGTCACTAAACGACAAAACATAAGATTTGTCATCCGGTCAGTCTAACGAAAGACATCCACCGGTCACTAAACGACAAAACATAAGATTTGTCATCCGGTCAGTCTAACGAAAGACATCCACCGGTCACTAAACGACAAAACATAAGATTTGTCATCCGGTCAGTCTAACGAAAGACATCCACCGGTCACTAAACGACAAAACATAAGATTTGTCATCCGGTCAGTCTAACGAAAGACATCCACCGGTCACTAAACGACAAAACATAAGATTTGTCATCCGGTCAGTCTAACGAAAGACATCCACCGGTCACTAAACGACAAAACATAAGATTTGTCATCCGGTCAGTCTAACGAAAGACATCCACCGGTCACTAAACGACAAAACATAAGATTTGTCATCCGGTCAGTCTAACGAAAGACATCCACCGGTCACTAAACGACAAAACATAAGATTTGTCATCCGGTCAGTCTAACGAAAGACATCCACCGGTCACTAAACGACAAAACATAAGATTTGTCATCCGGTCAGTCTAACGAAAGACATCCACCGGTCACTAAACGACAAAACATAAGATTTGTCATCCGGTCAGTCTAACGAAAGACATCCACCGGTCACTAAACGACAAAACATAAGATTTGTCATCCGGCGAGCAAAACACTCGACATCACCGGATGACTAAAACACTCGACATCATCCAATGGACATAAAATTACCTCATCCGGTGACTTTACTGAAGTCATCTTCCGATAGAAAAGAAACACAACACTATCTAAAGAAAGGAATTTACTTGCTTCTCCAAGACCATTCAAAAACGACTCAAACCATAGCATTAATCAAATCCGGTAACAATCATCATTTAAAACTCAACAGATTACTAGTATCAGAAAATCTCAAAACGTATTCAAAATGCTAAAATTTCTACTGTCATGAAAACTCAACATATTCAGACTAAATCATTATCAACTGAACCTCAACAACTGCTGACACCAGTTAACCCACCTCATCCGTTTACCAAGCCGAGACATGGATGTACTCCTCCAACCACTTTTAATCATCTGTGCACTCAGGAAATTCACCTGCAGTACCCTCAACACCTACATCACAAAACTCATCTATTAGCCTAATGCTAAGCAAGTAAAGCAGTAATAAAATGTATTGCTGAATCATAAATTCCTAAACATGCAAATTTCTACTTTCTCTTCACAGTTTCATATACATACGTTCATAAACTGATCTGATTCCTTGGTTCCCTTGGGAGTGGGATCAATTCTCCCAATGTCATACATCCTCTACTCAATTAAGGGGCGGATTAGTTCCCTTAATAGCTGATCTGATCCCATGTTTCCCTTGGGAGTGAGATCAATTCTCCCAATGTCATACATCCTCTACTCAATAAGGGCAGATTAGTTCCCTTAATAGCATCCTCTACTCAATTAAGGGCAGATTAGTTCCCTTAATAGCTGATCTGATCCCATGTTTCCCTTGGGAGTGGGATCAATTCTCCCAATGTCATACATCCTCTACTCAATTAAGGGCAGATTAGTTCCCTTAATAGCTGATCTGATCCCATGTTTCCCTTGGGAGTGGGATCAATTCTCCCAATGTCATACATCCTCTACTCAATTAAGGGCAGATTAGTTCCCTTAATAGCTGATCTGATCCCATGTTTCCCTTGGGAGTGGGATCAATTCTCCCAATGTCATACATCCTCTACTCAATTAAGGGGCGGATTAGTTCCCTTAATAGCTGATCTGATCCCATGTTTCCCTTGGGAGTGGGATCAATTCTCCCAATGTCATACATCCTCTACTCAATTAAGGGCAGATTAGTTCCCTTAATAGCTGATCTGATCCCATGTTTCCCTTGGGAGTGGGATCAATTCTCCCAATGTCATACATCCTCTACTCAATTAAGGGCAGATTAGTTCCCTTAATAGCTGATCTGATCCCATGTTTCCCTTGGGAGTGGGATCAATTCTCCCAATGTCATACATCCTCTACTCAATTAAGGGCAGATTAGTTCCCTTAATAGCTGATCTGATCCCATGTTTCCCTTGGGAGTGGGATCAATTCTCCCAATGTCATACATCCTCTACTCAATTAAGGGCAGATTAGTTCCCTTAATAGCTGATCTGATCCCATGTTTCCCTTGGGAGTGGGATCAATTCTCCCAATGTCATACATCCTCTACTCAATTAAGGGCAGATTAGTTCCCTTAATAGCTGATCTGATCCCATGTTTCCCTTGGGAGTGGGATCAATTCTCCCAATGTCATACATCCTCTACTCAATTAAGGGCAGATTAGTTCCCTTAATAGCTGATCTGATCCCATGTTTCCCTTGGGAGTGGGATCAATTCTCCCAATGTCATACATCCTCTACTCAATTAAGGGCAGATTAGTTCCCTTAATAGCTGATCTGATTACACATGAGTCTCGCTCCCAAGATACATTTCCATCTGAGTCTCGCTCCCAAGATGGCACTACCCTATCACCTAGTACACATCTGAGTCTCGCTCCCAAGATGCGTACCCATCTGAGTCTCGCTCCCAAGATGGCCTTACACCAATCACCTATTACACATCTGAGTCTCACTCCCAAGATGCATATCCATACGAGTCTCGCTCCCAAGATGGCCCTAACCCAATCACCTATTACACATCTGAGTCTCGCTCCCAAGATGCATATCCATCCGAGTCTCGCTCCCAAGATGGCCCTAACCCAATCACATCTGAGTCTCGCTCCCAAGATGCGTATCCATCCGAGTCTCGCTCCCAGGATGGCACTACTCTATTCCCCTTACCTTTCAAGCTAACACTACCCCTTTTTCATTTCAACTCACCGCCACACAAACCAAATACAAAACAAAGCAATCACACAAACAAAATACAATACAAAGCAACCATACAAACAAACAAACAATTTCCTACCGTTCCATGGTGTAGGCCCGAAGGCAAAACACACGCATCCACTACTTACCTGGCTGCTCGGTTCGTAATTACTCACTTCGTCCGATTAAATTATCTGCTCGATAACCTAGCAAATAGGGAAACATCTCTTAGAAGGCCACTAATAAATTCACAAAGATTTTCTAACCAAAACTAACAAATAATTCAACCTAACTCACAACATAAGTCTAAAACCCGATTTTTATACCCAATTTTACCGTCCAAGTTCAAACGGCCATAACTTTCTCATTTTTCAACAGATTTCGACGCGCCACCCCAATCTGTAAACCTCTACCCGTCTACTATCCATTGAAATACTCAAATTAACCAACTAAACACAATGGCTAACTCGAAATCTAGGAAACAGATCCGGCACACTTTGAGTTAAAAACAGGTTTTTCACAACTTACTTCCAATCTTCCATTTCTCTCTAAAAACCCCCTAAACTAATCCATTCAACAATTAAAACATGAAATTTGGAAAGAAATCTAACATTTTAACCCAAATTTTTGGACTCCATGGTTAGGGTTTTCCTAACCAAACCCTCCAAAAACACCATAAAAAACTTTAAAACCAACCCTAACAAGTATTAAACTAAAACCCCACATGATTTTACCTTAAACTCCAAGCAAAATGTGAAGAAGAGAAGGTGAAAGCCCTAACAATGGCTGCCCTTCGATGGAGGAAGTTGAAGAAGAAGATAATTAGCTTAAAATCCCCATTTTACTCCTTTTTATAAAACCACTTTTCCTCTTTTTCTTTTCCTCCACCAAAATTTCAAATTTTGTAATTTAAACCCTCCCCCTTCTCTTTTATGAATCCCAACGTGAATGCCTCATTAAACTCTTCTTTCATTCAATTTTTCCATATTTTATTTTACTTAATTACTTAGCTTTTCATTGGTTCAATGTTTTGACTTTTCAAACCCTTTTTGGTTTGAAATGTCAAACCCTTTTCTTCTCTTTTCTCTTCAATTACACTTCAATGCACATCATCAATCTTGAATAAATTAAACTCTCATAACACGTCTAATCTATACTACACACATTATAGAAACATTACGGGTGTTACATAAGATGCATTTGGATCTCTCATGTAGAATTCATGACAAGGTGGAGATTGTTCAAATTCATTGTGACTCAAATTTTATTGAGGGTGGGTCCAACTTATATTCAATATTAGGATTTGTATGTCACTCTACCTATTGTTGTTTGAGTTAAAAAAACTCAGTTGAGCCTTGATTTGATCATAGAAAATTTTTCCTTTGCCCGTCGTTCCTTTCTCAAAAGAGTTTTACACGTAAATCTTATGTTTCTAATTTTCACTTTTTTAGATTTGCAGTCAATTTTTAAAACTCTATTTGCTTACAATAGTTGCAAGTCTTGTTCCTGTTATGGATTTAATTTGTCCTTTGAATCGAACCCTTTCTATTATTGCTGCCTTTGTTAGTCCTTTATTGTATTCTACTTCAAACAACTAGGTCCTTGCTTAAGCTCTTGGTTGTTAAGGTTGGTTGGAACATAAAGCTATGTGATTTTTCCCTCTTCGTCTTACATCTTTTCTAATTTTCACTTTTTTTAGATTGCAGTCAATTTTTATAAAACCACTTTTCCTCTTTTTCTTTTCCTCCACCAAAATTTCAAATTTTGTAATTTAAACCCTCCCCCTTCTCTTTTATGAATCCCAACGTGAATGCCTCATTAAACTCTTCTTTCATTCAATTTTTCCATATTTTATTTTACTTAATTACTTAGCTTTTCATTGGTTCAATGTTTTGACTTTTCAAACCCTTTTTGGTTTGAAATGTCAAACCCTTTTCTTCTCTTTTCTCTTCAATTACACTTCAATGCACATCATCAATCTTGAATAAATTAAACTCTCATAACACGTCTAATCTATACTACACACATTATAGAAACATTACGGGTGTTACATAAGATGCATTTGGATCTCTCATGTAGAATTCATGACAAGGTGGAGATTGTTCAAATTCATTGTGACTCAAATTTTATTGAGGGTGGGTCCAACTTATATTCAATATTAGGATTTGTATGTCACTCTACCTATTGTTGTTTGAGTTAAAAAAACTCAGTTGAGCCTTGATTTGATCATAGAAAATTTTTCCTTTGCCCGTCGTTCCTTTCTCAAAAGAGTTTTACACGTAAATCTTAATGTTTCTAATTTTCACTTTTTTTAGATTTGCAGTCAATTTTTAAAACTCTATTTGCTTACAATAGTTGCAAGTCTTGTTCCTGTTATTGGATTTTAATTTGTCCTTTGAATCGAACCCTTTCTATTATTGCTGCCTTTGTTAGTCCTTTATTGTATTCTACTTCAAACAACTAGGTCCTTGCTTAAGCTCTTGGTTGTTAAGGTTGGTTGGAACATAAAGCTATGTGATTTTTCCCTCTTCGTCTTACATCTTTTCTAATGTTTCAACAACGAATTAAGAGATCGGCAGTTCAATGGAGGTGAATAAGTCTTCCCAAAAATATTTATCTTCATCTGCCACTATGCTTGTGACAGCTTGTTAGATTCTAGCTTATATAAAATTGTTCATTTGGAAGATGAGTGGTAGAACAATAGAATGAATCTATCCTAGCAATAAAATTAAGTTTTCTCAATAGTATTGACTTGTTTTCTTTTCTTCTATTTTTTTGTTTTTCGGTGTTCTCAACACCAATAATTGGTATCAAAGAAATGTTGGAAAATACAAAACACAAAATCCTCTAATACAAAGTTGTTGGAATGAGAAAAAGTGATTTTAGAGAAGAAGAAATAATATTGAGAGAGACAAAAAAAAATCTTTTTTTCAAATTCACTTGGTTCTTGCCTTTTAGTGTTTAGAGATTTTCCCAACAAGAGAGAACTTCTTCAATTATGACACATACAAGTCATAGGACTTCTAGATACATGTAACAAAATATATGAACTTATTAAATATATAACTCCCACAAACAAGAATGATTAATATTAAGATGTCTTTTCAAAAGTGCATGAATAATCTAAAAGACAAAAATCATAAGACACATTAATTAAGAGGCACGTTCTTCAAAATAAGTTTATTTTCAGCAAACAAACCATATCAATCTAAAGGGTTGTCAATGGCTTCTATTGGAGCATCCACCTCTTTTCTATTTTTAGTTGTAAAACCTACAACTATTAGAGAATAAAATAAGAATTGTTTCTTATCTAAGGAACTAAGAGAGTAGAGTTCCACTAGAAAGTAAAGGTGGCAAACGAATCAACCGAGCATGAGCCAAGATGAGTTGAAAAAATATTGGCTATTCAATCTTAACGAATTAAAAGAGCCAAAGCTAACGAACTAAACAAAATTAGCCTAGTGAGCCAACCCAACAATAGTTTCAACTCGACTCGTCTTTCGAGCCACTAGTTATATGAGTCAAGATGAGTCGAGTAGACTATAGGATTCTAACAAGCCTTTACTTAACTAGCCGAGCCGAACATATAAAAATGTTTCCAACTCATATCAATATAATGTAATTTTTTTTAATTTAATTGTTAAAATTATAACAATTATTTATCATTATAATATCAACATATAGTAGTTACTCATTTAATAAACAAATTTCTTTTAATAACATATAAAATTAAATGCATTAAGAAAAATTTATTTGAGAAGACTCAATAAACAAGCATATCACATGATTATCATTATAAATACTTGATAGTCGCATCACTCTAAAGTATGTACATCCAAATGAGGTTGACACCAATCTAATCATCAATTATTTACAACATGTTGAAAAAATTATAAGTTCAAAAAATTACTACAAATTACCATACAAAGTGAAAATAAAAATTTAGTCTATCTAAATTTCCAAATTCTTCACGCATTTCATCATTTCATTGTTGATCACTCGTCTTGGTGTCAATCTTATCTTTGATGCAAATTAGTGTCTCACAAAGTCAGGTGCAAGTCATTCTCTTTGTTCATTGTACACATCTCTACCTACAATAAAAACAGATTCTGAGTAGATCAAGCACCGTTATATAAAGAATAAAATATGAAGTAGAGTTTATTTTCCACCAATCTAAAATATGCAAATCCCCTTTTCATAAAAATTGAAACGAGTTTCAAAATAAATATTAAGTACACTCCACAAAGAAGTAGAATAACTTTTAGATTCCAATTCACTCAATCTTTCATGAATACTAAATTGTCGAGCTACATTACTACTACCACCACCACTACTACTAGAATAACTCTTGTTATGTGGAGGAGGACGTGCACAACTGACATTAGAAAAATTTATTTCATAAGAAGAATATAAAATCTCATTTATTATTAGATCACTAGTAATTAAAGAAGTAACACATAAATTAGTACAAATCTTACTAAGTATAAAACACTCTTTTTATATATTTATTTAGAATCCATGAAGTAAAAAATGGTATTTTTATAATTTTTTAAATTCCACTTGTAAATGTTTTGCATTATTGAAGGTTAACGTGTCACGGCTTGACTCATTTTTTCGTGTCGTGGCCACGTTGGAATTTTTGGTCAATTGGTCAAAGTAATTTTGAAATTTACCGCATGGTTAAATTTAAGGAAATTAGTGTTGGATAATTTAGAATTTTACCTTGAGTAAGAATTTGAACGACGTTTGGATTTTGGTAAAGCGGGATTTGAGAAAAAGTTTTTAATATATATAATAATAGTTATTATATAGATTAAATAACTAAAGAATTAAAAATTATGAATAAGGAATATTTTAATGACAAGGAGAAAACCTTTTCTTTGTGTGCATATCCATCGCGCGGCTGCAACGAGGGTGGGAGGGAGGGAGGGAGTGTTCGTGAGACATTGTACAACAATATTTGTGAAGGAGAGGTGGTTGACACTTCGAACATTGTAGTTGGAAATAAAGTTAAATAAGTGTCGACCACTTGGAGAGGTGGTCGACACTTTGAAGGGTCGACACTTGGGTGAAAGTGTCAACTGTTATCAAAACTCAAGAAGAACAAGTGACGACTGTTAATGTCAACAGTCAACCAATGGTGAAACCTAAGAGGATTAAGGGTAGAAACTTGCTTGAAGGTGTTAACCCCTTCCTATAAGTTCGATCGATGTGGTCCACACTTGCCTATAAGTGTTGACCAGTTGGTCAACACTTTCCAATAAGGTTGATCCCTGCTCTAAAGTGTCGACTGTTGTAGGGTCTCGAAGTTTGAAACTATTTGTAGTGTTTCAAATTGGGTTCCTACTCCCGATACAGGAGTCGTCCATGTCTTCCCTTAGTGGTCTGTGGGAAATTCACAACCTTGATTTTGTTTTATGTTCAGATGAGTTTGTTGACTATAAGCCTGTACTAGAGGTTGTCGGTCCTGTGCGTAACAAGAGCGGTCAGTCATCGTCAAGGTAGGGGTTTTATACTTTTGCACTACATTGCATTGTTTTATAAAAAAACTTATTTTGGTGAGTTATCACCCATGAAAACCTTAACGGGGCCTGGTCGCCAGCACGCCAACCTTTTATGTATATTTACATATGTTTTACACATTTACCATTGATGCATGGTATTTCATTTGTGTTTAATATATATTTGAGGATGAATCCTCTTGATGTTTTGGACGGTTTCAATGTCAAATCATCATGAGGCTACCCTAGTACACCTTATGTTGCATGAAGGTCCTCTTATTTTCACGTTGCAAAAAATGGGTAATAGGGCAGTGATGACGCGCTCATTAGGTTTCGAATCTCTAAACCCGATCAAGATGTGGTTATCGATAATGATTATGGGTGGTGTCGTCTCTGACTTGTTTGTTAGCCACCCAGGTTAATGTTGTTGGATCTTCGGATCGTCGTTACTTCCACTCCCTTTTGGTTCATGAGGTGCTGCTAGATCTTTAGATCGCCTCATTTCTATGATAGTGTGTCAGAGAGGTTATTGAATGATACTCCTTTTTCACCGAGGGGATTTTTATTTGTAAAGTATGATGATAACCTATTTTCATGTTGTTGTCTATGTATATAACAACATTTTTTTTTAATAATATTACATCGGTTGCTTGTGGAGCATGTTTTGTTAAGACGATTAAAATGAGTTTTCATGAAAAGATGTTTAGAAACCATTTATAATCTAATAATATTTTGAGATGAAAGATAAAAGAAGTTTTACATGGATTAACTTTCCTACTAAAATAGTCATTCACCCCAAACCACCCCCTCTCTTTCCAGGTAAGGATAAGAGGGATCAGTAGCTGAAGCTCAATGGAGGCGGCCCTTTTTATTTATTTCATGTTTGAGTGTTTAGTTGTTTTCTGGTGATGACTTCTATTTTATATTTGCGTCTACATGAGAATAATTAGATTTGAATTTGGCTTTTAGTTTCTTGTTAAATTGTTGTTTAATTATAGTGCTATTATATTTGTAATGTGTGGATTTTTTGGTTTTGATTTGTATTCAAGTCTTCCGCTGCTAACCAAGTCTTGGACTGAGCAACCAGGTTCTCTTCGAGGTTTGGGTCGACTGACCCGGAGTTCTGTTAGGCCCCCTCCGAGTCGTGACACATGATATATAGATAACAAAAACTATGAAAAATTTTATGCCAATATTTTTAAATTTAGTTTTCATTTATTTAAGAATATTAATAAATTCATCTATTTGTCAATAAAATGTAAAACTACAAGTTAAATTTACAAAATTGAAAGAATAATACTAGAAATGAGATAATAAATTTCATAACATTGATTTGTAGCATCTTAAAAATTTAAAAATTTAATAAATGTATTAATAATATTACAACTAGATTTATCAAAATTAATATCTTGTATTTTTTCTTAATAACTAGAAAATATCGCTTAGCATTTGCAACAGTTTAAATTAGGCAGCTTTAAAGAATTTTTTAGATTCTTGTTCTCTCAAATTAGATTCAATAATGTAAAAATTCTAGTCTACATTTTTTGAAATAAACCTAAAAATTCTATCCGCCTTCTTTTATTTCTCCTTTCCCTATTCCTATCTCCATTCTTGAACCTCTTATTCCTACCCTAACCATTCCTATTTCACTTGATGATCCCTATTCCATTCCCCGTCTTGCCCTCATCTTCCTCTATCCCCTTGCATGTTACTATTACTAGTGCATCTAAATCCAATCACAACAAGGTCTAAAGAATGTAAAATTTAACGTTCAGTAACAGATACATAAATTATCATGAATATGTATGTAGAGGCAACTTTTGTAAAAACACTCTTATCGCGGTTCTTTCTCGCTAGGTCATTTATTCTTGCTTCAGTTTTGATATACAATCTATTTGTTGGAGGTAATTCAATCTTGGGAAACGAGAATGTACCTCATGATCCCGTCTTATGGGACAACCAACTCGTAATTCTGCCTCACAACAAAAGTTACGTTTATTCAGTCATTCTATCATCTTTTCGTATTTCTGTCTGTCTTTTGTTTCTTTCTATCTTTCTTTCTTTTTTTCTTTGTTCTCTTTAAATCTTTCTTAACATAAATTCTTTTTCATGATGCATGAGTCATACATAAATATACGATGCAAAACATAGCATATCCTCTAGTCAATTTTTTTGTTCTTTCTATACTATTATAACTTACTACATATTATAAAAATACCAATATTTCTACATCTATCAAATCATCAATTAAAGCATATCATTGAACGACATCTGTAACGACCCCTTTTCCCAGCAAGATATTGTCTGTTCTGGGGATTGGGGCGCAACTCAATATCCTCCCCTCACGGCTTTGTTTGGCGAGGACTTCCCAGTCGGTCACCCAACCTGGTACTACTGGTGCCGAAGCACTTTTAACTTCGGAGTTCTTATGGCATCCGTTGCCAATTATGCTAAAAAACGTATCTTGCTATCTTGGGAGGGTCTCTTTACATATGTTTCATTTCCACATACTTTCCCAAGCGATGTGGGATTGTGACGACCCCCTTTTTACGACCCGTCACCTTCCGGTTCGCCCGTGCAGACATACCGCCATCCGGGTTCTGGTTCGTGCAACCATCGTACACATACTTACACATTCGGGTCATCATAATCACCCCCCCCCCCTCGGGGGCCCAACGCCCTCGTTGGCCAACATTTCTGTTGGGTACAGGCTCTGATACTATTTGTAACGACCCCTTTTCCCAGAATGCACATACTTACACATTCGGGTCATCATAATCACCCCCCCCCCTCGGGGGCCCAACGCCCTCGTTGGCCACATTTCTGGTTGGGTACAGGCTCTGATACTATTTGTAACGACCCCTTTTCCCAGCAAGATATTGTCCGCTCTGGGGATTGGGTCGCAGCCCAATATCCTCTCCTCACGGCTTTGTTTGGCGAGGACTTCCCAGTCAGTCATCCAACCTGGTACTACTCTCGCCGAAGCACTTTTAACTTCGGAGTTCTTATGGGATCCATTGCCAATTGTGCTCCAAAACGCGTCTTGCAATCTTGGGAGGGTCTCTTTACATATATTTCATTTCCACATACTTTTCCAAGCGATGTGGGATTGTGACGACCCCCTTTTTATGACCTGTCACCTTCCGGTTCGCCCGCGCGAATGTACCGCCATCTGGGTTCTGGTTTGGCAGCCATCGTACACATACTTACACATCCGGGTCATCACAACATCATCGTCAATATAATCATATCATCTAACAAACATCACAATCAAAAGTCTATACTATAACACATCTTTGTCAACACAATCATATCATCCAACAATACATCACAATCAAAAGTCTATATTATAACACATCCTCGAGCGTCGTCATCATCAATATAATCATAAAAACATAACTTCAATTGTAAACTTCATCATATCATAATAATTAAACAAATTCTCAAGTCATTAATGTCGTAATATAATAAAAAAACAAGTCCTCAAAGTCTTATTATAACAAAACTACTTAATCTAACACTTTGTGTAACACCCGGTTCCATTTTAGCCAAATTATTTTACCAATGTGTGATGTACATTATAGGGTTGAAATTGGGAGAAATTAGTTATTAGGTTAATGAATGACTAGGAAAGGGCAAAATTGTAATTTGAGGATTTAATAGTGGATAACCTATTTAAGAGAAGAGGATTTGTGATTAATGCACAGTAGCTGCCACTGTTTTCTATATCCCTTTCAAATCTCGTTTCAGCAGAGTGTTTTAAGAGATTCTCCCTCCGATTTCTCTATTCTAGGTGAGTTTCTCCTCGATCTTTCTTCTTGCTGATGATTTAGGATTGATATAGAGTATACATTTGTTGATTTGCTTAAGGAAGAATATGAGTTTTGAGAAATACTATAAGTGAGAGTTAGTCTCGGTTTTGTGGTGAATCGGGAATGCACTATGAACTGAGCTCTTAAACTAGTTTCCTAAGATTTTTAGATGGTTTAGAATGAAGTTTAGTGAAAGTTTAATGTATGCTCTGTCTATGGTTTTAGGTTTGAGCAAAACCTGAAGTAATTTGCAATCGAGCTTGTCCAGGAAGCCTGGTAAGTGAAGTATGCTTGTGCCTTCAGGCCTACATCACAAAACAGTAGGGTTATGTTTGCTTGAATGTGTTTGTCTTTCATGCATCATATTTTGAAAGTATGCGAAAATGAATTTACATGAAATAGCATGGTAAGGAATGAATAGACAGTAACAGAAAAGCTATTAAGGGAACTAATCCGCCCCTTAACTTATGAAGAGATTTATACTTTGGGAGAAGTGATCCAACTCCCAATTTCACAGGGGGATCTGAACAGTTGTTAAGGGAACTAATCTGCCCCTTAATCGAGAGAGAGGATGTATGACTTTGGGAGGAGTGATCCAACTCCCAATTTCACAGGGGGATCAGATCAGAAACCAATGTATATGCAACTGAGATGAGAAAGTAGAAACTGCATGTTTAAGAATTTATGTTTCACCATTCCATTTCGTTGCTGCTTTACTTACTTAGCATTAGGCTAATAGATGAGTTTTGTGATGTAGGTAAAGAAGTGACAGCAGGTGTGTTCTCTGAGTTTGCTGAGAACTAGGCAGGTTGGAGGAGTGCATTCATGTATCGATCTGGCAACTGACGGGGCGGTTTAACTGGTGTCAGTAGATGAGAAGGTTCGGTGAACCATGATTCAATTTAAGTATGTTGAGAGTTTTTATGACAGTGGTAGTTTTGATATTTTGAATACAATCTGGGATTTTCTGATAATGATACTTTGTTGGTTTAATAGTGGTTTTTACCAAATTTTGGAGTAGTATACGGATTGAGTAGTTTTGAACGTTCTAATTTTATAATAAAATGCTCAAGTTCTTTTGGTAGTCGGAGTCTCCTTTGATTAGAGTGAAATTGTTGGTATGCTGTTTTGTAGAGTATTTTGTCTATCGGTGGATTTAGTCCATCGGTAGAAGTTGAGTATTTTTGTCGATCGGCAGATGTGTATATTAAGTTTTGTCGTTTTGTGACCGGTATAAGTTAGATGAATGAATCATCCGGCTGACGTCATCGGAAGATGTTTTCAGTAGAAGTCATCGGCAGATGTCTTCGGTATAAGTCTTTAGTGGTTCTGTCGTCTAGTTATCGGAAGATGTGAGAAGAAGTCTTTTTGTCGTTTTACGATTGGGTGATGTGGAGTATTACATCTATCAGTAAAAGTAGGAAGTAATTTGTCGTTTTGCGATCGGTAGATGTAAATTTGAGAATTTTGTCGTTTAATGACCGGATGATGTGCCCTGTTTTGTTTGTGATTAAAAGACTTTCTTTTGTCGTTTAGTGACCGGACGACGTGATCGGTTTTCTCTTTCTCTTTCAATCAATTGTCTTGAATATTTTAATTATTTAATAAAGATTGTTTTTATACGATGATTTTCCGCTGCAAGTTTTAACGTTTTAAGAGTCAAACCTTGACCATTGAATAAAACTTTAAGCTTATTACAAAGTCTCATAGTTCGGTTTAGCATCTTGAGTAACGAACAGGGTTCAGATAACTCGGGGCGTTACAGTATGGTATCAGAGACATTCAGTTAAACCGCTCAAAAGATTACTCATTAGTGCCAATCGTTGCATGGAAGTACTTCAACAACACTGTAAGTGTTTATGTTAACCTTAGCTATTAGATATTTAAGAGTGTAATTAACCCTGTACAGATATTTCGTATAATGGCCAGACACCCAAGAAGACCTAGAGAGTGCCAAGGGAAATGCCAAATTTTAGAGGTGATGAGGAGCCTAGTGTGATTAGGCAGCTGGCAGATCTGGTGCATCAGCAAACTGATTTAGTGCGCCAACAGTCTGATCAACTAGGAGTACTGTTGAACCGAGAAGTATAAGGAAGTGCCAACTCGGGTTCTAGAAATGAACATTCTGGAGATAGATTCAGGAGGCTACGACCACCCACGTTTGATGGAAAGTCGTCGGCCCCGGTTATTGCTGAAGGGTGGCTTAGAAAGATTGAGAGTATGTTTAGGTGCGCCAACATTGGAGAAGGAGACAAGGTCACGTTTGCAATGTTTCATTTGGCTGGTGATGCTCAACTTTGGTGGGAAACAATTGAGACCACCACTGATGTTTTGGCGATGCCTTGGTCGTAATTTAAGGACATTTTCTATGAGAAGTATTTTAAAAGCACAGTCCAGACCGCGAAGAAGTTGGAGTTTCTGAACTTGAAGCAGACAGGGTCTGTGGCCGATTACAGTAGGCAATTTGAGTCCCTGTCCAGGTTTGCTAGACATTTTGCTCACAAGAACGAGGATAAGGTGTTCAAATTTGTGCATGGACTGAAGCCAAAAATTTACCGAGGAGTTAAATTTTGTGGTATTAAAGGCTTGACATTCAGTGAAGTTGTGTCCACTGCTCTGGAAGTGGAAGAAGCTGAAAGGAAGTGTGCTGGACCAAAGGAGATTCCACAAAAGTTTATCTAGCCACACCAACAAAGAGGAATGAAGAGGCCTAGTGAAGGCCATAATAGCCAAGGAACAGGAGGGAAGATACAGAATGTCAGAAAATTTCCCCAGTGTCCTAAGTGTTTGAAGAACCACTCGAGCGAGTGCAGGTTGGGCTTTGGGAAGTGTTTCAACTATGAGGAGGTTGGACACACGTTCAAAGAATGCCCGAAGCCTAGGATCACCAGATGTTACAATTGTAACAAGGTCGGCCATATTAACAGAGACTGCCCAACTTCTAAGAGCGGCCCTGCTATGATTAAACCGAGGATATTCTCCATGATGGAGTCGGGTGAGGAACAGCCTGCTGTTGTGTCAGGTACTATATTGATCAACTCTGTGCCTGCTTTTACTTTAATAGATTCTGGTGCAACGCATTCATTTATAGCATCTGCATTTGCTGTTAAGTTAGATGTACAGTTTACCCCTTCCATGCATGTGTTTAATGTTGCATTACCCTCTGGTGAACGGATGCACTCTAACCAAGTGATGCTTGACAGTGATGTGTTAGTAGGGAACTTAAGTGTACCTGCTGATCTTATTATTATGGATATTATGGGATTTGATGTAATCCTAGGAATGGACATGTTGTTTAAACACCACGCCACAATTGATTGTAGGACTCGAATAGTTAGCTTCCAACCCCCTGGTAGTTCGAACCATACCTTTCAAGCTTCGAATAAGAGTAAGGAAATGTCTGTGATGACTTCTATTAACATTAGACCTGCCCTATATGAAGAGTACTTGTGCTTCTTAGCTAGCGTTTTAGACACACAACTTGTAGGAAAAGCAAATCCTCAAAATATCTTAATTGTCCAAGACTTCCCTGAAGTATTTTTAGATGACCTTCCTGGCTTACCACCAGATAGAGAAGTTGAATTCGTTGTAGATGTTTATCCCGGCGCCGAGTCTGTGTCTAAAAATCCATATAGATTAGCACCAACAGAATTTAAGGAATTAAAGAAGCAGTTGGAAGATCTGTTGGAGAAAGTGTTCATACGCCCTAGCTTTTCACCATGGGGTGCACCTGTCCTCTTTGTCAAAAAGAAGGATGGAACGATGCGGATGTGCATTGATTAACGGGAACTGAATAAGCTAACTGTCAAGAACAAGTATCCATTGCCAAGAATTGACGATTTATTCGACCAACTTAATGATGCAAGAGTCTTCTCTAAAATTGATCTAAGGTCGGGTTACTACCAATTGAAAGTTAAATCTGAAGATATTCCAAAAACTGCCTTTCGCACAAGGTATGGACATTATGAGTTTTTGGTTATGTCTTTTGGATTGACTAATGCACCGGCAGCCTTCATGGATTTTATGAATAGAGTGTTTCATGAGTATTTGGATACGTTTGTCATTATGTTCATAGATGACATTCTAATCTATTCTAGTACCAAGGATGAGCATGCAAGTCATTTGAGTTTGGTGTTAGGATTACTTAGACAACACCAACTTTATGCTAAATTTTCCAAGTATGAGTTTTGGTTGGACATAGTTCACTTTCTTGGTCACGTGATCTCTAGTGATGGAATCTCTGTCGATCAAGCCAAGGTTCAAGTAGTTAAGGAGTGGCCCCAACTGAAGAATGCTACAGATATTCGGAGTTTCCTTGGGTTAGCAGGATACTATAGAAAATTTATTAAAGGATTTTCAAAGATTTCAACACCCCTCACTCGGTTAACTAGGAAAAACATTAGGTATGCACGGACAGAGGAATGTGAATCCAGTTTCAAGACTTTGAAACAGAAACTGACCAATGCCCCAATATTAACCCTTCCTGTTGAGAATGGTAAATTTAGCCTTTGTTGTGATGCTTCCAAAATTAGTCTTGAATGTGTGTTAATGCAAGATGGTAAGGTAATAGCTTATGCTTCTAGACAGTTGAAAGCACATGAGAAGAATTACCCTACACATGACCTAGAATTAGCTGCAGTGGTATTTGTACTTAAGATTTGGAGGAATTACTTGTATGGACAAACTTGTGAAATATTCTCGGACCATAAAAGTCTGAAATATATCTTCACACATAAGGAATTAAATATGAGGTAACGTCGATAGTTGGAATTCGTAAAGAATTATGATTTTGAGATTAAATATCATCCCGGCAAAGCAAATGTTGTGGCAGATGCTTTGAGTAGAGTAACAACATCAACCCCAGCTATGATTTTCAATATGTCATTAGCCTTAGAGTCAGAATTCCAAAGGTTTAATCTAGAAGCAGTATCCAGTGTATCAGCTATACTTTTAGCCATAACCTTAAAGCTTACTTGTGACGACCTTAACACTTTACCCGATTTTCCCGTACTATTTTCTTTTATACTTATAACTTTGCAACGATTAAGCGGAATTTAACTCGGAACCAAATTGTTAAAAACGTTCGAATCTAATTTGAAAACAACTTAATAAAACTTTAAAACATTTTAAGAAAACATAGTTAAAACATTTATTTAAAACAATAAAACTTAAGAAAACATAATTGGCCAGCGAAACAAGAGGCAAAAAGGGAACAGGCATCCCTTTTTGCAGGGGCGATCGATCGCCCAAAACAGGCGATCGTTGCATGGCGAACGATCTCCCATGGGCAATCGTTGCATGGCGAACAATCGCCCTTCGGCGATCGTGTCCAGCGAACGATCGCCCTTCAGCGATCGCTTGCCTGCCCAGCGATCGCAACTCTTGGCGATCGCGCAACAGAGGGAGGGGCGATCGATCCCTTCCTAAGGCGATCGATCCCTTCCTAAGGCGATCGATCGCCACTCTCCCTGGAATTTCAATTTCAGGGAGTTCCTCCTCCCCTTTTCCTTTTCTCTTCCACCTCCATTCTTTCTTTCCCTTTCCCTTGCATTCAAATACACATAACCTTCATCAAAACTTTAACTTACTCTACTCCATAAACACGTAATAAACAATCACTCAAATCACACCCGATTCACCCGAAATAAGCGACTCGAAATGCAATTTAAAACTAAGTAAATTTTCATGAAAACGAACTGCATGGATATTGTAACGCCCTGAGTTATCTGAACCCGGTTCGTTACTCAAACCCATACATGACTACAAAACTTTTTAAAATTTGACATAAGAAAAATCTCCAAAACAAAAATATTTGAAACTTGCAGCGGAAATCATTTGAACAATAATACAGTTAAATAAAACTTTGAAAAACTTCGCTAGAATAATCATTCGGAATGTTAGGAAATAATCGGCCAAAAAGAAATAGAGGTTTAAATCGTGAAATACTTAAGGGGTCGCAGAAGTCAAATTCATCTGCCGATGAATAAATTCAACGGAAGAGAACGAAACCGGAAATAGAAGACTCCTTCCGGTGACTAAACGAAAAAAATCATCCTACATCTACCAATGATGTCAGCACGCATCTGCCAATAAATTTACTGAGACATCATCCGATAGACTTAACCTACATCTACCGATGACGTATTACTGAGACATCATCTGATAGACTTAGACCTACATCTACCGATGATGTCAGCACGCATCTGCAGATGAGTTTACTGAGACATTATCCGATAGACAACACAACTATAACCCGACATCTACCGATAGACTTCCTCTACCGATAGTGGACAAAACAATAACCTTCCGATGAAACAAGCTACATATGCCGATTACTAGACGACAAATTTCTTGCTATATCATCCGATGGCTTTCACTGAAGACATCTTCCGATAGGCGACAGAACACCAACTCAACATCTGTCGATAGAGGACAAAACCACATTTCATCTACTCCTTGGTATACACACACAATCCTAACTACAGGAAAAAATTTTACTCACTTCACTGAGACCATTCAAAAACATTTCAAACCATTACATTACTAAAAATCCAGTGAGAACCAACATTAATCCCAACAGAATACTATTAACTGGAAAATCTCGAAAAAGTATTCAGAACATTGAAATCACTACTGTTATGAAAACTCAACATGCTCGAAAAAGTATTCACTTAGCTGTTTCATTATGTTCAATCCTTACCATGCCAATATGCATTCAAATTCATTTTCGTGTACCTTTAAAATATGATGCATATCATGCTGGAAATAAATGTTCACAAACACGCACAAACCCTACTGTCTTGTGATGTAGGCCTGAAGGCGCAAGCAATACTTTACTTACCTGGCTCTCCTGGAAATGTTCGGTTTCAAACTACTTCAGAAGTTTGCTCACCTAAGTCATAGAAACGATATCAATTAGATTTCTACTAAGCCTCATTCTAATCTATTAAGGAATCTAGGGAAACTAGTTTGGAAGCTTAGTTCATTGTGCATTCCCGATTCAACACTAAACCCGAACTCAACTCACTCACAGTATTCCTCGAAACTTCACACATTGTACTCCCACAGCTATCTAACTGCTAAAATCACAGACAAACTAAGAGAGCTTACCTAGGTTGAAGGAGAATCGAGTAAGAAAGAAATCGCCCGAAGGTTTTCTGTTAAAGAGCTGAAGGCCGAGAGAGAAATGAGGAAATTAGTGGCGGCTACCGTGCACTAAACCCCGAATCACTAACCTTAAATACATTATCCCTTTTTAAATTTCCAATTACTTTTCTGCCCTTGCCTAGTCATTTATTAACCTAATCAATAACTCCTCCAACCCTTCTATAAAAGTACATTATTAATAATAATTTAAATTTTTGGTTCAATGGAACCGGGTGCTACAGATATGTTTAAAAACCAAACATATCCCTATTACCAAACATTTTACAAAACAAGTTTCTAAAACGTTTAAAAACTTCAGAACATAAACCTATCAACTAATTAGAACCAAACATCCTAATATGTTCCACTATACAATTTTTCCTACGATCTAACTATCGTGTCCCAAAATACCTTTTTCATCACTCCCCACAGGTCAAAAGGAGCATCGACTACCCAACGCACTCCCATGGGCCATCCTCCTTCAACTGCATCATTCCTCGGGTGGAGGGGTCTCGTCCTCACCTATGTCAAGATCACCTACACGATAAAGACACCTATGAGATAAAAAATCTCAGCAAGCTCTACGTAAATGCTAATGCATGATCATGTATGCTCAATGCTATGAAAATCGTCCATGTAAATGCGTATATCAGTACGTGTCAGTCTATGGTTATCGGAAACGCTCGACAGATGGATAGGGCACGTCTAGAGGTTAGATAGCCCACACCATCTGAAGGGAGGAAAATCCGCTCACCACGAAACGCCAGGTCTGAACCTCATCCCCGATAACCAAATGTCATGGTTGTTTACTGTGATACTTTACCTGCCTTTACAATGCATGTTCTTTTCATGAAATCCGTGCGTAAATTCATTTTCATGACGTTTTTTTAAAACCATGAGGCATGAACACTTCAATATAAACATACAAGAAGAGTATACCATTAAAACTTGACAAATACCATCAAAACAATTAACCTATACAACAACTGAACCTAAACTACCCAACAAAAGCAATTTAAACAAACACGTCACCAAAACTCCTCGAGACGACTTCGACGTACGGTGTAGGCCTATTGGCCAGAGTAAGTCACGAGAACTTACCTATCGTCCGTAGCACACCGAGCTCCTCGTCTCGAGCTTGATCACCTAAATCAATTCATAGCATTCTTTGTTAAAACCGAGCTTAAACATAAAATTCCAGAAATTTACGAAACTCCTAACTAAAGAAAATTTCCTAAAACTCTAATTAACTTCACTCAGGCATTTCATTGAGCAATTTACTCTCACCAATTACAAACCTCCATTAATGGAGGTTTCTAGAGCTCCAAAACCAATTTTTCAATTAAACGCTTAATACACTCAACCAATCCATCCAATAATGCTCAATAATCATCAATAAAGCGATAAATAACATATTCTAACAAAACCCGGCTATTTCTACAAAATTCTTACGAAAATCTAAACATTTAAATCTCTAAAAGTCGAGAACTAAAGCCGGAAAATGCTAGAGACTTACCTAGAATCGCGAGGGGAAGAGAAAATGTGAAGAATGTTTGATGATCGGAGAGAAATCGGTGGAGAAACGGAGGAGAACCGTCGTTGGAAGCTTGGTCGCCAGTGAGGGAGAAGAAGGGCTTTGCCCCTTTTTAATTAATTAAATTGTAAAAAAAGACAAGTTTGCCCCTCCATTGAACTTTTCGTTTATCCTATTATTCGTCGATCGATTCAGTTTCTCTAAAATTTTCTTATTGCACCAATAATTCCAACTTATTCCTAGGGGTCAAATAAAACTTTCCGTTTATCAAACGGGTTTATTTTGATATTTCTACGAATTAAATCGCTACAAGGGCAAAAACGAAAACTTTACTGTTTCACCTTCGATTTGGATTTCAAAAATTCTCATCTTTCCCTTAAAATTCCTATAAATCATAAGGGTTCCATTAAAGATCTCGATTTGCAAAACGCACATATTTCAATTATTTACGAAATTACCTCTTATAGCGGAAACCGAACACTTGGGCGTTATACTGTCAATTTGGATTTCTGAAATTTTCTTATTCTTCTAAAAATTCTGGTTAATTACTAGGGCTCTAACGAAACTTCCCGTTCGTAAAACGGGCTTAATTTGACATATTTACGAAAATGCCATTCATATGTTGAAAATTGAAAACCCGTCAAAAATCGGGTGTTTCATTCTACCCACCTTAATTAAAATTTTGTTCCCAAAATTTGACTTAACTTATAGTCCTCGATATTATTGCATTTTGTCTTGCGGCCTTATTCTTCAACTTACTATCGTCCCGTTCCTCTCGAGCCTCTTCCTTCTATCTCTCCAAAACTCGTATCTCTCCTTAAGAACTCTAATCCTATCACACTTTGGGTCAATCTGTATGGTTCTGAACTAAATCTCTTAAACCAACGACTCAACATTAGTCTTCTGATCAGATCCACCAGTTTGATTTGACTAAACACGTCCTTGGTTAGGCATCGGACGCTAATAAACTCTTAAATCTCCAATTTGAACAACCCAACTGCATTGATATGCACAATCAAATTCACATATACGTTGGCTTCCACTTAATCATCCATAAGTTAAGCTTCCCTTCCTTTCTGACTTGGTCTTATATTTGGGCTTCCCCGATTGAAACCTAATTCAAGTCCTCAATTTCCTAATGAAGCACGTCAAGGTTTTCTTCCATCGAAGTTTCTCTTAGCCATTTCTCTAGATCGCATCTATGTACGAACTTGTTAATGTCAGTTAGATCGAATACCGTCTAAAATTCTTCCAACCCCTGGGTTGTAGCCCAAACTCCTTCGTAATTCATCGACTTTGCCCGTAGTTAGAACGCACGTCAGCTCAAATTGAATGCCTGCAATTTCATCAAATTTCTGGGCTGTAACCAGAACTTCAACATAATTCTATCGACTCAGTCTACAGTCGGGATGCACACCAACTGACTTTCTACGTTAACCTCCTAACCGCATTCCTTACTTTCAATTGGCCTAAACACATTCTCACTTACGCATCAAATCTTACCAATTTCCCAAGTCCTTAACCAAACAATCTCTACCTATGTATTAGACACCTAATGAGCCGAGCACGCGTTGGTCTATATTTAATCACCACAAAACGTTAAGCCTCTAACTTATCAATTGGTCTCTACTAACGATTATCTCTATCCTCAATCCTCGAAATAACTTCAACTTCCCAACATCATCTGGGTTGACTAACGTTCAAGGACTCCTAACAACACCCAAGTTGCAATCCAAACTCCCCTTTATTTTAACTTCAATTCCTCAAATTGAGTTCCTTTAGTTTCTATCTTTCTTAATCTCGTGTTTATCGAATATGTACCTAACCACTTCACGCCCTCAAAGCCTTTTCAATTTACTTATTCCAACGCTAAATCTCAATTGCACTACAACCTTATCCACCTATCGGGTATAACAATTTCTACTTACATCGGAGCTGTAAGCAAAACTCATGTATAATTTTGTTGACCCTTACCTTAGTCACTATTACGGCCAGCTAAGTCCATACTTCCCTAGCAATGTTCCCACAAAACTTCTCCGTCAACAGTATCCAAATTGTACACTTACTTGGACACCTTGCGGGTCTTAATAAAAATTCTCAACTAAAATTTAAATTGCTAAATTTCACAAACCATCTCATCGAGATTACTCCGAGGTCTCGACGAGTCCATCTGGGGATAAAGTTACTACTAGCTTAGGATTCTGGTCCCTTTGTAACTAAGATGTTAGGAACATTACATTCTCTTCTAAGCTACCTCAATGAATTCTATCACTATGTCCTTAACTAATTTTCTCATACTATACACATTACGCTAATTTGTTTAGCTCAATTCCTTGTTAACTCCAAGTACAATTAAATCCCCAGGTTTTGCCATAGACTCACTCCAACTATTTATTCTAACCTTATATCACCCATGTGTCTGTCGGTCTCGACCAGACAAACACCAGTCTTAAGTTTACTTAAGTGGGTTTATTGCACTCCCTTGTCCTTCCTATTCTATAAACCGCAAATTTCACAAATCGATCAGCACTAACCACTGAGTTAAACTTCTAATCTTAACCCTTCATTAAATCTATTAATCCCTCGCACTTATCTAAAAAGGTCGCACGTGAACTTATCTCAAGTTACTCAATGGTCTATATCTTTCCGTTCCTCCTAGTCGGGTTCTAATTATTCCACTTGGCTCCTGTACAACAACTCATCCAACGACCCGCTCGTTTGAAAACTTGTTGTAAATAAGTTTACACCTGTAATCCAAGTCTCCTTAAGTTCTCAAATCTTACCTTTTCTATTTTCAAATAATTTGAAACATCTCATCATTAAGGCTACCCCATATAGTTCCTCGAACACTGATGTTTCTACCTTCATACTGGAGGTAAGCCTCAAGCTATGATCTTTGACTTGAACTGTATTTACTTTTCAAGTCAATAAAACAAAATTTACAACTTCTTACTTCGTCGCTTACAAGTGATACCTAGTCTCGTCGACTTGCTGCTCTCCTTAACGCTGCACACGTCACACTTAGCCTCGAATCATGACCTTTCATTTTAAGGTGTTAACCCATTTTTGATTAACTAAGGCACTTGAGTTTCTAAGATAACCCAACCCTTATGCTTTAGACTCACGTTCTTGGGTCAGGTGATACCAATGGCGTTACATGTCTACATTTTATTCGTCCTTTAATGCCCTCAAAATTTACCAACGTTCTAACTCCGAGTTGATCCATTTATTTTTCTTCATGAGCATTGGCTGGTACGGATGCGCCTAAGCTGTGCCTAAATCTCTCGTCCGTAATTTAGCATTGACCAATTACATTCCCTAACGTTTCTAAGTAAAATCGATCCTCCTTCGAATATCCTCTTCATCTAATTACCTCAACCTCATGCGGATCTAAATTATGCGAGTTCTTATTAGGTTCTCTATTCACCTAGACGTACTATTATACTTTGACAATCTAGGGTATTCCTCAATAAATCTTATATCTAAGCTTCAAATTTCTCTATGAAACGTTTTATTCTAAAGCTTTGAGGGTTTGTCAACTAGGGTCAGTTTCTATCTCTTTAAATCTTACAAATTGTAAGTTGTATCCTTCTTACGGTAACTCAATTCTAAGTGTGCAACTTCCTGTGGTTAGGTCAGGTTAATTCCACTACCACATAACTCTCTTTCTATAAGGCCTATATGGTCTTGCATCTACTTACTGCTTTATCATCGAGGTTCACTTAAGAACTCTTTTTACTCACCTTCTACTATTCTCTTACCTCTCTATTTTTAAACCTACTCCTATTTGTTACCCGGCTATTACTTTCGAACTCTTACTCTATACTACATCTCCATTCTAGTATTCTTCATTCTATTAATTAATGAAGTAAAACTCTACTTGAAACAGCTGAAGGTTGGGCAGTTTCCTCTTCTCCAGTCAAGGCAAGCATCCCTAGCGTAACATCTTTCTGATTTCTGCCCCGTTGGTATCTACCTGGTTGATCTCGGCCCAGCTTCGGGCAATCCTTGACGAAATGGCCATTCACTCCACATCGAAAGCACTTATCTGTGCCTAATCTACAATTGCCATAGTGTTCCTTCTGGCATTTAGGACACAAAGGTCCCCGAGAAGTTCGTCGTATGCGTTTTCGTCGGCTTTGTTTGATTTCCTCCTCACCTATCCTCTTCGTATTGTGGTTATTGGGAGTGACCACCCCATGGGTCCTTGAGTCTTCTCGGTTTGCCATTATCTCGAGCTGACGACATTGCCTAGCTATAAGCTAAGCTTGTCGGTCCATATGCTGGGCCTGACGGTCCAGCAATTTTGTAAGAATGTCCAAAGCCTCGTCTCTAGGATCTTTTCCTCGAACCATTTTATAACTCCTATAAAAGTTAAAACAAATACTCCTGAGAAATCAAAATTAAACAAAACCTTAAACATACTTACAGTTGATGAAGGATGTCCGCGTAGTGGCTGTGCAGTCGAGGAGTCTACAGAACCGTTTTTAAAACCCAGTGGCTCTAATACCACAAGTTGTGACGACCTTAACACTGTACACGATTTTCCCGTACTATTTTTTTTTTATACTTATAAGTTTGCAACGATTAAGCGGAATTTAACTCGGAACCAAATTTTTAAAAACATTCGAATCTAATTTGAAAACCACTTAATAAAACTTTAAAACAATTTAAGAAAACATAGTTAAAACATTTATTTAAAACAATAAAACTTAAGAAAACATAATCGGCCAGCGAAAAGTGGGGCAAAAAGGGAACAGGCGCCCCTTTTAGCAAGGGCGATCGATCGTCCAAAACAGGCGATCGATCCTTGCATGGCGAACGATCGCCCTTCGGCGATCGTGTCCAGCGAACGATCGCTCTTCGGCGATCGCTTGCCTGCCCAGCGATCGCCACTCTTGGCGATCGCGCAACAGAGGGAGGGGCGATCGATCCCCTCCTTAGGCGATCGATCGCCACTCTCCTTGGAATTTCAATTCCAGGGAGTTCCTCCTCCCCTTTTCCTTTTCTCTTCCACCTCCATTCTTTCTTTCCCTTTCCCATGCATTCAAATACACATGACCTTCATCAAAACTTTAACATACTCTACTCCATAAACACGTAATAAACAATCACTCAAATCACACCCGATTCACCCAAAATAAGCGACTCGAAACGCAATTGAAAACTAAGTACATTTTCATGAAAACGAATTGCATGGATATGTTTAAAAACCAAACATATCCCTATTACCAAACATTTTACAAAACAAGTTTCTAAAACGTTTAAAAACTTCAGAACATAAACCTATCAACTAATCAGAACCAAACATCCTAATATGTTCCACTATACAATTTTTCCTACGATCTAACTATCGTGTCCCAAAATACCTTTTTCATCACTCCCCACAGGTCAAAAGGAGCATCGACTACCCAACGCACTCCCATGGGCCATCCTCCTTCAACTGCATCATTCCTCGGGTGGAGGGGTCTCGTCCTCACCTATGTCAAGATCACCTACACGATAAAGACACCTATGAGATAAAAAATCTCAGCAAGCTCTACGTAAATGCTAATGCATGATCATGTATGCTCAATGCTATGAAAATCGTCCATGTCAATGCATATATCAGTACGTGTCAGTCTATGGTTATCGGAAACGCTCGACAGATGGATAGGGCACGTCCAGCGGTTAGACAACCCACACCATCTGAAGGGAGGAAAACCCGCTCACCACGGAATGCCAGGTCTAAACCTCATCCCCGATAACCCCATGTCATGGTTGTTTACTGTGATACTTTACTTGCCTTTACAATGCATGTTCTTTTCATGAAATCCGTGCGTAAATTCATTTTCATGATATTTTTTTTAAAACAATGATGCATGAAAAGTTCAATATAAACATACAAGAAGAGTATACCATTAAAACTTGACAAATACCATCAAAACAATTAACCTATACAACAACTGAACCTAAACTACCCAACCAAAGCAATTTAAACAAACACGTCACACAAAACTTCTCGAGACGACTTCGACATATGGTGTAGGCCTATCGGCCAGAGTAAGTCACGAGAACTTACCTATCGTCCGTAGCACACCGAGCTCCTCACCTCGAGCTTGATCACCTAAATCAATTCATAGTATTCTTTGTTAAAACCGAGCTTAAACATAAAATTCCAGAAATTTACGAAACTCCTAACTAAAGAAAATTTCCTAAAACTCTGATTAACTTCACTTGGGCATTTCATCGAGCAATTTACGCTCACCAATTACAAAGCTCCATTAATGGAGGTTTCTAGAGCTCCAAAACCAATTTTTCAATTAAACGCTTAATACACCCAACCAATCCATCCAATAATGCGCAACAATCATAATAAAGCGATAAATAACATATTCTAACAAAACCCAGCTATTTCTACGAAATTCCTACGTAACCCTAAACATTTAAATCTCTAAAAGTCGAGAACTAAAACTGGAAAATGCTAGAGACTTACCTAGAATTGCGAGGGGAAGAGAAAACGTGTAGAACGTTTGATGATCGGAGAGAAATCGGTGGAGAAACGGAGGAGAACCGCCGTTGGAAGCTTGGTTGCCAGAGAGAGGGGAAGCAAATTCCTCTCTGGAATTTGCCAAGTGAGGGAGAAGAAGGGCTTTGCCACTTTTTAATTAATTAAATTGTAAAAAAGACAAGTTTGCCCCTCCATTGAACTTTTCGTTTATCATATTATTCGTCTATCGATTCGGTTTCTCTAAATTTTTCTTATTTTACCAATAATTCCAACTTATTCCTAGGGCTCTAATAAAACTTTCTGTTTATCAAACGGGTTTATTTTGCTATTTCTACGAATTAAATTGCTACAAGGGCAAAAACGAAAACTTTACCGTTACACCTTCGATTTGGATTTCAAAAATTCTCATCTTTCCCTTAAAATTCCTATAAATCATAAGGGTTCCATTAAAGGTCTCGATTTGTAAAACGGACGTATTTCAATTATTTACGAAATTACCTCTTATAGCGGAAACCGAACACTTGGGCGTTATACTGTCAATTTGGATTTCTGAAATTTTCTTATTCTTTTAAAAATTCTCGTTAATTACTAGGACTCTAACGAAACTTCCCGTTCGTAAAACGGGCTTAATTTGACATATTTACGAAAATGCCAATCATATGTGGAAAATTGAAAACCCGTCGAAAATCGGGTGTTACACTACTATTCTGGAGAAAATAAAGGAAGCTCAGACGAATGATGACGAGTGTAACAAGTGCAAGTTAAGCGTGGATTCTACGGACAAATCAGATTTTAACTATTCTGCTGATGGAATCCTTAAGTTTAGAAATAGAAGGTTTGTTCCTGCCAATAAAGAACATCGAGATGAGATTCTTTCCGAGGCACATTCTTCCAGATTCTCTGTTCACCCTGGGAGCACAAAGATGTACAAGGATCTTAAACAGCATTATTGGTGGCCAAGTATGAAAAGGTGTGTGGTAGACTATGTACGGTCATGTTTGTGTTGTCAACAGATAAAAGCTGAGCATCAGTGACCCTCAGGAACATTGCAACCTTTACTAGTTCCTGAATGGAAATGGGAACAAATAACGATGGACTTTGTTGTGGGATTGCCTAGAACAGCAAAGGGACATGATGCAATCTAGGTGATAGTTGATCGATTAACTAAATCTGCCCACTTTCTGCCGATGAGAATGACTTACTTGATGGATCAGCTTGCCGAATTATATGTGCAAGAGATTGTTAGGTTACATGGAGTTCCAGGTACCATAGTGTCAGATCAGGATTCTAGATTCACATCTAAGTTTTGGGAAAGTTTGCACAAGGCTATGGGAACACACCTTAGTTTTAGCACAGCTTCTCATCCTCAAACAGACGGACAATCCGAGAGAACTATTCAGACCTTAGAAGATATGCTCTGTGCATGCATATTAGATTTTCAAGGATCTTGGAGTAAATATTTATCATTGGTGGAGTTTTCATATAATAACAGTTTTCAGACAACTATCGGTATGAAACCGTATGAAGCACTGTATGGACGAAAGTGCGGATCTCCTTTATATTGGGATGAAGTTGGTGAAGCACGGTTGCTTGGTCCTGATATTGTGCAACAAACGGTTGAGAAGGTTTCCCTCATCCGCCAGAGGATCTTAACAGCTCAAGGCCGACAGAAAAGCTATGCTGATAGAAGACGCAGAGAATTAGAGTTTGAAGTAGGTGATGAAGTTTTTCTAAAGGTATCACCATTCAAAGGAGTTGTGAGATTTGGGAAGAGAGGTAAGTTGAATCCTAGATTCATTGGACCGTTCACTATTCTGAAGAGAATTAGGAGAGCAGCCTATCAATTGCAGCTACCGGCTTCTATGGAGGGGATACATAGTGTGTTCCATGTTTCTATGTCGAAGAAGTGCATAAGGGATCCATATTAAAATGTGGAACAGCAGAATATTGAAATTCATCCTACTCTTGTTTACGAGGAGAAACCAGTAAGGATCTTAGACTATGCAGTAAAGGTATTGCCCAATAAAGAGGTTCCACTAGTGAAAGTCTTATGGCATAACCAGAACATAGAGGAGACAACCTGGGAGTGCCAGCAAGACATGATGGACCAATATCCAGAATTATTCAGGTACTGAATTTTGAGGACAAAATTCTTTTAAGGAGGGTAGATTGTAACACCTGGTTCCATTTTAATCGAATTATTTTACCAATGTGTGATGTACATTATTGGGTTGAAATTGGGAGAAATTAGTGATTAGGTTAATGAATGACTAGGAAATGGCAAAATTGAAATTTGGGGATTTAATAGTGGATAACCTATTTAAGGGAAGAGGATTTGTTATTAATGCATAGTAGCTGCCACTGTTTTTTATATCCCTTTCAGCTCTCGTTTCAGCAGAGTGTTTTAAGAGATTCTCCCTCTGATTTCTCCAGTCTAGGTGAGTTTCTCCTCGATCTTTCTTCTTGCTGATGATTTAGGATGGATATAGAGAATACATTTGTTGATTTGCTTACAGAAGAATGTGAGTTTTGAGAAATACTGTAAGTGAGAGTTAGTCTCGGTTTTGTAGTGAATCAGGAATGCACTATGAACAGAGCTCCCAAACTAGTTTCCTTAGATTTTTAGATGGTTTAGAATGAAGTTTAGTGAAAGTTTAATGTATGCTCTGTCTATGGTTTTAGGTTTGAGCAAAACCCGAAGTAATTTGCAATCGAGCTTGTCCAGGAAGCCAGGCAAGTGAAGTATGCTTGTGTATTCGGGCCTACATCACAAAACAATAGGGTTATGTTTGCTTGAATGTGTTTGTCTTTCATGCATCATATTTTAAAAGTATGCGAAAGTGAATTTACATGAAATAGCATGGTAAGGAATGAACAGACAGTAACAGAAAAGCTATTAAGGGAACTAATTCGCCCCTTAACTTATGAAGGGATTTATACTTTGGGAGAAGTGATCCAACTCCCAATTTCACAGGAGGATCTGAACAGTTGTTAAGGGAACTAATCTGCCCCTTAATCGAGAGAGAGGATGTATGACTTTGGGAGGAGTGATGCAACTCCTAATTTCATAGGGGGATCAGATCAGAAACGAATGTATATGCAACTGTGATTAGAAAGTAGAAACTGCATGTTTAAGAATTTATGTTTCAGCATTCCATTTCGTTACTACTTTACTTAGTTAGCATTAGGCTAATAGATGAGTTTTGTGATGTAGGTGAAGAAGTGACAGCAGGTGTGTTCTCTGAGTTTGCTGAGAACTAGGCAGGTTGGAGGAGTGCATTCATGTATCGATCTGGCAACTGACGGGGCGGTTTAACTGGTGTCAGTAGATGAGAAGGTTCGGTGAACCATGATTCAATTTAAGTATGTTGAGAGTTTTTATGACAATGGTAGTTTTGATGTTTTGAATACAATCTGAGATTTTCTGATAATGATACTCTGTTGGTTTAATAGTGGTTTTTACCAAATTTTGGAGTAATATACGGATTGAGTAGTTTTGAACGTTCTAATTTTATAATAAAATGCTCAAGTTCTTTTGGTAGTCGGAGTTTCCTTTGATTAGAGTGAAATTGTTGCTATGCTGTTTTGTAGAGTATATTGTCTATCGGTGGATTTAGTCCATCGGTAGAAGTTGAGTATTTTTGTCGATCGGCAGATGTGTATAATAAGTTTTGTCGTTTTGTGACCGGTATGAGTTAGATGAATGAATCATCCGGCTGACGTCATCGGAAGATGTCTTCGGTATAAGTCTTTAGTGGTTCTGTCGTCTAGTAATCGGAAGATGTGAGAAGAAGTCTTTTTGTCGTCTTGCGATCGGGTGATGTGGAGTATTTCATCTATCGGTAGAAGTAGGAAGTAATTTGTCGTTTTGCGATCGGTAGATGTAAATTTGAGAATTTTGTCGTTTAATGACCGGATGATGTGCCCTGTTTTGTTTGTGATTAAAAGACTTTCTATCGTCGTTTAGTGACCGGACGACGTGATCGGTTTTCTCTTTCTCTTTCAACCAACTTTCTTGAATATTTTAATTATTTAATAAAGATTGTTTTTATACGATGATTTTTCGCTGCAAGTTTTAACGTTTTAAGAGTCAAACATTGACCATTGAATAAAACTTTAAACTTTTTACAAAGTCTCATAGTTCGGTTTAGCATCTTGAGTAACGAATCGGGTTCAGATAACTCGGGGCATTACACTTTGTGATGTAGACCGGCGGGTCAACGCATAAAACATCACTTACCTCGAGTCCTTAGTACGTAGACTTTTGCTCGCGATAGGCATACTTTACCTTTGAATTAACATACCCATAGAGTTACACGTATTAGTGAAAGAAAGTGAGGGAAAGAATCATAATCAAAGGATTTCCATGGAGAACCCCTAATAATAACGAAAATCCTAACCGTTTCTCTTAAGCATGTAAACTCATGTGTTTACTTGTTTCAGGGTGAAACTTAATTAGGCTTATGCTTACGTTAGAAATTCTACAGAAACAAGGAGGCTGCTCGCGAGTTCCGAATGAAATAAGGCCTAGGTTTAATGTGCATAAATTGGTACAAAATTGGCGTTTAAATAGAATCAGATAAAACTAAAAAATTATGGTAAATAACCAAAAATATCCCTAAATGTAACGCCCCGAGTCTCCACGACCCGATTCGCTACAGGGACTACTCTGGCTAACACGACTCTCTCAACTATCTCATTCGCTTAAACTTCCAACGCTGGAAATACCTTCTAATAAAACTCACGCAGCGAAATTATAACTAACCTCCCGAAGTTCTCTTATGTCTTACCTAGCTGCCTAGACTCACTAATTTTCCTTAATCCCAACCGTTAGACTTCACGGCATCCTCCCTAAAAATTTCTGCAGAGTAACGCCTGAAAATGGCGCCCCAAAAATGCCAAGTACCTGAATAAAATTCAATCCTCAACCAAATCTAGAATATTCCTACTCATCTAACCAACATACAAAATCTCTAGACAATCATCATATCAGCAAGAAAGACTGTGCCACCCACCCAAAATGAAGAAAATCCATAGTATAGGGTGACACATCACTCTTAACTATGACTATATACAACGAATACACAATACCCACACACACAAAAAAAAAACAAAAGAAGTCCTACTCCCTATCAACATCGTGCCACGGCTCTTTGGGTCGGGTCGCCCTAACACTGCCATCAGCCAGGGCCTTGGTAGCACGTCACCAACTGTCATCTACTCCTGGTCAGGCTCTCACTACTCACCCTCCCTCTCAACAGTACCTACACCACATAACACATTGTAAGCTCAGAGCTTAGAAAGTAGAGCGCTGAAAAATAAACATGAAGCATGAAAACTGGTTATGCAATCTTAACACATGCACGTCTCTACACACGTTGTTATCACCTAACCACATCGCATCTCACTGAGGTTTTGAATGCAACCGCACCTGGTAGTCGGTCCGTACACCGCACTATTTACCAGCACGTCGCCGCCGTCCTGGTTCCTCAAGGCACGGGGCCAATGAGTCACACCCAAACCCCCTGCCTTGACTCGAAATGCAACCACCTCAGACAGTCGGTCGATACACCATGCTGCCATCGGCACGTCGCCACCGCTCCAGCTAGTCCTGGAAGCGGGGCTAACAAGTCACACTCCAGCCACTATCTTGACTTGAAATGCAACTGACCGAGACAGTCGGTCGATACACCGCGCTGCTATCAGCACGTCGCCACTGCTCCAGCTCATCCTGGAAGCGGGGCCCACAAGTCATACTCTAGCCACTGTCTCGACTCGAAATGCAACCGCCTGAGACAGTCGGTCGATACACCGCACTGCCATCAGCACATCGCCACCGCTCCAGCTCGTCCCGGAAGCAGGGCCCACCAGTCACACTCTAGCCACTGTCACAACTTGAAATGCAACAGCCCGAGACAGTCGGTCGATACACCGCGCTGCCATCAGCACATCGCCACCACTCCAGCTCATCTTGGAAGTGGGGCTGTAACACCCGGATTTTTCGGGTTTCCGCTCGCAGGGGTACTTTTGTAACACCCGAGTTTTTCGGGTTTCCGCTCCAAAGCTATTTTCGTAAATAAGTAAATTAGGTCCGTTTTGCGGGCGGATAGTTTTATTAGGACCCTAGAAATTTATGGGGATTTGTAGAAGAATAAGTGAAATTTTAGAAACCCAAATCGAGAAGAGTAATGCTAGAGTTCCCGTTTTAGCCTTTTAGTATATTAATTTGTAAAAATAGTAAATCAAGTCTGTTTTACAAAAAAAAAGTGTTAATAGGGTCCTAACGATTAATGTGAATTTGTGGAGATATACGGGATTTAACGGGATTTACGGGAGGGTAAAACGGTAAATGAGGATTAAGTAATGGTTAGTTTTATAGTTATTATTATTATTATTATTATTATTATTATTGTTTTAAAAAAAAATAAAACCAAAACGACAGAATGGCCGAAGCCATTCTGTCGTTCGACGCCGAGCTCCGCGAGCGAAGAACAGGGGAGAACGGCGACTCTCCTCCTCCGACGCCGGCTATTTCTCGCCGTTTTCAGGCCAGACGACGGCGGCGCTTCCAGGGCCGCCATTTCCGACCGTCTTCGCGTGAAACCCGACCGGTATGGCTCGTTTTTCTCCTCCTTTTGGTTCGGTTTAGGGCTGTGCGTGACGAGCTCGATTGAGCTCCGATCACCGGCCGTTTTTGGTTGCTTTCAGCGTCAAATGGCCGAGCTTAACGCCGGCTTTGGTTGCCTGGCCGTGTTGAGCTAAATGTGAGCGAAATTCAGTGAGGCCGAATTAGGGCTTAGGGTTTTCTTAATTGGAAACTTCGATTTTTGGTTAGATTATTCTAATTGAGGGTAGATGTGGTCGATTGGTGATGAAATAGGTGGAATTTGATGAAAAATTGGAAAAGAGAAATTTTGGGAAAAAGGGGCAGTTCGGGTTTTGCCCTTTTTGACCTATTTCCGGTCATTTGTTTTAAAATTTCTTTTGGCAGATTAAAATAGGTTATTAGAGGAGTACGTGGCCGCTGGAATCGTTCGATTCTTATAACCGACGCGAAAGTTACGCGCGTTTGAAGTTTTAGGTCGGTTTTTACCGAACCCAAATTAGTGGCCCATTTAATTAGGTTTTAGTTGGATTTGACTAGAGACTTAGTTTAAGTTCAGAGTTCGTTTATTTAGGATCAGTTTTAATGCCTTAATTGTGAAATGCTTTAGGTGGAGACGATCTTTGGACGGTGCTCGGCTTACTACGGACGCCAGGTAAGTGGATGTTAGGTTTCCGGCCCTTAAGGCCCTACATCGTGTCAACGCTAGGCTTTTCTGTTTTGATGATGATTTTCTGATTGTGGGGCTTAATGAGTCGGGTAGCCTAGGATGTTAGCTATTAGTTGTTTGTAAAGTTTGTCAAAAGTAATGTATGTCTATGTATGTTGTGAATTGTTTGATGATATGTCTTGATGATATGTTGTACGTAGATTACCTCATGCATCATGTTTTAGAAAAAGTACGAAAATGTTTTAGCATATGTTTTCACGATTTGAACGTAGAAACGACAACGATGTAAAATGAAAATGTAAAGTGTCTGAGGGAAGTGGTTCACCCTTCAGATGTAAATTGTGGAACGTCCAGAAAACGTATGATATCTGAGGGAAGTGGTTCACCCTTCAGATAAAGATTTATATGTGGAACGTCTATAGATGGAGAAACTAATCCGCCCTCCATTGGTAGAGGATTACATGTATGTACGATGGAAATGAAATGAATATGTATGATGAAACGAAATGAAATGAATATGTATGACGAAACGAAACGAAATGAATATGAACGATGAAACGAAACGAAATGATTATGTACGATGAAACTATAGAAACTGCATATGTTAAGTAAAATGTTTTAAATTCATATAGTGCATCCCCTTACTAAGCATTAGGCTTACTGTTTATGTTGCATGATGTAGGTGACAGGTGTGAACTCGATGACAAAGAATAGGTGGTCGACGCATGGTGCTCGTGGCGACGGGGTGTGTTTTTGTTTGGCTAGATGATCCGATGGTGTGCCCCGAACTGTTTTGGTGGCGAATGGATGTGAGTTAGTTTTGTTGGTTAGAAAGGTGATGGATTTTAGGGTGTATATTTAAGTTTAATATTCAGGAAATTTTATAGTGGATATAGGTTTGAAGTAGTACTATTTTGAATGATTTGTTAATGTATGTCCTTGGTGATGTTTTAGGGAATTTAGTGCTTATGCTCGATGTATGTTTTGAGGATTTGATTCGGTTTTGTTTGTGAAAGCATCAAAGTGTTTAAGTATGTAGATTGAATGTTTTGATAGAAAGATGTACGAATAGTCGAGTTTTGATGTATATGTAGTGGTAGTAGATTGTTTAGAATGTAGAGTCTTAATTTTAGAAATATACTGGAACTGCTTGGGTTATTTTTAACAGGTAAGGATAAGCTCGATTTTTAGAGCGATCCATGCAGTTCGTTTTCTTGAATTTGTCTGAAATTGTAGGTTATATTAGTGTCATGTTTTGATGATCGAGGAATGAGTGATTTTAAGGGATTTCAACAATCCGAGACTTCAATTTAATGGTTTAGAAGTCGAAACGTTATGAGTGATATAAAAAGAAAAATTTACGTGGTTACGAGAGTTTAAAGTTAAGGTTACGTTAGGGTTAGTTTGTTTAAGGGTTTTGGGTTATGTTTAAAGTAAAAATGAAAAAGTTTATGCGAAAAATACGAGGGCTTAGGTAATGATTATGTCACGGCAAGTCCGTGGCAGCCCTGATCGGGTTGGGGTCGTCACAACTTTCGTAAATGAGCAAATTAAGATTTATTTCTTGAGAGGGATGTTTCACTAGAATCCTAGAAATTAATTATGTGGGTTTGAGAGATAAAGAAAAGTTTCAGGAATTTGAATTATTAATGTCCGAGTTTCCGACTTTTCGCTATATAGTTTTGTATTAGTAAAAATAGTAAATTAAATCCGTTTTACGAACGGAGAGTTTCGTTAGAGCCCTAGGAATAAGTTGGAATATTTGGAGGAATAAAGGAGTTTCGGAGAAACTAAATGGGTAGACGAAATAATGGTTTAAGTTAAGAAATTAAGTGAGGGTAAAATAGTAATTTAGAAAATCAAAAACTTTAATTAAATAGGGTTTTCTCTCTCCCTCCCCCCCTCACTTTTCCTCTCCCTCACGCGAGCCTCCCCTTTTCCTTCTCCCTTGGCAATTTTCTCCTCTTCTCCATCGCCATCTCCAACGTCGATCTACTCCTCCATTTTAGGCGATTTCTCCTTCAAGTTTCTTCGACAAAACAACGTGCTAAGTAAGTTCTACACTCTAGACAAATTTATTTATGGTGTTAGGGTTTATTTCGAGTTAGGGTTTGTGAAGAAATTTGGGGGTTTTTGTTAGAAATCTTTAGGGTTGTTGATTTGTTACTCTTTGATGATGTATTGGTAATTATTGAGGTTGTTGGAGTAGATTAATGGTGTTGGGTAAAGTTTAATGTAAAGAGTTGGTTGTTGGAGGTTGGGAAACACCATTAATGGAGTTTTGAAGCAAGTGAGCACCACATGCTCGATGAAATGCCTAAATGGAGAAGATAGAAGTTTTAGGAGAAATTGCTTTGGCTAGAGACTTAGTATAAGTTTGGAAGTTTTTTATTTAGTATCGATTTTAATGATGGATTTTTGGACGGTGCTCGGCTAGCTACGGACGCCAGGTAAGTGGGTGCTAGGTTTCCGGCCCTTAAGGCCCTACATCGTGTCAACGTTAGGTTTTTGTATTTTGATGATGATTTTCTGATGTGGGGTTTACTGAGTCGGGTAGTATAGGATATTAACTGTTAGTTGTTGTTAAGTTCGTTATGTGTAAAGCATGTCCATGTACGTTTTGAACTGTTTGATGATATGTCTCGATGATATGTTGTACGTAGATTTCCTCATGCATCATGTTTTAGAAAAAGGTACGAAAATGTTTTTGCACATGTTTTCACGATTTGAAAGTAGAAACGACAACGATGTAAAACGAAAATGTATAGTGTCTGAGGGAAGTGGTTCACCCTTCAGATGTAAATTGTGGAACGTCCAGAAAATGTATGATATCTGAGGGAAGTGGTTCACCCTTCAGATAAAGATTTATATGTGGAACGTCTAGAGATGGAGAAACTAATCCGCCCTCCATTGGTAGAGGATTACATGTATGTACGGTGAAACGAGACGAAACGATTATCAACGATGAAACGAAACGAAATGATTATGTACGATGAAACTGTAGAAACTGCATATGTTAAGTAAAATGTCTTAAATTCATATAGTGCATTCCCTTGCTAAGCATTAGGCTTAATGTATATGTTGTATGATGTAGGTGACAGGTGTGAACTCGATGACAAAGAATAGGTGGTCGACGGATGGTGCTCGTGGCGACGGGGTGTGTTTTGGCAAGGTTCGATTACCACGGTTATGCTCCGAGCGATTTTGGGTAATTAATGTGAACTTGTTTTAATGTTAAAAATGTGAGGGATTTTAGTATATGTGGAGAAATTTGATATTTAGGAATTGTATATAGGGTGTGGGCTTGGAGTTGAGTCGTTTCGAATGTTTTGGTGACGTGTTCGTTTTGGAAATGTTTTAAGGAAATTCTACTTTTATTATTAATGTTTGTCTTGAGGATTAGTTTGAGTAATGTTTGATGATTTTAGGTGATTTATGACGGCATGGATATGCACGATTTTTAGGGCGATCCACGCAATCCGTTTCCACAAAATTTTAGTATGTCTTCATGTATGATATAGAGTTGTTTATTTGGGTGATGTTTGAATAGAAGAGTGATTGTTGAGGAGAAGTTGTAGAGTGTTTTGTGTTGTTAAATGTGGTGCACAGGGCGTAGGAAGAATGAAAGAAGGAAGAAGGAAAGAAGAAATAGGGGGAGGAAGAACTGCGCTCTCTGGAGGAATTCCAGAGAGCGTGGCGATTGCTCGCCTCTTCCTCTGCCTGGCAAGTGATTGCCAGGCCAGGGAACAATCGCCAGGAGGCGATTGCTCGCTAGGAGCAATCGCCACCTCTTCTGGCGATTTATAAAAAAAAAAAAATGTTTTTAAAATAAATTGTTTTCTTTTATTAATTAATTGTTTTAATTGTTTAAGTTTATTGTTTTAGTAATTGTTCTAAATGACTTACTAAACGAACTCCGATTTCTATTTCGATTTCGGCTCCGATTTAGATTTCGCTTTATGTACAGTTAAAGTAAAAGATTTAAAAAAAAATATATATATATATATATATATAAAGGGTACGGGTAAGGGTCGTCACAAATATGGTATTAGAGAGACGGAGTTTTAAAAGCGAATTTTGTGAAATGCTTGCCAAAACACACCGCCGCATGAGGACTCTCCATCGACTGTAAGTATTTAAGTTTAAGTCTGATTCATAGATGTTTATATTGTTTTGTTTTGTGTTTGTATTGTGTCTAGGAACAAGAAAATGCCGAAAGCACCTAGACAACCTGAGGAATATCTTATTAGCCGGCTTATAGACATAGTGCACCAACAATCGGAACAAATAGAGATTTTACTCAACCGAAAAAGAAATGATCACGGACAAGGTAGTACCTCATGGAACCATGATAGAGAACAAAATAGGCAATTCCGACCTCCAATATTCGATGAATGTGCTATGGATCCGATCCAGGTTGAGAGGTCCCTGAGTGATTGTCAGCTACTCCTAGTCGATGAGAGGCCACAACCAGTGAGGGGCATTAAGAGGCCCAATGATATGCCATTGTGCAGGACAAAAGCAAACGACCCCGTGGAGCTCGTCAAGCTCCTTTGTGCCCTACATGCCGGAAGAGTCATTTCGGGGAATGTAGACTACATTCAGATCGATGTTTTAGGTGCGATAGAAGGGGTCACAAGGCCATAGATTGTCTAGGACCAAACAAGAAGTCGCCGGGTTGTCCTTCGAGGATAACTGCTATTACCGATGAAGGGGAGACTGCCCAACCATTGGTGGTTCCAGGTATAATTCTATTTCAGTAATTTATAGATTGGGGTTGTGGTTAAGCGTTACAATTAAATGGCGGCATTGGTATGATAGATAGGAGTAGGTTTAGAAATATAAAGGTTAGAGAATATAGGGAGTAAGGAATGTGTTGCTTACTTTTGCATAGATAGTGCGATTGATCGATACGAAGTTTAGGATGTGTAATCAGGGTGGTTACATAGGAGTATTCGTATTGACCAATCTTGGGGAGGGAAATATTGAGATCTAAGTGAGGTTGGTAAGTTAATAGATTTAGAGACGTTAGAAAATAGGGAATCTTATGTAAGGTGGTATTTAAGTTATATGACTTAGACTTTCGCTAGGAGGTGTGTACCACTTTAGAAGGTTAGTCGATAATGAGGGATTGGCTTCTCTTTTTGATGTGAGAGGTTTACAACCAACGCGATAGGGGAGAAAACTTAGTTAAGTTAAGAGTGGTCTGTAAGTAATAGACGCGTTAAGTCGTGAGTGCATGTTGTTCGAAGAGTATGGGGCAAGTAGATGAGAGTTAGAGTTAAACTTATGGATTTAGATGTGTCAGTAAATTTGAGAGGAATTTGGCACCCTGCAGTAAAGGTCATGATTTGAGGTTTAGTGTAGTGTCAAGCGGAATAGTGGTTCGACAGAGTGGGTACCAATTAGGAAAAGTAACGAGTAGAAGATTTCAAACTCTTGGTTTAGAAAGATAAGAGACAAGTAGTAAGTCTAAAGTTGATGCAGTTCGAGTTAAACACCGTAACCCGTGACTTACCTCCGAGATGGAAGTAGGAACTTGAATATTTAAAGGACCCGAGAGGTAGATCATAATGAAGAGTCATTCCCAGATTTTGGAAAAAGGATTGACTGGAAAGTTTAAGTGGTGACCAATAAGTGGAACTCGAAGTGCCTATGAGTGATCGAACGATAGAGCGTGAAGCTGGAAAAGTTTAGAACTCTGAGGCTGTAGAAATAGTCATTACTCAATAGGTGATTAAAGCCATAGAGCAGTCAAATTTAGCGCCTATGTAGTAATTGAGGGAAATCTGGAAAATGACAATTACGTGAGTTAGAAAACTTGGCCTATAAGGAATTAAGCGAAGGCCGATTCGTGTGAGAATTTAAGGAAGTAAACTCGATCACTTTGTTATTAGTCTGGAGACTTGAGAATCGTTAGGGCTTGTGGTACGAACCATGGCATGCTTAGTCCCATTAAGGTAAAGGATGCTTCTAAGTTTTTGGAAAATACAAGGACAGGAATTGGAAATTTTAGAAGATTGGGATTAAGATTGTAAATTTACCTACAACCAGTTTGCTAACAAGAAAGTTATTAGATAAACCATTGTGAAGAAGCCGATTAGGATATTTAGAACCTGACTAGAAAGAAATGAGAGATAGCAGGCTAGTTAGTAACTTCGAGGAAGTCCTTATGAGACATTAAGAATGAGTGCAGGACACTTTGTTAATTAAATGAAGGGCTTAGATTGGAGTTAAGCTCGAATGTGAAGTCTTGCGAATCAAGGGATTAGTGAGTTATTGAGTACAATAGGAATAAGATTACATTAGGAATTTTAAAGGGCCAACCTGTATGTAACGAAGTTGAGGCCAATGATTTTGGGAATGGCTAAGGTTGAAGTAAATAAGCTTAAGTAAACGAATGAGATCGCAACTAAAGGAAAATAAGGACTATGGGATGTAAGATAAAATGGCCGGTTACGTAGATATTTGGGCTTCAAATAGTGTCATAGAGATAAGTGAGGAAAAAAAAAAATTTAACTAGATTAAAGGGAAGGTTGAGTTATGAGTCAAGTAGTGGAGGTTGTGAAATTTGGAGCATATTGGATGGAAGGAAGAGAAATTTGCACGAAGACTGTGCAAACGAGCTTGAATGTGAAGTTAGAACAAGAGGTATAGGAAAGTTCCGACTCATAGGTAACGTTGAATTGTTTAAGCACCCATAAGGTGTGGAGTAAATGGTTTAACGAATTTGTTTAGATTTAAGAATTCATTAGTGATTGATGATGACCGAGGTAAGAGTTGTATAAAACGAGCATATTGGACAAAATAGTAGAGACTTAGAGGATACCTTGAGAGCACAAAAAGGGAAAGATTTAAGTAACAAAAGTTCTGTATAAAGGAATGGCATTAGAATGGCTAAGGAAATGCTATAGTTGCGCAAGGTAAGTAGGTATAGAAAATGAGATTGATAATTTGAAAAGGAGATAGTAGTGTAAAGAAGAGTTCGAAACAGAGGATTAAGATGACAGATCTAAGTATCAGGTCCTTAGTGTTATTGAATCAAAGAAGCTTTAAGGGTTTGAAGTGATTAAGTACCAATTGTTGTCACGAAATTTGAAGAGTTAGAAATTGAATGAACTTAGCTTGAGGGACAAACTAGAATTGAAGTTAAGTTAAATGAAATTCGAAGGTCTAGGTGACGAAGGGTTAAGTTGAAGTCGATGGATGTATGAGCAATTGACTTACAAAGTGCGAAGTTAGATAGATTGAAAGCTTTGGAGATATAGAAAACTATGAAGACCCGAAGGGTGAGAGAGATCATAGGAGTGTCGAGGCTGGTGTTACGACATCATTTCTTAGGCAAGGTGAGTAAGAGTAATAGGGAGTTGACCAAATAGCAAATTTTGGGGACAAAATTCCAATTAAGGAGGGAAGGATGTAACACCCGGATTTTTCAGGTTTCCGCTCGCAGGGGTACTTTCGTAAACGAGCAAATTAAGATTTATTTTTTGAGAGGGATGTTTCACTAGAATCCCAGAAATTAATTATGAGGGTTTGAGAGATAAAGAAAAGTTTCGAGGAATTTGAATTATTAATGTCCGAGTTTCCGACTTTTCGCTATATAGTTTTGTATTAGTAAAAATAGTAAATTAAATCTGTTTTACGAACGGAGAGTTTCTTTAGAGCCCTAGGAATAAGTTGGAATATTTGGAGGAATAAAGGAGTTTTGGAGAAAACAAATGGGTAGACGAAATAATGGTTCAAGTTAAGAATTTAAGTGAGGGTAAAATAGTAATTTAGAAAATCAAAAACTTTAATTAAATAGGGTTTTCTCTCTCCCTCCCCCCCTCACTTTTCCTCTCCCTCACGCGAGCCTCCCATTTTCCTTCTACCTTGGCGATTTTCTCCTCTTCTCCATCGCCATCTCCAACGTCGATCTACTCCTCCATTTTAGGCGATTTCTCCTTCAAGTTTCTTCGACAAAACAACGTGCTAGGTAAGTTCTACACTCTAGACAAATTTATTTGTGGTTTTAGGGTTTATTTCGAGTTAGGGTTTGTGAAGAAATTTGGGGGTTTTTGTTAGAAATCTTTAGGGTTGTTGATTTGTTACTCTTTGATGATGTATTGGTAATTATTGAGGTTGTTGGAGTAGATTAATGGTGTTGGGTGAAGTTTAATGTAAAGAGTTGGTTGTTGGAGGTTGGGAAACACCATTAATGGAGTTTTGAAGCAAGTGAGCACCACATGCTCGATGAAATGCCTAAATGGAGAAGATAGAAGTTTTAGGAGAAATTGCTTTGGCTAGAGACTTAGTATAAGTTTGCAAGTTGTTTATTTAGTATCGATTTTAATGATGGATTTGTGAAATGCCTTAGGTGAAGACGACTTTTTGGACGGTGCTCGGCTAGCTACGGTGTAACGCCCCGAGTTTACTGAACCCGGTTTGTTACTCATAAACCCGAATATTACTAAGAAAAACTTGGACCAGATTTAAAACTTCATTCAAAGTTCAAAAATTGGACATTCGATAAAACATGAAAACTTGCAGCGGAAATCGTTTAAACAAAAATGAAATTAAACAAAACCATTGTTAAAATAATCGTTGGGAATGTTAAGAAACAATCGGTTAAGAAGCAAAGGTTTAACTTGTGGAAATACTTTAGAGGTTGCAAAAGTCAAATTCATCGTCCGCTGAACAAAGTCAACGAAAAGGGAGAAGGCTATTTGAAGACATCCACCAGTCGCTAAACGACAAAACATAAGATTTGTCATCCGGTCAGTCTAACGAAAGACATCCACCGGTCACTAAACGACAAAACATAAGATTTGTCATCCGATCAGTCTAACGAAAGACATCCACTGGTCACTAAACGACAAAACATAAGATTTGTCATTCGGTGAAATAAGAGGACATCATCCGGTGTACACGTGCTTCTCACGTGAGCAATTAAAACATTGCCCGGTCACTAGACGACAAACAAAACACTTATATCATCCGACGAGCAAAACACTCGACATCACCGGATGACTAAAACACTCGACATCATCCGATGGACATAAAATTACCTCATCCGGTGACTTTATTGAAGTCATCTTCCGATAGAAAAGAAACACAACACTATCTACAGAAAGAAATTTACTTGCTTCTCCAAGACCATTCAGAAACGACTCAAACCATAGCATTAATCAAATCCGGTAAAAATCATCATTTAAAACTCAACAGATTACTAGTATCAGAAAATCTCAAAACGTATTCAAAATGCTAAAATTTCTACTGTCATGAAAACTCAACATATTCAGACTAAATCATTATCAACTGAACCTCAACAACTGCTGACACCAGTTAACCCGCCTCATCAGTTTACCAAGCCGAGACATGGATGTACTCCTCCAACCACTTCTAATCATCTGTGCACTCAGGAAATTCACCTGCAGTATCCTCAACACCTACATCACAAAACTCATCTATTAGCCTAATGCTAAGCAAGTAAAGCAGTAATGAAATGTATTGCTGAATCATAAATTCCTAAACATGCAAATTTCTACTTTCTCTTCACAGTTGCATATACATACGTTCATAAACTGATCTGATCCCTTGGTTCCCTTGGGAGTGGGATCAATTCTCCCAATGTCATACATCATCTACTCAATTAAGGGGCGGATTAGTTCCCTTAATAGCTGATCTGATCCCATGTTTCCCTTGGGAGTGGGATCAATTCTCCCAATGTCATACATCCTCTACTCAATTAAGGGGCGGATTAGTTCCCTTAATAGCTGATCTGTCACATTCCGTTCATACCTCACCATTCTTACATGGAAATTCATTTTCGTAATCTTTCAGAAAAACATGATGCACGACATACAAAATCATTCACAAGATGCATAACCCTACTGTTTTGTGATGTAGGCCCGAAGACACATGCATACTTTACTTACCTGGTCTCCTGGAAAAATTTGTTTGCAAGCTACTTCGGGTATTACTCGAACCTATAACCATAGACAGAGCATACGTTAAATTTCCTCTAATCTTCATCCTAAGCCACTATAAATCTAAGGGAAATTGTTTTGGAAACTCTAGTCATTGTGCATTCCTGATTTCGACTTAAACCGAAACTAACACTCGCTTACTGTATTCTCCAAAACCTCAATATCATCCCTCCCACCAACAATAGATACAATGTAGCTAGAAATAGAAGCAAAACTCACCAAGTTCAGAGGAAATCGCTGGAGAAAGTCGAAGGGGGGTCTCCTATCGCGCTCTGCTAAGCTGAGGAGCTGAGAATGGGGAGGAAATGAAATAAAACAGTGGCGGCTACTTCAATAATAGTTTCCTTAAATACGTTATCCACCTTTAGATTTCTAATTACCCTTATGCCCTTGCCTAGTCATCCACTAACCCTACATTTAATATTGCCATATAAATTGTGCCATTAGTTTAAAAGGAATAGAGAAACGGTTTAACAGAACCGGGTATTACAATCTACCCTCCTTAAAAGAATTTTGTCTTCAAAATTCAGTACCTGAATAATTCTGGATGTTGGTCCATCATGTCTTGCTGGCGCTCCCAAGTTGTCTCCTCAATGTTCTGATTGTGCCATAAGACTTTCACTAGTAGAACTTCTTTGTTGCGCAATACCTTCACTGCATAGTCCAAGATCCTTAGTGGTTTCTCCTCATATGCAAGAGTAGGAAGAATCTCAATGTCCTGCTGTTCCACAATCTGATATGGATCTCTTACACACTTCTTTAACATAGAAACATGGAACACATCTTGGATTCCTTCCATAGAATCCGGTAGCTGCAACTGGTAGGCTGCTCTCCCAACTCTCTTCAGAATAGTGAATGGTCCAATAAATCTGGGGTTCAACTTGCCTCTTTGCCCAAATCTCACAACTCCCTTTAAAGGTGACACCTTAAGGAAAACTTCATTACCAACATCAAATTCTAATTCTCTTCGTCTTTTGTCTGCATAGCTTTTCTGCCGGTTTTGAGCTGTTAAGATTCTTTGTCAGATAAGAGCAATCTTCTCCACTGTCTGCTGCAAAATATCAGGACCAATCAATTGTGCTTCCCCAACCTCATCCCAATACAATGGAGATCTGCACTTTCGTCCATATAATGCCTCGTATGGTGCCATGCCTATTGTTGCCTGAAAACTGTTGTTGTAAGAGAACTCAACCAATGATAAATACTTACTCCAAGAACCTTGAAATTCCAGCACACATGCACGAAGCATATCCTCCAACGTTTGGATAGTCCTCTCGGATTGTCCATCAGTCTGAGGGTGAAAAGCCGTGCTGAAACTAAGCTGTGTTCCCATGGCCTTGTGCAAACTCTTCCAAAACTTAGATGTAAGTCTAGAGTCTCGGTCTGAAACTATAGTGCTTGGAACTCCATGCAGTCTAATTACTTCGTGCACATACAACTCAGCCAATTGATCCGTCGAGTATGTTATCTTCATTGGCAGAAAGTGAGCTGACTTGGTCAGACGGTCAACTATAACCCAAATTGCATCGTGACCTTTTACTGTCCTAGGTAATCCTATAACAAAATCCATAGTTACTTGTTCCCATTTCCATTCGGGAACTGGTAAGGGTTGCAATGTCCCTGCAGGCCTCTGATGTTCAGCTTTGACTTGTTGGCAGACCAGACATGATTCCACATACTCCGCCACACTTCTTTTCATACCTGGCCACCAATAATGCTGCTTGAGATCTCTGTACATCTTCGTACTTCCGGGATGAACAGAGAGTCCAGAAGAATGTGCCTCAGATAGGATTTCCTTCCTAAGTTCAGTATCAGCCGGAATAAACCATCTATTTCAAAACTTGAGAACTCCATCAGCTGAGCAGTTGAAATCTGACTTGTCAGTGGAATTTATGCACAACTTATACCTATTACAATCAGCATCCTTCATTTGAACTTCCTTTATTTTCTCCAAAATAGTTGGCCTCAAAGATATGGCCGAAAGCATGGCTGACACACTAGACACAGCTTCCATGTTAAATCTTTGAAATTCTGCCTCTAAAGCTATTGGTATATCTAAAATCAATGCAGAGACTGAAGGAGTCACTCTACTCAAAGCATCAGCCACTACATTCGCCTTGCCAGGGTGGTACTTAATCTCGAAATTATAATCTTTGACAAACTCTAACCACCTACGTTGCCTCATATTCAGTTCCTTCTGTGTGAAAATGTATTTCAGACTTTTATGATCTGAAAATATTTCACAAGGCTGTCCATACAAGTAGTGCCTCCAAATCTTAAGTGCAAATACTACAGCAGCTAATTCTAAATCATGGGTAGGGTAATTCTTCTCATGAGTTTTCAACTGTCTAGAGGCATAAGCTATTACTTTACCATTTTGCATTAACACACATCCCAGACCAATCTTGGAAGCATCACAGTAAATACTAAATTTACCATCATCAGCTGGAAGGGTTAAAATTGGAGCATTGGTTAATTTCTGTTTCAAGGTCATGAAACTATGCTCACATTTATCAGTCCAATTATACTTCACATTTTTCCTTGTTAACATAGTAAGGGGTGTAGCAATCTTCGAAAATCCTTCTATGAACTTTCTATAATATCCCGCTAGACCAAGAAAACTCCTGATATATGTAACATTCCTCGGTTGGGGCCATTCCTTAACTGCTTGAACCTTGGCTGGATCCACAGATATCCCATCTCCAGAGATCACATGACCAAGAAAGTGAACTCTGTCCAACCAAAACTCACACTTGGAAAACTTAGCATAAAGTTGGTGCTGCCTAAGTACTTCCAGCACCAAACTCAAATGCCTTTCATGCTCATCCTTAGTTCCAGAATAGATTAGAATGTCATCTATAAATACAATAACAAATTTATCCAAAAATTTATGAAACACTCTGTTCATGAGATCCATAAAGGCTGCTGGTGCATTTGTCAAACCAAAAGACATAACCAAAAACTCATAATGTCCATACCTTGTGCGAAAGGCAGTCTTTGGGATATCTTCAGGTTTAACCTTCAACTGGTAATAACCGGACCTAAGGTCAATCTTAGAGAAAACTCTTGCACTCTTAAGCTGATCAAATAGATCATCAATCCTCGGCAGTGGATATTTGTTCTTGACAGTTAGTTTATTCAATTCTCTATAGTCTATGCACATACGCATTGATCCATCTTTCTTTTTGACAAAAAGGACAGGTGCACCCCATGGTGAAAAGCTAAGGCGTATGAATCCCTTCTCCAACAAATCCTCTAACTGATTCTTTAACTCCTTCAATTCTGTCGGTGCTAGTCTATATGGATTCTTGGACACAGGCTCGGCGCCGGGGTAAACATCTACCACAAATTCAATTCCCTATCAGGTGGCAAGCCAGGAAGGTCATCTAAGAATACTTCAGGGAAGTCTTGGACAACTAAGACATTTTTGGGGCTTGATTTTTCTACTAGTTGTGTGTCTAAAACACTGGCCAAAAAGCACAAATACTCTCTGCATGGGGAGGGTCTACAATTGACAGAAGTCATTACAGTCATTTCCTTACTCTTCTTCAGAGCTTGGAAAGTATGTTTTAAACCTCCAGGGGGTTGAAAACTAACAATTTCAGTCCTACAATCTATTGTAGCATAATGTTTAAACAATCAATCCATTCCTAGGATCACATCAAATCCCATTATGTCCATAACAATGAGGTCAGCAGGCAAATTCATATTTCCTACTAATACGACGCTATCAGGCATCACTAGATGGGAGTGCATGCGCTCACCAGAGGGTAATGCTACGTTAAACACATGCTCAGAAGAAGTAAACCTGTAACACCCCTAAATCCGTACCCTTTATTTACCCATATTTACCGTATAAATTTTTCATTTTCTTTTCCCTCATACAACCTTTCAATTTAAACTTTAATTTTATCCTTTAGCGGAACTAAATCGAAATTTAAAATCTAACTTCAAAACATTTAAAACGACTTAAAACAAATTAAATAAAAACTATTAAAACAAAACTTTACATTTAATAAAACTTGGGAGGGTAAAAACGTCTTCTATCGCGGAGAAAACAGCAGCAAACGCAGCGCCCAGTCGCTGCGTTTGCTGCCCGAACAGCAACCAACTGGGCGCTGCTCATGGGCAGCGATCAGTCGCTGCCATTGGCAGCAATTGGTCGCTGCCATTGGCAGCAATTGGTCGCTGCATGCAGCGCCCAGTCGCTGCCCATTTACAGCGATTGGTCGCTGCATGTTTGCAGCGATTCATCCCCTCGGTTTGCTCTCTGGAATCCGATTTCCAGAGAGCAAATACCTGCATTTCTTCTTCTTTCCAGAGAGCACATTTCTTCCTTTTCATTCACACTTTCCTTCGTTACTTTTCATGCCTAATATTCAGAACTCTTCAACAAAACATCTCTATCCTCAATTTATCAACTACAGAATAAACGAACCAAAATATACTCGAAAGCGTGATTAAAACGTAACGAACTTTCCTCAAAACAACTTGCGTGGATCCATTTAAACATCAAATACTTCCTCCTACTTAACAGAAAACAAATTCAGATAGTTCACCAAAACAGTTATAAACCAGGTTTTAAATCGTCCAAACATAAACCTATTAATTAACCAGACCAAACATCCTAATATATTCAGTTTACACAATTCATATCACATCCCCAAAACATATACCTACGTCCCCACGGGTCAAAACGCGCCTCGACCACTCAGCGCACTCCCACGGCCATCATCCATCAACCGATCATGCCTCGGGTGGAGGGATCTCATCCTCACCTGTGTAGAGGTCACCTACACCATAAACATAAGTCGTGAGCTTAAGGCTCAGTAAGTCTACGTGAATGCAATGCATGCTATGCGTGCAGTTCATAAAAACATGCCTCCTACCTTTTCGCTATTCATTTCATTTCATTTCATTTCTTATACTTATACTTATACTTCACCGTGGCCTCACTCTCGCTAGATAGGAACGGCACATCCCGCGATTGGATAGCCCCTCGTATCTAACCGGGGGGAAGACATGCTCCCCAAGCAGCCATGTCTGAACCACCACCACCGTCGACATCAGATTACAGACATTCATACTTATTCATTAACATTTTCCTTTTTCATAAAAACATGCATACAAATTCATTTTTCATGCCTTTCGGAAACCGTGATGCGTGAACATGTGCAATACTATAACATAAGCAGAATATAAACAAACAACATATGTACCATCAAGACAACAAACAAACGACCTATAAAACGATTAACCTAACTACCCCACCAAAGCAATTTAACAAACAATTCTCCAATTCCTCGATCAACAAAATCTATGGTGTAGGCCAATCGGCCAAACAAGTCGCGAAGACTTACCTGATGTCCTTAGCACGCCGAGCTCCGTCCACGAGCGTCGTTCGTCTGGGGCAAAACACAACTTTTTCTGTTAAAAACGATTTAAACTTCTAAACGTCCAATTTCAACAAAACTTAACTAAGGCAATTCCTAAAGTTCTAACTTAATTAATCGAAGCAATTAACGACGACTTTACGCTCGATAATTTGAAATTCCAATTACGAGTTATTTCTGAAAACCCGTAAATTCCTAAATTTATACCTTTTCACAAATTGAATTATCTTCGTCCAATAACGTCAAATACGTTCAATACATACTTAATCAAGGCTAACCTATTAATTACGAACCCTAATTCGCGTTTTTGACGAGATTTAATCGAAACCCTAATTATTTAAAATGCCGTAACCTTCGAAATAAAAGCTCTAAGAACGTAGATGCATACCGAGGGTAGCGAGAGGGGAAGAAATGACGAAGATCGGAGGAAGAACGGAGGAAAACGGAGCTCGAACGGAGTCGGAATCGCCGCGGCCGTGAGAGAGCTCGCTCTCTGTCGTTGAACACCAGAGAAGAAAGAGAGGAAATGTGAGGGAGAGAAGAAATTGTGATGTTTAAATAAATTTGATTTGCAAATTACCATTTTGCCCTTCTTACTTAAATCTATTTGTTTCGTCCTTCGTTTCGTTAATCGTCCAACGATTCGGATTCTCGAAAATTCCTTATTTTGCCAATAACTCATATTCGTCGTCAGGGCCTTATTAAAACTGTCCGTTCGCAAAACGGACCACGTTTACTATTTTTACTGAACCATCGTTTACTTTACGATAGCGTATTTATTCAGAACATAGCGTTTAAACTCCAAAAATTCCCAAAACTTCCTTAAAATTCTAATTACTTGTTAGGGTCATAATGACGCTTTCTCTTCGTGAAACGGATCTCGTTTACTAATTTTAATAAAACATCCATTACATTACGAGAAACATAATTACTCGGAATATTGCGTCACTATTCCGAAAATTCTCGTAATATTCTTAAAATTCCTATTAATCATTAGGATCGCAATAAAGCTTTCTGTTTGCGAAACCGACTTGATTTGAATAATTACTAAAAATGCCATATATAATATATTATATCAATATAATATATTAAATCCAAAATTCCGTACAAGCCGGATATTACATTCCACCCACCTTATTCAGAATTTTGTCCTCAAAATTTGACTTAGGTTATAGCTAACGGCATTACTGTCCTATACTCTGCGGTGTAATACATCCACTTATGGTCTCCCATCCCTTCCAAGTCTCTTTCCTCCTCCTCTAAAAGTTCGTACTTCCTATTATTAACTTAGATCCCACCATATCCAGAGTCAATCTCCACAATTTTATACCAAATCTCGACCATACGTTCCAACGCCAGCTCAAAATTCGTAATTCCTACTCTCAATTAGACCGTGTATATTTTAACTTACACATTAATTCTTACCAAATTTTCCTAAGTCGCACACTTTCCTAGGTAACTTACCAATCTCTCCAGTCATTTCGGGGTGGGTTTCACAACTAAGCCCTCACCGTCATTTTCCTCGAACTATATAAACAGAATTTCTTATAACATCACATTCCTTCTATGTTTCGTCCCTGAATTCTATCGCTACATTCATAATATAAATCCTCATACTACTTACGTTACACCCTTTTGCCACCACTAGATCTCTATTAACTCCTAGTGTCGTTAATTTCAAAATTTCTGCCCTTGATGTGATCTAATTTACACGTTCAAACCTCAAATCAATTATGTAGTTATTGGTCTTGACTTCCTCCTACTGAACTTCTAAGCTCAGTTAGATGATTTCTGTGAAAATCAACATTCTCTTTCTTATATAAATTGCAAATTTCGCAATTTGCAGACCTTCCAACGGCAATCTAAGCTTCTAACCTAACGTCTCTTTTAATCGCAACGATCTACTTTACCTTTCCCTAAATTCTTCAAGGCTACTTCGAGTTCGCTGGCTAGTCTATTTTCGTTCGCTTATTCCAGTCAGGTTCCAGCTATTCTACTCGACATTTATTCTAAGCCTAACTCTTGAATTGTATCATAATCTAGACACTCTTAACTTTACACCGATCACCAATATACAAACTCTACAGTACTTCCTCTATTTAAACACTCTCCAAGTTTTACAACAATCTAGGTTATCTCTTAATAGATTCATATTTAAACCTTTATCTCTCTTGATTAGTAGTATTCTAATACTCCAGGAGGGGTTGCCAGTTAGACATAGTCCCTTCCTACTTAAGAAAACATATTTCTTAGGGCGTATTCCTCTAATTGTTACCAAACCTTAAGTGCGTAAACCCCGTTGATTTCTTCGAGGTTCACCTAATAATCTTTCTTACCCACCATCCTATTCTCTTACTTTTCTAGCCTATCATTTTCATTATTATTATAACAATAATATTGCCGTACAGGTAATTAAAAGAATACCTGCAAGTGTAGAAGGCTGGGCCCCATCGTCGACGTCGTCAGGCTTGATGAAAGCAAAGACCCTTGGTATAACCCTTCCTTGATCCCTACTCTGTTGATCCCGACCTGGTTGATTTCGGTTTGATAACGGACAATTCATGATATAGTGGCCAGGTTCCCCACACCGATAACACCTGTTGGTACGTGTCAGACAATCACCGTAGTGCTGCTTCTGGCACTGCGGACACAAAGGCTTTTGAATAGCCTCTTGGATTTGCTTTCCTTTTCCCCGGTCGCCCTTACCATCGTAGGATCTCTTATCACTCCTCTGTTGTCGTGGCTGTTGATGCTCACTTGGTGGCCAGTCTCGGTCCCATGACTGAGGCTGGATCTCACGAAAGAAGCCCTTTGCTGGCTCCTTCGGCCTAACACAAGTCGCCCTGGCAGCCTCGATGTCCAGAGCTCTAGCTGCAATGTCAGAATAGGGCACATCTATAATCCCCGATACTACAACGTGCATCCGAATCTCTGGATTAAGTCCTTCCATGAACTGGTGCACCTTTTCTTCATTGTCACTGACAAGACGTGGTGCAAATCGTGACAAAGCCTCGAACTTCCGTATGTATTCGGCAACCGAACCTGTCTGCTTTAACTGTGTGAACTCATTCCTCTTGGCCACTCTCACCGTACGGCTGAAATATTTATCAAAGAATAAAAACTTGAACCGATCCCAAGTCATAACTGATACATCCGTAGTCGACTTGATCGAGTCCCACCAAAAACGGGCATCCATTGCCAAGTGAAAGGCGACAAAAGCAACCTTCTTCTCATTCTCCACTTCCGCATACTGTAGCATATCCTCCATGGTGCGTACCCACTCTTCTGCAACAGTCGGATCCGATGAGCGGCCGTCAAACACCGGAGGCCGTAGGCTTTGGAGTTTCTGCATACCTTGATTATTAGGCACTATCAAACCTTGGGCCCTCTGATTCTCTCGCTGGTTCTCTCGATTCACTAAGTCCGTGATTTGTTGAGCTTGCCGGTCCATATGCTGAGACTGGCGGTCTAACAACTCTGTAAGTCGGTCCATCGCGTCGTCTCTAGGATCCCTTCCTCGAACCATAATTATAAAACTCCTATAAAATTTAAAACATGTAATCTCTAAGAAACAAAATCAAATAAAAGCATAAACAGACTTACAGTTGATGAAGGATGTCCGCGTAGTGGCTGTGCAGTCGAGCAGTCTACAGAATCGATTTTAAAACCCAGGGGCTTTGATACCATAACTGTAACACCCCTAAATCCGTACCCTTTATTTACCCATATTTACCGTATAAATTTTTCATTTTCTTTTCCCTCATACAACCTTTCAATTTAAACTTTAATTTTATCCTTTAGCGGAACTAAATCGAAATTTAAAATCTAACTTCAAAACATTTAAAACGACTTAAAACAAATTAAATAAAAACTATTAAAACAAAACTTTACATTTAATAAAACTTGGGAGGGTAAAAACGTCTTCTATCGCGGAGAAAACAGCAGCAAACGCAGCGCCCAGTCGCTGCGTTTGCTGCCCGAACAGCAACCAGTCGCTGCCCATGAGCAGCGACTGATCGCTGCCCATGAGCAGCGCCCAGTCGCTGCCCATGTGCAGCGACTGATCGCTGCCATGGGCAGCGCCCAGTCGCTGCCATTGGCAGCAATTGGTCGCTGCCATTGGCAGCAATTGGTCGCTGCATGCAGCGCCCAGTCGCTGCCCATTTACAGCGATTGGTCGCTGCATGTTTGCAGCGATTCATCCCCTCGGTTTGCTCTCTGGAATCCGATTTCCAGAGAGCAAATACCTGCATTTCTTCTTCTTTCCAGAGAGCACATTTCTTCCTTTTCATTCACACTTTCCTTCGTTACTTTTCATGCCTAATATTCAGAACTCTTCAACAAAACATCTCTATCCTCAATTTATCAACTACAGAATAAACGAACCAAAATATACTCGAAAGCGTGATTAAAACGTAACGAACTTTCCTCAAAACAACTTGCGTGGATCCATTTAACATCAAATACTTCCTCCTACTTAACAGAAAACAAATTCAGATAGTTCACCAAAACAGTTATAAACCAGGTTTTAAATCGTCCAAACATAAACCTATTAATTAACCAGACCAAACATCCTAATATATTCAGTTTACACAATTCATATCACATCCCCAAAACATATACCTACGTCCCCACGGGTCAAAACGCGCCTCGACCACTCAGCGCACTCCCACGGCCATCATCCATCAACCGATCATGCCTCGGGTGGAGGGATCTCATCCTCACCTGTGTAGAGGTCACCTACACCATAAACATAAGTCGTGAGCTTAAGGCTCAGTAAGTCTACGTGAATGCAATGCATGCTATGCGTGCAGTTCATAAAAACATGCCTCCTACCTTTTCGCTATTCATTTCATTTCATTTCATTTCTTATACTTATACTTATACTTCACCGTGGCCTCACTCTCGCTAGATAGGAACGGCACATCCCGCGATTGGATAGCCCCTCGTATCTAACCGGGGAGAAGACATGCTCCCCAAGCAGCCATGTCTGAACCACCACCACCGTCGACATCAGATTACAGACATTCATACTTATTCATTAACATTTTCCTTTTTCATAAAAACATGCATACAAATTCATTTTTCATGCCTTTCGGAAACCGTGATGCGTGAACATGTGCAATACTATAACATAAGCAGAATATAAACAAACAACATATGTACCATCAAGACAACAAACAAACGACCTATAAAACGATTAACCTAACTACCCCACCAAAGCAATTTAACAAAACATTCTCCAATTCCTCGATCAACAAAATCTATGGTGTAGGCCAATCGGCCAAACAAGTCGCGAAGACTTACCTGATGTCCTTAGCACGCCGAGCTCCGTCCACGAGCGTCGTTCGTCTGGGGCAAAACACAACTTTTTCTGTTAAAAACGATTTAAACTTCTAAACGTCCAATTTCAACAAAACTTAACTAAGGCAATTCCTAAAGTTCTAACTTAATTAATCGAAGCAATTAACGACGACTTTACGCTCGATAATTTGAAATTCCAATTACGAGTTATTTCTGAAAACCCGTAAATTCCTAAATTTATACCTTTTCACAAATTGAATTATCTTCGTCCAATAACGTCAAATACGTTCAATACATACTTAATCAAGGCTAACCTATTAATTACGAACCCTAATTCGCGTTTTTGACGAGATTTAATCGAAACCCTAATTATTTAAAATGCCGTAACCTTCGAAATAAAAGCTCTAAGAACGTAGATGCATACCGAGGGTAGCGAGAGGGGAAGAAATGACGAAGATCGGAGGAAGAACGGAGGAAAACGGAGCTCGAACGGAGTCGGAATCGCCGCGGCCGTGAGAGAGCTCGCTCTCTGTCGTTGAACACCAGAGAAGAAAGAGAGGAAATGTGAGGAGAGAAGAAATTGTGATGTTTAAATAAATTTGATTTGCAAATTACCATTTTGCCCTTCTTACTTAAATCTATTTGTTTCGTCCTTCGTTTCGTTAATCGTCCAACGATTCGGATTCTCGAAAATTCCTTATTTTGCCAATAACTCATATTCGTCCGTCAGGCCTTATTAAAACTGTCCGTTCGCAAATGGACCACGTTTACTATTTTTACTGAACCATCGTTTACTTTACGATAGCGTATTTATTCAGAACATAGCGTTTAAACTCCAAAAATTCCCAAAACTTCCTTAAAATTCCTATTAATCATTAGGATCGCAATAAAGCTTTCTGTTTGCGAAACCGACTTGATTTGACATAATTACTAAAAATGCCATATTCAACAAACTTAACTAAGGCAATTCCTAAAGTTCTAACTTAATTAATCGAAGCAATTAACGACGACTTTACGCTCGATAATTTGAAATTCCAATTACGAGTTATTTCTGAAAACCCGTAAATTCCTAAATTTATACCTTTTCACAATGAATTATCTCGTCCAATAACGTCAAATACGTTCAATACATACTTAATCAAGGCTAACCTATTAATTACGAACCCTAATTCGCGTTTTTGACGAGATTTAATCGAAACCCTAATTATTTAAAATGCCGTAACCTTCGAAATAAAAGCTCTAAGAACGTAGATGCATACCGAGGGTAGCGAGAGGGGAAGAAATGACGAAGATCGGAGGAAGAACGGAGGAAAACGGAGCTCGAACGGAGTCGGAATCGCCGCGGCCGTGAGAGAGCTCGCTCTCTGTCGTTGAACACCAGAGAAGAAAGAGAGGAAATGTGAGGGAGAGAAGAAATTGTGATGTTTAATAAATTTGATTTGCAAATTACCATTTTGCCCTTCTTACTTAAATCTATTTGTTTCGTCCTTCGTTTCGTTAATCGTCCAACGATTCGGATTCTCGAAAATTCCTTATTTTGCCAATAACTCATATTCGTCGTCAGGGCCTTATTAAAACTGTCCGTTCGCAAAATGGACCACGTTTACTATTTTTACTGAACCATCGTTTACTTTACGATAGCGTATTTATTCAGAACATAGCGTTTAAACTCCAAAAATTCCCAAAACTTCCTTAAAATTCTAATTACTTGTTAGGGTCATAATGACGCTTTCTCTTCGTGAAACGGATCTCGTTTACTAATTTTAATAAAACATCCATTACATTACGAGAAACATAATTACTCGGAATATTGCGTCACTATTCCGAAAATTCTCGTAATATTCTTAAAATTCCTATTAATCATTAGGATCGCAATAAAGCTTTCTGTTTGCGAAACCGACTTGATTTGACATAATTACTAAAAATGCCATATATAATATATTATATCAATATAATATATTAAATCCAAAATTCCGTACAAGCCGGATATTACAAAACCGTACATCTAACTTATTAGCAAAACTAGAGGCTATAAAAGAATGTGTTGCACCTGAGTCTATCAAGGTAAAAGCAGGTATAGAGTTAATCAATATAGTACCTGACACTACAGCAGGCTGGTCCTCATCACCTGATTCCATCATGGAGAATATTCTTGGCTTAATCCTGGCAGGTCCGCCCTTCAGGCTGGGCAGTCTCTGTTGACATGGCCAACCTTGTTGCAATGGAAACATCGAATGACCCGGGGCTTTGGGCAATCCTTGTACAAGTGTCCAACCTCTACACTCCCCTGAGTGATTCTTCGAACACTTTGGGCACTGAGGAAACATCTTAGTATCTGGTACTTTCTTTCCTGTCCTATGACTACTCTGGCCCTCACTAGGCCTCTTTATACCCCTCTGCTGATGTGGCTGGACAAACCTTCGCGGGGCTTCCTTTGGCCCGGCACACTTCATTTCAGCTTCTTCCACCTCCAAAGCTGTGGACACAACTTCACTGAAAGGTAACCTTTAAAAACCCGAAAACTTGACCCCTCTGTACATGTCAGGCTTCAGTCCTTGCATAAAAAGAAACACCTTATCTTCATTCAATATAGTACCTGACACTACAGCAGGCTGGTCCTCATCACCTGATTCCATCATGGAGAATATTCTTGGCTTAATCCTGGCAGGTCCGCCCTTCAAGGCTGGGCAGTCTCTGTTGACATGGCCAACCTTGTTGCAATGGAAACATCGAATGACCCGGGGCTTTGGGCAATCCTTGTACAAGTGTCCAACCTCTACACTCCCCTGAGTGATTCTTCGAACACTTTGGGCACTGAGGAAACATCTTAGTATCTGGTACTTTCTTTCCTGTCCTATGACTACTCTGGCCCTCACTAGGCCTCTTTATACCCCTCTGCTGATGTGGCTGGACAAACCTTCGCGGGGCTTCCTTTGGCCCGGCACACTTCATTTCAGCTTCTTCCACCTCCAAAGCTGTGGACACAACTTCACTGAAAGGTAAACCTTTAAAACCCGAAAACTTGACCCCTCTGTACATGTCAGGCTTCAGTCCTTGCATAAAAAGAAACACCTTATCTTCATTCTTGTGAACAAGGTGTCCAGCAAACCTAGACAGAGACTCAAATTGTCTAACGTACTCAGCCACAGATCCTGACTGCTTCAAATTCAGGAACTCCACCTTCTTTGTGGCTTGGATGGTGCTGTTAAAATACTTCTCAAAGAAACTGTCCTTGAACTGAGACCAAGTCATAGCCAGAATGTCAGTGGTGGTCTCAATTGTCTCCCACCAAAGTTGAGCGTCTCCAGCAAAATGAAACGTTGCCAGGGTGACCTTGTCTCCTTCTCCGACGTTGGCACATCGGAACATACTTTCGATCCCACTCCTCAGCAACAATCGGGTTAGATGACTTTCCATCAAACGTGGGCGGCTGAAGCCTGCGAAATCTGTCCCCTGTATGCTCATTGCCATGGCCCGAGTTGGCACTTCCTTGTGCTTCTCGGTTCAATAACACTCCTAATTAGTCAGACTGTTGTCGTACTATGTCAGTCTGTTGACGCACCAAATCTGTCAGCTGCCTAATCACACTAGGCTCCTCATCACCTCTTACATTTGGCATTTCACTTGGCACTCTAGGTCTTCCTAGGCGTCTGGCAATTTTACTGGATTCCTGTATAAGGTTAATTACTTTCATAAACATCTAGTTACTAAGGCTAACATAAACACTTACAGTCGTTGGAGTACTTCCATGCAACGATTGGCACTGATGAGTAATCTTTTGAACGGTTTAACCGAATGTCTCTGATACCATACTGTAATGCCCCGAGTTTACTGAACCCGGTTTGTTACTCATAAACCCGAATATTACTAAGAAAAACTTGGACTAGATTTAAAACTTCATTCAAAGTTCAAAAATTGGACATTCGATAAAACATGAAAACTTGCAGCGGAAATCGTTTAAACAAAAATGAAATTAAACAAAACCATTGTTAAAATAATCGTTGGGAATGTTAAGAAACAATCGGTTAAGAAGCAAATGTTTAACTTGTGGAAATACTTTAGAGGTTGCAAAAGTCAAATTCATCGTCCGCTGAACAAAGTCAACGAAAAGGGGCAAGGCTATTTGAAGACATCCACCGGTCGCTAAACGAAAAAACATAAGATTTGTCATCCGGTCAGTCTAACGAAAGACATCCACTGGTCACTAAACGACAAAACATAAGATTTGTCATCCGGACAGTCTAACGAAAGACATCCACCGGTCACTAAACGACAAAACATAAGATTTGTCATTCGGTGAAATAAGAGGACATCATCCGTTGTACACGTGCTTCTCACGTGAGCAATTAAAACATAGCCCAGTCACTAGACGACAAACAAAACACTTATATCATCCGACGAGCAAAACACTCGACATCACCGGATGACTAAAACACTCGACATCATCCGATGGACATAAAATTACCTCATCTAGTGACTTTACTGAAGTCATCTTCCGATAGAAAAGAAACACAACACTATCTACAGAAAGGAATTTACTTGCTTCTCCAAGACCATTCAGAAACGACTCAAACCATAGCATTAATCAAATCCGGTAAAAATCATCATTTAAAACTCAACAGATTACTAGTATCAAAAAATCTCAAAATGTATTCAAAATGCTAAAATTTCTACTGTCATGAAAACTCAACATATTCAGACTAAATCATTATCAACTGAACCTCAACATTTGCAGACACCAGTTAACCCGCCTCATCAGTTTACCAAGCCGAGACATGGATGTACTCCTCCAACCACTTCTAATCATCTGTGCACTCAGGAAATTCACCTGCAGTATCCTCAACACCTACATCTCAAAACTCATCTATTAGCCTAATGCTAAGCAAGTAAAGTAGTAATGAAATGTATTGCTGAATCATAAATTCCTAAACATGCAAATTTCTACTTTCTCTTCACAGTTGCATATACATACGTTCATAAACTGATCTGATCCCTTGGTTCCCTTGGGAGTGGGATCAATTCTCCCAATGTCATACATCCTCTACTCAATTAAGGGGCGGATTAGTTCCCTTAATAGCTGATCTGATCCCATGTTTCCCTTAGGAGTGGGATCAATTCTCCCAATGTCATACATCCTCTACTCAAGTAAGGAGCAGATTAGTTCCCTTAATAGCTGATCTGTCACATTCCGTTCATACCTCACCATTCTTACATGGAAATTCATTTTCGTAATCTTTCAGAAAAACATGATGCATGACATACAAAATCATTCACAAGATGCATAACCCTACTGTTTTGTGATGTAGGCCCGAAGGCACATGCATACTTTACTTACCTGGTCTCCTGGAAAAATTGGTTTGCAAGCTACTTTGGGTATTACTCGAACCTATAACCATAGACAGAGCATACGTTAAATTTCCTCTAATCTTCATCCTAAGCCACTATAAATCTAAGGGAAATTGTTTTGGAAACTCTAGTCATTGTGCATTCCCGATTTCGACTTAAACCGAAACTAACACTCGCTTACTGTATTCTCCAAAACCTCAATATCATCCCTCCCACCAACAATAGATACAATGTAGCTAGAAATAGAAGCAAAACTCACCAAGTTCAGAGGAAATCGCTGGAGAAAGTCGAAGGGGGGTCTCCTATCGCGCTCTGCTAAGCTGAGGAGCTGAGAATGGGGAGGAAATGGAATAAAACAGTGGCAGCTTCTTCAATAATAGTTTCCTTAAATACGTTATCCACCTTTAGATTTCTAATTACCCTTATGCCCTTGCCTAGTCATCGACTAACCCTACATTTAATATAGCCATATAAATTGTGCCATTAGTTTAAAAGGAATAGAGAAACTGTTTAACAGAACCGGGTATTACATACGGACGCCAGGTAAGTGGGTGCTAGGTTTCCGGCCCTTAAGGCCCTACATCGTGTCAACGTTAGGTTTTTGTATTTTGATGATGATTTTTTGATGTGGGGTTTACTGAGTCGGGTAGTATAGGATGTTAACTGTTAGTTGTTGTTAAGTTCGTTATGTGTAAAGCATGTCCATGTACGTTTTGAACTGTTTGATGATATGTCTCGATGATATGTTGTACGTAGATTTCCTCATGCATCATGTTTTAGAAAAAGGTACGAAAATGTTTTTGCACATGTTTTCACGATTTGAAAGTAGAAACGACAACGATGTAAAACGAAAATGTATAGTGTCTGAGGGAAGTGGTTCACCCTTCAGATGTAAATTGTGGAACGTCCAGAAAATGTATGATATCTGAGGGAAGTGGTTCACCCTTCAGATAAAGATTTATATGTGGAACGTCTAGAGATGGAGAAACTAATCCGCCCTCCATTGGTAGAGGATTACATGTATGTACGATGAAACGAGATGAAACGATTATCAACGATGAAACGAAACGAAATGATTATGTACGATGAAACTGTAGAAACTGCATATGTTAAGTAAAATGTCTTAAATTCATATAGTGCATTCCCTTGCTAAGCATTAGGCTTAATGTATATGTTGTATGATGTAGGTGACAGGTGTGAACTCGATGACAAAGAATAGGTGGTCGACGGATGGTGCTCGTGGCGACGGGGTGTGTTTTGGCAAGGTTCGATGACCACGGTTATGCTCCGAGCGATTTTGGGTAATTAATGTAAACTTGTTTTAATGTTAAAAATGTGAGGGATTTTAGTATATGTGCAGAAATTTGATATTTAGGAATTGTATATAGGGTGTGGGCTTGGAGTTGAGTCGTTTCGAATGTTTTGGTGACGTGTTCGTTTTGGAGATGCTTTAAGGAAATTCTACTTTTATTATTAATGTTTGTCTTGAGGATTAGTTTGAGTAATGTTTGATGATTTTAGGTGATTTATGACGGCATGGATATGCACGATTTTTAGGGCGATCCACGCAATCCGTTTCCACGAAATTTTAGTATGTCTTCATGTATGATATAGAGTTGTTTATTTGGGTGATGTTTGAATAGAATAGTGATTGTTGAGGAGAAGTTGTAGAGTGTTTTGTGTTGTTAAATTTGGTGTACAGGGCGTGGGAAGAATGAAAGAAGGAAGAAGGAAAGAAGAAATAGGGGGAGGAAGAACTGCGCTCTCTGGAGGAATTCCAGAGAGCGTGGCGATCGCTCGCCTCTGGGAGGCGAGCAATCGCATCTTCCTCTGCCTGGCAAGTGATTGCCAGGCGAGGGAACAATCGCCAGGAGGCGATTGCTCGCTAGGAGCAATCGCCACCTCTTCTGGCGATTTATAAAAAAAAAAAAAAAAAAAAATGTTTTTAAAATAAATTTTTTTCTTTTATTAATTAATTGTTTTAATTGTTTAAGTTTATTGTTTTAGTAATTGTTCTAAATGACTTACTAAACGAACTCCGATTTCTATTTCGATTTCGGCTCCGATTTAGATTTCGCTTTATGTACAGTTAAAGTAAAAGATTTTTAAAAAATATATATATATATATATATATAAAGGGTACGGGTAAGGGTCGTCACAGGGGCCCACAAGTCACACTCAAGCCATGGTCTCCTGTCCACACCGTAGCTTAAATCCACTACTCTCTCGTTCTTAAAACATGCTCAAAATATTTTTGCATAACTTTTAAAACATGATGTATGCTAACCATAGCCAACTAAAGATGACTTCACATACACATCACATCACATACGTACCCACGACCCACAACATGCACAAGACTCACAACATACATATAACTGTGGTTTAGGCCCCCTTTTGGGGGACTCTTAAGCATTTACACCGACACTACTACTTACTTGGTGTCCTAACTCGCTGGGGATACTCAGTTTCATGTCCACCTACAACTCGACCTAAGACAAAAATTGAAACTTCATTAGAATCAGGCTTACGTTCACCAATTCACTCTCAAACTACTATTTCTAGTCTAACCAAACTAAAACTCAATTAAATGAGTCACTAATTTGGTTCGGTTAAAAACGTCTCAAAATTTTGGACGCGCATAACTTTCACGTCGGTTATCGGAATCGAACGATTTCAGCGACCACGTACTCCCCTAATAACCTAGTTTAACCTGCCAAAAAGGGAATCTAAAACAAACGGCTGTAGCTAGATCAAAAATAACAAAATCAAATCTGCCCTAAATTGAAAATTTTCCACCTCACGGTTTTTCATCAATTTTCACCCGTTTCTTCACCAATCGACCACATTTAACTCAATTTAACGTAATATAACAAAACGTTTAAGGTATCACATGAGAAAACCCGAGGCACAAACTCGGGTCCTCGGTCTTTAGCTCAACCTGAGATCCCCATTGCCCGACGATTCACGCTGGCCTTAAGCCTGGCCATTCAATGCCAAGAACAGCAAAAAACAGCCGGTGATCGGAGCCCAATCCGGCTTGTCACTCTTGGCCTCGAACAAAATCAAAAATAGGGCAAACCCGTTCTTACCGATCAGTTTGTGTGCGGAGATAGGCTGAAATCTGCTCGCCACAGTCGTCTGGCCGGAGAAGGTCGAAATCGCCGGTGGTTTTCGCTCTGCCGATCGTCACTCTTCTTCCCCCCCCCCCCCCCCCCTTCCCCTTCTCTGCTTTGTTCTCTGCCCACGAGGAAGATAACCGAATGGCTTCTTCGTGAAGCCATTCGATTGTTTTAAAACAAAACAAAATAATAAAGTCTCGATTACTGTTTTGCCCTTCCTCACATTCGGCCCCCTCGAAATCTCGTTAAATTTCATCCTTCGATTATAAATTTTGGAAATCCACATCCAAACAAAATCCTAAGTTTTAATAAGCTAATTAGCCTGTTAAAATCTCCCACGGAATTCTAACAGGACTTTTAATTTATTCAGTAAAATTTTCAGGTTATTACACTAAAAATATAGGGAACCTTAATAAATTCAAAAATAAGAAATTTGGTAACCCTAAAATGTCAAAAACTTACTAAAACACATTGTTGGAAGATCTGGGCGCAAGAGGGACGCGCTAGCTCTGCACCCAGTGCTGTTGCGCATGCCCCGCCTGCTTCGTGCGTGCCTCATGCACCTCACGAGTGCCTTTTTGCACTTCTAGCACTCCCAACGCCTTGTTACATAAACTACTTCATGGTTTTTCCTCGGTTGGCTTATAAGGGGCACTCCAAATGTTTTTTTGGCTTCTAGTTTTATTATTTTCCCCAAATACTTCATAATCATTATAAAAGTAATGTAAAATATAAATTTTTCTTTAAATAGAAATTAAAATTTGCTGGAAATTCTTTGGTGTTACCTCCCCCGTTAATATAAATTTTGTCCTCAAAATTTGTTTCAAGAAATAGTTCTGGATATCTTTCATCTATATCATACTATCTTTTCATGTTTGAGTTCATCACAAAACCTTTACTAGCAAGACTTGTTTGGGCCGAAACTCCTTAATATTTGAATGCTGAATTCGTACCTGTTTTTCCCCTTTATAACTTAACATTAGTTTCGCCTCATTAAAGACACAAACTCAAGCTTATGAATTATTTTCCTATTTTCGCCGTGATAGAAAAATGTCCAATATATCTCAGACTAAGCTTCCCTTTCTTTTCAATCCTCATAATTCCATTGAAGGGTGAAAGATCGTGGTGAACTTCAATTCCTTTTTTTTCCGAAAGTCTAAACATTCACTTCTAATTTCGCACTTAGTGTCATTGTCTTTCTTTATTCTACTATGTCTTTACCATCTTAATAATATTTCCCAGTAAAAAATTCTTGCTTTCTTGAGGAGTGATTATTTCAAACTATACATCAAAGTGGGTCTTATCTTTAACATCCTCAAATTGTCTTTTCCTTTACTCATATATAATCCTTAGTAATTTCAATACTTCATCAATAAAATTCAATTTTTCAATCACTATACATCTTTGTTGTTCCACAACAACGAGCATTCTAACTACCATCTTGAATGTAAATTTCATGCTTACATTCCTTGACTTTAGTTGGATCAACTATAGTTTGGATAATTTAATCTCTATCCTTAAGCCAAAAATAAATCATTCTAAATTAGTAATTCATTTCATTCTATATAACTGATACACATCTTTATCGATCCATCATTCTTTCTATTAAACAATATTGATAGTCTCCACAGAAAAACTAGGGCTTATAACCCTCTAGTTGTTAACTCTTCGAGCTGAGACTTCAACACTTTGAGAATCGGGTTGTTATCCCTTTTTCTGTTGCGAATGATTATACTTCAGGTACTCCTTTCTTTATGCAATTTTCTATTCAAAAGAATTGTTCTTAACAATTATCGCACTAGAGTGTAACTTTCACTCCTTCCTCTAGCAGTGACCGCTTCAATTTAAAATTCAAATATAAATTTGAACGTAGAATCATGAACGTTTGTTTGATTGACTGTATTCCTTAAGATATACTGATTTTCCAAATCAGATCCAACTTCTATATTTTTAAAAGTCAATGATTATTTACACATTTAAATTTCTCTTTTTTTTTGGCATAATGCTCTTAATCTTTAATAACTCATCAACTAGAATTTGGTCTCAATGTTTTCTCATTAATGAATATTTTATCTTAAATATCAAATATATAAAAATGTATTCCAGTTTCCTCACTTCTATCTCATAAAATCTATTCTCTTAAGTGATGGTAAACTTAACTATCTACTTTCTTATAGCAATCTTGAATACTAGTTACTTGACTTTATGGGGATTACCTATAACCTCAACATAAAGTAAAATACTATTTCTATTTCTTCAAGTTGCCAAATACTCATTGTAACACCCGGGAATTTATCGACTCAAGTTTTATCGAATGTTTAGTGGATGCACATTTTATTTGTGGAAATGAAGTGATTGTGAATATTGGATTAATGAATGAGTATAATTGTAATTTGAGTTAATAAAATAAAAGAAAATAAGGGTGATGAGTTAAAAGTAGACTTCCACGTGAATTGAGGCAAAAAGCAAAAACCATTCTTCTTCATTTCTCTTTTTCTCTCTCTCACCGGCGATCTGCAGAAGCTCATCTGATTTCTCCCTCTACGATTTCTCTTCTGATTTCTTCATCCAAGGTAAGTTTCTTTCTAATTTTCATGGGTTATTCATTTACTAGCTAGAGAAAGGAGTTAGAAGTGGATTAGGTTGAGTTTTGGAGGGGTTTAAGTTAGCGTTTTTATGTGAGATTTACGGTTGCACTAGAATGGTGATGAGTTGTTGAAGTCTTCTCATATTGAGTGTTTGAAGATGATTAGAAGATAGTATAAATGGATGGTTTAGTTTTTTAGGGAACCAAAAATTCTGAGGTGTAGGGTAGTTTGGGTTTTGTGAAACATGACTGAGCCAATTGTGTTATTTGATTAAACAGTCCAGACCTTTTAGAAAGTACACGTCTTAAGGAGTCTTTAGAGCCTTGAATCGTTCAAAACGGATAAATGTAGGATTAGTTACTCAATGTTAAAGTTAGACCATAAATGGTGGAATTTCAGGTGTTGTGAGTTTTTGGTGAACCATTAGCTTTCTTTTAAGAGTTTGATGAATGAGTTGTAGTGAGGATTAAATTAATGACATGCATTATGGTTTTTAGGTTTGAACGAGTTTTTGACGTAGCGTACGAGTACGAGGTTAGCTAAGGAGGCCAAGCAAGTAATGTATGCTTGAGTGTTGCCTTCGAGCCTTTATCACAGATCGTTATGAATGCATGGTTGTGCCTTGTACGTATGTATTGTATGTTTATTGTTATGTTGGTAGTGTGTTTAATTTAATATGCATCGTGATTTTCAAAAATTACGCTAGTAGACGAAAATGAATTTCTATGGTTTTGATGAATAGTATGGTATTGTGTGAACGATGACGAATGAAATGGTTAAAAGATACATAATTATGAGATGCTATGTACTCCGCGAATCCCGGGTGGGACTTGGGCCGGAGGGTGATGTGCTCTGCGAATCTCTGGTTGGACTTGGGCCGGAGAGTGAAGTGCTATCAGATGAGCAGGGCCACCCAGTGCTCCGTGAATGCCGAGCGGGACTTGGGTCGGAGGGTGACATGTACTAGGTTAAAACTCTGCGGATCCCAGGTTGGATTTAGGCCGGAGGGTTCTATAGTGCTCAGTACTTTGCGAATCTCAGGTGGGACTTGAGCCAGAGGGTGACGCGCTGGGTTAAAACTCCGCAAATCCCGGGTGGGACTTGGACTGGAGAATGTGTAAAAAGAAAGATAATGAATGAATGTAATGAAGACGAGAACGAAAACGAGAATGAATATGAAATGAGATAATAGAAATTTCATGTGTTAGGGTGTGAGATGTTTTAAATCATAAATTGCATTATGTTGTGCAAAAATGACACTACGCAAGTGCACGTATCGCAATTCAAGTAGTACAAAAATATCGATCCCACGAGGACAAAATTTAATCAATCTTAAATTATTTATGGAATAGCAATTTAAATTCAGAGAAATTAATATTCAAATATGAAAATAATGAAAACCAAATCAATTTATATAACTAGATAATTAGAAACGGCTTCGATTTGATTTCCTTCACCAATTGATTTCTTACTACGAATATTGTAGGGAATGCTATAGTTTTATGTTAAATGACTAAAATTTTCTCATGAATCAAGGCTTGATCTATGCTCTTGATTAATTCTTTTTCATATTATTTTTCAGACTTATGAAAAATCAATACAATCTAGAATTCCACTTGAGCGTTATTCTATATATCACATGAAATTAAGCAACCATTATGATAATACTTATAATTGATACTTGTCACATGCATCAATCATTCATGCAATTCAATACACGTCTCAATAACTATTTCATGGAGTCTAAAATAACATCCTAGTATTTATTCATATGGCGTGCATAAAATAAATTAATCACTAAAAATATATTGAATTGTTTAACATAAATCAATAACATTCCACAAGAAATCAAAGGTTTAGTACTCTCTCATCTAGCCAAAAGAGAATTAGTTCATAAGAAAGAAAAAGATTAAACAACCCATAAAATCATAAAAAGAAAAATATAAGAAAATGAAGAAGAATAATAGAAATTTGGTGGAGCCTTCTCTGTTGAAAAATTCCTCCTCCCTTTGCTGGCAGACTCCCCTTTTATAATTGAATACTCTCCCTTCTAATTGCTTCCCTTTTTTATTCCCCTTGTTCTACGTGTCTGGTTCTCCCCAAAAATCTCCTCTTTTGTTTGTTATGTTTCTTCCTTAATTTCAGCAACAAATCTTTTCTCTCTCTTCTAATTTAGATTGATCCTACCGTCAATTTATCTTCCTTTTCCATAATTCCATCCTTTATTTTTGGTAAACATAACCTTGTGAAAATTTGTATTCTCTCTCTTCATAATTTTCATTATTTGAATTCAATCTTCCTGCTAATAATTCTGCATTAAAATAAGAAAATACAAAATTCAAATTAGTAATAATTATCAGAAAAATAATACGTATTTTTAATAATTGACAAAGATACTGATGCTGCAGTGATGCTGTAGCATTCACTGTTAATATGTATGTATTACTTTGATTTATCACTCAAATTTCAACAATTTATAAATAAAAGCAATTGTAGAATAAGTCTTTTTCAAGACTTAACACACTCCCAAACTTAATTCATTGCTCGTCCTCGAGTAATGTTTACAAACCAACACATAAATTACCATCCAAAATTCTTAGGATTGCCCAAAATTCACAACTCCACAAATATAACAATTTATTGATTATCCAAATTCAAATAAGGTTAGAAAAGCCTCTTAGCAATATACCCCCTCAAATTGTGTGTGTGCATATGTTAGAATTAAAACTTCTCAAATCACCTAAGTTTTATAGAATTATGCTCAATTCAATATTTCATACATAGTGCCATAAATTCTCTCTACTAACAAAAAGTAATTAGAACTTATGATTCATTATTTAATTCTTCTCTAAGTTAATGGGGGAATAATTATTCTTTTTTTATTATTATTATTATTTGTTGACTTCTCTCTAAGTCACATTACCTTTTTACGCGATTGACAACATTTGTGATGAAGGCCTCCGGTTACTCAATAATGTTTCTAAGAGAGATGAAAATATAGCCAACAATTTGCGATGGAGTTCCTCCCAACGTCCCTCTTTATAATTTTCCACCCATCGAGTATCCAAAAGGCTCACTCGAAATTGAAAGTGGATTAGGGAATCACAAATGTTTTTTTTTTTTTTTTTTAATATTTAATTCCCCCAAACTTATCCTTTTATTTATGAATCCTTTCGTTCTAATTTTAAATTGTTTTGTATTGAGAAGATATAGATCTAGTATAAAATCCTAAATTTGAGACATTAATTTCATAAGCCTAAGGATTTTCGGGAAATTTTTAATTTCTAACAAAACGTGTGAAAGGGGATATGTTACTTTAAGATGATTCTTCCCTTATTTTAGTTGAATTTTCAATAATTGTTAAATTTTATGGAATATCGTATTTTAGGCATAAAGTTCAGCATCGATTTTTTTTTTTTTTTTAATTTGGGATATTTTCATTTCTAACCCTCACAGAATACAAAATAGGTTTTATAATCTCACCCACCCCCAAACTTAAAATTGACTATGTCCCTATAGTCATATCATATAATTAGATAATAAAATTGAATCTAATGGAGAAGGGTTAGAACTTCCCTGGAATGTTATTCTTCCTCCTCTTTTTCTTCATTGTTATCTTCTGTGGGTGGCTGACTAGGTGAATTGACAGACTGCAAGGTTGGAGGGAAAACAGGGCTTCGTGGACTGGCTCTGGAATGTATTCATAATGGTGAAATTCCTTTTGACTGTATATGTCAAGTAGGTCTGCATGTTTGCTTCCATCTTGTTGAGAGTATTTCTCATGAATTGTTGTTGAACCTACTTGACAATAATAAGAGTGATAAAACAAAAATTTAAAAACGATAACTAAATAAAAAGAAAGCGGTAACTAAATGAAAATGCGATAAAAGAATTTGACAGAACTAAAGCTGCTTATTAATTTTTTTTCTGATGCTACTGGCTGCTGCAGCATCCATTTATTTTACCAGAACGAAACTAGAAAAGGATACTAAAATTTAGGTTGTCTTCATGTAATGCTTCTTTTTATCCTAACTGCCCTATGTGATTCTACTTTCATGGAGCATCCATTAGAGGGATGGACATATTTCTGTTATCCATCATATTTTCTTCAAAATAGTGCTTAATTCTCTGCCCATTAACCTTGAAAGATTTCCCTGTTGTTTCACTGATTAGCTCCAAAACTCCAAAATCATAAATGGCTGTAATTTTAAATGGACCAGTCAACCTTGACTTCAACTTTCCAGGAAATAGCTTTAGTCTAGAACTATAAAGCAATACTTGTTGCCCCACTTCAAAGATCCTATCCTGGATTTTTTTATCATGCCATCTTTTCACCTTTTCCTTATAAATTACAGCATTCTCGTAAGCATCGAGTCTGAATTCTTCTAGTTCGTTAAGCTGCAACAATCTTTTCTCTCCTGCTGCATCCATGTCCATATTCAATTTAGCTACTGACCAATATGTTTTGTGTAGTAACTCAACTGGTAGGTGGCAGGCTTTTCCAAACACTAAACGAAATGGAGATGTACCAATGGGTGTCTTGAACGCTGTTCTGTATGCCCACAAGGCGTCTGGTAATTTCTCAGCCCAATCTTTTCTGCTTGTATTTATCACCTTCTCCAGAATTCTTTTAATTTCTCTGTTTGATACTTCTGTTTGTCAGTTCGCTTGAGGATGATAAGCTGTGGTCACCTTATGCTTAATTCCATACTTTGCCAATAGTTGCTGAAACTGTTTGTTGCAAAAATGGCTGCCTCTGTCACTGATGATAGCTCTTGGTGTTCCGAACCGAGTAAAAATATTGCGATGCAAAAATCTTGTAACCACCTTAGCATCATTTGTAGGGAGTGCAATAGCTTCCACCCACTTGGAGACATAGTCCACAGCAAGCAGAATATACTGATTTCCATAGGATGAGGGAAATGGTCCCATAAAATCAATGCCCCAAACATCAAAAAGCTCTACTTCTAATATATTTGTTAATGGCATGTCATGCTTCCGTGAGATATTTCCCGTTCGTTGACACCTATCACATGATTTAACAAAATTGTTAGCATCTCGAAATAATGTAGGCCAATACAAACCTGACTGTAAGACTTTTGACGCTGTTCGAATTCCTACAAAATGCCCTCCATATGATGCTGCATGGCAATGCTGCAGCACTACTGTAAATTAAGTTTCTGGAATACATCTTCTCAAAATTTGGTCAGCACATATTTTAAACAAAGAAGGATCATCCCAGAAATAATGTCTAACATCTTTTAAAAAATTTTTCTTTTGCTGGAACTGAAAATCAAAGGGAATGATACCACTTACAATATAGTTCACAATATCAGCATACCATGGTACTTCTGTGATGTTTAGCAACTGCTCATCTGGAAAGTTCTCTGAAATGGGGATTGTTTTGTGAGATGCTTTTTCGGAATCCAACCTTGATAAATGGTCTGCTACTTGATTCTCACTTCCCTTCCGATCTCTGATTTCTAAATCAAATTCTTGGAGTAATAGAACCCATCGAATTAATCTCGGTTTGGCATCTTTTTTTGACATCAAGTACTTAATCGCTGAATGATCTGTGTATACGACCACTTTGGTACCCAACAAATATTGTCTGAATTTCTCGAAGGCAAAAACCACTGCTAACAGCTCTTTCTCAGTTGTTGTGTAATTAAGTTGGGCTTCAGAGACGGCTTGCGTAGTAAATAGAGTGAAATATTTTTTCTTTCCTTTGTCCAAGTACCACTCCAAGAGCACAATCACTTGCATCACACATCAGTTCAAATGGTTGCTACCAATCAGGAGCTGCAATTACAGGAGCAGTGATAAGCTTTTGTTTTAAAGCTGAAAAGGCTTGCTGACATGCTTCATCAAAATAGAATGCCTTGTTGTTTTCCAGTAAAGAGCAAAGTGGCTTAGAAATTTTGGAGAAATCTTTGATAAATCTTCTGTAAAAACCAGCATGCCCCAGGAAACTTCTTATTCCTTTAACGGTTGTTGGAGGAGGAAGCTTCTCAATTACCTCAATCTTTGCCTTATCAACTTCAATTCCACTTTTAGAAACTTGGTGTCCAAGAACAATGTCTTCAGTCACCATAAAATGGCATTTTTCCCAATTTAATACTAGATCTGTTTCTGTACAGCGTTGAAGCACAACTTCCAGATTTTTCAAGCATGTTTTAAAAGAATCTCCGGTGACTGAAAAATCATCCATGAATATTTCCAAAAAATTTTCGACCATGTCTGAGAAGATAGACATCATGCATCGCTGAAAAGTAGCTAGAGCATTGCACAGTCCGAACGGCATGCGTCTAAATGCGAACGTTCCATACGGGCAAGTAAACGTAGTCTTCTCTTGATCTTCAGGAGAAATGGAAATCTGATTATAGCCGGAATATCCATCCAAGAAACAATAATATTCTTTCCCAGCTAGTCGGTCAAGCATCTGATCAATAAATGGTAAAGGAAAATGATCTTTCCTTGTCATTTTATTCAGCTTACGATAATCCATGCATACTCTCCATCCATTGACTGTTCGAGTGGGAATCAATTCATTTTTCTGGTTTGTCACTACCGTCACTCCTCCTTTTTTTGGTACGCACTGTACTGGACTTACCCATGAGCTGTCGGCAATAGGGTAAATAATTCCAGCATCTAATAATTTGATTACTTCCTTCTTGACTACCTCTTTCATTACGGGATTTAAACGTCTTTGATGTTCTATTGAAGGCTGATAATTCTGCTCCATCAGGATTTTGTGCATGCAAATTCTCGGGCTAATACCTTTTATGTCAGCGATGGTCCATGCAATGGCATTTTTGAATTTTCGTAAAACTTCCATTAGTTCCGATTCTTGTCCTAAGGTGAGTGAAGTCGAGATTATCACGGGTAATGTGTTAGCTGTCCCCAAAAATGCATACTTCAAGTGTGCTGGTAGTTGCTTTAGTTCAACTTTTGGAGGATCTTCAACAGAAGCTTTCAACATTTTATAATCTGTCACTGCTTTTTCCAAAATTTCAAACTGGTTGGGCCAGGGCTGGTGATTCTTTCTTTCTCTTTGATGAACACTGTTTCTCTTACTACTTGCTGATACTGAATGATTTTTTGTATCATGTGGCACTTCATCATCTTTTATCAAGTAGCACTCTTCAGCCTCATCTGGAAATTTCATCGCTTTTAACACATTAAATGTGATTTGCTGATCATTGACTCTCATTGTAAGTTCACCTTTTTGGACGTCGATCAATGTTCTCCCCGTAGCCAGAAAAGGCCTTCCCAAAATAATTGGCACTTCCCGGTCAGCTTCGTAGTCCAAAATAATAAAGTCGGCTGGAAAGATGAATTTATCAACCTTAACTAGAACATCTTCTATTTTTCCTTCTGGTTGAGCTAATGATCGATCAGCAAGCTGCAACGTTACTGTTGTGGGTCTCGCTTTTCCAATATTCAACTTTTTAAAGATGGACATCGGCATCAGATTGATGCTTGCTCCCAAATAACATAAAGCTTTTCCAATATAGTTACTTCAGATTGTACATGGGATTGTGAAGCTGCCCGGATCTTGTAGCTTCGGTGGCAATTTGTTTTGAAGAATATAGCTGCTTTCTTCAGTAATAGCTACTGTTTCATATTCATTTAATTTTCTCTTTTTGGAAAGAATGTCTTTCATAAACTTGGTGAAACTGGGCATTTGTTCCAGGGCTTCTACCAATGGAATGTTGATATGTAACTGTTTTAAAACATCCAAAAATTTTCGGAACTGCTTGTCCTGGTGTTGCTTCTGAAGTCTTTGTGGAAATGGAGGTGGAGGTCGTTCGTTTTGGTTTACTGGTACTTGATGCTGTGGCTTTGCTGCAGCATCAGCGCCAGATTCTTCATTTTTTTTCTTTCCAGAGCTCTCTTCCACCTCTTTTTCTTGTTCTATCTCTATTTCAACCATCTCAGTTTCTTTTTCTGGTTCTAACACTGTTTCAACTTCTCTTCCATTTCGTAACCGAATTGAATTGCAGTGTTCTTTTCCTTCCCTCTTGGGTATTTCCGTATCACTTGGCAGCATGCCTTGTGATCTATTATTCATGGCTTGAGCAAGTTGACCCACTTGGGTTTCAAGATTTCTGTGAGATGCTGCTTGATTCTGAATCAAAGTTGTTAAGTTCTGCATAAGCATGTCATTTCTTGTCATGTAATCTTTCATCATTTGCTCTAACGAGGTTGACTGTTCAGAATGCAGTTGCTTGTTTTGCTGAGAAATACTAGCCTGCGATAATCCTTGTGGTTGCTGCGAAGATCCAGGGTTAGCGTTTCTGAACTGAGAATTCCATTGATAGTTGGGTTGTTGTTTCCATCCAGAGTTGAATGAATTGTTGTTCCGGTTATAACTCACATAATTTACAGCTTCCGGGTTTGAAGGGCAGCTTTCAAAAGAGTGTTCCTCGCCACACCAAGTACATGATAAACTCAAAACTTGTTGCTGTTGCTGCTGTTTCGGGGGCAAGTTTATTGACTTAATAGCGTTGGTAAGGGTAGACATCTGTGCTGTTAGTGCAGTCAACTGATCAAGTTCCATCACTCCATTACGCCTAGTTGTCCCTGCTCTCTCTGATGGCCACTGATAGTTATTAGTGGCTATTGTTTCTAATAGCTCATATGTAATGCCCCCGAACCCACCCTGGCTCGGAGCGCTACTTTGCTAACCAATCTCACGCTAAGAATAAACTCGAACGCACTCGAACACAGCATAATTGAAGCTCTCTATTCCTAGCTGCCTAGACTCACTAAGTTCCCTTAATCCTAACCTTTCAGCACCACGGCGTCCTTCCCAAAAATTTCGGCAAAGTAACGCCTGAAAACGGCGCCTCCAAAATGCTAGGTACCTGCATAAACCCAATCCTCAACCAAGCCAGAATATTCCTAACCATCTATCCACTCAACAATCAAATATATAAAACCTCTAAATAACAGTAAAGAGGAAACTAAATACGAGCATTCCTAAGTAAAGGAAGTCCACAATATAGGGCGACACATCACCCTTAATAACTATATACAACAAATACAATTAGTTACGCATTCCCACCATTTCTACAAACAGACACCTAAAATAAACTATCAAATATAAAGCCCCACATCTCCCGAAGACCATGGTCGAGGCGCCCCGACAACTGCCCGCACCGGCATACTCCGTGAATCTCTGACTGCCTTAAATCCTTGGTTCACTCGCTTAGCTCACCTGTAACTCCATCCTTACCTACACCACAGAACACACACACACGTAAGCTTATGCTTAGCAAGTAGGGATTAACAAATACGACTAGATAAAATGCAAGCTACACCACAACACTGAACAAAACAACCAAACAACACAACGACACGAAATAAAACACAGATTTGCCCGCATCAACGATGCCTTACTCTTTAACACAGCACGACAACGCAACACCACACCACAACGCCGCCACACAACAGCACAACACATACAGTTTCCACTATTTGCTCATGCACGTTATCGACGGGACGTTAATTCCTCTAATGCATCTTGCACTTTAACGACGAGGCGTTCAACTCCCTAGTGCCTACTCTTAGCACATTAACGACGAGACGTTAAACCCTCTAGTGCATCTTGCACTTTAACGACGAGGCGTTCAACTCCCTAGTGCCTACTCTTAGCACATTAACGACGGGACGTTAAACCCTCTAGTGCATCTTGCACTTTAACGACGAGGCGTTCAACTCCCTAGTGCCTACTCTTGGCACATTAACGACGAGACGTTAAACCCTCTAATGCATCTTGCACTTTAACGACGAGGCATTCAACTCCCTAGTGCCTACTCTTAGCACATTAACGACGAGACGTTAAACCCTCTAGTGCATCTTGCACTTTAACGACGAGGCATTTAACTCTCTAGTGCCTAGCACATTAACGACAAGACGTTAAACCCTCTAGTGCTCTTGCACTTTAACGACGAGGCATTCAACTCCCTAGTGCCTACTCTTAGCACATTAACGACGAGACGTTAAACCCTCTAGTGCTCTTGCACTTTAACGACGAGGCATTCAACTCCCTAGTGCCTACTCTTGGCACATTAACGACGAGACGTTAAACCCTCTAATGCATCTTGCACTTTAACGACGAGGCATTCAACTCCCTAGTGCCTACTCTTAGCACATTAACGACGAGACGTTAAACCCTCTAGTGCATCTTGCACTTTAACGACGAGGCATTCAACTCCCTAGTGCCTACTCTTAGCACATTAACGACGAGACGTTAAACCCTCTAATGCATCTTGCACTTTAACGACGAGGCATTCAACTCCCTAGTGCCTACTCTTAGCACATTAACGACGAGACGTTAAACCCTCTAGTGCTCTTGCACTTTAACGACGAGGCATTCAACTCCCTAGTGCCTACTCTTAGCACATTAACGACGAGACGTTAAACCCTCTAATGCATCTTGCACTTTAACGACGAGGCGTTCAACTCCCTAGTGCCTACTCTTAGCACATTAACGACGAGACGTTAAACCCTCTAATGCATCTTGCACTTTAACGACGAGGCATTCAACTCCCTAGTGCCTACTCTTAGCACATTAACGACGAGACGTTAAACCCTCTAGTGCATCTTGCACTTTAACGACGAGGCGTTCAACTCCCTAGTGCCTACTCTTAGCACATTAACGACGAGACGTTAAACCCTCTAGTGCATCTTGCACTTTAACGACGAGGCGTTCAACTCCCTAGTGCCTACTCTTAGCACATTAACGACGAGACGTTAAACCCTCTAGTGCATCTTGCACTTTAACGACGAGGCATTTAACTCTCTAGTGCCTAGCACATTAACGACGAGACGTTAAACCCTCTAGTGCTCTTGCACTTTAACGACGAGGCATTCAACTCCCTAGTGCCCTCTAGTGCTCTTGCACTTTAACGACGAGGCATTTAACTCTCTAGTGCTTTTCTTACACATTTCATGCTACTCACACAACTCTTAAACACCGAACAACAACACAACTATCAAACAATGCCACTCACACAATATTCAAACACCAAACAACAACAAAGAATTTCATCACATAACACTCAAACACCAACTAATAACAACCCAGCAATTTATCAAACAATACTCAAACACTAACAATACACTATCAAACAATACACTAACAAACAATAAATCCTACCGTCCCACAAACACTCAAACACCAAACATACTCACACAACACTCAAACACCGAACAACAGCCAAGAATGTCAGTTCCACACTACGTAATACGAAACAACACAACTATCAATGCAACCAAATCAAAACAAAGTAAGCAAACAATCTCCTACAAACAACCAAATTAGAACAAAGCAAACAAGCCAGCAAAGAATCTCCTACCGTTCCGTGGTGTAGGCCCGAAGGCAAACACAAATATTCCACTACTTACCTGGCGTCCTAGCCCGATGAGGATTCTCGGTTACCTGTCCACCTACGGCTCGACCTACGACAAATACCCAAACTTCATTAAACTCAAGGTTACATTCACCAATTACTCTCAAACTACTATTTCTAATCTAATCCAACTAAAATCTAACTAAACGGGCTACTAATTTAGGTTCGGTAAAAATCGACCCGAAACTTCGAACGTGCGTAACTTTTGCGTCGATTATCGGAATCGAACGATTCCAGCGGCCATGTACTCCTCTAATAACCTATTTTAACCTGCCTAAAGGAATTTGAAAACAAACGACCCTAGCTAGGTCAAAATAGCAAAAACCCGAATCTGTCCTTCACCCGAAAATTTCCCTTTTCCGATTTTCCATCAATGCTCACACATTTCATCACCAATCAACCACCTTCATACCTAATTAACATAATCTAACAAAACCCTATTGTTTTAAACCAGAAAATCGAAGCCCCTAATTTGGAGCCCCTCTGTTTTTCGCCCAATCCGAGCTCACCCTTGCTCGGCAACCCTCGCCGGCGTTAGGCTCAGTCATTTGACGCCAAGAATGGCCAAAAACCGCCAGCCATCGGAGCTCAAACGAGCTCGCCCCTCTCAGCCTTAAACCGAACCAAAACAGGGGCATAGGAAAACTTACCGTTCGGTTTGTGCGCGGAGACGGGCCGAAAATGGTAGCCCTGGCTGCGCCGCCGTCGTCTGGCCTGAGAACGTCAGAAATAACGGCGGTGAACGGCCGTCGATCGCTCGCCACACCCTCGCCTCTCCCCTGTTCGCGCTCGGCCACGAAGAACACTGAATGGCGTCGATCGCCATTCAGTTGTTTTAATTAAAAACAATAATAATAATTATTATTATTATTATTATTATAATTTCTAATAATTTCTATTAAAACATTAGTAAAATAACATTTACCGTTTTGCCCTCCCGTGTTTTCGACCATTTCGAATGTCATTAAATCTCGTTCTAACTCCTCCATCGAACTCCCGAGCATAACTACTTAACCCAAGAACTAACAGAAACTTAATGACTCAATCTAATTCTTAATTAATTAAACAACCTATTTTATTGTTCTTTTATTTCTCTCCATTAAACATCCGGGTGTTACAATCCACCCTCCTTACAAAAATTTTGTCCTCAAAATTTGCGTACCCTAGATATTCCCCAACTTATTCATCTCAACTCTACCCTCTTAACTTTAGAGTTGCCACACTAAGTCTTAACTACTTCTACGACCTTAATCAGTTATCAGTAGTGCTAATTTCTATATCTCAAAAGTTTAACTTTACTAAATAAATTTCTAATAATTTCTATTAAAACATTAGTAAAATAACATTTACCGTTTTGCCCTCCCGTGTTTTCGACCATTTCGAATGTCATTAAATCTCGTTCTAACTCCTCCATCGAAACTCCCGAGCATAACTACTTAACCCAAGAACTAACATAACTTAAATGACTCAAATCTAATTCTTAAATTAATTAAACAACCTATTTTATTGTTCTTTTATTTTCTCTCCAATTTAAAAACATCCCGGGTGTTACAATCCACCCTCCTTACAAAAATTTTGTCCTCAAAATTTGCGTACCCTAGATATTCCCCAACTTATTCATCTCAACTACTCTACCTCTAACTTTAGAGTTGCCACACTAAGTCTTAACTACTTCTACGACCTTAATCAGTTATCAGTAGTGCTAATTTCTATATCTCAAAAGTTTAACTTTACTATCTCTACACTCTATAACTCGAATACTCACACGTTCACTAACTATAATCTAATCCATACCTTCAAACCCTTCTAACTGACTTCTCCACTCGATCTTTTTCTCTAGCTAAGTTCATTTTTTTTTCTACTTCTATGTCTGCTAAACATGCATCAACTATCGTTTAACTAAAATACCTATCGTGAAATCCACAGCCCTAAATCTTCCTAACTAAGTTCTCCTAGTCATTTCCATCAAACAATCTCAATAACATAACACTAAAACCTACTAATAAACTATCTTACATCTATTTATCTCAAATCATCAAGACACTTCATTAGTACTTAAATCTAATTAATATTCTATCAAAGTATTCTACGAGTTCTCAAAATTATATTTACTAACCTCAATTTGTCCAACGTCTAATTCCATTATCACCATACACTCTCAAAGTAAGTCTAAACTAACTCCTTCCCGACTTTACCTCGACAGCCTAAATGAAGTTTATGCACTTTCTTTCGACCTCAAAACTTCCATAATTCTCCTGAATTAACCCTACTCTAAATTCCCTCGTAATCTTCGTGTCCTTCCTATGTCATATCCTCCATTAGAATTGAATAATCTCCTCACTTACCTCACTTCTCACTCTTCATTCACTCTTCACCTAACAACATAGTTCAGACCCATAACTTAAGAGTTTAAGTCTCACCCATTTATTACCTTTAACTAACTTACTCAATCCTCACCTATACTTTCAACTTTTTACAATTTAATTCTCATTATCTTCTAAGTTCTTCAACTTCATACAAAATACACAATTTCTAAAAGCTAACTCTCTTATCTTAACTCTCTCTCATAGTTAACTAATCTTATCACTTCTTTCGTAAGTTTCCCCGACTACATTCAACGTTTAAGCTTTTTATTTCTTACTTAAGCTATTTTCCTTAACCACAAAATCCTATCAATAGCTCGCCAAAGTCAATACCCAGCCAACCTTACTTTTATACTACTCGAATTCTAACTTACATCTTACTCTTAAACCCACCAACCGTAGCCTAATTTAGTTATTCATTACTTAGACCATTAACTATCGCCAATTGGCACACTACCAGATACCTAAGGTCACAATCTCATTTCCCTAACTATGCCCTCCACTCCTCTCATACGTCATTAGACTCTAACTTGAGTACACATGACTTAGACTATAGACCATTCTGTTTCTCTAATTTAGTTATCGACTCAAGCTTTTCCTCAAATTTAGTTTATCTAATTCGTTATTATCTATTTTCGTGTCTATCACACAAGTACATCAAGCCCTCAATACATCCTCCATTTCAATTCCTTTTCTACTCTACCCACTCCTTGCTAATTATACCTCTTAACACTCAATAGTCTTTTCCATTGTTAACCTCACTTAATTTGACAATCAATCAAACTTATAACTTCCTCTCACTTAGACTAGGCTCCCCTCTAGGTTTTTCTTGCATAAAGTTCATTAAAATTTTCCCCTTAACAATTTACTTAAGCTAGGCACTCAAATATAATTTATATTTACATAATTCTAATCTTCTATGACGGGCTACCAAATCCCTCAAGATTCCCCAAATTTTAATCTGAATTTCGTTTCACCTCACAAATATACTTCAATCCTCTAACATCTCATATTTGTCAGTTTCCTATCCTATCTCTAAGTAAATCCCAGGTTTACTACGTCTATAAGTTGGCTAATGGAATCCACCGAAGTTGTCATGGTACTTTCGAGATTTTCATTCTAAGCGTGAACAAGATTAAACAATCTAAACTCAGCTCTAAACAACTAAAAGAAAAGAATTACTTATAGTCGGTGAAGCACGTTGCATGGCGGCCGGCATTGTCGGGTAATCCTTTGAACGACTCGACCATTTATGCTCTGATACCATCTTGTAACGCCCCCGAACCCACCCTGGCTCGGAGCGCTACTTTGCTAACAAATCTCACGCAAAGAATAAACTCGAACACACTCGAACACAGCATAATTGAAGCTCTCTATTCCTAGATGCCTAGACTCACTAAGTTCCCTTAATCCTAACCTTTCACCACCACGGCGTCCTTCCCAAAAATTTCGGCAAAGTAATGCCTGAAAACGGCGCCTCCAAAATGCTAGGTAGGTACCAGCATAAACCCAATCCTCAACCAAGCCAGAATATTCCTAACCATCTATCCACTCAACAATCAAATACATAAAACCTCTAAATAACAGTAAAGAGGAAACTAAATACGAGCATTCCTAAGTAAAGGAAGTCCACAATATAGGGCGACACATCACCCTTACTAACTATTAACAACAAATACAATTAGTTACGCATTCCCGCCATTTCTACAAACAGACACCTAAAATAAACTATCAAATATAAAGCCCCACATCTCCCGAAGACCATGGTCGAGGCGCCCCGACAACTGCCCGCACCGGCATACTCTGTGAATCTCCGACTGCCTTAAATCCTTGGTTCACTCGCTTAGCTCACCTGTAACTGCATCGTTACCTACACCACAGAACACACACACACACGTAAGCTTACGCTTAGCAAGTAGGGATTAACAAATACGACTAGATAAAATGCAAGCTACACCACAACACTGAACAAAACAACCAAACAACACAACGACACGAAATAAAACACAGATTTGCCCGCATCAACGATGCCTTACTCTTTAACACAGCACGACAACGCAACACCACACCACAACGCCACCACACAACAGCACAACACATACAGTTTCCACTATTTGCTCATGCACATTATCGACGGGACGTTAAACCCTCTAATGCATCTTGCACTTTAACGACGAGGCGTTCAACTCCCTAGTGCCTACTCTTAGCACATTAACGACGAGACGTTAAACCCTCTAGTGCATCTTGCACTTTAACGACGAGGCGTTCAACTCCCTAGTGCCTACTCTTAGCACATTAACGACGGGACGTTAAACCCTCTAGTGCATCTTGCACTTTAACGACAAGGCGTTCAACTCCCTAGTGCCTACTCTTAGCATATTAACGACGAGACGTTAAACCCTCTAGTGCATCTTGCACTTTAACGACGAGGTGTTCAACTCCCTAGTGCCTACTCTTAGCACATTAACGACGAGACGTTAACCCTCTAGTGCATCTTGCACTTTAACGACGAGGCGTTCAACTCCCTAGTGCCTACTCTTAGCACATTAACGACGAGACGTTAAACCCTCTAGTGCATCTTGCACTTTAACGACGAGGCGTTCAACTCCCTAGTGCCTACTCTTAGCACATTAACGACGAGACGTTAAACCCTCTAGTGCATCTTGCACTTTAACGACGAGGCGTTCAACTCCCTAGTGCCTACTCTTAGCATATTAACGACGAGACGTTAAACCCTCTAGTGCATCTTGCACTTTAACGACGAGGTGTTCAACTCCCTAGTGCCTACTCTTAGCACATTAACGACGAGACGTTAAACCCTCTAGTGCATCTTGCACTTTAACGACGAGGCGTTCAACTCCCTAGTGCCTACTCTTAGCACATTAACGACGAGACGTTAAACCCTCTAGTGCATCTTGCACTTTAACGACGAGGCGTTCAACTCCCTAGTGCCTACTCTTAGCACATTAACGACGAGACGTTAAACCCTCTAGTGCATCTTGCACTTTAACGACGAGGCGTTCAACTCCCTAGTGCCTACTCTTAGCACATTAACGACGAGACGTTAAACCCTCTAGTGCATCTTGCACTTTAACGACGAGGCGTTCAACTCCCTAGTGCCTACTCTTAGCACATTAACGACGAGACGTTAAACCCTCTAGTGCATCTTGCACTTTAACGACGAGGCGTTCAACTCCCTAGTGCCTACTCTTAGCACATTAACGACGAGACGTTAAACCCTCTAGTGCATCTTGCACTTTAACGACGAGGCGTTCAACTCCCTAGTGCCTACTCTTAGCACATTAACGACGAGACGTTAAACCCTCTAGTGCATCTTGCACTTTAACGACGAGGCGTTCAACTCCCTAGTGCCTACTCTTAGCACATTAACGACGAGACGTTAAACCCTCTAGTGCATCTTGCACTTTAACGACGAGGCGTTCAACTCCCTAGTGCCTACTCTTAGCACATTAACGACGAGACGTTAAACCCTCTAGTGCATCTTGCACTTTAACGACGAGGCGTTCAACTCCCTAGTGCCTACTCTTAGCACATTAACGACGAGACGTTAAACCCTCTAGTGCATCTTGCACTTTAACGACGAGGCGTTCAACTCCCTAGTGCCTACTCTTAGCACATTAACGACGAGACGTTAAACCCTCTAGTGCATCTTGCACTTTAACGACGAGGCGTTCAACTCCCTAGTGCCTACTCTTAGCACATTAACGACGAGACGTTAAACCCTCTAGTGCATCTTGCACTTTAACGACGAGGCGTTCAACTCCCTAGTGCCTACTCTTAGCATATTAACGACGAGACGTTAAACCCTCTAGTGCATCTTGCACTTTAACGACGAGGTGTTCAACTCCCTAGTGCCTACTCTTAGCACATTAACGACGAGACGTTAAACCCTCTAGTGCATCTTGCACTTTAACGACGAGGTGTTCAACTCCCTAGTGCCTACTCTTAGCACATTAACGACGAGACGTTAAACCCTCTAGTGCATCTTGCACTTTAACGACGAGGCGTTCAACTCCCTAGTGCCTACTCTTAGCACATTAACGACGAGACGTTAAACCCTCTAGTGCATCTTGCACTTTAACGACGAGGCGTTCAACTCCCTAGTGCCTACTCTTAGCACATTAACGACGAGACGTTAAACCCTCTAGTGCTCTTGCACTTTAACGACGAGGCGTTCAACTCCCTAGTGCCTACTCTTAGCACATTAACGACGAGACGTTAACCCTCTAGTGCATCTTGCACTTTAACGACGAGGCGTTCAACTCCCTAGTGCCTACTCTTAGCACATTAACGACGAGACGTTAAACCCTCTAGTGCTCTTGCACTTTAACGACGAGGCGTTCAACTCCCTAGTGCCTACTCTTAGCACATTAACGACGAGACGTTAAACCCTCTAGTGCATCTTGCACTTTAACGACGAGGCGTTCAACTCCCTAGTGCCTACTCTTAGCACATTAACGACGAGACGTTAAACCCTCTAGTGCATCTTGCACTTTAACGACGAGGCGTTCAACTCCCTAGTGCCTACTCTTAGCACATTAACGACGAGACGTTAAACCCTCTAGTGCTCTTGCACTTTAACGACGAGGCGTTCAACTCCCTAGTGCCTACTCTTAGCACATTAACGACGAGACGTTAACCCTCTAGTGCTCTTGCACTTTAACGACGAGGCGTTCAACTCCCTAGTGCCTACTCTTAGCACATTAACGACGAGACGTTAAACCCTCTAGTGCATCTTGCACTTTAACGACGAGGCGTTCAACTCCCTAGTGCCTACTCTTAGCACATTAACGACGAGACGTTAAACCCTCTAGTGCATCTTGCACTTTAACGACGAGGCGTTCAACTCCCTAGTGCCTACTCTTAGCACATTAACGACGAGACGTTAACCCTCTAGTGCATCTTGCACTTTAACGACGAGGCGTTCAACTCCCTAGTGCCTACTCTTAGCACATTAACGACGAGACGTTAAACCCTCTAGTGCATCTTGCACTTTAACGACGAGGCGTTCAACTCCCTAGTGCCTACTCTTAGCACATTAACGACGAGACGTTAAACCCTCTAGTGCATCTTGCACTTTAACGACGAGGCGTTCAACTCCCTAGTGCCTACTCTTAGCACATTAACGACGAGACGTTAAACCCTCTAGTGCATCTTGCACTTTAACGACGAGGCGTTCAACTCCCTAGTGCCTACTCTTAGCACATTAACGACGAGACGTTAACCCTCTAGTGCATCTTGCACTTTAACGACGAGGCGTTCAACTCCCTAGTGCCTACTCTTAGCACATTAACGACGAGACGTTAACCCTCTAGTGCATCTTGCACTTTAACGACGAGGCGTTCAACTCCCTAGTGCCTACTCTTAGCACATTAACGACGAGACGTTAAACCCTCTAGTGCATCTTGCACTTTAACGACGAGGCGTTCAACTCCCTAGTGCCTACTCTTAGCACATTAACGACGAGACGTTAACCCTCTAGTGCATCTTGCACTTTAACGACGAGGCGTTCAACTCCCTAGTGCCTACTCTTAGCACATTAACGACGAGACGTTAAACCCTCTAGTGCATCTTGCACTTTAACGACGAGGCGTTCAACTCCCTAGTGCCTACTCTTAGCACATTAACGACGAGACGTTAACCCTCTAGTGCATCTTGCACTTTAACGACGAGGCGTTCAACTCATACCCACAGCTCAATTATCAAACAATACCCAAACACTAACAATACACTCATCAAACATACACTAACAAACAATAAATCCTACTGTCCCACACAACACTCAACACCAAACATACTCACCCAAAACTCAACACCGAACAACAGCCAAGAATGTCAGTTCCACACTACGTAATACGAAACAACAAAACTATCAATGCAACCAAATCAAAACAAAGTAAGCAAACAATCTCCTACAAACACACCAAATTAGAACAAAGCAAACAAGCCAGCAAAGAATCTCCTACCGTTCCGTGGTGTAGGCCCGAAGGCAAACACAAATATTCCACTACTTACCTGGCGTCACTAGCCCGATGAGGATTCTCGGTTACTGTCCACCTACGGCTCGGACCTACGATAAATACCCAACATTCATTAAACTCAAGGGTTAATTCACCAATTACTCTCAAACTACTATTTCTAACCTAATCCAACTAAAATCTAACTAAACGGGCCACTAATTTAGGTTCGGTAAAAATCGACCCAAAACTTCGAACACGCGTAACTTTTGCGTCGATTATCGGAATCGAACGATTCCAGCGGCCACGTACTCCTCTAATAACCTATTTTAACCTGCCGAAAGGAATTTGAAAACAAACGATCCTAGCTAGGTCAAAATAGCAAAAACCCGAATCTGTCCTTCACCCGAAAATTTCCCTTTTCCGATTTTCCATCAATGCTCACACATTTCATCACCAATCAACCACCTTCATACCTAATTAACATAATCTAACAAAACCATACTGTTTTAAACCATGGAAAATCGACGCCCCTAATTTGGAGCCCCCTCTGTTTTTTCGCCCCAATCCGAGCTCACTCTTGCTCGGCAACCCTCACCGGCGTTAGGCTCAGTCATTTGACGCCAAGAACGGCCAAAAACCGCCAGCCATCGGAGCTCAAACGAGCTCGCCCCTCTCAGCCTTAAACCGAACCAAAACAGGGGCATAGGTTAAACTTACCGTTCGGTTTGTGCGCGGAGACGGGCCGAAAATGGCAGCCCTGGCTGCCCCGCCGTCGTCTGGCCTGAGAACGTCAGAAATAACGGCGGTGAACGGCCGTCGATCGCTCGCCTCACCCTCGCCTCTCCCCTGTTCGCGCTTGGCCACGAAGAACACTGAATGGCGTCGATCGCCATCAGTTGTTTAATTAAAACAATAATAATATTATTATTATTATTATTATTATTATTATTATTATTATTATTATTATTATTATTATTATTATTATTATTATTATTATTATTATTATTATTATTATTATTATTATTATTATTATTATTATTATTATTATTATTATTATTATTATTATTATTATTATTATTATTATTATTATTATTATTATTATTATTATTATTATTATTATTATTATTATTATTATTATTATTATTATTATTATTATTATTATTATTATTATTATTATTATTATTATTATTATTATTATTATTATTATTATTATTATTATTATTATTATTATTATTATTATTATTATTATTATTATTATTATTATTATTATTATTATTATTATTATTATTATTATTATTATTATTATTATTATTATTATTATTATTATTATTATTATTATTATTATTATTATTATTATTATTATTATTATTATTATTATTATTATTATTATTATTATTATTATTATTATTATTATTATTATAACTTATTATTTATTATTATAATTTCTAATAATTTCTATTAAACATTAATAAAATAACATTTACCGTTTTGCCCTCCCGTGTTTTCGACCATTCGAATGTCATTAAATCTCGTTCTAACTCCTCATCGAAACTCCCGAGCATAACTACTTAACCAAGAACTAACATAACTTAAATGACTCAAATCTCATTCTTAAATTAATTAAACAACCTATTTTATTGTTCTTTTATTTTCTCTCCAATTTAAAAACATCCCGGGTGTTACATCATATTCTTCTGTATATGTTTTTGTCAAAATAGCTCCATTAGCTGACGCATCAAGGATGCTCTTGTTTGACTGTTCAACCCATATAGAAAGTTTTCCAATTGCACCCATGCAGAATTTGGACATTGCCTTACCAACTCTTTAAATCTCTCCCAAGCTTCATATAACGATTCTGTATTTTGCTACTGGAAACTCATGATGTCACCTCTCATTCTTGCATTCTTTACTGGCGGGAAATACTTTGTCAGAAATCTTTTTGCTAAATCCGCCCATGAATTTACTGAGTTCGGTGGCAGGGAATTTAACCAGGACCTAGCTCGATCGCGGAGAGAATATGGAAACAGTTTAAGTCTCAGCACTTCGCGGTTTGCTGCTTCATCTTCAAAGGTATCACAGAGCTGTGTAAAATCCCTTAAATGGGCATTGGGATCTTCTGCTGCCATTCCGCTAAACTGACCGATGGACTGCAACATCTGAAACATCACTGGCCTTAGCTCACATCGAACTGTTGGAAGTGCTGGCCGAACTATACAAGGAATCAAGTTGTCCAAATTTGGTATGGCGTAATCGCGAATCGGACGCTCCAGTTCGTTACCATTGTTTTGTTGTTCAGCTTGTCGAGCAGCGTCGGGATTCATATCTCTTCCTTCAATAAATCTCTGATTCTGTTGGCGTATTCTTTCTCTGAAAGTCCTTTCAATCTTAGGGTCGTAAGGAATTAAGTTTTGATCTTCTTTGTCTTGCATTAATCGATCGGTTCCTAACAAAATAAAATAAAAATAAAAATAATTCAGTTAAATTCCAGAAAATAATAAAAAAAAATTGAAAAAATTCTGTCCCCGGCAACGGCGCCAAAAACTTGTTGTGTAAAAATGACACTTCGCAAGTGCACGTATCGCAATTCAAGTAGTACAAAAATATCGATCCCACGAGGACAAAATTTAATCAATCTTAAATTATTTATGGAATAGCAATTTAAATTTAGAGAAATTAATATTCAAATATGAAAATAATGAAAACCAAATCAATTTATATAACTAGATAATTAGAAACGGCTTTGATTTGATTTCCTTCACCAATTGATTTCTTACTACGAATATTGTAGGGAATGCTATAGTTTTATGTTAAATGACTAAAATTTTCTCATGAATCAAGGCTTGATCTATGCTCTTGATTAATTCTTTTTCATATTATTTTTCAGACTTATGAAAAATCAATACAATCTAGAATTCCACTTGAGCGTTATTCTATATATCACATGAAATTAAGCAACCATTATGATAATACTTATAATTGATACTTGTCACATGCATCAATCATTCATGCAATTCAATACACGTCTCAATAACTATTTCATGGCGTCTAAAATAGCATCCTAGTATTTATTCATATGGCGTGCATAAAATAATAATCACTAAAACATATTGAATTGTTTAACATAAATCAATAACATTCCACAAGAAAACAAAGGTTTAGTACTCTCTCATCTAGCCAAAAGAGAATTAGTTCATAAGAAAGAAAAAGATTAAACAATCCATAAAATCATAAAAATAAAAATATAAGAAAATGAAGAAGAAGAATAGAAATTTGGTGGAGCCTTCTCTGTTGAAAAATTCATCCTCCCTTTGCTGGCAGACTCCCCTTTTATAATTGATACTTGTCACATGCATCAATCATTCATGCAATTCAATACACGTCTCAATAACTATTTCATGGCGTCTAAAATAGCATCCTAGTATTTATTCATATGGCGTGCATAAAATAAATTAATCACTAAAAACATATTGAATTGTTTAACATAAATCAATAACATTCCACAAGAAAACAAAGGTTTAGTACTCTCTCATCTAGCCAAAAGAGAATTAGTTCATAAGAAAGAAAAAGATTAAACAATCCATAAAATCATAAAAATAAAAATATAAGAAAATGAAGAAGAAGAATAGAAATTTGGTGGAGCCTTCTCTGTTGAAAAATTCATCCTCCCTTTGCTGGCAGACTCCCCTTTTATAATTGAATACTCTCCCTTCTAATTGCTTCCCTTTTTTATTCCCCTTGTTCTACGTGTCTGGTTCTCCCCAAAAAACTCCTATTTTGTTTGCTATGTTTCTTCCTTAATTTCAGCAACAAATCTTTTCTCTCTCTTCTGATTTAGATTGATCCTACCGTCAATTTATCTTCCTTTTCCATAATTCCATCCTTTATTTTTGGTAAACATAACCTTGTGAAAAATTGTATTCTCTCTCTTCATAATTTTCATTATTTGAATTCAATCTTCCCGCTAATAATTCTGCATTAAAATAAGAAAATACAAAGTTCAAATTAGTGATAATTATCTGAAAAATAATACGTATTTTTAATAATTGACAAAGATACTGATGTTGCAGTGATGCTGTAGCATTCACTGTTAATATGTATGTATTACTTTGATTTATCACTCAAATTTCAACAATTTATAAATAAAAGCAATTGTAGAATAAGTCTTTTTCAAGACTTAACACATTACTTGCTTAACGTTAGGCTAATAGTTTAGTTCTGTGACGTAAGTGACGAAGATTTAGCAAGTGAGGTCTAAGAGAAAGAACAGGACTGGAGTGGTTGGAGGAGTGCACCCGAGCGACGATCTAGCCGTTTGTTAGGGCGACATAACCCAGAATGTGGCTGTATTTTAGAAGTAATAATCGATGGTGTATTTTGTGCTTTGGTTTAGTTGGATAGACGAATTTGTGTAGTGATGTATAGTTTTTAGTCGTTTTGATGAACAAATACAATTTTGGAATGGAATGGAGATTTGTTTTGATAGAAGTCTTTTGATTAGTTTAAAAATGCAGGAAGTTTGGATTTTGAAGTAGGATTTGGATTTTGTGGTTTTAAACGTTTTGTTATCAAAATTTTCTACAAACTGTGAAGTTTTCTTAGCAGCAGAAGTAAAGGTGTTGACCTGTGTAAATAGGTGTCGACCCCTTTTGTATCGATGGGGGTCAAAGTGTCGACCAGAACGTGTAGGAGACGACCCTTGATGGTGTTAAGCCGTATAAAGTGTAGACCGAGTTGCTAAAGTGTCACAACCCGAGACGATTGAAGTGTCGACCACACCTATGGGTGTCAACCGATCACTGTGCAATCAGAAAGAAAAGACGAGAAAGGTGTCGACCTGTGCCTACAGGTGTCGACCAGTTAGGTTAGGTGTCGACCGATTAGGCTAAGTGTCGACCCCGAAGTTCAAATGATAAAAACAAAGAGTAATGAAGTGTCAACCAGTGCCTTCAGGTGTCAACCAGTGCCATAAGGTGTCAACCCATGGGTAGAAGTGTCGACCGATTAAAGCATCGTATAAGTGACGGGCACGCGGCTCGGCCACAATGCGAATTCTTACAGATTTTTATATTTTCACCCTTTTGATTTTCAACTTCGAATGAGTATTTTCAACGTGTTTTAAAATAGTTTTCCGCGATGACGTTTTAAGTCGATGGATAAAGTTTTAAATTTGTCGCGTATTTTACCATACGAGTGATTAGTAGAAGTGGCAAACCGAGTCAAGAGGACTCGGGGCGCTACACTCATTCGATAAGATAACTATTTATCCTTGATTAAATTTTTAAACAAAGTTATAAGGCATATACTAGCATCCTTATTCTCATAGTTCCTCTTACAATAATGTTTCCTAAATAATTCAAACACAATCAATTATAAGAAAACATTTTAAAATAAAATTAACAAAAAGAATATACTTACAGTTAAAGAATCATTCTCATGAGGAGGCTAGTGTTAATGCAAAACCCCTCGAATACCATATTTGTAACGCCTCATAGCGCACCGTTTCTACATTACTTTTTTTTTAAAGAGTTCACTTAAAATTTCAAAATCACTTATTGAAAATGTACGGCGGAAGTCTTAAAATTCATAAGTATTCATTAAAATAAAATCAACGATCTCAAATGATCATTTGAGAATAATACTGAATAAATTCATCCATAAACATAATGAAATAATAAGCGATATAAAATCTCTTTTAACTCAAATAGAAATAAAACATTTTTTTCTCTATGTAGCCTTTTGAATCTCTATTTGCATTAACACCATCAAATATTGCCATGAGAGTATCTCTTCAAATGCATCTTTTTTTAGCTTCTTTCATTGTGTACATCATCAAATTTTTCACTTACATCACAAAGTTCAAACTATGAGCTTAACACTCAGTGAGAAATGCATAAACTATCATGAACATGTATGCAAATACAGTTTTTGTAAAAACAGTATTATCACTAAATCATTAAACTATTATTTCTTTTTAAAAACAGGCTCAACAAGCATTGATGAGGCAGTTAAGACAACGTGGCTACATATATAGGTAGCAATACATAAATAAGCCATCACCATTTTCATTAGAAAACAACCTTAGTGAAAAGAGAGTATCACTCATGGACCCCTCCGGCACACAGTGACAACCGTAGATCCGACTGTACCTCATGAATTAGAAGAAGCTGAACAGTGACGGCGATCTGAAGACCAACAACATCACAGAGGCTACCGGTGAGAATCTCAGCAACGATAAAACTCATGAATCAATTGATGGTCGGGGATCAAGCTCATTCACAGTGCCATCCGCATGAACACCCACGGATGGATGGCGAACCAAAGCTCAAGCATGACACCAACTCATTGCTTAATACCCTGGCCATGTCTAGGGGTTATTGGGCCTCCCAAGGGCGCATCAGCACGGCCCCATCACCTAATACTGCGTATGTACTATCAACCCCATCACCTAATACTGCGTATGTACTATCAACCAACCTTCAAGAAGTAGAAGGTGCAAATCAACGACCTCGGTTGCTTTGGTTGTTCAAACAGTGATACAACCCAAGGCTACCGAAGATCGTCCTCAAGAAGGCCCAATCAGCCTCAAACAAACATCATGTCCGACTCTAGTTATTTTGGTTGCTCGAATACTGCAGTTTCGAACAATTGGAGTCCAACACCAAAAGGCTCAAATAGCACAAACAAGAATAGCCCATCGGGCGTGCAACCATACCAATCTAACATGAAATACCATGCACATAAAATTTAAACATGTAAAATATACGTACATATAAGTAAAAAATGACGTGCTGGCAACCAGGCTCGTCAGGATTTTCATAGGTGTCATCCACCAAAATAAGTTTTGTTTGAAACCTATGCAATGTAACGCAAGAAAATCGCACACTATGGAAACCCCTACTTGGATGACGACAACCACTAACTCTTACTGACATGATGACACACGCGACTCGAGAACGGCACCAGAACTAGAACATCGTCGGAGCCTACAACAAATTCGACATTAGAAATTCCACTACAATACATGACGACACAAAAGGACTCATAAACAAGGACTAGGAACCCTAACTAGTCTCAACCCACTATTTTCTGAACGATCCATCGACCAAAATCCAACATTGCCGACAATGTTTTCGCAGACAAATGACCTTTTTGAATACGAAAAACAACGTCGAATCGGAACAAAACCAAACGGGTTTAATAGATCTCAAGCTCATGAGTCCAACAGTGGTGTTGGTTTTCCAAGACGAAGGCTAGATCAGCCTGAAAGTGCATTTAAAGCGGCGACCACAACTTTTTTGTGAGGCTCTAACGACCACATTCGACCACCGTTTTTAACAATTCTGGTGTCTAAACTATTCTCTTTGACGAGAGCTTTCCAATGACAAGTTGAACGCCAAGATCAGGGGCCAGATGCAACGCCAGCGAGCATTTAAAATTTTGACTAAATTTTTCTGACGGCTCTATTCTCCTCAACGAGTGAACCAAAATTGACAAATAACCTACAAAATGAAGGTTGCAACGCCAGCTATCAAATAGTGGGAGAAGTGTTAAACATCTCCACCTGAGGCGACTCCGACGAGCCCTGAAAAGCATTGTGCTTGGAAAAAATCAAAAAGAAGAAAAAGAGATGGGGGAAGAGAAGATTAGTGCTGCCGAAGGAAGAAGAAAAAAATAATAATAATAAATAAGAAATTCTATTATTATTATTATTCATTTATTCATTTAACTATTTAATATATATATATATATAATACAAATATCATATTATACATATAACCCTCGATTTATAAATTCCACGAACCGACCCTACGGAAAACTCACATCTAAACCAAGACGAGGGGAAAATCAACGCTAACCCTCCTTACTCAGAACGACAGAGATAGGCATGCAGAACAAAATTTCACGCCCCGATTTCAAACGCAAAACGAGGGAAAATGACAAAATAAGTGGTAAAACTCTTAAAATTTAATCAAACACATTAGATCCAATCAAGAACTATCTTAACGAGCGTCACAAAGGTGAACTAGGAAATTGAAACACGAACACATATTTTTAAACGAAGACAGTCTACCCAAACGGGACTAAATGGGCCGACTCGATTAAGCCCGAAGATAAAATATTTTTTCAGCATGAAATCAAGAAAATTTGACCCTACAATCAAATCAAAGTCACCCATTGACCAATTGACCCAAGAAAAATACATGTGGCCAAATGCCAATGTGTAACAACAATTCAAGTCAAACCAGACGCATTGATCTCGAAAAATAAGAAAAATTTATTTGTAAAATTTCAAAAATTCTTAGATTTTACAGTGGGTGTTTAAATAGGATACAATATCATATTATACATATAACCCTCGATTTATAAATTCACGAACCGACCCTACGGAAAACTCACATCTAAACCAAGACGAGGGGAAAATCAACGCTAACCCTCCTTACTCAGAACGACAGAGATAGGCATGCAGAACAAAATTTCACGCCCCGATTTCAAACGCAAAACGAGGGAAAATGACAAAATAAGTGGTAAAACTCTTAAAATTTAATCAAACACATTAGATCCAATCAAGAACTATCTTAACGAGCGTCACAAAGGTGAACTAGGAAATTGAAACACGAACACATATTTTTAAACGAAGACAGTCTACCCAAACGGGACTAAATGGGCGACTCGATTAAGCCCGAATAAATAAACCTTAAAAATCATGGTAAATAGTCCAAAATATCCCTAAAAATATAGAAAACCTTAATAAATTTAGAAATATGATTTTGGTAACCCTAAAACGTCAAAAACTTACTGAAACGTATTTTTGGAAGGTCTGGGCTCGAGAGGGTCGCACGCGCTCACTGCTGAACACGACCAGTGTTGCGCGCACATGCTCTGCCCACTTCGTGTGAGCCTCATAAGCCTTATGCGTGCCTTTTTGTGCCTCTAGGACTCCCAACAATTTGCTACATGCACTACTTCATGTTTTTCCCTCAGTTGGCTTACAATGGGAACTTCAAACGTCTTTTTGGCTTCTACTTTTATTATTATCCACAAATACTTCATAATCATTATAAAAGTAATGTAAAATATAAACTTGTTTTTGAATATAAAATTAAATCTTACTGGAAATTCTTGGGTGTTACAATATATATCTCCCCGGCTATGTATTGTGTGACGTATGTAAAGTCAAAAAATAGAAGGCGGGAGACTTTAAGTCTCCCTTGGGTTGCAAATCCCTAACCCTCGGGAGGTATATTGTGATAAAAAGGCATTGCTGTGAAATAGTCAGTAGAATGTACGTGTGCGACTTTACATATTGGGATTATAGATTATGCATATCATCATTCACATCATATATTGATATGATTTATGCATATTAACATTCACATAACATGTTAATATGGTACTTGATAAATATAAGATTAATTAAATAATATGGTGCACACACTTGCATTGACACAAATTGTATGTGAGAGTTGTATTTTATACTCATTGCATATAGTTGAGTATAAGAATGAGAAATGAGGGAGTCATGGTATCTAGGCAGTGATTTAAATTATCACGTGTCTAGGCATGTTTACATATGCATTAATTCCTACATATAGAGGAAAGTGTATATGTAACTTAAATTAAACATGAATAATAAATGTCTAGTTAGTCATGTAAAAGACATGAGATTAAACATTCAACAAGTTATGTTAGTAAAATTTCATGGATAAAAGTATAATGTAGACATTAATTAGATATGTCTAGTTAGTTTATGAAGAACATAGAATCAGACATTCATCATGATGTCTAGTAATTTTTTGAAAAATATGAGATAGACTTTCTAGATAAATATTATAAAATGTAAACCATGGGATGAGTGTGTGAAACGTAATTAGACATTAAATATAAATGTCTAGATAGTCTTGGCTAAATAGAAACAATGAAATAAAAAGGGTAAATTGTACATGATAATGAGGTTGCTTATAATAACAACTAGTGGTGGAAATATAGTGCATAAAGATGAGTGGCACAAGAGTACACGAGAAGAATTTAGCTAGACTATGATTACCTATATCATCTGCTTAAGCATACACATAAATGAACAATACACATCTTACATAAAAAGGTGTCACACATAGTTGAATATTAATAAGAAATGTTTAGATAAATTTGTAATACCTAAAACCATGGGATGTGTGATCACGAGAGTTGATCAAAGTTGTAAATGAAAACAATGGTTGTGAGGACTAATCATGTAGAAAAATGAGTATATGATTAGATCTGATTTTAGTTTAGTTTGGTGAATCCTTAATTGTGATTTTCACTGAGTTTTATAAATCTCACTTCGTTTATTCTTCCAATTTTTCAGGAACAGGTAGTGGCAGCTAACGAGATAAAGGTTGAGGCATAATAGATTGAAATGTTCAGCACAGCTTATGTAACGACCCCGTTCCCAGCAAGATATTGTCCGCTCCGGGGATTGGGCCGCAGCCCAATATCCTCCCCTCACGGCTTTGTTTGGCGAGAGCACTTCCCGGAAGGTCACCCAACCTGGAATTACTCTCGCCGAAGCCCACTTAACTTCGGAGTTCTTATGGGATCCGTTGTCAATTGAGCTCCAAAACGCGTCTTGCTATGTTAGGAGGGATCTCTTACATATGTTTCATTTCCATGTACTTCCCCAAGCGATGTGGGTTCGTAACGGCCCCTCCTTCAACGATAGAACCCTCTGGCCCAGGTCAGCCCCAGGATCCGCGGAGCTTTACCCACCTCTGGCCCAGGTCAGCCCCAGGATCCGCGGAGAATGGGTGGTTCTCACAGTGGTCGTTGAAAGAGGAGTCGTCACAATCACCCCCCCTTGGGGGCCCAACATCCTCGTTGGCCACATTTCCGGTTGGGTACAGGCTCTGATACCATTTGTAACGACCCCGTTCCCAGCAAGATATTGTCCGCTCCGGGGATTGGGCCGCAGCCCAATATCCTCCCCTCACGGCTTTGTTTGGCGAGAGCACTTCCCGGAAGGTCACACAACCTGGAATTACTCTCGCCGAAGCCCACTTAACTTCGGAGTTCTTATGGGATCCGTTGTCAATTGAGCTCCAAAACGCGTCTTGCTATGTTGGGAGGGATCTCTTACATATGTTTCATTTCCATGTACTTCCCCAAGCGATGTTGTAACACCCGAGTTTTCGGGTTTCCGCTCCAAAGCTATTTTGGTAAATAAGTAAATTAAGTCTGTTTTGCGAGCGGATAGTTTTATTAGGACCCTAGAAATTTACGGGAATTTGTAGAAGAATAAGTGAAATTTTAGAAACCCAAATCGGGAAGAGTAATGCTAGAGTTCCCGTTTTAGCCTTTTAGTATATTAATTCGTAAAAATAGTAAAATAAGTCCGTTTTGGGAACGGTGAGTTTTGTTAGAACTCTAAGATTAAATTGGAATTTGTGGAGATATACGGGATTTACGGAAGAGCGAAACGGTATATTAATGTTTTAATAGGAATTAGGAGAATTAATATTATTATTATTATTATTATTATTATTATTATTAATAACTAAAATCAACAGAATGGTAAAAACCATTCTGTTGGTTTTCATTGAGCTCGAGCTCGAGCCCGACGCCGAGAGCGAACAGGGGAGAAGGGAGACGCGCGACCGAAGGCGACCACGGCTCCGACCACCATTCAGGCGTGCAGACGACTTCGATTTTAGGTTACTTTATGTTAATTGGATGTTAGGAGGATAGATTGGTGAAGAAATTGATGAGTTTTGATGAAAAATCGAAAAAGGGGAATTTTCTGAAAAAGGGCAGTTTCGGGTTTTTGATAAATTGACCTAGCTCCGGTCATTTGTTTTGAAATTCCTTTTGGCAGATTAAAATAGGTTATTAGAGGAGTACGTGGCCGCTGGAATCGTTCGATTCCGATAACCGACGCAAAAGTTACGCACGTTTGAGTTTTAGGTCGGTTTTTACCAAACCCAAAATAGTGGCCCGTTTAGTTAGATTTTAGTTAGATTAAGCTATAAATAGTAGTTTAAGATGTTTTTAAGAAAATAAGAGTTTAGTTATGCCCGAATGAGAAAATGGAAATTTTAGGAAAGAATTTCCTAAATTAGGAGATTAGTTTAAGTTTGAAATTAGTTTAATTAGAATTGATTTTAATGTACCTTATTTATGAAATGCTTTAGGTGGAGACGACTTTTGGACGGTGCTCGGCTTACTACGGACGCCAGGTAAGTGGATGTTTAGGCTTCCGGCCCTTAAGGCCCTACATCATGTCAACGTTAGGTTTTTGTATTATGATGATGATTTTCTGACTGTGGGTTTAATGTGTCGGGTAGCCCAGGTTATTAGTTAATAGTTGTTTGTTAGGTTTTTAGTGATTAAAGCATGTCTAAGTATGTTATGCACTGTTTGATGATATGTCTTGATGATATGTTATATGTAAAGTCCTCATGCATCATGTTTTAGAAAAAAGTACGAAAATGTTTTAGCATATGATTTCATGATTTAAACGTAGAAACGACAACGATGTAAAACGAAAATGTAAAGTGTCTGAGGGAAGTGGTTCACCCCTCAGATGTAGATTGTGGAACGTCCAGAAAATGTACGATATCTGAAGGAAGTGGTTCACCCTTCAGGTAAAGATTTATATGTGGAACGTCTAGAGATGGAGAAACTAATCTGCCCTCCATTGGTAAAGGATTACATGTATGTACGTTAGAAATGAAATGAACGATGTATGATTCTCACGTGTATGTTTCTCACGGGACTAAACGAAATGAATATGAACGATGAAACGAAACGAAACGAAATGAATATGAACGATGAAACGAAACGAAACGATTATGTACGATGAAACTGTAGAAACTGCATATGTTAGGTAAAATGTTTTAAATTCATATAGTTCATCCCCTTACTAAGCATTAGGCTTACTGTTTATGTTGCATGATGTAGGTGACAGGTGAGAGTTTCCCTTGATGACAAAGAACAGGTGGTCGACGGATGGTGCTCGTGGCGGCGGAGCGTGTTTTGGCATGGTTCAGTGACATGGGTGTGCGCCGGGTTGTTTTGTGGTAATTGAATGTGAGTTAGAAGGTTACCAGTTGTTTGGAAGATTTTAGGGCGTACATTGAAGTTTGACATTTTTATGGTTTTATAGTGGATATTGGTTTGGAGTTAAGTGTTAATTTGAATGAATTGATTAATGAATTTGTTTTAAGAGAAGTTTAGGGGTTTAAATGTTTATATTCACGTTTGATTGGGGATTTGATTGGATTATCTTTGGAGGAGTTTAGGTGTCTTTATTTTAGAAATATACTGGAACTGCTTGGGTTATTCTTAACAGGTAAGGATAAGCTCGATTTTTAGAGCGATCCATGCAGTTCGTTTTCGTAAAATTTGGAAGTGTTTAGATTAAGTTAGAGTTGTGTTTATTAATGAAAGGAGTGGTTGTGTTTTGTGTGTTGTATGTTTTGGGTGTGAGAATGAATTTATTGTTGAGTGAAGGAAGAATAGGGAGCAGAAGAAAAATTTACGTGGTTACGAGAGTTTAAAGTTAAGGTTACGTTATGGTTAGTTTGTTTAAGGGTTTTGGGAAATGTTTAAAGTAAAAATGAAAAAGTTTATGTGAAAATACGAGGGCTTAGGTAATGATTATGTCACGGCAAGTCCGTGGCGGCCCTGATCGGGTTGGGGTCGTCACAGTTATGGTATCAGAGAGACGGAGTTTTAAAAGCGAGTTCTGTGATATGCCTGCCAAAAACACACCGCCGCACGAGGACTCTCCATCGATTGTAAGTGTTTAAGTTTATGTATGATTCTAAATTGTTTATTTTTTATGTGTTTCTTAATGTGTCTAGGAACAAGAAAATGCCGAAAGCACCTAGACAACCTGAGGAGAATCTCATTAGCCAGCTTATAGACATAGTGCACCGACAATCAGAACAGATAGAGATTTTACTCAGCCGAGATGGGAATGGTAGTGGACAAGGTAGTGTTTCATGGAGCCGAGGTAGAGAACAAACTAGGCCATTTCAACCTCCAACGTTTGGTGGATATGTTATGGATCCGAATCAGGTTGAGGGGTCCCTTGATGATTTTCCGTCACCCCCAGTCAATGAAAAGCCACCACCAGTGAGGGACATTAAGAGGGTCAATGATTCGTCGATTGTGCAGGATAGGAGCAAACGACCCCGAGGAGCTCGTCAAGCTCCTTTGTGCCCTACATGTCGGAAGTGTCATTTCGGGGAATGTAAATTGTACTCGGGCCGATGTTTTAGGTGCGATAGGAGAGGTCACAAAGCCAGAGATTGTCTAGGGCCAAACAAGGGGTCACCGAGTGATCCTTCAGAGATGACTGTTTTAACCAAAGATAGGGAAACTGCTCAACCAAGTGTGGTTCCAGGTATGATTTTATTTCGGTAATCTATAGAATGAAGAACATTAAAATAAAGGTGTAATTTAGAGTAAGAATTTAATAATAAGATGTGTAAAATAGATAGAAGTAAACAAAGGGATGGAAGATATTAGGTGGGAGAGTTACTAGGTGAATGGGATAAAAACGACGATGGACTGAATGTAAGACGACGTAAACTTTGGAGAGAAATAGTTATGCATTAAGATAGGTAACCTGGCTTGATACCACTAGTACGTCCAACTAGATAAGAGGACGTAGTAGAAGCTCGTATATTCTAGACTCGAGTTAAGTTGGAGTTATCTAGATGAAGACATCCTTCGAGAGTTTAGCTTAAGTAAACTATCGAGAGAGTAAGGGATGTACTGCTTACTTTTACAAAGATAGTGTGATTGATCAATATGAAGTCTAGGAGTTATAGTCAGGGTGGTTACATAGGAGTATTCGTATTAACCAATTTTGATGAGGGAAATATTGAGATTTAAATGAGGTTGGTAAGTAAATAGATTTAGAGACAATAAAGGATCAAGGTTATACGAAAGGTGATACTCAAGTTATATAATTTGGACGTTCTCTAGAAGATAGGTACCATCTTAAAGGACTAACCAATAAAGGACAGTTGTTGATGCGCGAAAATATCATGACCGACCCCATATAGAAAAGAAGACTTAGTAAAGTTAAGGGTGCCGATAAATAGTTGATGCGTTAGGCAATTAGATGTTGCTTCACCTAGGGATATAAGGCAAAGTGTAAGAGTTTGGTATTAATTTGAAACGCCTAAAGGGTGTAACTAATCAAAGGAGAGCTTAGCACCTTAGAGTGGAAGTCATGTTTACAGGTTTAGTGTATCTCGTGTAATGTTAGAAGGGACGGTGAATCGACGAGAGTAAGTACCAATTATAGAAATGGTAGTGAGGATAAAAGACTTCAGATGGTTTGAACTATGAGTGTCGGGATTAAGAGACGAGTCTATAGTTGATATAGTGGAAGCTAAGAACCCCAAGCCCAAGGGCTTACTTCCGAGGTGGATGTAGGAACATCAGTGCTCGAGGAACTAGAAAGGCCTACCTTAAGGAAGAGATATTTCTAAATTTTAGAAAATAGTAGGGCAAGGTTTGAGAATTTTAAGAGATTTGGATTATAGTGTAAATATACATACAACAAGTTTGCTAACAAGAGGACCATTGGATAAATTGTCATAATGAAGCCAAATAGAATATTTAGAGCCTGACTATAACGAATGATAGGATAGTAAATTAGTTAGTAACTTTCGAGGAAGTCTTGATGGGATATCAAGAATAAGTGTAGGCCAATTGTTAATTAAACCAAGTGTTTAAATTTGAATTAAAGCCAGAATGTGAAGTCGTGCGAATTGAGGGATTGGTGAGTTATCAAGTACATTAGGAATAAGATTAAATTAGGAATTTCAAAGGCTCGACCCTTATGTATCGAAGTCGGAGCCAATGATTTTGTAAATGGCTAAGGTTATGAATGATAAGCTTAAGTGTGCGAAGAAGATCGCCGCTTAAAGAATTAGGAGCATATTGGACGGAAGGAAGGAAGAGTTACACGAGGACTGTGCAAGTGAACCTAGAAGTGAAGTTAGAGCAGGAGGTATTGGGGGATGTTCCGACTCGTAAGTTACGACGATTTGTTTGTGTACCCTTTAAGTTGTTGGGTGAATAATTTAAAGAATTTGTTTAGACTTCAGATTTGTTTGTGATCAATAAAGACCGATATAAGAATTTGATGAAACGATCATAGTGGAAATAATTATAGAAACCTAGTGGATACCCTGAAAGCGTAAAGAAGTAGATTTAATAATTACAGCCCTGTATACAGGGATGACATTAGAGTAGCTAAGGACATGCTATGATTGCCCAAGGTAAGTAGGTTTAGAAAATGAGATTGATAATTTGGAAGGAGATAGTAGTGTAAAGAAGAGTTCGAAACAGAGGATTAGGATGAGAGATCTAAGTATCAGGTCCTTAGTGTTATAGAATTGAAGAAGCTTTGAGGAGTTAGAAACCGAATGAACTTAGCTCGAAGTTAAGTTAGAGGAGATTCGAGGTTCTAAATGACAAAAGATTGAGTCGAAGTCGATGAGTGAATGAGCGATTGAATTACGAAGTGCGTAGTTAGAAGGATTTAGAGCTTTGGAAATAAAGGAAGCTATCAAGACCCAAATGGTGAGTAAGACCATAAGGGTTTCAAGATTAGTATTACGAGCATCGTACTTAGATAATGTGAGGGTGAGTAATAAGAGGATTGACTAAGCAACAATTTTGAGGACAAAATTCCAATTAAGGAGGGAAGGATGTAACACCCGAGTTTTCGGGTTTCCGCTCCAAGGCTATTTTGGTAAACTAGTAAATTAGGTCCGTTTTGCGAGCGGATAGTTTTATTAGGACCCTAGAAATTTACGGGAATTTGTAGAAGAATAAGTGAAATTTTAGAAACCCAAATCGGGAAGAGTAATGCTAGAGTTCCCGTTTTAGCCTTTTAGTATATTAATTCGTAAAAATAGTAAAATAAGTCTGTTTTGGGAACGGTGAGTTTTGTTAGAACTCTAAGATTAAATTGGAATTTGTGGAGATATACGGGATTTACGGAAGAGCGAAACGGTATATTAATGTTTTAATAGGAATTAGGAGAATTAATATTATTATTATTATTATTATTATTATTATTAATAATAACTAAAATCAACAGAATGGTAAAAACCATTCTGTTGGTTTTCATCGAGCTCGAGCTCGAGCCCGACGCTGAGAGCGAACAGGGGAGAAAGGAGACGCGCGACCGACGGCGACCACGGCTCCGACCACCATTCAGGCGTGCAGACGACGGCGACGTGAGGCTCCGGTTCCTCCTCGCGCACTAAACCGAACGGTAAGCATTTTGCTCCCTGTTCTTGCTCGGTTTTTGTAGCCGTGGGTGGCGAGCTCGATTGAGCTCCGATCTCCGGCCAATTTCGGTCACTTCCGGCGTGGGTTTGCCGACCCTAGGGCCGGCTTTGGTTGCCTGGCCGTGTTGAGCTCAATGTGAGCGAAATTAAGTGCGCCCGAATTAGGGCTTAGGGTTTTCTTAAATGAAAACTTCGATTTTAGGTTAGTTTATGTTAATTGGATGTTAGGAGGATAGATTGGTGAAGAAATTGATGAGTTTTGATGAAAAATCGAAAAAGGGGAATTTTCCGAAAAAGGGCAGTTTTGGGTTTTTGATAAATTGACCTAGCTCCGGTCATTTGTTTTGAAATTCCTTTTGGCAGATTAAAATAGGTTATTAGAGGAGTACGTGGCCGCTGGAATCGTTCGATTCCGATAACCGACGCAAAAGTTACGCACGTTTGAGTTTTAGGTCGGTTTTTACCAAACCCAAAATAGTGGCCCGTTTAGTTAGATTTTAGTTAGATTAAGCTATAAATAGTAGTTTAAGATGTTTTTAAGAAAATAAGAGTTTAGTTATGCCCGAATGAGAAAATGGAAATTTTAGGAAAGAATTTCCTAAATTAGGAGATTAGTTTAAGTTTGAAATTAGTTTAATTAGAATTAATTTTAATGTACCTTATTTATGAAATGCTTTAGGTGGAGACGACTTTTGGACGGTGCTCGGCTTACTACGGACGCCAGGTAAGTGGATGTTTAGGCTTCCGGCCCTTAAGGCCCTACATCATGTCAACGTTAGGTTTTTGTATTATAATGATGATTTTCTGACTGTGGGTTTAATGTGTCGGGTAGCCCAGGTTATTAGTTAATAGTTGTTTGTTAGGTTTTTAGTGATTAAAGCATGTCTAAGTATGTTATGCACTGTTTGATGATATGTCTTGATGATATGTTATATGTAAAGTCCTCATGCATCATGTTTTAGAAAAAAGTACGAAAATGTTTTAGCATATGATTTCATGATTTAAACGTAGAAACGACAACGATGTAAAACGAAAATGTAAAGTGTCTGAGGGAAGTGGTTCACCCCTCAGATGTAGATTGTGGAACGTCCAGAAAATGTACGATATCTGAAGGAAGTGGTTCACCCTTCAGGTAAAGATTTATATGTGGAACGTCTAGAGATGGAGAAACTAATCCGCCCTTCATTGGTAGAGGATTACATGTATGTACGATAGAAACGAAATGAACGATGTATGATTCTCACGTGTATGTTTCTCACGGGACTAAACGAAATGAATATGAACGATGAAACGAAACGAAACGAAACGATTATGTACGATGAAACTGTAGAAACTGCATATGTTAGGTAAAATGTTTTAAATTCATATAGTGCATCCCCTTACTAAGCATTAGGCTTACTGTTTATGTTGCATGATGTAGGTGACAGGTGAGAGTTTCCCTTGATGACAAAGAACAGGTGGTCGACGGATGGTGCTCGTGGCGGCGGAGCGTGTTTTGGCATGGTTCAGTGACATGGGTGTGCGCCGGGTTGTTTTGTGGTAATTGAATGTGAGTTAGAAGGTTACCAGTTGTTTGGAAGATTTTAGGGCGTACATTGAAGTTTGACATTTTTATGGTTTTATAGTGGATATTGGTTTGGAGTTAAGTGTTAATTTGAATGAATTGATTAATGAATTTGTTTTAAGAGAAGTTTAGGGGTTTAAATGTTTATATTCACGTTTGATTGGGGATTTGATTGGATTATCTTTGGAGGAGTTTAGGTGTCTTTATTTTAGAAATATACTGGAACTGCTTAGGTTATTCTTAACAGGTAAGGATAAGCTCGATTTTTAGAGCGATCCATGCAATTCGTTTTCGTAAAATTTGGAAGTGTTTAGATTAAGTTAGAGTTGTGTTTATTAATGAAAGGAGTGGTTGTGTTTTGTGTGTTGTATGTTTTGGGTGTGAGAATGAATTTATTGTTGAATGAAGGAAGAATAGGGAGCAGAAGAAAAATTTACGTGGTTACGAGAGTTTAAAGTTAAGGTTACGTTATGGTTAGTTTGTTTAAGGGTTTTGGGAAATGTTTAAAGTAAAAATGAAAAAGTTTATGTGAAAATACGAGGGCTTAGGTAATGATTATGTCACGGCAAGTCCGTGGCGGCCCTGATCGGGTTGGGGTCGTCACAGATGTGGGTTCGTAACGGCCCCTCCTTCAACGATAGAACCCTCCGGCCCAGGTCAGCCCCAGGATCCGCGGAGCTTTACCCACCTCCGGCCCAGGTCAGCCCCAGGATCCGCGGAGAATGGGTGGTTCTCACAGTGGTCGTTGAAAGAGGAGTCGTCACAGCTTAGATCTAGTAGAGTTTGAGTTTTTTTTTATCTTTTCTTGCGTTTAGTTTTAGTAGGTCCATGTAAGTATACATAAATTTTGATATAATATTATATATAATAAGACTTATATACAAATTGTGGGTTAGTTTTACTATTTAATGCCTTCCAGTTACATGTAAGTTATTATTTCCGCTTCGTCGATGGTTTATTTAGCATTCTTTGGGTGAAGAATCCACGTTGCTATCTCAGTCTTTGAGGGCGTCGAGATCGAGATCGTGACATTTAGGGTGTAATAAAACCCACTATTATATGTATTACTCTATTATTGGTTGTTTCCCTTGGTTAGACTATCAAACAACTAGATACTTGTAATGTTTTTCTACATACCGACCTTACTAAGACAATGTTTATGTAACAGCCTCTGTCGTTATCTCGGTCTTTGAAGGCGTCGAGATCGAGATCGAGATCGTGACATTTAGGGTGTGATAAAACCCACTATTATATGTATTTGTAATACCCGGCTTGTACGGATTTTTTGTTTTAATATATTATATTCATATTTTATAATATAGTGGCATTTTCATAAATATGTCAAATCGAATCAGTTTCGCAAACGGAAAGCGTCATTTCGGTCCTAACGATTTATGGGAATTTTAAGGAAATTATGAGAATTTTCGGAGTTTAGATGCTATATTCCGAGTAATTACCTATATCGTAATATGAAGAACGTTTTGGTAAAAATAGTAAACGGGGTCCAAATTGTGAACGGACAGTTTTAATAAATCCCTGGCAATGAATAGGAGTTATTGGCAAAATATGAAACTTTCGAGAATCTGAATAGTTGGACGATTAACGAACCGAAGGACGAAACAAAATAGAAATAAGAGCTAAGGGCGTTTTGGTAATCTGCCAAACCAATTTTATAAAATCACAATTGCTTCTCTCTTTCCCTCATTTCTTCCTACACGATTTACAGAGAGCTATTTCCTCTCCCTGGCCGTCGACGACTTCTCACATTCCGACTTCCGTTCTCCTCCGTTTATCTTCCGTTCTTCGTGATTCTTCCTCCAATCGCAATCCTAGGTATGAATCTATGACTCTATAGCGTTAGTTTTCAATTTTCGGACCGATTTCACGTTAGGGTTTCCGTTAGGGTTTCGTCAAAAAATGCGAATTAGGGTTCGTAATTAATAGGGTAGCCTTGATTTAGTATATATTGCACGTATTTAACGTTATTGGACAAAGTTAAATCAAATTGTGAAAAGGTTAAAATTTGGGATTTTTGGAAAAGTTTGTTAATTGTAATTTCAAACCATCGAGCATGAATTAGTCGTTTAAATGTCTCGATTAGATGAGTTAGAAGTTATAAGGAAATTCCTTAGTTAAGGTTTCATTAAATTTGGACGTCGATAGCTTAAATTGGTTTTAATGACGAATATTGTGTTTTTTACCTCAGACACACGACTCCCGTGGACGAAGCTTGAGATTCAGTGCGCTCAAGGTAAGTTCTCGTGACTTACTCTGGCCGATTGGCCTACACCGTATTTCGATGTCGCGTCGAGGATGTTAAAGGATCGTTTGTTTTAATTGCTTTGGTTGGGTAGTTAGGTTTAAACGTTTTGTAGGTTATTTCATTTACAGTCTTGATGGTATACATGTGCTTGTTTATTGAATGTTTATATTATGCTCATATCTGTTCATGCATCACGTATTTCAAACGTCATGAAAATGAATTTCCGCACGTGTTTTAAGAAAAGAAAACGAACCTCTGTAATGAATGAACGTAATCTGTCTGTATCTGGTCACGCGAGGTGGGGCTCAGGCATGGCTGTGCGTGTTGCAAGCGTGTACCCCCCTCCTCTAGCCGGAAAGAGTAGTTCGACCGCAAGATGGGCTCTCTCTGGTTAGTGGGTTGCGATCTCGGTGACAATCTGTCTGTCTGCGACGTAATGAATCTGAATCTGAATCTGCATGATTTCTGAATGGCATACGCACGCATGCATCTGGATTTACGTAGCTTACTGAGATTTCATTATCTCATAGGTGTCTGTATGGTGTAGGTGACGTTATAGGTGACGTAGATCCAGGTGAGGACGACGTTCCTCCTTCTGATGTCTGAGGCAGTTGATGGATGATGGCCCGTGGGAGTGCGCTGGGCAGTCGAGGCGCGTTTTGACCCGTGGGGGAAGTACGTATAGATTTTGGGATTTTCGTGATGTTTGGGCTGATGTTAAATTGTATAGAACATATTAGGATGCTTGGTCTGGTAGTTGATAGGTTTACTTTTGACGTTTCAAATGTTTTGGTAATCGTATTTAAAACGTTTTGTTAAGTCTTTTATTCGAAGGTTATAGAAAATGTTTTGAAATGTTTTTAGGTTGTTACGGATAGGCTCGATTTTTAGAGCTATCAACGCAGTTGGACTTCGCAAAGTCTGCTGTAAATGGATTGAGTTTAAATTACAAGTTTATGTTTTAGTGAGAATAAAGTATGAAAGTTGCAAGAAATGGAATGAGGCAAATGGTATAGATTTGCTCTCTGGAAACCGCATTTCCAGAGAGCTTATTGAAGTATTTGCTCTCTGGAAATTCCAGAGAGCAATAAGGATCAAGGCTGCAGTGCAGCGATCAGGCGCTGCAGCAATGCAGCGACTGATCGCTGCTTGCTGCAGCATCTGCAGCGCATGATCGCTGCAGCAATGCAGCGATCGAGCGCTGCTTGTTGCAGCAACTGCAGCGCTCAGTCGCTGCATGCTGCAGCGACTGTTCGCTGCACTTAGTTGGCACGGGTTGGACAGTTTTGTCCTCCCTTCTGTTTTCTACTTTAATTATAATTTTTAAATGTTTTAAGTTTTATTAAATTAAATTAGTTTATATTTTAAACGATTTACCAAACGAACTTCGATTTCGATTCCGGTTTCGGTTTCTGTAATGCCCGGATTTTCGGATCTTAGGATTTTCTAATTTCTTAGATAATTTTCGTAAATGGCAAATTAAAGTATTTTCTTGAGCGGGATGTTTCCTTAGAGCTCTAGAAATTTATGGAAATTTTTAGAGGAATAAGTGAAATTTTAGAAACCCAAATCGAAAAGAATAATGTTAGAGTTCCCGTTTTACCCTTTTAGTATGTTAATTCGTAAAAATAGCAAAATAAGTCCGTTTTGTGAACGGTGAGTTTTGTTAGAACTCTAAGATTAAATTGGAATATTTGGAGAAATAAGGAAATTGCAGAGAAACCGAATCGATAGAATAATTAATGAATTAAGCATAGAATTGAAGGAGGGGCATTTAAGTAATTGGTAAATAAAAATTATAATTCTAATTATAATTTTTATTCAAAAATCGAATGGCTTCACGAAGAAGCCATTCCTCTGCTGAGAGCTCCCGACGCCGAGAGAGACGAAGAGCCGCGACGACTCTTCTCCGGCGACCCGGCGTTTCCAACCACCATTCTGACGTGCAAACGCCGGCGAGCTGAACCAGAGCTCGGTTCGGCCTTCTCCGCACCAGACCCGACCGAAAACAGGTTGAGTTTCTTCCCTGTTTTTGTTTTGTTCATGGCCGACGGTGGCGAGCTCGATTGAGCTCCGTCCACCGGCCCTTTTTTGTTGCTTTTAGCGTCAATTGGCCGAGCTCGGTGCTGGCATGGATTGCCGAGCAATGAGGAGCTCGGATTTGGGGAAAAACCGAGGGGCTAGGTTTGGGATTTCGGGTTTTCTGAATTGGAACTTCGATTTTAGGTTAGTTTATGTTAATTGGATGTTAGGAGGATAGATTAGTGAGGAATTGAGAGAGTTTTGATGAAAAATTGAAAAAGAGAAATTTTGGGAAAAAGGGGCAGTTCGGGTTTTGTGATTTTTGACCTAGTTCCGGTTATTTGTTTTAAAATTCCTTTGGCAGATTAAAATAGGTTATTAGAGGAGTATGTGGCCGCTGGAATCGTTCGATTCCGATAACCGACGTGAAAGTTATGCACGTTTGAGTTTCGGGTCGGTTTTTACCAAACCCAAAATAGTGGCCCGTTTAGTTAGGTTCTAGTTAAATTAAGCTATAACTAGTAGTTTAAGATGTTTTGAAGAAAATAAGAGTTTAGTTATGCCGAGCGAGTTCTAATGCAACGTTTGATATGTTAGGTTTTTCAGGTTCCACGGTTAAGAGACGGAATTCAGATAAATTGCTAAGGACGTCAGGTAAGTAGTGTTGCATGCGTGTTGCCTTCGGGCCTACATCACAGAACGTTAGGTTATGTTGCATGTTTTTATGTACGTTTAGCTTTCTCACGCATCACGTTTTAAGTAAAGTACGAAAATGTTTTAGAATATGTTTTCACGATTGAATGTAGTAACAACAACGATGTAAAATGAAAATGTAAAGTGTCTGAGGGAAGTGGTTCACCCTTCAGATGTAAATTGTGGAACGTCCAGAAAATGTAAAGTGTCTGAGGGAAGTGGTTCACCCTTCAGATGTAGATCGTGGAACGTCCAGAAAATGTAAAGTGTCTGAGGGAAGTGGTTCACCCTTCAGATGTAGATCGTGGAACGTCCAGAAAATGTAAAGTGTCTGAGGGAAGTGGTTCACCCTTCAGATGTAGATTGTGGAACGTCTAGAGATGGAGAAACTAATCCGCCCTCTATTGGTAGAGGATTATATGTATGTATGTATGTATGAAGTAAACGAAATGAATATGTATGATGTAAACGAAATGAATATGTATGATGGAAACGATATAAACTGAAACGAAACGATTAGGTACGATGAAAACTATAGAAACTGCATATGTTAAGCTAAATGTTTTAAATTCATCTAGTCACTACTTGCTAAGCATTAGGCTTATAGTTTGAGTTATGTGATGTAGGTGCTGAAGAACAGGTACGGTGAGATTTCATGAGCATGCTAGGATCATGGACGCAGTTGGAGGAGTACGACCATGGTGGCAACCCGGCAATAGTGGTAGGGCGATTCCGACCGTGGTTAGTAGTTGTCTGTGGTTAGTATGTGGATGTGTCGTTTGGGAATGTTTTAAGTGTCATTTTGATTAAGAAAGTCTTTTGATAAGAAAGTGACGGAAGGTTCTATGTATGTGTATAGAAAGGTCGACGGATGAAGTATGAAAATGTTAAGTATGTAGACGTGGTTGTCATAGAAAACGTAGGAAAGTAGAGTTGTTGAGGTGTATATGCGGTAGAGAATGTCTAAGATGTGAGTTTTAGTTTGGAGAACATACTGGAACTGTTTGGGTATTTGTACTGTTGGTCGTTTTTCATCAGGTCAAAGATACGCTCGATTTTTAGAGTTCAACGCCGCTGGACTTAGCAAAGTTGATGTAAATGATTGAGTTTAAATTACAAGTTTATGTTTTAGTGAGAATAAAGTATGAACGTTGCAAGAATGAATGAGCAATGGTATAGATTTGCTCTCTGGAAACCGCATTTCCAGAGAGCTTATTGAAGTATTTGCTCTCTGGAAATTCCAGAGAGCAATAAGGATCAAGGCTGCAGTGCAGCGATCAGGCGCTGCAGCAATGCAGCGACTGATCGCTGCTTGCTGCAGCATCTGCAGCGCATGATCGCTGCAGCAATGCAGCGATCGAGCGCTGCTTGTTGCAGCAACTGCAGCGCTCAGTCGCTGCATGCTGCAGCGACTGTTCGCTGCACTTAGTTGGCACGGGTTGGACAGTTTTGTCCTCCCTTCTGTTTTCTACTTTAATTATAATTTTTAAATGTTTTAAGTTTTATTAAATTAAATTAGTTTATATTTTAAACGATTTACCAAACGAACTTCGATTTCGATTCCGGTTTCGGTTTCTGTAATGCCCGGATTTTCGGATCTTAGGATTTTCTAATTTCTTAGATAATTTTCGTAAATGGCAAATTAAAGTATTTTCTTGAGCGGGATGTTTCCTTAGAGCTCTAGAAATTTATGGAAATTTTTAGAGGAATAAGTGAAATTTTAGAAACCCAAATCGAAAAGAATAATGTTAGAGTTCCCGTTTTACCCTTTTAGTATGTTAATTCGTAAAAATAGCAAAATAAGTCCGTTTTGTGAACGGTGAGTTTTGTTAGAACTCTAAGATTAAATTGGAATATTTGGAGAAATAAGGAAATTGCAGAGAAACCGAATCGATAGAATAATTAATGAATTAAGCATAGAATTGAAGGAGGGGCATTTAAGTAATTGGTAAATAAAAATTATAATTCTAATTATAATTTTTATTCAAAAATCGAATGGCTTCACGAAGAAGCCATTCCTCTGCTGAGAGCTCCCGACGCCGAGAGAGACGAAGAGCCGCGACGACTCTTCTCCGGCGACCCGGCGTTTCCAACCACCATTCTGACGTGCAAACGCCGGCGAGCTGAACCAGAGCTCGGTTCGGCCTTCTCCGCACCAGACCCGACCGAAAACAGGTTGAGTTTCTTCCCTGTTTTTGTTTTGTTCATGGCCGACGGTGGCGAGCTCGATTGAGCTCCGTCCACCGGCCCTTTTTTGTTGCTTTTAGCGTCAATTGGCCGAGCTCGGTGCTGGCATGGATTGCCGAGCAATGAGGAGCTCGGATTTGGGGAAAAACCGAGGGGCTAGGTTTTGGGATTTCGGGTTTTCTGAATTGGAACTTCGATTTTAGGTTAGTTTATGTTAATTGGATGTTAGGAGGATAGATTAGTGAGGAATTGAGAGAGTTTTGATGAAAAATTGAAAAAGAGAAATTTTGGGAAAAAGGGGCAGTTCGGGTTTTGTGATTTTTGACCTAGTTCCGGTTATTTGTTTTAAAATTCCTTTTGGCAGATTAAAATAGGTTATTAGAGGAGTATGTGGCCGCTGGAATCGTTCGATTCCGATAACCGACGTGAAAGTTATGCACGTTTGAGTTTCGGGTCGGTTTTTACCAAACCCAAAATAGTGGCCCGTTTAGTTAGGTTCTAGTTAAATTAAGCTATAACTAGTAGTTTAAGATGTTTTGAAGAAAATAAGAGTTTAGTTATGCCGAGCGAGTTCTAATGCAACGTTTTGATATGTTAGGTTTTTCAGGTTCCACGGTTAAGAGACGGAATTCAGATAAATTGCTAAGGACGTCAGGTAAGTAGTGTTGCATGCGTGTTGCCTTCGGGCCTACATCACAGAACGTTAGGTTATGTTGCATGTTTTTATGTACGTTTAGCTTTCTCACGCATCACGTTTTAAGTAAAGTACGAAAATGTTTTAGAATATGTTTTCACGATTGAATGTAGTAACAACAACGATGTAAAATGAAAATGTAAAGTGTCTGAGGGAAGTGGTTCACCCTTCAGATGTAAATTGTGGAACGTCCAGAAAATGTAAAGTGTCTGAGGGAAGTGGTTCACCCTTCAGATGTAGATCGTGGAACGTCCAGAAAATGTAAAGTGTCTGAGGGAAGTGGTTCACCCTTCAGATGTAGATCGTGGAACGTCCAGAAAATGTAAAGTGTCTGAGGGAAGTGGTTCACCCTTCAGATGTAGATTGTGGAACGTCTAGAGATGGAGAAACTAATCCGCCCTCTATTGGTAGAGGATTATATGTATGTATGTATGAAGTAAACGAAATGAATATGTATGATGTAAACGAAATGAATATGTATGATGGAAACGATATAAACTGAAACGAAACGATTAGGTACGATGAAACTATAGAAACTGCATATGTTAAGCTAAATGTTTTAAATTCATCTAGTCACTACTTGCTAAGCATTAGGCTTATAGTTTGAGTTATGTGATGTAGGTGCTGAAGAACAGGTACGGTGAGATTTCATGAGCATGCTAGGATCATGGACGCAGTTGGAGGAGTACGACCATGGTGGCAACCCGGCAATATTGTTAGGGCGATTCCGACCGTGGTTAGTAGGTGTCTGTGGTTAGTATGTGGATGTGTCTGTTTTGGGAATGTTTAAGTGTCATTTTGATTAAGAAAGTATTTTGATTAAGAAAGTGAACGGAAGCGTCTATGTATGTGTATAGAAATGTGATGGATGAAAGTATGAAAATGTTACGTATGTAGATCGATTGGTTGTGATAGGAAAACGTATGAAAGTAGAGTTTTTGATGTGTATGATGCGGTAGTAGAATGTCTAAGATGTGAAGTCTTTATTTTGGAGAACATACTGGAACTGTTTGGGTATTTTAACTGTTTGGTCGTTTTTAAAACAGGTAAAGATACGCTCGATTTTTAGAGCGATCCACGCAGTTTGTTTTCTTGAGTATCGGTTATATTAGTGTCGTGTTTTAATTGATCTTACTTTAATTGTTTTAGGTTATTAATGGATTTAGTCTAGTTTTAAATGTTTTAAATGTAGAAATGTTTTACGCTTAAATGTTAAATGTTTAAGTCAAAGTTAGTCCCTAAAGGTTGTTAGAGATGGGTCAATTGTCTAGGTTCGGTTTATTTTATAGTGTCGAGTGAAAAAGAAAAAGTTTATGCAAAAGAATACGAGGGCTTAGGTAAAGGTTATGTCAATGTAAAGTCAGGTCCTGTGACGGCCCTACGGGGTTGGGATCGTTACAGTTTCGATTTCAATTCTGCTTAACATTAGGTTTAAAGTTTATAAAATGTGAAGATAAAAAAAAAAAGAAAAAAATAGTATGGGAAATACGGGTACAGTACTAGGGGCGTTACAGTATTACTCTATTATTGGTTGTTTCCCTTGATTGGACTATCAAACAACTAGATATTTGTAATGTTTTTCTACATACCGACCTTACTAAGACAATGTTTATGTAACAGCCTTCGTCGTTTGTCAGTTTTTCTCATTGTAATGTTGGTTGTTTACTAAACAAGCTCTTACATGGTTTAAAGAAAGTCACATAGAGCTTGATACGCTAAGCTCTATAATGCATTTTTGGATTGGGGATTCACTGCATCAAAATATAATACTTCATTATTGATTTTTTTTTTAAATCTTCATTAATACTAATGATTTAGCCTTGCAACGGGCCTGGTCGGACCAAGCCAGCCCGCCGTCGAGGAGCTCAAGTGGGTCGACGAGCCTTGTGGGGACAAAAGGACGGATTGAGTCTGGCCTGACTTCCCAAATGAGGCCCTTGGTTAGGCCCATGCGCCTCTGACCTTTGGTGCCTCCACTGGATTTTCACAAATATATGTCGAACGTTAGGGAAAATTGTCATATTCAGAAAAACAAAAAATCATAGAATCCAGCAATGCCCACCGGCCAGTCCATTAGACAAGGCCTACAAGCCTAGTTCCAAAAAAAATTTCAAGGCCAACAAGCCAGTTGTCGAGGTCAACTTATGTTGATGTACGTCGACGCATCATTATTATGGAAAATGCACCACCTAAAATAGATTGCTAATTATCTAAATTAAAAGTTTGCAGTTAAAAACATCTTGACACACTGTTTTTTCCTTGGCGTTTCAGAGACTCGTACTTCCTCAAAAATTCATCTTAGTCAGTCTAACTATACTTCTAATTTGCTTAGTTAAAAATTCATCTTAGTCTGTCTATACCAATAATTTCTTGACCATTGTGATAAAAAAATTCAGAATACTCCTTTATTTGATGGTTCTACATATTGCGGTATTGTTGTCTTACCCAGCTGAACATTTCCCTTGCCATCAATAAGGCCTGTCAAGTCCCATCTGATCTTCACTAGCAAGCAGTGAAGAGGATTATGTCATATCTTTGAGCCACTTCCTCTCTACGTTTTATGCTTTATTGTGTTGTTATTTACTTATGTTGATTTGGTATCATGCCCTAATGATCAGGTGAAGGATTGTGCACTTTGTATATTCTTTAGATCTAATCTTTTTTCCAAGTCATCTACAAAACAAAATATGGTCTATCGCTCAAGCAATGAATTCGAATATTACAATATTGCAAAAGAAGCCATAGATTTAATATAGATTTAGTCACTTCTTCACGAGTTTGGTATCTTCTCTTTACATATTCCTTATCTTCCTTGGTCACTTGTTTCCGACCCATTTTTGCAGTTCAATTCAAAGTATGTTGAGATTGATTACTATTTTGTGTGGGCAAAAGTTACTCAACAAAACTTCACTTGTAAAATTCTCTCCCGCGATGATCAGCTTGCGGATGTGCTAAAATAAGAAAATCATGTAGTTCCATCAAAATTTCAAGCGGATGTGCTAAAATAAGAAAATCATGTAGTTCCATCAAAATTTCAAGAATTCTGGTCTAAGCTATACATGCTTCCACCTTGATCTTGAGGGGAGGTAAAGATGTGTGTGTGGGTTTGTGTCTTTGCCTATTGTTCATTTTAATGTAATTCATTGTTAGTTTGTTATTCTTTTAATTCATTCTGTTAGTCTACATATGTAATGTCATAAATGGAAGATTCGATTTTTCTAGGTATCGATACACTACATTATGCTGCCTATTTATCATTCCTTCATACTGGAAATAGATTACAATTTCTCCTTTACGCTGTTTTTGCTCTTTTTTGTCGTCCCAAAACAAAGAAATTACCAAGTCTTAAAAAATTAAGATGTTGGATTAAACGTAGTTCAACCATTTATATATTACCTTTAAAAAGACAAACAACGAAGTTGCAAAGACAAGAAGAGAGGGCTTTCGCAGAGGTTTCAGCAACACCAATTGATTCCCAGGACATGGAGAAGATAATTCCACCATTGATCTTACCGTGTAATCCGAATAATAACTCTAGAAGGACCTTTAATTACTAGAGATTCCATTGAAGTTTCAAAAATAGAACACCTTCAAATAGTAAAATGATCTATAAACCCCACATTTAAAACCCTTTTTATAGAAAAAGCTTCTCATATAAGTAAACTCCCCCATTGACCAACAAATCACAACAAGAAGCCCTTCATCTTGTTGTTCATACTCAGGTTGAAAGACTCTTCAATGGCGTTTTCCAAGACAACAATGCTGCTCGTTTGCACAGCAGTTGTTTTACTGCTCAGCAACGAAATGACGATCAAAACTGCGGAAGCAGAGACTAAGTACATCAGCTATGATGCTCTACCAGGAGGCAAGCCACACCCATGCACCCAAACAAACCCACCAAGCTGTGAACTCAAAACAAAGAGACAGTACGATAGAGGCTGCAGCCAAATAAACAGATGCAGAGGGGGAAACAAGTGATTTTACGTGCTCGCAAAATTCAAAGAATAAATCTAGAGAGATACCGTAGAAAAAAACCCAGGTTTTGAGAGGGAACGATTGATGTATAAAACTATAAGATCATCGTTTTGCTTGAACCAAATTTTCGTAGAGTGTCTCCTTTGTAACTACATATAATGATTTGAAACACATTTCCCGTTTCTCTTAGTTGTCTCTATTCATAACGTTTGAAAGAGCGACACTTGTGGTGTTACTTTATTTTATATTTCATCGTGTACTTGTATGGTTCAAAGTATCATTTTGATTGGATAAATATTAGGGAAAAATGCATAATAGGGATTCATGTTTAGAAAATAGACAAAAAAAAAAAAAGATCTTTCGTTTTAGGCAAAAAAGGGAAAGATGTTTGAGAAATAGGTAAAAAAAGAAAAAATAGGCAGTTTTTTGTTTTAGGCATAGCGAGAGGCCGGCTGGTCCGATCGGACCAGCTGGCCTCTACTTTTTTTATTAAAAAATAAAAGGAGAGGCCGACTGGTCCATCAGATCAGCCGGCCTCTTCCCCTTTTTAATTAAAAAAATTATATTTTTATTAAAAAAATTAATTTTTTTATTAAAAAAATAGTTTTTTTATTAAAAAAATAAAGAGAGGACGGCTGGTCATCAGACCAGCCGGCATCTCCCCTTTTTTTAATTAAAAAAAATTATAAAAAAAAAAGATGAATTTTAATAAAATGTACTGAAATCGCATCGCGATTTTCAAGATGCGAAAATTCATCTTTATTTTCCTGCAGAATTGAATATTGTTATGTATATATTTTATTTGCTCTATCTGTTTGAAATTTTATTATGCGAGTTTGACTTGTATTTATTTTAAAGACTTCCGCTATTAAATCTAGCATTGGGCTGGGTGATCGAGTTACTTCTAGAGATCAGGTCGCCCGACCGGGCATTTCTGCTCAGGCCCTTTCCTCGGATCGTGACAAAACCAACTCATGGATCTTTGTAACTTATCTTTTTCGGTTATGGTTTTCAAGTAAAATTTTTGAACGACAATAATTATAAGTAGAATATAAAGATTGATTTGAGTAACAAAAATGAAATGAAAAATTGAATGTCAAACACAATTACATGAGCACAAGAAAAAAGAATTATGATTTTAACCAGCCTGGCATGATAACAAAAGGCGCAGACCAAGTCCATGGTGAAAGGAGATTGTCAAGATGCGAAAATTCATTTTTTTTTATAAATTAAGGGGAGAGGCCGGCTGGTCTTACGACCAGCCGCCTCTCTTTATTATTTTTTTTTTAAATAATTTTTTTAATAAAAAAACTAATTTATTTAATAAAAATATAATTTTTTTAATAAAAAAAAGTAGAGGCCGGCTGGTCCATTAGACTAGCCGGCCTCTCCTTCGGCCTCTCCTTTATTTTTTAATAAAAAAAGTAGAGGCCGGCTGGTCCGACCGTGCCTAAAACAAAAAACTGCTCATTTGTCTTTTTTTTTGCCTATTTCTCAAACATCTTTCCCTTTTTTCACTAAAACGAAAGATTTTTCATTTTTTTGCCTATTTTCTAAACATGAATCCCTATTCTGTACTTTTTCCTAAATATTAGGGTAAAGTGCAATTTGGCCCCTACAACTAAGTGAAATGGGCAATTTACACCGTAAACTTGGATAATGGGCAATTTGGCCCCTACTACTAGGATAAAGTGCAATTTGGCCCCTACCGTTATATTTTCCGTCAAAAAGTAACATTTTTTGGCTTGTTTATTTTTTTTTCCCCGAAAAGCCCCTCACTGGACCAAACCGGATAGGACCGGTTCGGCTAATTCCACTCTGGTTTTTTTTTTTTTAATTATATTCCTCTATCTTCTTTTTTCTGAGAATTAAAAAAAAAAAAAAACCAGAGTGGAATTAGCCGAACCAGTCCTGTTCGGTTCGGTCCAGTGAGTGGCATTTCGGGAAAAAAAAAATGAACAAGTGAAAAAACGTTACTTTTTGACAGAAAATATGACGGTAGGGGCCAAATTACACTTTACCCAAGTAGTAGGGGCCAATTTGCCTATTATCCAAGTTTACGGTGTAAATTGTCCATTTCACCTAGTTGTAGGGGCCAAATTGCACTTTACCCTAAATATTAATATGAACCCGAAACTGAGTGTTCCTGCAACCAACACTTTATAAGCATCTCCTAAGTGTCCCTCAGTTTCAATCTTCTCCCATTTAATTTCTCCTTTTTGTTTTCTGCCTCCCCATGCTTTCTTATTTAAATCTATTTTTGTTTATTCAACAGGGATAAAATGGAAAAAAGCCTATGATAGAGAGATAATAAACACATGCTCTTGATCTTAAAATAAGGCTTCCAATAGTCAAGGGTCATAATCAAAAGCAACTATGAATACAATTGGTAAGCTATTGACTTGAAAGGCAAACTCATGAAGCCAAATATCAAAGAACAATGCACATTATGATAGGGGTGAGATTAAAAGCGAATAAACGTGGCAGTCCACCATGAAGCTAAGGACGACCTAAATATCTGTTGATTGTGAAGATTTAACTCATAGCAGTGGGGGGTACACAGTCACACATCGTTTTGGATAGTTAAAATTGAGTGATTTATAAATAAAATTCTCCTCCCTACCTTATAACGACCCCATAATTTATTTTCATTTTTTTCTCAATTTAAAACCCTAAAATTTTTCCCAAATCGATTTACAAATTAGGTTAAATTAAATCGATATAAAACCCTAATTTTTTTAATTTGAAATCCTTAAAAATATTGAAAATTATTTATTAGGCGAAAACTTTAAAATAACTATCAATAAATATTTAGAAAAATTTAACACTAAACAAACATTAAATAAAATTTTATTTATCAATTTTAAAACAATAACGTGGTTAATTAAAAAATTCAACTACTGATGAAATAAATTACTCAAACTAAAAACAATTGGCATTAAATGCAATTAAATATAAAATATCTTTTTAAACGATATAAAATCATAACTTTAAATTACTATTCGGAGCCAACGACAATATCCTCCTTTGTATACTCACCTGTCTCTGGAAAATTCTCTATCGGTGTTAGTTCATCCTCCGATAAAACCTGATCGACATTATAAAAATAATGCGTGAGATAAACTTATTAAGTAGAAACACGTGCATGTGATTTTAATTGCATATATTATCCAATTTCATGCTTTAAAGGCTACATACTAGATGAAACTCATTTCAAATTCTTACCATGAGTTCAGACTTTCAGAAACTAGCGATTTTTTACACTCATAAATTTTCATTAGTCATCTCAATTTATAACCATGCATTCAGACTTTTATTAGTAATCTCATGCATTCAGACTTTCATTAGTCATCTCATGCGTTCAGACTTTCATTAGTCTTCTCGTGATTTCCGTCAATTTCATTCGTTTTCATGCATTTCATACTCGCATATATTATGTCCTATCATTTTTATCTTTCTACATTCATAAGTCAATGCATATACATGCATGTTCAAGTAACAACATAATTGAATAATAAAATACTTTAAAGAAAATAATTTAATAAATTTTTCGTGATATAAGGCCGACGGCCAAAACATTGAAAATCTAGTGTTTTACTTACTTGGATTCTGAGAGAGAGAGAGGAAACAGGGTTTTAGGTATTTTCTCGAGTGACACAGCCGGACCTAGAAAGGACCCGTGTTAAACCCAAAAAAAAAAGGTGAAGAATGTGTGTGGGTGAATGTGTAACGTGAAGAACAGAACAATAAGGTAAATATGGAAGAAAGAGATAAAAACTCAGCGACCCTTTACATTTTCCGCTAACCCCAAGAAAAAATCTATGCAAGATCTCGCCCAAAACAGATAATATTAGACTGGGAGCACCGAAAGACTTCACAATAAAAGCACATGCAGCCTTTCCATTGATGTCTTTTCTTCACTTTTATCAACTTACTCATCTCATCTTTAACAGGTCCTTTTTTTTTTTTGCTTAAAATTTAAATTGCAAAAATAATTTAAGACTCCCATGTTAAGAGCTTTACTACTGCATCATTAACAAGTAGTATTGGATTCTTTAGGAAACTTACACTTATAACGAAATCTGCTTTTAGGAACGAAACAAAGAAACAATTCAGAAATATTCAATCAGAAATCTGGTAGATAATGTTCTAAGCATGGTAAACAAAACACTCACGAATGCATTCTGATGAAATGCCAACACGAGCCCATTAATATGGTGCCCTAAAATATAACATTCGGAGCAACGATAACCACAGGGGCACTGCAACAGAAAATTCACGTGATGTACACGTGTTTCACTTAACAACACTTAACGGAGAGGTACCGATTCCTAACTCTTCAAAATTTCGATGTTAAATAGACCTTATAATTCAGGGGCTTTTGTTTTTTATTTTTATTTGATCCCTTTGATTTTGGTATTTGAAGTTACCATTGATTCTATTTAATCAATTCAATGCCATATCTCACGTACCTACAAATGCTATATTGGATTTCAAAAGATGTCAGGCCAATCACTATTAATTGACTCCCTCCATTTTTGTTTTGTTTTTGGATTTTGTGATAGTTGTTCTCAGGAGAAAATAGTAAAGACAGTTAGCCAACCGTTGAAACTGCTAATTTAAGTATAAATAGGAAGAAATAGAACATCAATATCAATACTTAAACGGTTAAAGATATACGAAGACCATTGCATACTTAAAAAAGTCCAAAAAAAATAAAAATGTTTGACTTTTTCTTCTAAATATTTTTATCTGTTGTTCAGTTTAGCCATCCCATATTTGAAACTAAATAACCTTATTATAGAAAACATTATCTCATTATAAATTGATTACCTCATTGTAAATTGATTACCTCGATCCAGCAGAACAACCTATAGAACAATGGCTTTTTCTAAAAAAATAATGGTGCTGCTTGTTTGCATACTAGTCATCTTCTGCAGAGTGAACGCGGCGACGAGCAGGAACGTGGTGGGGGCACGCATGGACGCGGCAACAAAACCAGGTAAACGTTACATCAACTACGATGCACTAAAGAGGGACGGCATTATAGGTTGTTCTCCAACTCATAGGCAAAACTGCGATGACAGAAGAAAACCGGCTAATCATTATGATAGAGGCTGCATCGAAAGCGAAAGATGCAGAGGAGGCAAATGATTCAATGATTTTCTTAGAGTGGATGTTCTTTAGGTGGTCCGATGAAGTTTTATAATCTGTAATACATGTTTTATGAGATATAAAAAGACAAAAAAGAAAAAGCTTATTGTGTTCTTTATGAAAGGATCTGACATGCTAAAGTTTGAGCACAATCGACAAAAGGTTAGAAAATAAAAGACCCAAAATCTATCTAGATGCGTGTAGTGGAACACATTATAGATAATTTATCCGAATGGAGTTTGAATCAATATTCCAGCCACTACCAGACGTGGGTAACACGTCCTGTGAAGATAATGACAGCTCATACTAGTACAGGTGCATAATTTACATAATCTCATATTACTTGAGAAAATGAAAATTGAATATTTTATAAATAGATTTTCCTTTCATACCTAGTACAATGTATTTTAGATTAATCCCAATAAAAAAAACGTGCGAGTTCCGGTTCAAAACAAACAATATTATATTGGAGACATCGAGAGACTCCACAAGATATCTATGTAAGCACCTATAAAGGCAAAATTATAGATATGTAATTCAAACTTAATTTGAATAAATATTACGTAGATTCTTTATTATAATACCATTAATTGGAATAATAATTGTTTGAATCAGATAACTATTTATCTAAATTCATTTATGATATCAAAGTAGATTGTCATGTACCTCTATCTTATGTCTACGAGATGTATTAACTAAAGGTAGGAATAGTTAGAAAGCTATTTAAACAAAAAAATTTGTTTTTTATAAAGACGTATCATTTACTGTAAATTTGCCACTTTTGTAAATAATAAAAAAACTCCAAGTAAATTTTTTTCGTTTAACTAAGATTTTTTTATCTCGTGGTTGAATTTAATTTTTTAAATTAACCATGTAAATTTGCCACTTTTGTAAATAATAAAATTCCAAGTAAATTTTTTATCTCGTGGTTGAATTTAATTTTTTAAATTAAATATTGTATTAAATGGATCATTTTTAATACATGGTCAAAATTGTAATAGTGCTCGATAAGTTAATATCATCCTGGAGGTATTGTTTTGGATAATCTTCACATGTTATCTCGACATGATTTAAGATGAATAAGGATTTAAGAATCGAAATAAAACACACATATTATTTACTATATTTATAGAAGAAATATGATAATTTCTTTTATAAAAGCCAAAGAGGATTTCTTACTTTGGCTTACCAAATAAAGAAAGAAAGGGAGGGACAGATTGAGACGGTGAGGAAGTTATTTATGATATCCAACCTGAGTTTTCCGATTTCCATCGACAGTCTTTAAAGTTATGTGGATTTCTAATCCTTCTTTAGTTTTTAGTCGAGCTTCATTATTCTCGTTGAGAATCTGATTTGGAGGATGAAACTAGAAATTGTTGGTCGTTTTTCAACTATATTGGCTGATCGCCGCATATAACGATTTTATGCAGGTTTTAAAACTAATTGAAGGTGAGAATCCGCGAAAATGATATATTTTTATTAAAACATACCTTTTGTTTGATCTATCATTTGAGGTCTAATTCAACCAACTTTATTTTCTTTGTAGTAGACTGAATGACATCTGTGAGTTAATCACGTGATGTTATAAATCGACCGCCTCTGGTCTCTAATCAACCGCAATTTTGTTGCTATGGTTAGCCACCAACGTCATAGGTCAACCATGTCGTGGGGTCTTTCCCTATCGTTGTAATTTCACGTCGAGGCACTTCAGCTTATTGTCAAATAGTTTTTGGGTTTGGTTCTTGTTCTCCATATAGAACTTAAGCACAATCTCTAAGGATTTTGATGTTAGTAGTGATGTAGGTTTATAGGAGTTTGTAGGCTTCAAGCGTATGCCTAAGTATACTTGTAATACCCCGTGTTTTTTAGGATAAATTAATTAGTTTAATTATGTTATCCATTCGGTTATTTTGTTGGATCTCTTGGAAGTTCCGATGGAGGAGTTCAAACCGAGTGTTGAGTGAGAGTCAATTTATGGAAATTTGACAAAACGAAGAACGGAATTTCTTCGTTTTTGTTATTATTTTTGTTTTGTTTTAACAGAAAACAATTTATGTTTTCTTTTAAAAAAACTGAATGGCTTCGATGAAGTCATTCAGTTGTTCTTCGCGAACGAGGAGTAGAACAGGGGAGAGGGGAGAGTCGATGATCGGTCGAGCAAAAACCACCGGCGAGTGGGACGTTTTTCAGTCAAATGACAGCGACGAGTCACAGGCTAACATTTCAGGCCTCCTTCGACCACAAACCGACTGGTAAGGCTCATTTTTTTGCCCTGTTTCTGTTCTGTTCGAGGCCGAGAGTGACGAGCCAGCTTGGGCTCCGATCACCGGCCGTTTTTGGCTATTCTCGGCGTTGAATGGCTGAGCTTATGGCCGGCGAGAATCGCCTGGCAACAGAGAGCTCGGATTGAGTTAAAAACTGAGGAAGGCTTAAGGTTTTTCCTATGTGAAGCCTTAGAATTTTGTTAGATTATGCTAATTGAGTGTAAGGGTAGTCGATTGGTGAAGAAACGGGTGAAGATTGATGAAAAACTAAAAAAAAGGAATTTTGAGCCTTAAGACCCGGTTCTGTTTTTGGAGGTTTTGACCTAGCCACGGTTATTTGTTTTACATTATCTTCTGGTATGTTAAACTAGGTTATTAGGGGAGTACGTGGTCGCTGAAATCGTTCGATTCCGATAACTAACATGAAAGTTACGCATATCCAAAGTTTCAGGTCGATTTTTAACTGAACTAAGTTAGTGACCCGTTTAGTTAAATGTGAGTTGGGTTAAGTTAGAAATGTTAGTTTTAGAATGAATTGGTGAGTTTAAACCTAAGTACTAATGAAGATTTTGAATTGTGCTAGGTGACGCGACGTGCCAAACCCAGCGAGCTAGGACGCCAGGTAAGTAGTAGTGTGGGTGTAAATACTTGAGAGTCGCCCAGAGGGGCCTGCACCACAGTTGTATGTATGTTGTGAGTCTTGTGCATGTTGTGGGTCGTGGCTATGTATATGATGTGATGTGTATGTGAAGTCGTTGTTAATTGGCTATGGTTAGCATGTTTAAAGCACGAGATAGTAGTGGATGTAAGGTACGGTGTGGACAAGCGACAGTGGCTAGAGTGTGACCTGTGGGCCCTACTTTCAGGATGAGCTGGAGCAGTGGTGAGGTTTCGACAACAGTGCGGTGTATCGACCGACTGTCTCGAGCGATTGCATTTTGAGTTGAGACAGTGGCTGGAGTGTGACTTGTGGGCCCCACTTCCGTGACGAGCTGGAGCGGTGGCTACATACCGATGGCAGTGCGGTGTATCAACCGACTGTCTCAGGTGGTTGCATTTCGAGTCGAGACAATGGGTGGAGTGTGACTTGTAGGCCCCGCTTTCGAGACGAGCTAGAACAGTGGCGACGTGCCAACGGCAGTGCGGTGTATCGACCGACTGTCTTGGGCGATTGCATTTCAAGTCGAGACAGTGGCTGGAGTGTGACTTGTGGGCCTCACTATCGGGACGAGCTGGAGCGGCGGCGAAGTGCCGATGGCAGCACGGTGTATCGACCGACTATCTCAGGCGGTTGCATTTCGAGTCGAATCAGGGGGTTTGGGTATAAATCATGGGCCCCGTTCCTAGAGGAACGGGGACGGCGGCGACGTGCCAGTAAATAGTGCGGTTTACGAACCGACTGCCCGGTGCGGTTGCATTCCAAACTTCTGTGAGATGCAATGCGGTGAGGTGATGAAAACGTGTGTAGAGACGTGCATGTGTTAGGATTGCATAACTAGTTTCATGCTTCAAGTTTATTTTTTTTCAGCACTCTACTTTCTAAGCTCTGAGCTTACAGTGTGTTTTGTGGTGTAGGTACTGCTGAGAGGGAGGGTGAGTACGGAGAGCCTAACCAGGAGTAGATGGCAGTTGTTGACGTGTGACCAGGGCCCCGGCTGATGGCCGTGTTAGGGCGACCCGACCCAGGAGGAGCTGTGGTACGGTGTTGGTGGGGAGTAGGACTTCTCTTTTGTTTTTTTTTTTTTGTGGGGGTATTGTGGATTGATTGTATATAGTCATAGTTATGGGTGATGTGTCACCCTATACTGTGGATTTTCTTCATTTTGAGTTGGTAGCATCGTCTTTCTTGCTGATATGATGACTGTCTAGAGATTTCGTATGTTGGTTAGATAAGTAAGAATATTTTGGATTTGGTTGAGGATTGATTTTTTTTTTAGGTACTTGGCATTTTGGGGGCACCATTTTTAGGCGTCACTCTGCCAAAATTTTCGAGGGAGGATGCCATAAAGTCTAACGGTTAGGATTAGGGGAAATTAGTGAGTCTAGGAAGCTAGGTAAGACATAAGAGAACTTTAGGAGGTTAGTTTTAATTCCGCTGCTTGAGTTTTATTGGAAGAAACTTCCAGCGTAGGAAGTTTAAGCGAATGGGATAGTTGGGAGAGTCGTGATAACCAGAGTAGTCCCTGTAGCGAACCGGGTTGTGGAGACTCGGGGCATTACAGTTATGGTATTAGAGCCATGGGGTTGACGTCGTTTAGTGGATTACCTAACATCGTCAGCCGCTGCTTGGGAGAACTTCGCCAACTGTAAGTATTTCTTAGAACCCTCATATTTTTTTTGACTTACGATAGTATTAAATGGTTCAGGGATAGGGAGATATGTCGAGAGAGCCTAGAGGATGGGGACGACCTCGGAGGGAGGTAGACGACCGGGCTGAGACTAGGGAATAGTCACAGATAGAGACATACGGGAGAGACGACGCTATCCGGCAGTTGACAGAATGGTCAACCGCTAGTCTCAGCAGTTAGAGCGATTTCTAAACAGGGAGGATCAGGGGCGGTCCAGTGGTAGCGCTGGTGCAGCGGACCACGTGGGGGACAGGTTCCAAAGGTTGCGGCCCCAAGTCTTTGACGGACCATCTTCGGATCCACTCGTTGCCGAGGAGTGGATTCGAAGTATGGAGCAGCCACGACAATTCTTTCAGGAGATAGTGCCTCAGGCATCGAGAGGCACGCATCAGCAGAAGCAGAGGGGCCAAAAGAGGCCCAGTGAGAGTCAGAGCGGCTAGGGGAGCAGCAAGCGGTCCCAAGAGTCGAGTACGGTGTCGCTATTCCCTAAGTGTAAGAGGAGCCATTCTGGCATGTGCCAAGCATATTCCAACAGATGCTTCAAGTGTAACGATCCGGGCCATTTTTGCGAGAGAGTTTCCGAAGGCAGATCGATGCTACCTTTGCAATGAGGTAGGCCATTTTGCAAGACAGTGCCCGACCTTGAGCAGAGCCCCGACGAGATCAGCATCGCGGGTTTTCGCCTTTATTGAGCCAGATGATGCTGCCCAGTAATCAATTATTTCAAGTAGCATTTTTATTCTTGGAGTTACAAATTATATGCTGATTGATACGGGGGCTACACGTTCATTTGTGTCTACGGCCTTTGTGGTTAAGGCCAACTTGGAGTTTTATTCATGCATTGATTTTCTGCTATGCCATTTGGAGTGATATTTGAGGAAACCGTCTAGCACTCTTAGCGAGACCACTAAGCTAAGAGTATCGGGGGGGAGGGGGGGTTGTTCAGTAGCACCCGTGTTTAAGGGTTAATGTGTTACACCCCACACTTGTTTGGATAGGGTGCTCCCCCTATAATAGGATGATTGTGCGGTACTTCCCGCGAATGGAGCATTGCCTGACCTGCCCAGTGTCTATTCGTTGCTACCCCCGGTATGACAAGTCCACTGTGTGGTCCCCGTGGGCCCAGCGTTGAGCGGTAGTTGAGTTCCTCCTGGTGAGCTCTAGTGTGGGTGTCCCGTGGGCCTAGGGTTGAGCTCGTGGCCCAAGGCTGAGCTATTTTTGATTCCCTCCTAGTGAGCTCTAGTAGGTTGTTCAGTTACACCCATGTTTAAGGGTTAATGTGTTACACCCCACACTTGTTTGGATACGGTGCTCCCCCTATAATAGGATGATTGTGCGGTACTTCCCGCGAATGGAGCATTTCCTGACCTGCCCAGTGTCTATTTGTTGCTACCCCCGGTATGACAAGTCCATTGTGTGGTCCCCGTGGGCCCAGTGTTGAGCGGTAGTTGAGTTCCTCCTGGTGAGCTCTAGTGCGGGTGTCCCGTGGGCCCAGGGTTGAGTGGTAGTTGAGTTCCTCCTGGTGAGCTCTAGTACGGGTGTCCCGTGGGCCCAGGGTTGAGTGGTAGTTGAGTTCCTCCTGGTGAGCTCTAGTGCGGGTGTCCCGTGGGCCCAGGGTTGAGTGGTAGTTGAGTTCCTCCTGGTGAGCTCTAGTACGGGTGTCCCGTGGGCCCAGGGTTGAGTGGTAGTTGAGTTCCTCCTGGTGAGCTCTAGTGCGGGTGGCTCGTGGGCCCAAGGCTGAGCTATTTTTGATTCCCTCCTAGTGAGCTCTAGTAGGTTGTTCAGTTACACCCATGTTTAAGGGTTAATGTGTTACACCCCACACTTGTTTGGATACGGTGCTCCCCCTATAATAGGATGATTGTGCGGTACTTCCCGCGAATGGAGCATTTCCTGACCTGCCCAGTGTCTATTTGTTGCTACCCCCGGTATGACAAGTCCATTGTGTGGTCCCCGTGGGCCCAGTGTTGAGCGGTAGTTGAGTTCCTCCTGGTGAGCTCTAGTGCGGGTGTCCCGTGGGCCCAGGGTTGAGTGGTAGTTGAGTTCCTCCTGGTGAGCTCTAGTACGGGTGTCCCGTGGGCCCAGGGTTGAGTGGTAGTTGAGTTCCTCCTGGTGAGCTCTAGTGCGGGTGGCTCGTGGGCCCAAGGCTGAGCTATTTTTGATTCCCTCCTAGTGAGCTCTAGTGCGGGCATCTCGTGGGCCCAGGGTTGAGTGGTAGTTGAGTTCTTTCTGGTGAGCTCTAGTGCGGGTGTCCCATGGGCCCAGGGTTGAGTGGTAGTTGAGTTCCTCCTGGTGAGCTCTAGTGCGGGTGTCCCGTGGGCCCAGGGTTGAGTGGTAGTTGAGTTCCTCCTGGTGAGCTCTAGTGCGGGTGGCTCGTGGCCCAAGGCTGAGCTATTTTTGATTCCCTCCTGGTGAGCTCTAGTACGGGTGTCCCGTGGGCCCAGGGTTGAGTGGTAGTTGAGTTCCTCCTGGTGAGCTCTAGTACGGGTGTCCCGTGGGCCCAGGGTTGAGTGGTAGTTGAGTTCCTCCTGGTGAGCTCTAGTACGGGTGTCCCGTGGGCCCAGGGTTGAGTGGTAGTTGAGTTCCTCCTGGTGAGCTCTAGTACGGGTGTCCCGTGGGCCCAGGGTTGAGTGGTAGTTGAGTTCCTCCTGGTGAGCTCTAGTACGGGTGTCCCGTGGGCCCAGTGTTGAGCGGTAGTTGAGTTCCTCCTGGTGAGCTCTAGTGCGGGTGTCCCGTGGGCCCAGGGTTGAGCGGTTGTTGATTCCCTCCTGGTGAGCTCTAGTACGGGTGTCCCGTGGGCCCAGGGTTGAGTGGTAGTTGAGTTCCTCCTGGTGAGCTCTAGTGCGGGTGGCTCGTGGGCCCAAGGCTGAGCTATTTTTGATTCCCTCCTAGTGAGCTCTAGTACGGGTGTCCCGTGGGCCCAGGGTTGAGTGGTAGTTGAGTTCCTCCTGGTGAGCTCTAGTACGGGTGTCCCGTGGGCCCAGGGTTGAGTGGTAGTTGAGTTCCTCCTGGTGAGCTCTAGTACGGGTGTCCCGTGGGCCCAGGGTTGAGTGGTAGTTGAGTTCCTCCTGGTGAGCTCTAGTACGGGTGTCCCGTGGGCCCAGGGTTGAGTGGTAGTTGAGTTCCTCCTGGTGAGCTCTAGTACGGGTGTCCCGTGGGCCCAGGGTTGAGTGGTAGTTGAGTTCCTCCTGGTGAGCTCTAGTGCGGGTGTCCCGTGGGCCCAGGGTTGAGTGGTAGTTGAGTTCCTCCTGGTGAGCTCTAGTGCGGGTGGCTCGTGGGCCCAAGGCTGAGCTATTTTTGATTCCCTCCTAGTGAGCTCTAGTGCGGGCATCTCGTGGGCCCAGGGTTGAGTGGTAGTTGAGTTCTTTCTGGTGAGCTCTAGTGCGGGTGTCCCATGGGCCTAGGGTTGAGTGGTAGTTGAGTTCCTCCTGGTGAGCTCTAGTGCGGGTGTCCCGTGGGCCCAGGGTTGAGTGGTAGTTGAGTTCCTCCTGGTGAGCTCTAGTGCGGGTGGCTCGTGGGCCCAAGGCTGAGCTATTTTTGATTCCCTCCTAGTGAGCTCTAGTGCGGGCATCTCGTGGGCCCAGGGTTGAGTGGTAGTTGAGTTCTTTCTGGTGAGCTCTAGTGCGGGTGTCCCATGGGCCTAGGGTTGAGCGGTTGTTGATTCCCTCCTGGTGAGCTCTAGTGCGGGTGTTCCGGTGGCCCAAGGTTGCGTGGTTCATCCCTCCTGGTGGTTAACATTTTTCTCTTCCCCCTATGAGGCCAGTCTGGATTTTGGGGTCGGCTGTTAAAATGTTGCGCAACAAGAAGATTCCCTTGTTCAAGGTGTTGTGGCGTAACAACAATGTGGAGGAGACCACTTGGGAGCGGCGACAGGACATGGAGCAACAGTTTCCTAAGTTATTCGATACGTAAATTTTGGGGACAAAATTCTTATAAGGTGGGGTGGATGTAATACCTCGAGTTTTTCGGGATAAATTAATTAATTTAATTATGTTATCTATTCAGTTATTTTGTCGGATCTCTCGAAAGTTCCAATGGAGGAGTTCAAACCGAGTGTGGAGTGAGAGTCAATTTATGGAAATTTGACAAAACGAAGAACGGAATTTCGAAAGGGCTGAAAGTGGAGGGAGGACAAAACAGTAAACAATGTTTTTTATTATTATTTTTTATTTTGTTTTAAAAGAAAACAATTTATGTTTTCTTTTAAAACGACTGAATGGCTTCGATTAAGCCATTCAGTTGTTCTTCGCGAGCGAGGAGCATAATAGGGGAGAGGGGAGAGACGACGATCGGCTGAGCAAAAACCACTGGCGAGTTCGACGTTTTCCGGTCAGACAACGGCGACGAGTCAAAGGCTAACATTTCTGGCCTCCTTCGACCACTGTTGCGAAAAATCGTATACGCAAGTGCACGTGTCGCAAAAGTAATAAAGTGTATATAAAAGTACGAGTGTCGATCCCACGAGGAATAATTATGTTAAATATTGAGTATCTAAATTTTAGTTTAATTTGAAATGAAATAATAATTTTTGTGATTTATATTTTAAAACTAAAATAATAATTCAAATAAAATTAAGCAGCAATTTAAATAAAAGATTTAAAAATAAAGAAGTAAGATTATATGATGAGAAAATCTAGGGTTCCGATTTCACTTAGCTAATCCTATTTATTAGACCTAATTCAAATAGTTAAATCTTATTTCTATGTGTTGATGGCAATTTCACGAAAATATTTATCAATCTCTCTCGAGCAAAGACAAACTTATTCAACTAACGAATTATCACCTCTCGGTCTCTAATCCTGAGAATTAATTGAATACATTAAGAATGAGAAATTATACTACCACATGAACGCATTAGCTATCTCTAGTCTAACATCCTTTTCATGACAAATTATTCAGTGCACGGTTAAATTCTCCGCTCTCGCATCCCGAATCAACCCTAAAGTTCTTAGTTTTGGTGATCAAGCAAACCTAAGCATTAGGTCCAGAATAAATTACTCAACACAGAACAGAAACAGAAAATTAAATACTTGAATCAAGAAAAATAAATAATCATAACTAGGCTACATCGAAACCCTAGAACAGGAAGATTAGTTCATACTAGAAAAATAAACAACAGTAATAATAAAGAGTTGCATAATTAAATAGTGAAATTAAAAAGAAAGGAAAAGAAAACTATGAAGAATGATCGCCCCTCCTCATCGAAGAATTCGCTCGGTGGTGCTCTCAGTCGCGGCCTCTGGATTTGCTGAATGCCCCTCCAATTAGGTCTGCACATGGGTTTTTATTAACTTCTTTCAGCCGATCAAGGGTTTGGATTTAATCTCGCTTCAGATCAACGGTTCGAATTAAAACACGTTGTCTTTCCATATGTAATTTGGTTAGCGATCGGTCTCTGGCTGTGTAAGGCGAACGGTCGCTGCAATCTTCTGCTCCAAATGTGTAGAGTATGTTGGGTAGCGATCGGTTTCTGTTCTTTATAGGAATTGATCGCTGTCTCTTCTAAGTGTAATGTAACATAGCGATCGGTCTCTGGCAGTTGTGGAGATCGATCGCTGCTTCTTTTTAAGTGCTTCAAGCGGATTAGTATAGTGGCGATCGATCTCTGCGTTGTATGGAGATCGATCGCCACTTCTCCTTCAATTCTCTTCATGTATGGCTACCGATCTCAAGATTGTTTGGAGATCGGTAGCCACTTCTTCTTTCAATTCTCTTCACTTCATGTATGGCTACCGATCTCAAGATTGTTTGGAGATCGGTAGCCACTTCTTCTTTATTCAACATTTTCTTTCTGTTCCTGTTTGTCTGCACACTCACGCAAATCTCGTCAAATTCTTCCAATCACTTGAGAAAAACTTATCAATTCAAATCTAAAAAGTATAAATAAGTGTGTAAAATACACACTTATCACACCCCCAAACTTGAATGAAAGCTTGTCCTCAAGCGAACAACAATAAGCATAGAAATCTAACAAAGTTTATCCAGAATTTTCTAAAATTTTAAGTCTGCAGAATATTTAAAATTTCCATGGTAAAATTATCTAAATCACAGTTCGCAGTATTTTGTCTCAGCTTGATATTTGCATGCAAACAACCATCGAAATAAACACTTTCAATAATACAACTCATGATATCGCATTGAGAAAAATTTAATCAGAAATACTTGTGTATGTACATGCTCAAATTCATTATCGTTTAACTGATAGATCTATACTTGTGTCTTATGAGAAGGGAAATCAAAAATACCACTCAGGGTCACTCCATCCACTCTTATTGTTCATCAGTCTTGCCCATTATTCACTAATAACAAATATGAGTAAACAGAATAAAAGTCGATAGGTCTTTAATTAAGCTTGTAATGTAAGGCCGGGTTTATAAGGTAGGAAATTTTTGGATTCAAGCGAAACTCTAGAGCACAATCCATCCTTATGTCACCCTCACTCCTTACACTCACTTGAACTCTTTTCTAATCAATTAACTCAATAATCCCCCCAAACTTGTCTCACTCTCTATTTTTCAAAATCAACTCCTTTGTCAATGTCTTTACATAAAATACAAATAATGATGAGAACAACAAACTAAATAGCACATAAAAATTGTTCTACCAGTGAACAATTCAACTTTCTACTAACTTTGAATTTTTTTTTTTTTTTTTTTTTTTTTTTTTTTTTTTTTTTTTTTTTTTAATCACTGAAAAACATAAAAGAAAAATAAATAAAATCCAAAAATACTGACAACTTAGACAATTGACAAAAGAGTTAGCTCTGATTCTCACCACTACTTTCTCCAACTCTCCCCATAATATGCACCCACAACCCTGTGCTCAATAAATAGGATAGTCAAAATAATTTTAGGGTAGGCTAAGTTAGGGTTGACAAAATAGTGGTAAATGAAGGTTCAAATAGGAGACTAAGGGTGCCATTTAAATGACACAAATATGGTATGTCAATAAAGGCTCAAACGATTCAAAAATGGCCTAAGTCATTCTCTTATTTCTGCAAAAATCACAATTTATATTCATGAATGCAGGGCAAAACCAAGAACAATTTAATAGTCACTAATCACTCACTAAATTTAAATGGAGCTCACTCCCTTTCAGTGTTTGCACTCAAGCACTCCCTTACTGTGTTTAGGCTCTCGATCTCAAGACAACAATTTATATCATTATCAGCTAAATTTAAACAAGAATGAACAATTCCACACAAACAAGTCTAACTTCCTAAGTTCCAATCAATGCTACTATCACAAATCATACTATCTCAGAATCTATTCAGAAGTTGAAACATGCATTAATCAACGTTGCAGTCATCGACACTTAAAACAAATGAAATAAATAATCATACCATAAAATTCAAAATATTAAGCAGACTTACCAATCTAAACATGTTTATCAATTTAAAATAATATCCAAATAAACCCCCCCAAACTTGAAATAAACATTGTCCTCAATGTAAAGAATAAATCATACACAAAAATTAGGAAAGGGGATAGTGTACCTCTTGTGGGGCCCGGCAATGGTGTGGTAGAGCTTCGGTCGAGAGAGCAATCTATCAAGAACTGTTTTTTTTTTTTTTTTGTTTTTTTTTTTTTTTTATAAACAACTAAATGAAGAAATAAAAACCGAAAATGAAAATACTTGAAACGGGAAATGAAAATACGAGAGAAAAAATTAAGTAAGAAGAAATAAAAAGAAAGAAAGATAAAAGGAACGAATTAAAAAATAGAAACAGAATACAATAAATAAAATAAAGGAAAATAAAAGAAAATAAAAATTATAAGGAAAAATAAATTCAGGAAAATAAATGGCTAATTAATCTAAAATAAAAATTACTTAGAACAAGAAAAGAAAGATAAAAAGAAAAGAAAATAATAAATAACATAACAAAAAATTAAAATTAAAATTAAATAAAATGATAAAATGAATAACAGAATTTAAGATAACTAAATTGGACCCTATTTAAAAGCAGAAAAATAATAACATAAAAGAAACAATAAATAAATAAAATACTATAACTAAAGAAAATTAAAAATAACAGTAAGAAAGAAGAAAAAAATAAATGATAAAAAGAAAATAAAATGACTTAATCGGAACCTATTTAAAGAAAAATAAAAATAAAAGACAAGAAATAAAGAAAATAGAGAAAATAAAATGATATAAGAAACTAAAATATAAAAATAGAAATACTAATAATAATGATAAGAAATAAAATAAAAACAAAAAATAAAAATAAATAACAAATGGGTTATAAAAGATGTTTTTTTTTTTTTTTTTTTTATTTATTTATTTATTTATTTTTTTATTTTTTTATTTTATTTTATTTTATTTTTTTTAATTTAATACTAATAAAATGAAATAAAAATAAAAATAAAAAATAAACAAAACTAATGCAAACAAAAATTGAAATAGCAAACTAAAAAGGATACTTGGGTGGGTTGCCTCCCACCAAGCGCTTGTTTTAGCGTCATCAGCTTGACGTTGTAAGCTTCTTGCTAGTCTGGTGCACGGAGAATAATGGTTGTATCATTTTTAAACATCCCGTTAAAATACGGCTTTACTCTTTTCCCTTTTTCTAACTTATCAATTGCCGGAAGCTCTTTGACTGAAAAATTATCATCAATTGGCTCATCGCTAGCTGTGGGGTAATTCATTGATTTATACACCTTGAATGTCACCTCGTCATCGTGAACTTGCAATTTGAGCTCTCCTTTTCTAAGATCAATGATAGCACCTCCTGTTGCCAAAAATGGACGACCTAATATTATTGGGATGTCACGGTCTTCGTCCATATCAAGAATCAAGAAATCCGCGGGAAAAATAAACTTGTCGACTTTGACAAGGACATTTTCAATCAACCCATACGGATGCTTAATAGAGCGATCGGCCATTTGCAGAACTACACTTGTGGGCTTTGCTTCACCTATACCAAGCTTCCGAAATATGGATAGAGGCATCAGGTTAATGCTCGCTCCCAAATCACAAAGTGCCCTTTCAAATATAGAATTCCCAATTTCGCATGGAATAGTGAAACTTCCTGGATCTTTCAATTTTTGTGGAAGCTTCCGTTGAACAATGGCACTACATTCCTCAGTCAAAGCGATCGTGCCATATTTGTCAATTTTTCGTTTATGAGACAAGATGTCTTTCAGAAACTTTGCATATTTAGGCATTTGCTCGAGTGCCTCTGCGAATGGAATATTGATGTGGAGCTTTTTGAAGATATCAAGAAACTTAGAAAACTGATTATCAAGCTTCACATTTTTCAGTCTTTGTGGAAAAGGAACTTTTGAGAGGATCTCCTTTGGAATCTGAGGTGGAGCTTCCAGTAGCTCTTGATCCTTTGGTGTGGACTCGGATGATGACGAATGCATTCCGTCATGTGTGACCACTTTCTTATTTTCTTTGGTACAATTTTCAATCACTGCTCCACTCCTAAGTGTAATGGCATTGCATTGTTCTCTGGGGTTAATTTCAGTGGCACTAGGCAATGTACCTGGTGGGCGTCCATTTAGTGCAGCTGCCATCTGGCCCATTTGCATTTCTAGGCTTCGAATTTGGGCTGACTGATTCTGTAAGGTGGTTCTTGTCTCAGCCATAAATTTATTTGTGTGCTCCCCCATTTCAGCAATTAAATTATTGGTGCGCTCTCCCATCTTGGCAATTAAATCCTCCAAATTAGGTTTTCTTTCTGGAAAGGGAGGTCCCGGTTGATTAGCTTGTGGCATCTGAAAGGCGTTATTCGGGTTCTTCCACGAGAAGTTCGGATGATTGTTGTGCCCCCCATTATAGTAGTTACCTGAATTTTGAAGTGTCGGTCTATTATAATTTCCCACATATTGGGCTTGTTCAGATGAACTTCTAACCATTTGGTTCCCTTGCTGACAGTTTTCACTCGCATGTGGTCCTTAGCACCATTGACATTGCATGATCGGTGACTGAATTGCATTAACTATAGCTTGATTTCCTTGGATGTGCTGAGTGAGAGATGCAACTTGTGTAGTCAATGCTCTTATTGCTTCCATTTCTGGTGTATTTGACTGCCTCCTCAAAATCTGACGTTCAACCGGGCACTGATCATTAGTTAGGGATAACTCTTCTAACAGGTTAAATGCCTCCACTTCTGTCTTAGATAATAGTGATCCACCAGCTGCTGAGTTGACAAGCGTCCGTGTAGAACTTGATAGGCCGATGAAGAATGTCTGTATTTGCATCCATTGTGGTAGACCATGCTGGGGGCATTTTCTCAAAAGCTCCTTGAATCGACCCCATGATTCATAAACTGTCTCGCCATCGTATTGAGTAAAATTGGTGATCTCATTTCGGAGTCTTGCCATCTTTTCAAAGGGAAAGAACTTGGATAGAAATTTCTGTGCTAAATCATTCCATGTTGTAATTGAATCTGGAGGTAAGGAGTGTAACCAATTCTTTGCACGATCTCTCAGTGTGAAGGGGAATAACCTGAGCTTGATAGCATCCTCGGAGACATTATGGTATTTAAAAGTATCACAGACCTCGACGAAGCTAGCAATATGATCCTTGGGGTCTTCGTTAGGCAAACCACAAAACTGATACTGTTGGATCATTTGTATTGTACCCGGCTTTATTTCAAAATTATTGCATGTGATAGCCGGTTTCCGAATTGCTGATTGAATCCCGTCCATGGATGGCATAACATAATCCAACAAAGTCCTTCTTTCGACTGCCTCAACCCCGACCATCTGTGGTATGTGAGCATTTTGATCATCTGCATTTTGATTAGCTGCCATAATTGCTTGTCTTGTTTCCCTTCGATTTTTACGGCAAGTTCGTTCAATTTCAAGATCGATAGGGATTAGGTTGGCAGTACCTAATTTTCGCATGCACCTGCAATGTGCAAATAATTCAATTTAAGTTTACAATAAAATAAAATAAAATAAATAAATAATAAAAATAAAATAAAATAAAATTTCAAATATAAACTAAAATCAAATAATTCAAAGATTAACAAAATTTATTCCCCGGCAACGGCGCCAAAAACTTGTTGCGAAAAATCGTATACGCAAGTGCACGTGTCGCAAAAGTAATAAAGTGTATATAAAAGTACGAGTGTCGATCCCACGAGGAATAATTATGTTAAATATTGAGTATCTAAATTTTAGTTTAATTTGAAATGAAATAATAATTTTTGTGATTTATATTTTAAAACTAAAATAATAATTCAAATAAAATTAAGCAGCAATTTAAATAAAAGATTTAAAAATAAAGAAGTAAGATTATATGATGAGAAAATCTAGGGTTCCGATTTCACTTAGCTAATCCTATTTATTAGACCTAATTCAAATAGTTAAATCTTATTTCTATGTGTTGATGGCAATTTCACGAAAATATTTATCAATCTCTCTCGAGCAAAGACAAACTTATTCAACTAACGAATTATCACCTCTCGGTCTCTAATCCTGAGAATTAATTGAATACATTAAGAATGAGAAATTATACTACCACATGAACGCATTAGCTATCTCTAGTCTAACATCCTTTTCATGACAAATTATTCAGTGCACGGTTAAATTCTCCGCTCTCGCATCCCGAATCAACCCTAAAGTTCTTAGTTTTGGTGATCAAGCAAACCTAAGCATTAGGTCCAGAATAAATTACTCAACACAGAACAGAAACAGAAAATTAAATACTTGAATCAAGAAAAATAAATAATCATAACTAGGCTACATCGAAACCCTAGAACAGGAAGATTAGTTCATACTAGAAAAATAAACAACAGTAATAATAAAGAGTTGCATAATTAAATAGTGAAATTAAAAAGAAAGGAAAAGAAAACTATGAAGAATGATCGCCCCTCCTCATCGAAGAATTCGCTCGGTGGTGCTCTCAGTCGCGGCCTCTGGATTTGCTGAATGCCCCTCCAATTAGGTCTGCACATGGGTTTTTATTAACTTCTTTCAGCCGATCAAGGGTTTGGATTTAATCTCGCTTCAGATCAACGGTTCGAATTAAAACACGTTGTCTTTCCATATGTAATTTGGTTAGCGATCGGTCTCTGGCTGTGTAAGGCGCACGGTCGCTGCAATCTTCTGCTCCAAATGTGTAGAGTATGTTGGGTAGCGATCGGTTTCTGTTCTTTATAGGAATTGATCGCTGTCTCTTCTAAGTGTAATGTAACATAGCGATCGGTCTCTGGCAGTTGTGGAGATCGATCGCTGCTTCTTTTTAAGTGCTTCAAGCGGATTAGTATAGTGGCGATCGATCTCTGCGTTGTATGGAGATCGATCGCCACTTCTCCTTCAATTCTCTTCATGTATGGCTACCGATCTCAAGATTGTTTGGAGATCGGTAGCCACTTCTTCTTTCAATTCTCTTCACTTCATGTATGGCTACCGATCTCAAGATTGTTTGGAGATCGGTAGCCACTTCTTCTTTATTCAACATTTTCTTTCTGTTCCTGTTTGTCTGCACACTCACGCAAATCTCGTTAAATTCTTCCAATCACTTGAGAAAAACTTATCAATTCAAATCTAAAAAGTATAAATAAGTGTGTAAAATACACACTTATCAACCACAAACCGACTGATAAGGCTCATTTTTTTGCCCTGTTTCTGTTCTGTTCGAGGCCGAGAGTGACGAGCCAGCTTGGGCTCCGATCACGGTTCGTTTTTTGCTATTCTCAGCATTGAATGGACGGGCTTGTGGCTGGCGAGAATCGCCGGGCAATAGAGAGCTCAGATTGAGTTAAAAACCGAGGAGGGCTTCAGGTTTTTCCTGTGTGAAGCCTTAGAATTTTGTTAGATTATGCTAATTGGATGTAAAAGTGGTCGAGTGGTGAAGAAACGGGTGAAGATTGATGAAAAACCAAAAAGTGAAATTTTGAGCCTTAAGAACCTATTCTGTTTTTGGGGGTTTTGATCTAGCCACGGTTATTTGTTTTACATTCTCTCATGGTATGTTAAACAATGTTATTACAGGAGTACGTGGTCGCTGAAATCGTTCGATTCTGATAACCGACGTGAAAGTTATGCACGTCCAAAGTTTCTGGTCAGTTTTTAACCGAACCAAGTTAGTGACCCGTTTAGTTAAATGTGAGTTGGGTTAAGTTAGAAATGTTAGTTTTAGAATGAATTGGCGAGTTTAAGCCTAAGTACTAACGAAGATTTTGAATTGTGCTAGGTGAAGCCGTAGGTGACACGACGTACCAAACCCAGCGAGTTAGGACGCCAGGTAAGTAGTAGTGTGGGTGTAAATACTTGAAAGTCGCCAAGAAGAGGCCTGCACCACAGTTGTATGTATGTTGTGAGTCTTGGGGATGTTGTGGGTCATTAGTATGTATGTGATGTGATATGTATATGAAGTCGTCGTTAGTTAGCTATGGTTAGCGTGTTTTAAGCACGAGAGAGTAGTGGATGTAAGGTACAGTGTGGACAGGCGACAATGGCTGAAGTGTGACTTGTGGGCCCCGCTTCCGGGACGAGCTGGAGCGGTGGCGATGTACCGACGGCAGTGCGGTGTATCAACCGACTGTCTCGGGCGGTTGCATTTCGAGTCGAGACAGTGGCTGGAGTGTGACTTGTGAGCCCCGCTTCTGGGACGAGCTGGAGCAGTGGCGACGTGCCGACGATAGTGCGGTGTATTGACCGACTGTCTCGGGCGGTTGCATTTCTAGTCGAGACAGTGGCTGGAGTGTGACTTGTGGGCCCCGCTTTAAGGATGAGCTGGAGTCACGGCGACATGCCGATGGCAACGCGATGTATCGACCGACTGTCTCAAGCGGTTGCATTTCGAGTCGAGGCAGGGGGTTTGGGTGCGACTCATGGGCCACATCCTGGAGGAACTGGGACGGCGGCGACGTGCCGGTAAACAGTGCGGTCTACGGACCGACTGACCGGTGCGGTTTCATTCCAAACCTCAGTGAGATGCGATGCGATGCGGTGGGGTGATGACAACGTGTGTAGAGACGTGCATGTGTTAGGATTACATAACCAGTTTCAGGCTTCATGTTTATTTTTTTCAGCACTCTAGTTTCTAAGCTCTGAGCTTACAGTGTGTTCTGTTGTGTAGGTACTGCTGAGAGGGAGGGTGAGTACCGAGAGCCTGACCAGGAGTAGATGGCAGTTGGTGACGTATGACCAGGGTCCTAGCTGATGACCGTGTTAGGGCAACCCGACCCAGGAGAAGCCGATGCACGGTGTTGGTGAGGAGTAGGACTTCTCTTTTGTTTTTTTTTTTTTTTTTGTTGGGGTATTGTGGATTGATTGTATATAGTCATAGTTATGGGTGATATGTCACCCTATACTATGGATTTTCTTCATTTTGGATTGGTAGCACCGTCTTTCTTGCTGATATGATGACTGTTTGGAGATTTCGTATGTTGGTTAGATGAGTAGGAATATTCTGAATTTGGTTGATGATTGATTTTTTTCAGGTACTTAGCATTTTGGGGACTCCATTTTCAGACGCCACTCTACCGAAATTATCGGGGGAGGATGCCATGAAGTCTAACAGTTAGGATTAGGGGAAATTAGTGAGTCTAAACAGCTAGGTAAGACATAAGAGAACTTTGGGAGGTTAGTTTTAATTCCGCTGCTTGAGTTTTATTGGAAGAAATTTTCAGCATAGGAAGTTTAAGCGAATGGGATAATTGGGAGAGTCGTGATAACCAGAGTAGTCCTTGTAGCAAACCGGGTTGTGGAGACTCGAGACATTACAATACTATTTCTAACGGTAAGAAGATTCACCACCATTGATGTAGGGTGTTTTTATTGTACATATTCATGCATCATGATTTTGTAATATATCATATTAAAAATATTGACATGCCTTCTCTCATAGCATTTCATACGTACGTTGTTTTTATACATTTACTTTTGGCATACATGGTATTTCTTTTGATTACTAAACAAGTTTTCAGCTTCATAAGACCCACGATCTTGGTTAGTTGTTTGATATGCACCTTCGATTGAGCAAGAAGGTGTTTGCACATTTCACAATATATATTGGTGGCTCAAGATGTCATGTCCTTGGATGAGAATCCTTAAATTTGATCAAGGTGTTATTTTGGCTACATCTTGATTTGTCTTCTGAAAGACGTCTCTTTCTATGCCTTCAGGTACCATTATGAAAGGTCCATGAGTTTATTTTATTTTCACTCTAAGTGTTTTCAAAAATGGTGGTGGCGCTATTTTTTGTTCACATAATAGTATGTAGGAACATTTTTTTATATTTTCCTTACGGATGTTTTATTGATGCGGTTTTAAAATTGTAGTGTTTAAACTCCATGCATACTCACATTTTTGGACTCATGATTTTTAATTGGATATAATAAAATCATATTTAATGTATGAGGTTTAATTAAATGATTTTTTACTCAATTAAATCAACTCACTCTAAATTACTAACATTTTTCCCATAGAAGAATCATGATATTTGAGACAAGGAGAGGCCAAGTTTCGTTTGGAGTTTCCTTACATTTCCTTCTCTTGATTGTTTATTTTTCATTGAGTGAGGTTTATTTAATTCTTTTTTTTATTCTTCATTTGTATAATTTGTAATAGTGTGGCGTATTTTAATTCCTTGCACTATTTTTCTTTGGACTTCAATTTTATTGCATTGCCATATATTTCTTGGATTTACTTTATGAATCTTCACCCATCTTCTGTGATATATGACTTGCTAAATTAGTTTTTAGTGTTCCACGGGAACTATGAACCACATCCTTGGGCTGGACAGTGGATTTCTCGTCAAAAGTTAGATTGTTCAATCTGACTAGCCAACCTTCAACTCATGATGTTCTTTGTCTCTTGTTGATCCTCTATTGGTTTTTTGATTGTCAAAACTTTGAACACTCTAATAATTTCCACGATTCGAGTCCATGGATTCGTTCGTGATAGACTACTCATTTATAAATGTGGTTTTCATAGAACCACCTCAAGGGAAAAAAAATTTAGATAGTTCAACCGATCTACTTGTAAATGTTATAAGAAAAATCACTTGACATGTACTACTTGTAACGACCCGAGGAGGATCGTCACGTGTCATGACTTTCCTTTAAACTTATCCGTACTTTTATACCTCTGTAATCGGTGTATATATTTTTTTTATATATATATCAAATCTCATTCTAACTTAACTTAAGTTCGCTGAACAACCACATTTAGCTTTCACTCCTGCCGGTCGCTAAACGACAAACATCCAGTTGTTCTACCGGCCTGCACGTGCATCTCACATGATTCATTAGACATCTATCGGCAGGCACACATATTTGCATCTGCTGGCGGTCACGTGCATCACGCGTGACCAATTAAATCATCACTCAATTACAACGACAAAAGACTGACTTATCTACCGATGACAAGGCACTCCATCTGCCGATGGCAACACACAACATCTGCCGATGGCATTTATACTACATCTTCCGATAGATTAACTCACATCATCTGCCGATGATGTGGCACTACATCTTCTGGTAGATTAACTCACATCATCTGCCGATGACGTGGCACTACATCTTCTGGTAAGGCGGAATGACATTTCCATCTTCCGGTATCTTGACCTACTACACATGCCGATCTCTAGGCATATCGTCTGCTGATGTCGTCAGCCGGAAGACAAATACTTTTCCTCTTCCGATGACGTCCTCCGGAAGACAGACTTACCCGACTCCCATCACAATCCTCCTGTCGATTTCTACACTTCAAAATAACACATCTCCTGCCGATAGACAAGTACTTTCATCTACCGACTACTAAACATTAACCTAACATCTTCTTCTTCCGGTAGACAAGCAAACTTCATCTACCGATTTCTAAACTCCATAATAACACTCACACCTTCCGATAGACAAATACATTTCGTCTACCGGCAGCACAAACATCATAACTTCAAACTTAATACCGGGACACCAACAGAATAAACCACAGATTCATTAAAACTCATACAGCGGAAGACTTAGTTAAAATCACTCATTCTATATTCTTATAATATACTCATAATCAGTATTCAAGCTAGACAAGTTCAAGCTCCATAATCATAAGTAACATCATCCTACTTAAACTTTTATGTTCATAGTTATCATTAAAACCTTAAGAGTAAAACCAGAGGGTCATAATCGCCATCCAGCCACAGACTTTCCACCCTGAGCACCTTCCAGCAACCAGCTTAAACTTCATCCTCAACTTTGTATTCCTCACCTGATATTTCTTCACCTACATCGTAAGGTGTAACTGTAAGCCTAAGGCTTAGTAAGGAATGCAAACTATTATGAGTTCATGAATGCATAACTTGGAGAAAAACATGCTCATAAGTCTTTTCTTTTCACGTACTTGTTCTTAATCATCATTCATAATCGTATCTCGTATTCATTGTTCATAATCATCATTCGTAGACATGCTCATATTCATCATTCCTTTCATCATTCATATTCTTCATTACATTATGTGGTTTAAGGGAGGATTTGTGCCGGTAAAGGGGGTTCGACAGTGAGTTTGATCATGGTCCCTACTGCGGGTCGTATTCATATGTCCTACTGCGGACTGTGACATACGCCGAACCACCCCCAACCCTCACTTAACCACGTTGCATAAGTTTTATCTTCTTATTTTATTCATGAGAAAACATATTTCAAAACATTTTCATATGCTTGAGAAGTAAAACATGATGCATAACATAAATGCACTTAATCATCGAACTAAGACAGGGGAGAACATCAGAATAACATAACCATATCCATCGACATTTCATCAAACATATAGAAGACAACGTTCACTAAATCTAACATAGTCCTTTGATGTAGGGCCCTATTGGCCGGAAACTTAGTACATTCACTTACCTGGATCCTTAGCAACTTGAATCACTTTCTCTTCAACTTCTTCACCTAAAACATTCCACATTATAGTAGTTAAAATCAAGTCCTAAAAGTTCTAATCGAAAGTCATCCTAGAATCTAGCAGCTAAGGTTCTCTGTACAGTCTGAAATCCAAAACCGAAACAGCTAGATATAGCTATCGATTAAACGGGGTCGGTTATATAAAAGGTCCAGAATCGATTTAAAGGTGGCATTACCAAATGAAGATAAGGAACGATAACCAACTGACTTAGCCATTGAAGAACTCGAAAGTACAAGTTCAACTGAAAACAGAGTTCTAAATGACTACCCGGCATCTACATTGTCAAAATCTTACCTAGAATGCGGGTTACCGGAGTAGAGGCTGAAAAACCAGTTGCTGGGGAGGAAGAAAGTTCCAGAGAAGAAGGGAGTCGCCGAGAGGAAATGTCGGCTGCAGTGAGGTTTAAATGAGATTTAAGGTTTCCATTTTCTATTTATACCTAATCCTTCAGTCTTTATTACAAAATTGCCACTCAACCTAGTTTTACTCAACTTGTAATGAATTTGCCTCAACATTAAATTTAATCATAAAGGTTAAATAAAGGGTAACAATGAGAATGGTCAGAAAATCACCTGGCCGAAATGTCGGGCGTTACACTACTTGTGCCTTTTTTATATATTGGTTGATGGTTCATTGTATAAATGCATAATGTGCATAATGACTCAGCTTTTTTTTATAGAAATGGTGATATTATAAAACCCAGTCGTTACAATCTCTTCTGTGTGAACTTTTTTTCATTCACTCTGTTACTGGTTAAGAGAACAGAGGTGAACAGAGTGGAAAGGTTAGAGAGAATCAAGAAGAGAATAAAGAGGTAATTCTTGGATATATTCTCTACGTGTAATTTTTGTATTTGTACTTGCATTGGTGTTTGTAATATAATTCTTCGGTATTGAATATAAGCTCAATGATCGTATATGTGGATGTAGGACAATTAGTCCAAACCACGTTAACTCTCGGTGTCGTTTATTTCTTGTTGTAATTGAACTTCTGCGTTTTACTTTTATTGCAACAATTGATGCAGTGAGCATGGAGAAAGGAAGATTAATTGTTGATTCACACTGCAATCTTGTTGTTAAAGTTTTAATTCAAATTCATGGCAAAATTGAAGGTCGATAAATTCGCTAGAAATAATGATTTTAATCTTTGGCGTATAAAGATGAAGGCGTTGTTGGTTCATCAAGGGTTTGCTCAAGCATTTGATGAGAATGTCATAATTAGTCTTCAATAACTTGATAAAAGCAAAGCAGATGATATTGAATTAAAAAATCACAGTGCGTTACTATTGAGTCTTGGTGATGAAGTGTTGAGAGAGGTCACAAAGAAAGATTTGCATTGTCTGTGTATGGTCTAAACTTGAGGCACTCTATGTGAAACGTTCTTTGGCAGATCGCTTGTATTTAAAAAAAGTTGTATACACTTGCAATTGAGGACTCAAATGAGATACGACAACATCTGGATGACTTCAATAAGATAATTCTTGATTTGAACAGTATCGGGGTGAAAATTGATGAGGAAGGCCATAATTTTGTTGAGTTCTTTACCGAAGATTTATTAACACTTTGTTGACACGATGCTATGTGGAAAGCAAACTTTGAAAATGTCCAAAGTGAAGGCAGCATTGAACTCAAAAGAATTACAAAAACATTCTGATACAAAGGAAAACTCTTATGGTGAGGGATTATCTGTTAGAGAGCAATCTCAAAATCAAGATCACAAAAACTCAAAGGGCCAAACAAGATCAAAATCAAAGACAGGCAGAAGGTGTTTCTTTTGTCATAAAGAGTGCCACTATATGAAAGATTGTCATGAAAGAAAAAGGAAAATGAATGAAAAGAAATCTGAAAATGGTGATGCTTCTATTGCATCTGATGGCTACAAATAATTCGATGTGCTAGTTGCCTCTATTGCTGTCTCAAGCGACCTTTAGGTGCGACCTTTAGGTTCTAGATTATGGGTATTCTTTTCATATGACACCCAGAAAAGAGTGCATCCAAAATTTTAACAGTGGTCTTGAAAGCAAGGTGCTATTAGGAAATAATCAAGTCTGTCAAATTGAAGGTGAAGGACACATACAAATTTTGATGCATGATGGATGTACCATAACCATACAAAATGTGAGATATGTTCCAAAGTTAAAAATAAATTTACTTTCAATTGGCAAGCTTGATCAATTAGCTTGTTTGGTGAAAGTAGAAAATGCATCCATGAAGGTCACAAAAGGCATCATGATTGTGATGAAGGGAGACTTACATAATGACCTTTATGTTTTTCAAGGCAAGACAATTTCTAGTGAAGTCTCCACCGTCATTGATGATCATGAAAATAATGCAGAGTTGTAGCATTTAAGATTAGGCCATGTCAATGAAAAAAGATTGGTTGAATTACAGAAATAAAATTTGTTGCTTGAGGATAAAATTTCAAGCCTAAAATTTTGTGAGATATTTGTTCTTAGCGAAAGCAGTCGAGTAAAATTTAATACAACAGTACATTCTTCTCAGGGAATATTAGATTGCATACACTCAAATATATTGAGATCAAAGAGGATAGCATCAAAAGGTGGAGCGCACTATTTCATGACTATAACAGATGATTTCTCTAGACAACTTTGGGTTTACTGTCTCAAAATAAAAAAATCAGGCTTTTGAAACCTTTAAACTCTGGAAAATTATGGTTGAAAACCAGACAAATAGAAAGGTCAAGAAATTGCGTACGAATAATGGAATGGAAAACTGCTCAAACAAATTTGATGAATACTGCAAGATAGAAGGCATTCAGCGTCATCATACTGTCAGCCACACACCTTAACAAAATGGTCTCGCTAAGCGCATGAATCGAACGATTCTAGAAAGAGTCAAGTGCATGCTTTTGAAAGCTGATATGCCAAGAATATTTTGGGCAGAAGCTGTTATAACAGCAAGCTATCTTATCAACTTGTGTCCTTCTTCAACGTTGGATTTTAAAACTCCATTCAAGGTTTGGCATAACTATCCAACAAAGTATGCTGATTTGAGAATTTTTTGGTGTGTCGCATATGCACGCATCAAGCAAGATAAACTTGAACCTCGAGTCAAGAAATTTATATTCCTTGGATATCAAGAAGGAATGAAGGGGTATAGATCGTGGTCATTAGAACCAGGGAAACAAAAAATCATTATCAGTCGAGATGTTGTTTTTAATGAAAATGAATTTCTACTGAAAATGGTTGTTGTAGAATCTTACAGCAAACAAAAAATGCCACAACAGAAAGTTCAAGCCAAGGTGGATTATGACAAAGATAGCACATAATCTTCATTGCAAGAAAGCCAAACAGAAACTGATATTCTTGAAACTATTAAGACAGAACTTTCTAAAGAAGATCATTCTATTGATTATTAGCTTACGAGAGTTAGAACCAGAAGGGTAATTAAACTAGTTCAGAGGTTATGATATGCTGACATAATAGCATATGCACTACATGTTTCAGTAGACTTAAGTATTTCAAAACCTCTAAGTTACTCTGAAGCCATGTCTCACAGTGATAGTGAATTTTTGTTAAAAGCAATGCGAAAGAATGGAAACTGAATCTTAGTTGATAGACTTGTATCACAAAAAATTATTAGATGCCAATGGATTTACAAAATCAATGATGGATCAAATCAAACAAAAAAACTGAGATATAAAGTGAGGTTAGTCGTTAAAGGTTTTTTCTCAAAGGATGGGAGTAGATTTTAATGAGATCACCTCACCAGTTGTCAAACAAATCTCTATACGGGTATTTTTATCGCTAGTTGTTGTTCAAAATTTGGAGCTAAAGAAATTGACGTTAAAACAACCTTTTTACATGGGAATATAAAGGAGACTATATACCAACCAACCTGAAGGTTTTGAAGTGTCTGATCCAAACAAAGTGTGTTTGCTGCACAAGTCTTTGTATGGACTGAAATAGTTTGCAAGACAATGAAACAAAAGGTTTGATGAATTTATTACATCCATTGATTTTATCATAAGCAAATATGATCATTGTGTGTACACCAGAGGTGAAGCAGCTGATAGTAAGATCTACATATTACTTTATGTAGATGACATCCTCATAGCAGGGAAATATATTAAAGAGATATCAAAATTTAAATTATACCTAGGAAAAGAGTTTGATATGAAAGATATGCAGCAAGCAAAGAAGATTCTGGGCATTGATAGTTGTAGAGATAATGGAAGGAAAATTATCATACTGTCACAGAAAAATTATCTGCAAAAGGTGTTGAATAGATTTGATCTTGCAAATCTAAGGCCAATTCAAACACCTTTGGGAGCTCATTTTAAGTTGAACCATGAACAAAATCCAAAACTTGAAGCTGAAAAAAAATGGAGGAGTTCCATATTCAAATATCTTGGGAAGCAAATATATGCAATGATTTGTACCAGACTAGATCTTGCATATGCAGCGAACATGGCTAGTCGTTTTATGGCAAACCCAAGTAAAGACCCACTAACATGCACTAAAGTGGATTATGAGGTATATCTCAAGTTCACTTGATGTTGCATTAACTCTGGGAAAATATCAATCAAGCAAAAATACAGTATATGGATATGTTGATGCTGATTTTACAAGATGTAATGACTCTAAAGAATCAATTTCTTGGTATATCTTTACGGTTTATGGATGTGCAGCTTGTTGGAAAGCTTGTCATCAGAAAGTTGTAGCATTGTGCACATCTGAGTCCATGTGAAGTTGTAAAGGAAGCTTTATGGTTACTGTAACACCCGAGAATTTTCTATTACGTGCGTCGCCTACAATTTGACGTGTTAGGAGAGTTTAATTATATAAGTTTGATGTTATGCATTGAGGAGAAAAGAGAGAAGAAAAAGAGTTAAAATTCAAACCAAAGGGTTTGAAAAGTCAAACCTATGAACCAATGAAATGCAAAGGAATTTGTATGCATTAAATTGAATGTAAAGTGATGAATTTTGAAGTGGCTTTCACGTTGGCTTTTGAAGGAAGAAAAGGTGTGGTAGATTTGTAATTTTAAAAAGTTAAATGGAGGAAAGTTAAAAGTAAATGAAAGTTATGGTTTAAAGTTAGGTTTTCAATTCTTTTTCTTCATCTTCATCGAGCTTCTCTCCTTCTCCTCCATAGCCATCGATCCCCTTCCTCCTTTCTTCATCTATTGAAGACTTTTCAAGGTAATTTCTCTTGGGTTTTGGTTTGTGCACATTTAGATGGAGTTTAGAAGTGTTTTTATGTATTTTGGTTGAGTTTGGTGAAATTTAGGAAACCCTAGGTTAGGGATTCCGAAAAATTGAGTTTAGATGTTAGATTTCTTTCCTATTTTGGTAGTTTAGTTGTTGAATGGAGTGATTTAGATTGTTAGAGGGGTTAGATGGAAGATTGAAAGAGTGTTACACAAAAACGGTTTAAGAACGCTTTAGGGCCGATTCTGTCTTTGGGAATTTCGGGCTGGCCAAAGTATTTGTTTGGTTAATTTGAGTGATGCAATGGATAGTAGACGTGTAGAGGTTTCCGAGTTGGGGTGGCACGTCAAAATCCATTGAAAAACGAGAAAGTTATGACCGTTTGAAGTTGGACGGTCAATTTTGGTGTCAAAATCGGGGTTGGAGTTAAGTTGTGGGTTTAGGTTAAATGTGTGATTAGTTTAGTTAGCAAAAATCGTTATAATTTATTTAGTTTGTTATTAAGTGAATTTTCGTTATTTGTTAGGTGATCGAATGTGTGATTTAGTTGGACGAAGTGAACGTATCGAGCAACCAGGTAAGTAGTGGGTGCTTTCTTTCGCCTTCGGGCCTACACCACAGGACGGTAGGGCTATTAATTATCGTTCGCTCCATATTGCATTGGTTATTGCTTTGCATTGAGTTTAGTCGAGTTGTGGTGTGTGTTGTGAATGTTAAGGCACTTGGTGCGGGCAAATAAGGCACTTCGTTGCGGCCACTAAGGACTTCGGTGCGGCAACTAAGGCACATTCGGGTGCGGGAAATAAGGCACTTCGGTGCGGGCAACTAGGCACCTTCGGTGCGGGCAAATAATGCACTTCGGTGCGGGCAACATAAGGCACTTCGGTGCGGAATAAGGCACTTCGGTGCGGGCAACTAAGGCACTTCGGTGCGGGCAACTAAGGCACTTCGGTGCGGGCAACTAAGGCACTTCGGTGCGGGCAAATAAGGCACTTCGGTGCGGCCAACTAAGGCACTTCGGTGCGGGCAACTAAGGCACTTCGGTGCGGGCAAATAAGGCACTTCGGTGCGGGCAACTAAGGCACTTCGGTGCGGGCAAATAATGCACTTCGGTGCGGGCAACTAAGGCACTTCGGTGCGGGCAAATAAGGCACTTCGGTGCGGGCAAATAAGGCACTTCGGTGCGGGCAAATAAGGCACTTCGGTGCGGGCAAATAAGGCACTTCGGTGCGGGCAACTAAGGCACTTCGGTGCGGGCAACTAAGGCACTTCGGTGCGGGCAACTAAGGCACTTCGGTGCGGGCAACTAAGGCACTTCGGTGCGGGCAACTAAGGCACTTCGGTGCGGGCAAATAAGGCACTTCGGTGCGGGCAAATAAGGCACTTCGGTGCGGGCAAATAAGGCACTTCGGTGCGGGCAACTAAGGCACTTCGGTGCGGGCAAATAAGGCACTTCGGTGCGGGCAAATAAGGCACTTCGGTGCGGGCAAATAAGGCACTTCGGTGCGGGCAAATAAGGCACTTCGGTGCGGGCAAATAAGGCACTTCGGTGCGGGCAACTAAGGCACTTCGGTGCGGGCAACTAAGGCACTTCGGTGCGGGCAAATAAGGCACTTCGGTGCGGGCAAATAAGGCACTTCGGTGCGGGCAAATAAGGCACTTCGGTGCGGGCAAATAAGGCACTTCGGTGCGGGCAAATAAGGCACTTCGGTGCGGGCAACTAAGGCACTTCGGTGCGGGCAACTAAGGCACTTCGGTGCGGGCAAATAAGGCACTTCGGTGCGGGCAAATAAGGCACTTCGGTGCGGGCAAATAAGGCACTTCGGTGCGGGCAACTAAGGCACTTCGGTGCGGGCAAATAAGGCACTTCGGTGCGGGCAAATAAGGCACTTCGGTGCGGGCAACTAAGGCACTTCGGTGCGGGCAAATAAGGCACTTCGGTGCGGGCAAATAAGGCACTTCGGTGCGGGCAACTAAGGCACTTCGGTGCGGGCAACTAAGGCACTTCGGTGCGGGCAAATAAGGCACTTCGGTGCGGGCAAATAAGGCACTTCGGTGCGGGCAAATAAGGCACTTCGGTGCGGGCAAATAAGGCACTTCGGTGCGGGCAAATAAGGCACTTCGGTGCGGGCAAATAAGGCACTTCGGTGCGGGCAAATAAGGCACTTCGGTGCGGGCAAATAAGGCACTTCGGTGCGGGCAAATAAGGCACTTCGGTGCGGGCAAATAAGGCACTTCGGTGCGGGCAACTAAGGCACTTCGGTGCGGGCAACTAAGGCACTTCGGTGCGGGCAACTAAGGCACTTCGGTGCGGGCAAATAAGGCACTTCGGTGCGGGCAAATAAGGCACTTCGGTGCGGGCAACTAAGGCACTTCGGTGCGGGCAAATAAGGCACTTCGGTGCGGGCAAATAAGGCACTTCGGTGCGGGCAAATAAGGCACTTCGGTGCGGGCAAATAAGGCACTTCGGTGCGGGCAAATAAGGCACTTCGGTGCGGGCAACTAAGGCACTTCGGTGCGGGCAACTAAGGCACTTCGGTGCGGGCAAATAAGGCACTTCGGTGCGGGCAACTAAGGCACTTCGGTGCGGGCAACTAAGGCACTTCGGTGCGGGCAAATAAGGCACTTCGGTGCGGGCAAATAAGGCACTTCGGTGCGGGCAAATAAGGCACTTCGGTGCGGGCAAATAAGGCACTTCGGTGCGGGCAAATAAGGCACTTCGGTGCGGGCAAATAAGGCACTTCGGTGCGGGCAAATAAGGCACTTCGGTGCGGGCAAATAAGGCACTTCGGTGCGGGCAACTAAGGCACTTCGGTGCGGGCAAATAAGGCACTTCGGTGCGGGCAAATAAGGCACTTCGGTGCGGGCAACTAAGGCACTTCGGTGCGGGCAAAGTGTAGGAAGCGGGAAAAGGTCAAAATGGGTATTTTTGGTGTTTTTGGTTGTGGAAAAACCCGAGCCGGACCGATTGGTCGGGCCCGGGGCACGATCGATCGCGGTCGGATGTTTTTGAGTGAAGAAAACCCGAGAAGGCCGATCGATCGGGTTTTGGGCCGCGATCGGTCGCGGTGGCCAGGTTGGGGTGCGCAGGCGCGCCCCAGCGCACGGGCGAGCGCACGTAGGTGCGCGCGGCGCGCACAACGCGCTCGCTGGCGTGCTGTCTGGGCGCGCGCGGCGCCCAGCGCGCGCCCAGCGGCCCCTTTGAGGCAAATTTGTGTTTTTTTTTTGTTTTTTTCCGACTCCTACAATATTTTGACCCGATATTTTTCCGACATATTTTAAACGTATTTTGACACGTTTTCCAACAAAAATCGAGGGTTCGAAAAACCCAAAAACCGAGTCGAAAAAAATTTACGAAAATTATTTTAAATGTCGTTTAAACACGGGATTTGTTCGCAACGTAACGCACCGGGCCCGGGGCGGGTTCGGGGCGTTACAAAGTTGGTATCAGAGCGTTAGAGGTCGAAACGTTCAGAGAATTACCCGACAATGCCGGCCGTCGTGCAACGTGCTTCACCGACTGTAAGTATTCTTTCCTTTAGCTAGTTTTAAATCTAAGTTAGATTGTTTTGAATTGTATACAGGATTAAGTTACAATGCATAACCCTAGACGACCCGGGAGGCCTGGGCATGAACCCGAACCCCCCAGAAATCCACTAGAGGATTCTGTTAAGCAGTTAGCGGATATGGTTACCCGACAAGCAGAGCTAGTTGGAACTTTGATAGGGCACAGAGGTCTTGGACATGCTGGAGCAGGATCTAGTGGGGACAGGTTTCGGAAATTGAACCCTCCAGCATTTGAGGGCAGATTAACAGATCCTACAGCTGCAGATAGGTGGATTCACACTATTGAGAACATGTTCAAAGTTGTCGAGATGGAGAAAGCAAATAAAGTCAAATGTGCTACATTTCATCTGATCAACAACGCACAGAATTGGTGGGAGTCGATAGAGTCTACTTTGGGTCCTGAAGCCTTAACCTGGAGAGAATTTAAGGACTTATTCTTTGACAAGTATTATAACCAGACGGCCCAAGCAGCAAAGAGGATGGAATTCATGGCACTGAAGCAGACGGGATCAGTGGGAGATTACATTCAGCAGTTTGAATTGTTATCTCGGTTTGCCAGCCACATGATCAGCCGGGAGGAAGACAAGATTTTTCAGTTCGTACAGGGCCTGAAGCCCGAAATTTATATGCCGGTAAAGACTTTCGGGATTTCTAGAAGTTCGTTTACTGAGGTGGTGGCAAAGGCGTTAGAAGTGGAGGAAGCTGCTGATAAGTTATCCAGATCTGCTGAGAACCCGAAGAGGATGTTCAGAGAAATCACAGCCCAGTTTAACAGAGGAGGTTCTTCTTCTCAGCAACAGGGGACCAAACGACAAGGAGGAAACTTAAGTGATCAGAGAGGAGGTAAAAAGCCACAGCAACAACCGAGAAAAGGATTTCGACAGTGTCCCAAGTGTTCGAAGTCCCATCCTGGCGAGTGTGGGCAATACACCAGTAAATGCTACAATTGTCTAGAAGCAGGTCATATTGCCCGTGATTGTCCAAAGCCGAAGGTTTTCAGATGCTTTAAATGTAACCAGACAGGGCACGCATCCAGTGATTGTCCTACCTCAAAGCCAGGACCAGCTAGAGCTACTCCGAGGATTTTTGCTATGACCGAGCCTGATAGTGAGGACCGTCTTGCAGTAATTTCAGGTACTGTAATTGTTAATTCAGTACCAGCGTTTACATTGATAGATTCAGGGGCGTCCCATTCTTTCGTAGCGGTAGCATTTGTGGCGAAAGTACAGTTAGAGGTAGAGCTGACTGAGAGTGCATATATCGTGCAATTACCATCCGGCGAGTATATGCATTCTGCGCAAGTAGTGCCTAACAGTATGGTAATGGTCAGAAGGAAGGCTTTACCCGCTGATTTGATCGTTATGGGGATCACTGGGTATGACGTAATACTCGGTATGGACTAGTTATTTCGGCACCATGCGACGATCGATTGCAGAGCAGGAACTGTAAATTTCCAACCTCTGAGTGGTGAAAAGTTTTCTTTTCAAGCTTTGAAGAACATAAAGAGACTCTCAGTTATGGCACCCATGGACGCTCGTAAGTCTGTTATTGGTGAGTTTACGTGTTTTCTTGCCACTATTGTAGATTCTCAGTCTTTGGTAGAAGTTAAGCTTCAGGAGATAGATATTGTTCGTGATTTTCCTGAAGTGTTTTTAGATGATTTGCCTGGTCTACCTCCGGACCGGGAAATCGAGTTCGTAATTGACACTTATCCTGGAGCAGAGCCGGTGTCGAAGAATCCTTACAGGTTGGCTCCGCCTGAATTAAAAGAACTGAAAAGGCAATTGGAGGAATTGGTCGATAAGGGCTTTATACGCCCTAGTTTTTCGCCCTGGGGAGCGCCCGTGTTGTTTGTTAAGAAGAAGGACGGGTCGCTTCGAATGTGCATTGATTACCGGGAGTTGAACAAACTAACGGTGAAAAACAAGTATCCATTGCCAAGGATAGATGACCTATTTGATCAGTTGCAAGAAGCTAGAATATTTTCTAAAATTGATTTGAGATCGGGATACTACCAATTGAAAGTTAGAGCACAGGATATTCCGAAAACGGCTTTCAGGACTCGGTATGGACACTATGAGTTCCTGGTTATGTCGTTTGGTTTGACGAATGCTCCAGCCGCCTTTATTTACCTAATGAATCGAGTGTTCAGAGAGTATCTCGATAAGTTTGTAATCGTGTTTATCGATGACATTTTGGTTTATTCCAGTAATGAAGAAGAGCATAGGGAGCATCTGAAGATAGTACTGGAAACTTTGAGACGGCATCAATTATATGCCAAGTTATCTAAATGCGACTTTTGGTTGACGAAGGTGCATTTTCTTGGTCACGTAATTTCCAATGGTGGAATATCAGTGGATCCAGCTAAGATTCAGTCGATTAATGAATGGCCTCAACCGAAGAATGTCAACGAGATTCGGAGTTTTCTAGGATTGGCGGGCTATTACAGAAGATTTATTGAAGGGTTTTCGAAAATAGCAGCACCTATGACTCGACTGACACGAAAAGACGTGAAGTACGAATGGTCTGAAGAGTGTGAGCTCAGCTTCCAGACCTTGAAGCAAAAGTTGACGACAGCTCCGATTCTGACCTTACCTGTGGCCGAGGAGAAATTTTGCATTTACTGTGATGCCTCTTAGATTGGGTTGGGTTGTGTGCTGATGTAGAAGAATAAAGTAATTGCCTATGCTTCAAGGCAGCTTAAGCCTTATGAAAAGAACTATCCGACCCATGACCTGGAGTTAGCAGCGGTGGTTTTTGCTTTAAAGATCTGGAGGCATTACCTTTATGGTCAACAGTGTGAGGTATATTCAGACCATAAAAGTCTGAAGTACATCTTCACTCAAAAGGAGCTTAATATGAGGCAGCGGCGGTGGTTAGAGTTTGTAAAAGATTATGATTTGGAAATCAAGTATCACCCCGGTAAAGCCAATGTGGTTGCAGATGCTTTAAGCCGAATATCGACTTCAGTTTCAGCTTTGGAGGCTGGTATGTCTGAACCTTTGCGATTGGAGATTCAGAGGTTTGATTTGGAGCTGGTTGCAAATGTGACAGCGGTTTTATCAGCTTTATCTTTGAAGCCTACGGTTTTGGAGAAAATTAGAGAAGCTCAACAAGGAGATTTGGAGTGTAATAAATTCAAGCTGAGTATGGTGTCTGACGATAGAACAGAGTTTAGCTACTCGGATGATGGTATTTTGAAGTTCCGTAATCGGTGGTATGTTTCGAATAACGAACAATTTCGGAAGGAAATTTTGGTTGAAGCTCATTCGTCGAGGTTTTCTGTTCACCCGGGGAGTACCAAGATGTACAGAGACCTCAAGCAGCACTATTGGTGGCCTGGTATGAAGAAGTCAGTGGCCGAATTTGTAGAGACATGTTTGATTTGTCAGCAGGTGAAGGCAGAGCATCAGAGACCTGCTGGGAAGTTGCAGCCATTGCCGGTTCCTGAATGGAAGTGGGATCAGATTTCGATGGACTTCGTTGTTGGATTGCCTAGGACGACGAAAGGATTTGATGGCATATGGGTGATCGTTGATCGTTTAACGAAGTCAGCCCATTTTCTGCCGGTGAAGATGACGTATAGTATGGATCAGTTTGCTGAACTTTATATTCAGGAGATTGTGAGATTACAAGGTGTGCCGACTTCGATTGTATCAGATAGGGACCCGAGGTTCACTTCAAAATTTTGGAAGAGTCTACATAAAGCGATGGGGACTCGATTGAATTTCAGCACTGCTTTTCATCCTCAGACGGACGGACAATCTGAACGGACTATTCAGACTCTTGAGGATATGCTCCGAGCGTGTGTGCTTGAATTTCAGGGTTCCTGGAGTAGATACATACCTTTGGTGGAGTTTTCGTATAACAATAGTTATCAAAATACTATTGGTATGGCTCCGTACGAGGCTCTATACGGAAGGAAGTGCAGATCACCTCTTTATTGGGACGAGGTCGGAGAATCTAGTTTGATTGGTCCAGAGATCGTGCAGCAAACTACAGATAAAATCCAATTCATTCGGCAATGTATTCTGACAGCTCAGAGCAGACAAAAGAGCTATGCCGACGGTAGGAGACGAGAGCTGGAATTTGAGGTAGGCGATGAGGTTTTCTTGAAGATCTCGCCATTTAAGGGTGTCATGCGATTCGGGAAGCGAGGTAAGCTGAACCCGAGATTTGTTGGTCCATTCCCTATTGTGAAATTTGTGGGCAAGACAGCGTATCAGTTGGAGTTGCCTGCTTCGATGGAGGGAGTGCATAATGTATTCCATGTGTCGATACTTCGGAAGTGTCTGAGGGATCCATCGCACGTGGTGGTACAGCAGGAGGTCGAAGTGCAACCTACATTGTCTTATGAGGAGAAATCAGTGGAAATATTAGATTATGCAGTGAAGAAATTGCGCAACAAGGACATTCCATTGGCAAAAGTACTGTGCCGCAACCAAAACATTGAGGAAGCAACGTGGGAGCGTCAACAAGACATGATGGCGCGTTATCCAGAATTGTTCAGGTACGCAAATTTTGAGGACAAAATTTTTGTAAGGAGGGTGGATTGTAACACCCGAGAATTTTCTATTACGTGCGTCACCTACAATTTGACGTGTTATGAGAGTTTAATTATATAAGTTTGATGTTATGCATTGAGGAGAAAAGAGAGAAGAAAAAGAGTTGAAATTCAAACCAAAGGGTTTGAAAAGTCAAACCTATGAACCAATGAAATGCAAAGGAATTTGTATGCATTAAATTGAATGTAAAGTGATGAATTTTGAAGTGGCTTTCACGTTGGCTTTTGAAGGAAGAAAAGGTGTGGTAGATTTGTAATTTTAAAAAGTTAAATGGAGGAAAGTTAAAAGTAAATGAAAGTTATGGTTTAAAGTTAGGTTTTCAATTCTTTTTCTTCATCTTCATCGAGCTTCTCTCCTTCTCCTCCATAGCCATCGATCCCCTTCCTCCTTTCTTCATCTATTGAAGACTTTTCAAGGTAATTTCTCTTGGGTTTTGGTTTGTGCACATTTAGATGGAGTTTAGAAGTGTTTTTATGTATTTTGGTTGAGTTTGGTGAAATTTAGGAAACCCTAGGTTAGGGATTCCGAAAAATTGAGTTTAGATGTTAGATTTCTTTCCTATTTTGGTAGTTTAGTTGTTGAATGGAGTGATTTAGATTGTTAGAAGGGTTAGATGGAAGATTGAAAGAGTGTTACACAAAAACGGTTTAAGAACGCTTTAGGGCCGATTCTGTCTTTGGGAATTTCGGGCTGGCCAAAGTATTTGTTTGGTTAATTTGAGTGATGCAATGGATAGTAGACGTGTAGAGGTTTCCAAGTTGGGGTGGCACGTCGAAATCCATTGAAAAACGAGAAAGTTATGACCGTTTGAAGTTGGACGGTCAATTTTGGTGTCAAAATCGGGGTTGGAGTTAAGTTGTGGGTTTAGGTTAAATGTGTGATTAGTTTAGTTAGCAAAAATTGTTATAATTTATTTAGTTTGTTATTAAGTGAATTTTCGTTATTTGTTAGGTGATCGAACGTGTGATTTAGTTGGACGAAGTGAACGTATCGAGCAACCAGGTAAGTAGTGGGTGCTTTCTTTCGCCTTCGGGCCTACACCACAGGACGGTAGGGCTATTAATTATCGTTTCGCTCCATATTGCATTGTGTTATTGCTTTGCATTGAGTTTAGTCGAGTTGTGGTGTGTGTGTGAATGTTAAGGAACTTCGGTGCGGGCAAATAAGGCACTTCGGTGCGGGCAAATAAGGCACTTCGGTGCGGGCAACTAAGGCACTTCGGTGCGGGCAACTAAGGCACTTCGGTGCGGGCAAATAAGGCACTTCGGTGCGGGCAAATAAGGCACTTCGGTGCGGGCAACTAAGGCACTTCGGTGCGGGCAAATAAGGCACTTCGGTGCGGGCAACTAAGGCACTTCGGTGCGGGCAAATTGTGTGTGAAATTGTTTGTTGGTTGGTGCTTGTGTTTGGTGTGATTGTAGTGTGCATTGTGCTTGTTTACATTCGTCATTCATTACTTGCTAAGCGTAAGCTTACGTGTGTGTGTGTTCTGTGGTGTAGGTGACGGAGCGTTCTCAGGTGAGCTCGAGAGTGATGATTATGATTAGGAGGCAGTCGGAGATCCACGGGGCTCGCCGGTGCAGGCCATTTGTCGGGGCGCTTCGACCTAGTTCTCGGCAGGGGTTTGTGGTAGTGCATGTTTTGAAAACTTTGAGTTATTAGGAATGGATTTGGAAATGTTTGGGTGTTGCTAGATTGGTCATGTTTTGAGTATTTTGAGTTGAAGTGTATAGTTATTTTGGTGTGTGATACTTGTGGTGCAATGTGCATGTTGTGGTCGGGATTGGATCTCAGAGTCGTTTGGCTAAATTTTGTTTGATGTATATAGTTGGATTGATCTGGTCATTTGGTTGGTTAAATCGTGTTTTAAAGGTATTGTCTTTTCAGGTTTTGGATTTCGAAAATTTAGCCGTTATATTGTCGATTTTTGGTTTTCAAACCCATAATGTCGGGTTGAGTTCTCTATTTTTTTTGTTAATTGTTTTAAGTCGGTTTTTCAAGAAATTTATGGGACATGACGTTATGGGTGTCGGAATGACGTGGTTAAAGTTTCGTGATTTTTGGAGGTTTCGGGATTGTAGAAAAGTGTAGGAAAGCGGGAAAAGGTCAAAATGGGTATTTTTGAGTGTTTTTGGTTGTGAAAAACCCGAGCCGAACCGATTGGTCGGGCCCGGGGCACGATCGGTCGCGGTCGGGATGTTTTTGAGTGAAGAAAACCCGAGAAGGCCCGATCGATCGGGCTTTGGGCCGCGATCGGTCGCGGTGGCCAGGTTGGGGCACGTAGGCGCGCCCCAGCGCGCGTAGGCGCGCGCGCCCAGCGGCCCCTTTGAGGCAAATTTGTGTTTTTTTTTGTTTTTTTTTTTTTTTTTTTTTTTTTTTTTTTTTTTTTTTTTTTTTTTTTTTTTTTTTTTTTTTTTTTTTTTTTTTTTTTTTTTTTTTTTTTTTTTTTTTTTTTTTTTTTTTTTTTTTTTTTTTTTTTTTTTTTTTTTTTTTTTTTTTTTTTTTTTTTTTTTTTTTTTTTTTTTTTTTTTTTTTTTTTTTTTTTTTTTTTTTTTTTTTTTTTTTTTTTTTTTTTTTTTTTTTTTTTTTTTTTTTTTTTTTTTTTTTTTTTTTTTTTTTTTTTTTTTTTTTTTTTTTTTTTTTTTTTTTTTTTTTTTTTTTTTTTTTTTTTTTTTTTTTTTTTTTTTTTTTTTTTTTTTTTTTTTTTTTTTTTTTTTTTTTTTTTTTTTTTTTTTTTTTTTTTTTTTTTTTTTTTTTTTTTTTTTTTTTTTTTTTTTTTTTTTTTTTTTTTTTTTTTTTTTTTTTTTTTTTTTTTTTTTTTTTTTTTTTTTTTTTTTTTTTTTTTTTTTTTTTCGATATTTTTCCGACATATTTTAAACATATTTTGACACGTTTTCCAACAAAAATCGAGGGTTCGAAAAACCCGAAAACCGAGTCGAAAAAAATTTATGAAAATTATTTTAAATGTCGTTTAAACACGGGATTTGTTCGCAACGTAACGCACCGGGCCCGGGGCGGGTTCGGGGCGTTACAGTTACATTGGCTTGTTGATAATTATTGATAGATGATTCATATTTGACAATCTATTACGATAATCAAAGTCCACTTCATCTCATGAAAAACCAACTTTTCATGACCAGACTAAACTCATTGATGTGAAGTAACATTTTATTAGAGATGTTATCACTTAAGGTAAAATAAAGGTTCCGAAATTTGGGACAGAAGACAATCCTGTAGATTTACTAACCAAGGTTTTACCTGTGGCTAATTTAGGCACTGCTTAAACTTAAGAATATTCAGTATGAATAGTTAGGAAAAGATATGGTCATCTGAGTTAGAATTTGAAAACTGATTCAAGGTGGAGAATTGTGAATAATGACTCGATTTTTTTCATGACCGGACTAAACACATTGATGTGAAGTAACATTTTATTAGAGATAAAGGTTCAAAAATTTGGGACAAAAGACAATCCTCCAGCAATTACACTCTTTTTTGTGTGAACTTTTTTCATTCACTCTATTACTGGTTGAGAAAACAGAGGTGAACAGAGTCGAAAGGTTAGAGAGAACCAAGAAGAGAACAAAGAGGTAGTTCTTGGATATATTCTATGCATGTAATTCTTGTATCTGGACTTGCATTGGTGTTTGTAATGTAATTCTTTAGTATTGAATATAAGCTCAATGATCGTATCTGTGGACGTAGGACAATTAGTCCGAACCACGTTAACTCTCTGTCTCATTTATTTCATACAATTGAACTTGTGCATTTTACTTTTATTGCAACACATAATTTGAATGAAAAGTTGTTTCCATTGAAAAAGTATTTCAATAAGTTAATTTGATCTTATTTTAAAAATTTGAACTTTTTATTTATTGATGTTTGAACATTCAGAAAACATTAAATCAGATTAAGTTTTGATCCAAGCAAAACATTTTGAACTCAAATTGATCTCATTTGTAAATTTGAATTTTTTATTTATTGATTTTTGAACATTTATAAAACATTAAATTAGATCAAGTTTCGGTTCAAGCAAACTATTTTGAACTCAAACTAGTGATAGTTCAAATGTTCCTAACAATAGGCAATGCAGTGGGATGGCCAATCAATATCCATACTTGCATCTACAATAATCATGGATGTGAGCAAGTCATTTAAATTCTAAATGATTATCAAAGATATACTAAAAATCGAATAATTTCTTTTTTCACTAAAAGATAGATTCAGAGTCTAATTGAACTCACAGAAGGATCAATGTTAACCTAAGAGGTTGGTTAATTAGGTTCACTAAACTTTTTTCGTGTGACTAAATTTATTCTTTCATTTGCTATCTCAATATATATTTTCTCTCTTTGTATTAGATAAATTAAATTAATATGTAAGCACAAACAATAACGTAAACAGAGAGGGGTAAGAGAGTGCAAACGATTTGTTAACACAGCTCGACATTGACTATTTACAAGCGTCACCATTTTTCTCGATTGATCTTATGGGTGCCAATTGAATCTTCATCGACTCTTCAAGGACGTCAACCTTTCATTTCCACAATGAGTATAAGAGGTGAAAAAGTTTGAGTGCAAGGGTTGAACTCTCTCGAGAGATACAATCTCAAGTTTAGGGATATGAGACATTAGGTTTTGAGTTAAATAAATCAATGCTAAAATCGCAAATGAAATTGGTGGCACCTCTTTGTAAGGTTCTGGTTTTTGTTTTTGTGCAATAAGTGTACTTCTATTTATAGAGCTCTTCAAAATTTTCAAGTAGTGGTTGCCATCTACTATTCATCTGGTTGTCTGTGATATAATTGTTAAAGATATCAATGAAGCGAAAGGCTTCTATATATACTTTACTAGACTTTCGCTCCGGGCATCCGCACTTAGTGACGAGGTCCGTGTGAAGCTTCAATTTGAGTTTTCTATATCTAAACAAGATTTCTACAAGATCCTTTGGATTTTGATTGCGAGCATCCTGTCTCCAGGAATTGGCAAACTAAGCTTTGAAAAACATCACCTTCGGACCAACAGATTGTATGGGGCATCCACTGCGGGTGTCCAGAACTAACATGCTCTCGAAACAAGGCATCCACAAGTTTTCCATTTTATATATGGCTCGGGACTAGGCATTTTCACTTCATCTGAGGGTTCTCGAATACAGTAATCTTCAACACTTCGATCAATTTATAATTGAATCCTACATTATAACTTTATCATTTTCTACTTAGACTCAATAAACTTGTCGGTACATCCAACTATCCATTTTCAAGGGTGTTTACAAAGTGAACATAATTTATATAACTTTGAAATATTATCCATTCAAAATATATTCATCAAACAATTAATAACTTACGATAATAATTCCAATAATTACATTCATCATCAAATTAATTATGTTTAATCTTTATCAAGCCCACAATCTCCCCTTTTTTATGACGACAATATCTATTTTTACGCACCATAGTATAGAAAGAGTACCCATATTGGTATTTGATAAACCTAGTTTCAAGAAGTCATTGTCCACTCGTCTATTCCAAGTTCTTGGAGCTTTCCTTTAGGGCATAAAATTCTTTCTTCAACTTCAATACTTTGTCTTCATAGCCTTTGATAACATATCCTTGAGGTTGTTCTATGTCGACTTCTTCAAGAAGTCCATTTAAGAATGATAATTTGACATCCATGTGATAAATCTTCCAACTCTTTTGAGCTGCAAGTGAAATAATCAATCAAATAGTCTCTAAGCGAGCAACGAAGCAAACACTTTACCCTAGTTGATAGCTAAACGTTTACTGATGTGCCACGAGTTCCACTCCCATTTCATCGAGCCAAAGGGGTTCCTAACTTGTTTGTTCATGTTATAGGATCTTTATTCTTAGTGTGAATGATAAAGTAGAAGTCCAAAACAAAAGGAGACAAACACTTGGAGTAAGGGGGAAGGAACCGACTTCCGAGCACCAAGGAGTACCTGATTTGTGAAGCACTTAGAGAGACCAATTTCAACCATTCTCTCCCTGATGAAGTGAAGAACAATGAGGCTCAAGACTTGGTGGAGTTAAGCCTCCTTTCAAGCATAGGAGAATCGCTCGGCCATCTCAAGTTGAACAAGGAATTTGTCTTCCTTAAATCAAATTAATGTAACATTAGTTTATGCATTTTATTCTAGACTTTTAGTGTGTTTTTGTAACGACCCTCATACTATTCCTAATTTCCCGTACTAAATTCTTCTTTTCTTTCTCTTTTTTTTTTTTTTTTATACTTAATGTTTAAGTGGAAAACAATTTAATAAAACGTTTAAAACAATTACAAAACAATTAATCCTAAACCAATACGTACCCAAACACCTACAAAATACAACCTCACCGTTTCACTAACACGATTCTATTTATACCACAATTTCTATCCACATCGCAAATATACATTTCACAATACCATTCGACGTAAAACAGCCCTGTATTCTCACTCGGAACGACTCGAGACATAGTTAAATAAAACACGTTTTCACGAAAACAAACTGCATGGATCCGTTTAAAACTAAACAATCCCTCCTGTTCAAAATAAAACTCCAAGCAGTTCAGTATGTTTCAAATAAAAGGTTTTCCAAAAGCAGTTTATAAAATAAGTTTCCAAAGCCTCAAAACATAAACCTATCAACTATCAGCTAACTAGAAACAAACATCCTATTATGTTCTACTATACAATTTTCATCTAACCAATCCATCATTCATCCAGAATATCTCAATACCCTCAAAATACATACGTAAATCCCCACGGGTCGGTTAAGCATCGACTGCCCAGCACACTCCCACGGGCCATCTTTCATCAACCGATCATGCCTCGGGTGAAGGGATCTCATCCTCACCTGTGTAGAGGTCACCTACACCACAGATATAAGTCGTGAGCTTAAGGCTCAGTAAGTCTACGTGAATGCAATGCATGCTATGCGTGCCGTTCGTAAAAACATGCTTCCTTTCATTTCATTTCATTTCATTTCATTACAGATACAGATACAGATACAGATACAGATACAGATACAGATACAGATACAGATACAGATACAGATACAGATACAGATACAGATACAGATACAGATACAGATACAGATACAGATACAGATACAGATACAGATACAGATACAGATACAGATACAGATACAGATACAGATACAGATACAGATACAGATACAGATACAGATACAGATACAGATACAGATACAGATACAGATACAGATACAGATACAGATACAGATACAGATACAGATACAGATACAGATACAGATACAGATACAGATACAGATACAGATACAGATACAGATACAGATACAGATACAGATACAGATACAGATACAGATACAGATACAGATACAGATACAGATACAGATACAGATACAGATACAGATACAGATACAGATACAGATACAGATACAGATACAGATACAGATACAGATACAGATACAGATACAGATACAGATACAGATACAGATACAGATACAGATACAGATACAGATACAGATACAGATACAGATACAGATACAGATACAGATACAGATACAGATACAGATACAGATACAGATACAGATACAGATACAGATACAGATACAGATACAGATACAGATACAGATACAGATACAGATACAGATACAGATACAGATACAGATACAGATACAGATACAGATACAGATACAGATACAGATACAGATACAGATACAGATACAGATACAGATACAGATACAGATACAGATACAGATACAGATACAGATACAGATACAGATACAGATACAGATACAGATACAGATACAGATACAGATACAGATACAGATACAGATACAGATACAGATACAGATACAGATACAGATACAGATACAGATACAGATACAGATACAGATACAGATACAGATACAGATACAGATACAGATACAGATACAGATACAGATACAGATACAGATACAGATACAGATACAGATACAGATACAGATACAGATACAGATACAGATACAGATACAGATACAGATACAGATACAGATACAGATACAGATACAGATACAGATACAGATACAGATACAGATACAGATACAGATACAGATACAGATACTCGGAACGACTCGAGACATAGTTAAATAAAACACGTTTTCACGAAAACAAACTGCATGGATCCGTTTAAAAACTAAACAATCCCTCCTGTTCAAAATAAAACTCCAAGCAGTTCAGTATGTTTCAAATAAAAGGTTTTCCAAAAAGCAGTTTATAAAATAAGTTTCCAAAGCCTCAAAACATAAACCTATCAACTATCAGCTAACTAGAAACAAACATCCTATTATGTTCTACTATACAATTTTCATCTAACCAATCCATCATTCATCCAGAATATCTCAATACCCTCAAAATACATACGTAAATCCCCACGGGTCGGTTAAGCATCGACTGCCCAGCACACTCCCACGGGCCATCTTTCATCAACCGATCATGCCTCGGGTGAAGGGATCTCATCCTCACCTGTGTAGAGGTCACCTACACCACAGATATAAGTCGTGAGCTTAAGGCTCAGTAAGTCTACGTGAATGCAATGCATGCTATGCGTGCCGTTCGTAAAAACATGCTTCCTTTTCCTTTCATTTCATTTCATTACAGATACAGAAACAGATATGTTACCTTGGCCTCACTCTCGCTAGATAGGAGCGGCACATCCCACGGTTGGATAGCCCCTCGTATCTAACCGGGGGGAAGACATGCTCCCCAAGCAGCCATGTCTGAACCACCGCCAACGCCGTAACCAGATTACAGACATTTTACCTTTTCATTATACTTTACCTTTTTTATGAAAACATGCATAGAAATTCCTTTTTCGTGCTTTTCAGAAACATGATGCATGAACGTGCAATGCTATAAACATAATTAAAGCATAAACAAACACTAAATATAAACATACAACACATAACTAAAACTAACTACCCAACTAATTACCCGACTCAACCTACATTCTCCAAGTTCCTCGACCAACATAGAATCATATGGTGTAGGCCAATCGGCCAAACAAGTCACGAGAAACTTACCTGTCTTCTGTAGCTCGCTGGGTTTGGCACCACACGTCACCTATGGCTCGACCTATGACAAACATTCAAACTTCATTAAATCAAACTTACATTCGCCAATTTACTCTCAAACTACTATTTCAAGCCTAATCCAACTAAAACTTAACTAAACGGGCCACTAATTCGGGTTTGGTAAAACCGACCCGAAACTTCAAACGCGCGTAACTTTCGCGTCGGTTATCGGAATCGAACGATTCCAGTGGCCACGTACTCCTCTAATAACCTATTTTAATCTGCTAAAAGGAATTTTAAAACAAATGACCGGAGCTTGGTCAATTTTGCAGAAACCCGAAACTGCCCTTTTTCGGAGAATTCCACTTTTTCGATTTTTCATCAAATTCCATCAATTTCTTCACTAATCTATCCTTTTAACATCCAATTAACATAAACTAACCTAAAATCGAAGTTCCAATTCATAAAACCCGAATTGCCCTAATCGGGCTTCACTGAAATTTCGCCCAAATTGGGCACTCCTCGGCCAAGCAACGATAGCCGGCCCAAGGGTTGGCAAACCCACGCCGGAAGCAACCTATTTTGGCCGGAGATCGGAGCTCAATCGAGCTCGCCACCCACTGCCTTAAACCGAACCAAAACGGAGGAGAAAACCGAGCTTACCGTTCGGTTTTGTGCGCGAGGACGGTCGGAGATCGCACGTCGCCGTCGTCTGGTCGGAGAGGGCCGGAAAACGCCGGCGTTCGTCGGAGGAGAGTCGCCGTCGTCGTCTCCCCTGTTCGCTCGCAGAGCTCGGGCTCGAGCTCGAACAAACAACAGAAATCGTTTCTGTTGTTTGTTTTGTTTTATTATATTATAATATAATAATTCTTTAATTAGTCTATCAATTCGATCTCTTTGCAATTTCCTTATTTCTCCAAATATTCCAATTTAATCTTAGAGTTCTAACAAAACTCACCGTTTCCAAAACGGACTTATTTTGCTATTTTTACGAATTGACATACTAAAATGGTAAAATATATATATTATTATTATTATAATTATAATAAACTACAACTACTTCTTTAATTAGTCTATCAATTCGATCTCTTTGCAATTTCCTTATTTCTCCAAATATTCCAATTTAATCTTAGAGTTCTAACAAAACTCACCGTTTCCAAAACGGACTTATTTTGCTATTTTTACGAATTGACATACTAAAATGGTAAAACGGGAACTCTAGCATTACTCTTTTCGATTTGGGTTTCTAAAATTTTACTTATTCTTCTACAAATTCCCGTAAATTTCTAGGGTCCTAATAAAACTATCTGCTCGTAAAACGGACCTAATTTACTTATTTACCAAAATAGCCTTGGAGCGGAAATCCTAAAAACTCGGGTGTTACAGTTTTATCATTTGCTTTGTTTGTTTTGTAAACCCGAACCAAATGACCAGCAAAGGGAGGGTTGAGGGCTTGTTTTTAGTGGAAGGACCACCTTAAAAGGGGCCATTTGGAGAGAAAAAAAGAATTGCCAAAAATGGCAAAACAGCTCTTATACTTGGCCATGTGGTTGGCCAAATGTATCCTCTTTTGGCCTCCATCTTCAGCCATCTTTGGACCACGATTTGTAGCCCTAAATTGCTGAATGGAGGAAGTATTTAAACTATCCTTAACACCCCTTCAGTCTTGGTTTTTGTTGAGTAAAAATCAGAATTTTTGCCTTCAAGTTCTCCTTTCTTCTTCGTTGAGAAAATCTGAGAGAGAGTGAGTGTTATCAATCGATTCTCCCTTTGTGAGTATAGTGAGAATCCTTTATTATTGCAACCTTCTTCCATCCTTCTTAGGCTTGGAAAATCAGAGCAAGGTTGCCCTAAACTCTCATCTAAAGCTTGTTGGAGAGCTCTTCTTCAAAAGTGAGCCAAACCCCGAGAGGTGAACACCTATCACCTCCTCGGACAAGCAACATCACTTCAGCCATATCTTTTTAATCACTGCAATTTAACCTCTAAAATTTGGAGAGGATTGCATCCACACTAGGGTAAGGGTGTGTTAAAATTTCATCTCATTTGGTTTAGAATCGTAGAAGTTATTTATTCTAGAATTTTGAGTTTTCTCGGCAACTTGGGATATAAATCCGATCAACAGTTTTTGTGTTTTGTTTCAAGAATATCTTTATGTTTACATCGAATTTTGTCCTGAAAATTTAAGTGAATTTCATACATATTTTTAGCAAGACACTAGTAAAATTTTAGTCCATTTGGATTTACAGAACAGAAGTTATAGCTTCTGCCATTTGGGGTCTTCTCGGCCAAATCTGTGAAAATCCGAGGAGCAGATTTTGAGTTTTATTATGCTTCCATTTTGCTCCATTTGTTTGGTAATCTGAAGCATATCATTTGGTATCAGATCTCTACTCCTTCCTTGGTATTTTAGCTTTGTTTTGAGGTTATTTGTTGCTGGCAAAAAAAAAAAAAAAAATTGTTAGGAAAAATCATTTCAATTGTTATCAAAACGATTATGACTTTGATTATTAACCGAGCAAAAACTTTTTTGATGAATTTTCACCAACAAAATAAGAGTTTTGGGATAAGGGTTTGGCACTTGTTCTTGATTGTAAAAAGAGTGTTGACAGGTTGTCCGAAATGTTAAAAGATTCCACTCTTGCCAAGGAGGAGAGAGAGGCTGTTGACTCTCATGAACAAAATGAGCAAATGGAAGAAAGGTGTGGTGAATTGTTGGAAGTAGGACTTGTAGAATCGCCACCACAAATTTGTTTTGTTGATTCCTTTTGTAGTTTGAATGACTTGGAGAAAGGCTCTCATATTGTGGAAATAGCATCTTCCATAGATGACCAAGTAGCTCTTTCTCAAGAGGAAAATCCAATGGATTTCGAGGATGAACAAATGTTTGTGATTAACAATGGAATTGCTACTTTGCATGACCGAGTGAATTTTTGTGCAAATGACGAAATTTTAGTAAGGGTTTGTGAAGAAGGTCCCTTACAATAAGCATGGAGGGGGAAAAGATGCCTAAGGAAGTAAATTGTAAAAAGGAGCATCATTCCCTCTTGATGATTCAAAACCCTCCAAACTTAGGAAATCAAGAGGAGAGGTTATTAGAGGGGCACCCTAATTACACTCCAAGATAGCTCAAAGTGGAAGATCCCTTTTATGTCATCAAGGAAAGTAGTTTATCTTGGGAAAAGTGGATTAACTCAAAAGGGGGGAAGAATTTTTTCAAATCAAGAGTAGCCTTGGATTTGAGGACAAATCCTTTTCAACCCAGAGAATATGATGTGCCACGAGTTCCACTCTCATTCCATTGAGCCAAAGGAGTTCCTAACTTGTTTGTTAATGTTGTAGAATCATCATTCTTAGTGTGGATGATAAAGCATAAGTCAAAAACTAAAGAAGACAAACACTTGAAACGAGGGGGAAGGAACCGGCTTCTGAGCACAAAGGAGCACTCAATTTGTGAAGCACTTAGAGAGACCAATTTCAACCATTCTCTCCCTGATGAAGTGAAGAACAATGAGGCTCAAGACTTGGTGGATTCAAGCCTCCTTGAAAGCATAGGAGCATCCCTCGGCCACCTCAAGTTGAAGAGGGAATTTGTCTTCCTTCAAATTAATGTAACTTTAGTTTATGCATTTTATTCTAGACTTTTAGTGTGTTTTTTGCTTTGTTTGGTTTGTAAACCAGAACCAAATGACCAGCAAATGGAGGGTTGAAGGCTAGTTTTTAATGGAAGAAAGACCACCTTGAAAAGGACGTTTAGAGAGAGAAAGAGCATTGCCAAAAATGGTAAAACAGCTCTTGTACTTGGCCATGTGGTTGGCCAAATGCATCCTCTTTTGGCCTCCATCTTCAGTCATCTTTGGACCACAATTTGTAACCCTAATTTGCTAAAGGAAGAGGTATTTAAACCATCCTTAACACCCCTTCATTGTTGGTTGTTTTTTAGTAAAAATCAGAAGTTTTGCCTTCAGGTTCTCCTTTCTTCTTCGTTGAGAAAATCCAAGAGAGAGTGAATGTTATCAACCGATTCTCCCTTTGTGAGTATAGTGAGAATGTTTTATTATTGCAACCTTCTTTCATCCTTCTTAGGCTTGGGAAATCAAAGCAAGGTTGCCCTACACTCTCATCCAAAGCTTGTTGGAGAGCTCTTCTTCAAAATGGCTCCAAACCCAAGAGGTGCACACCTATTACCTCCTCGGACTAGCAACACCACTTTGGCCATATCTTTTCCATCACTGCGATTTAACCTCTTACATTTGGAGGGGATCTCGTCCACAAGGGAAAGATGGTGTTAAAATTTCAACTCATTTGGTTGAGAATCATAAAGTTATTCATTCTAGAACTTGGAGTCTTTTCAGCCACTTGTGGTATAAATTTGATGAGCAATTTTTTTTGTTTTGTTTTGTGTATATCTTTTTGTTTACAGCGAATTTGGTTCTGAAAATTTTACGAGATTTCATACATATTTTTGGCAAGACACTGGTAAAATTTTAGTACATTTGGATTTACAGAACAGAAGTTATGTGAAAATTCGAGGAGCAGATTTTGAGTCTTAATATACTTCCATTTTGCTCGATTTGTTTGGTAATCTGAAGCATATCATTTACTATATCCTTTCGCCACTAACCTCACTTTATATTTCTCCATTTATCCCTGTGCATTCTTTTACTTTTTTTTTTGAAGACCCGCTTCACATTAATAAACTTTTGACATTTTGATATGATTGCTAGCTCCATATCTCGTTCTTCTCAATTGAAGAAATCTCTTCATCCATGGCAATCCTCCACTTTCATCTTTCACGAGTTCTTCAAATACTAAAGGCTCACAATCGACAAGGTGACAAAAGAAAGTTAAATCTTTATTTATTTTTTGTGTTAACTCATAAAGATCTTGAAGATTTCTCATACGCGGCTCTCTTTCACTTGAGCTTCCACTTGAAAGAGATGAAGGTGTATTTAATATTGTTGCTGACCTTGGAGGTATGGCGGACTCTTGAACTGCGCTTCTTTGCTCATTTTCATCAAACAAAGAAAGAGTTCATACCTCTTTTTGTCTTCATCACTCTAATCTCAATAATCTTCTTCATCAAACTTTATGTCTCTGCTAATAATTCTCTTCCTAAAACTTGGATAGTAGAGCTTGTAGTCTTTGGAACGTTGATCATAATCGATAAAGATGTACTTTTTCTTTTTATCATCAAGCTTCGACCTCTCTAGATTTAGGACAAGCACATAATTTATACTTCCAAACACTCTCAAATCTTTGTTTTCATTCCACTTCATGCTTCTTGTCCAGCACATGTTTGATAGGTAAACAAAATAATCAATTGCTTTTTCTCAAAACTCTTTCAGCCTCTTCTTGGTTTTCACCATACTTCTTGTCATATTGAGAATGGTTCGATTATTTCTTTCAACAACACTATTTATTAAGAAGATCTTGGAACTATCAGCAATCGTCAAATGTGGCTTGCTTCACAGAACTCATTAAACTCATTAGATGTAAACTCAACTCCTCTATCTAATTTCAAAGCTTTAATGGAATATCTATTTTGTCTTTCTACATATGCTTTAAGTTTTCTAAAAGCACCAAAAACTTGAGATTTATTCTTCAAAAATAAACCCAAATTTTTCTACTAAAATTATCGATGAAGAGGTGAACATGTCTATTTTTACCGAATGAGAGAGGCTTAATCAGTTTGCAATAATCAACATGAAAAAATTGAAGTGATTTACTTGCTCTTGATAGCTTCTCCTTTGTAAAACTCTTTTGAAATCTTCGCCAACAAGGCACCTTTCACATAACTAGTCTGGTTGGTCTTTAGACGATAAGCCCTTCAACATTCTCTTATGATCTAATAGCTTTAATCCATCGATATTCAGATCACCAGGTCTCAAGTGCCAAAATAATGAAGTGTCCTTCATGCAAACATTCAGTCCTCGAGCAAACTCAACTTGAATATCTAGCAAAAATATTCTGTTTTTTTTTTTTTTTTCATTAGTAGCTTTGCGATCACATTTCTTCTATCATCTTAAGGTAAGAGACTACGATCCTTCATGTGAACCTCATAATTTTTCTCCAAGAGTTATCTCAAGCTAAAAATGTTGCTTTTCATACTCGGAATATAGTAAACATTACTAATTAGTTGATGACTACCATTTTTCATACGAAATTAAAAATGTACTTTTTCCTTCAATTAGAAAAAAATATTGGCTTGAAAATCGTCGACTAGGAAATGGATTGATATTATCAAAATTTGGTGATATTTGACAAGTTTAATCTCTTATTTGAATTCTCCAAGAGCTTGCTTAATAAACTATGATTATTTTGTGAAAAGATTAGAGAATTTTAAATTGTGTTAAAAATTAAGATCTTAGAATTGGTTTTCAAATCGCTCAAAAACATGTGGGAGAAGATTAAATTCTCAAACAAAGAGGTAAATAAAAGAATGTGGTAAAGCTAAATGTTTGGTGTAAAAACGAACTCTGTGATTCTCTACACTACTTTCAATTTTCAATGAATCTTTTAGATAATGAAAATTACACCATGAAAGAAGGGGCATTCGGATGAACTCCATTGCAAAGCAATAAACACAATTGGTTAGACTATCTATTTTGAACTGCTTAATGACCTAGAGTAACATATCACCCTATGTATTGTGATGCTTTGAAAAGTTGCATATATAAAAATGATGTGAATATAAGATGGGAGTATTAAAGTGGTAAGAAAGTAGTAAATATGCATGATTAGAAGTAAAATTGATTAATTGTGCCTAAGAATGATTAAATGATAAATTGTTTTTTTATGAACAATTTAAATATTTTAGTAGTTAAAGTAGACATCCTAATGAAGCAAATGCCGCTAGAATTATGCAATTTTGAGCTTTGTAACTAAATTTATATACCTTTTAAGCTGGATTAAGTGTGTGGGACACTTAAGTACAGTTTTCGATAAATATTTGATATGGAAAAATTGAGTAAAAAATTAAGGATGATTAGTAAGGAGAAATGTTTTATAAAAATATTATCTAAGATGTCATATGATAAAATATAGTTAGAATTGGGTGGGGTCGCATGTCAAATTGGAAATATAAAAGTGATGTTTCTTTGAGAGATTAATTAAGTTAAATAATCTTAATTATCTTAATTAATTATCATTAGTCTCATTAATCTTTATTAGCTTAAATCTAATTATATTAAATTAGTATAATTTTTACTTAGCAAACAGGTTAAATCACAATACTCTAGCAGTGGAAGGATAAGATGGTCTTTTGACATTAATAATAGAAGGTAAAATTGTAATTTTACCCATGGAAAGTGCTAGAAACTCTTTTTTATCTAAAGAGAGGGTGAGAACTTCGTGAGATGTCTGCAGAGAAAAGGAAGAGAAAGATAGAAAGAGGGAAACTTTAGAGATAGAGAGCAAGGAAAAGTTGGTTTTTAAAAGAGAAATCTCAAGAAAAGTTGAAAATAACTTAAAGAGGTGAAGATTTATGCTGGAATCTTAAGAAGTTAAAGGAAATATTTAGAGTCATTCATAGCGGTTGTGGCTTTTGATGAAACAATATTCTCTGATCTAGAAATTTCTATTAAAGCAAAAATCAATATGGGAAATGGAGAACTTATTAAATGTAGAAAATGATAGAAAATGATTATTTCTTGTGTTATGATAATAATTATTGTAAAATATATGATAAAAAAAGAATATAATAATAATTAGAAATTTTCGCATTCAATGGATCTTTCTTTAGGCTATGGTGGCAAACATGGATGCAGTACGCATTCAGGCATCACAATAAGACATCATGTTAAGCTATGGCGCCATCTAAAATGTTGGAAAAGAGCACAAAAATGGATATATTTGTGGGATACAACATCTAAAATGGATATATTGAAGACATTGGTGAAAGCCGCTCGATTTTACTCAAATATTGTGATGACAAATCAACTATTGCAATTGCTAAGAAACTTATACATCGTAGTCGAACAAAACACATTGCAATTGATGCCAACCACACCAACGATATGACAGTGACTCACGAGCGGAGTATTGGCGTAGTCGCTAACCCAAAATCTACAAGTTCAAATTGGAGGAAATCCTTGACTCAAAATCTATACGGATCCGAAACTTGGAATGAAGAGGATACCACAAAAGAATATGCATGTTCGTTTGATAAGTCGGGATTTTTGAACGCCACAAGTAAGTTCGGAGTTTCTTCAAGAAACTAAAAGAATTTCTCTTGAAATTTGATAAAAATGTAATCTGTCTTTTACACTCATTTGTCCCCCAATTTATAAAGCATGAAACACCCATTTCATGCTAGGGTTTCGAAATTAAACAGTATTTGACGAAAATACCGTTATAACAAAAATGACACTAAACACCCTTAAACGACAATCCAAAAGTAACTAAATAAGTAAAATGGCAATGACATGAACATCGTCCCAAAACAGCTTGGATTACCAGAACAAGCCTCAATTCTTGGTTCGAAACACAATTTTCTTCTCGAAGTACAACTTCACAGACCAAATTGTTCGTTTGCACTTTCATCTGCTTTGCCTTTGCTCTCGTTATTGCTCCAGCCACTTGTAATGTATCCGTCTTGATGTCCTCATCATTCCTTCCCTCTTGAAAAGGATTTATCCTCAAATCAGAATCTTTCTTGTACTGGATACCGTATGGGAATTGTAACGACCCGGCCTGTCCCACACACTAGGGGGATCTGCGAACCAGATCGTGCGGCCCGTAGCTACCAGCCCGGCCCCTAACACCGAGAGGATCCGCGGACCGTACTCATGATCTTTTTTTCGGTGCGAAAAAAGATCATGAGTACGGTCCGCGGATCCTCTCTGTGTTAGGGGCCAGGCTGGCGGCTACGGGCCGAACGATCTGGTTCGCAGATTCCTCTAGTGTGTGGGTTGGGCTGGGTCGTTACATAAAAGGGCGCCCCTTTATTCAACGACCCGGCCCACACACTAGCGGGATTCGCGGTGTGCCATCCCAAGTCAACTCTAGGATTCGCGACACGTGCTCATGATCTTTCTCCCCCTGGTGGTGAAATTCTTGCCCTCCCCAGCCCTCGAACCCATGACCTCTAGGAACTAGGTACATGGGAACACTAGAGCTAGTACCACTTGTACTAGCTCAAGTGGTACCAGCTCTAGTGTTCCCATGTACTTAGTTCCTAGAGGTCACGGGTTCGAGGGCTGGGGAGGGCAAGAATTTCTCCACCAGGGAGGAAAAAGATCATGAGCACATGTCACGGATCCTAGGGTTGACCTGGGTCGGCACGCCGCATCCCACTAGTGTGTGGGCCAGGCAACTCGCGGATCCCGCTAGTGTGTGGGCCAGGTCGTTGCAGGAATTGCTCTAAGAATTCAGACCAGTGACCGTGACGTTTATTCAGCTTGTGTTGGCTCTTGAAATGCTTCAAGGTTTCATGATTGGTGCGGATCACGAACTCCTTTGGGATAACATAGTTTTGCCACTTCTCAAGGGCGCGAACTACAGCGTAGAGCTCCTTGTCGTACGTCAGGTAGTTAAGTGTTGCGCCATTTAACTACTCGCTGAAGTATGCAATCGGTCTTCATTCCTGCATTAAAATAGCTCCAATCCCTACACCTGAAGCATCACACTCAACATCAAACATTTTATCAAAGTTAGGTAAAACAAGTAAAGGGGCATGCCAAAGCTTATATTTCAGAATCTTAAACGCCTCCTCTTGCGCCTCGCCCCACTTGAATGGAACGTTCTTCTTCATCAAGTCGGTGAGCGGTGCGGCCACAGTGCTAAAGTCCTTCACGAACCGTTGGCAGAAGCTAGCATGTGCATGAAAACTTCGCACATGTCCAATAGTCATCGGAGTTGGCTATTCTTGAATCGCGCTGACCTTCTCATTGCCAACCTTGATTCCCTACGCGCTAACAACAAAACCAAGAAAAGCAAGTTGGTCAGTGCAAAAGGTGTACTTGCCCTGATTAGTGTACAATTTCTCTTTCCTAAGAACATCCAAAACTGATAGCAAATGGAAAACATGGTCATGCAAATTCGAACTATATATCAAATTATCATCAAAGTATACAACCACGAATGTTCCAATAAACGGACGCAAAATATGATTCATTAAGTGCATGAAAGTACTAGGGGCATTAGTTAATCCAAATGGTATGACCATCCACTCGTACAATCCACATTTTGTTTTAAACGCTGTTTTCCACTCATCCTTTTCATTCATTCTAATCTGATGGTACCCACTCTTAAGATCAATCTTTGAAAAGACAAAGGAACCATACAACTCATCAAGCATTTCATCTAAACAAGGAATAACAAACCGATACTTTACCGTGATATTGTTGATGGTGCGACAATCGGCGCACATTCGCCATGTTCCGTCCTACTTAGGAATCAAAAGATCAAGAACAGTACACGGACTCATACTCTCCCTCACGTACCCCTTCTCCATCAAGTCTTCTGTCACGACCCTAACACTGTACCCAATTTCCCATACTATATATATATATATATATATTTTATCCTAATAAATACCTTAAATAAACTCTAGGCGAAACCAAATCCGAAATTGAAACCAGAAACGAGATCGAAATTAAAATTCAACTTTTAAAACAATTTAAATAAAACTTATATTAACTATTCAAAACAGTTCAAATCATTTAAAAGAAAACATCGGCCAAGCTGAGGGCAGAAGGGACATTTGTCCCGAAAAAGTGAGGGGCGATCGATCGCCCAAAACTGGCGATCGATCGCCCAAAACTGGCGATCGATCGCCCTACGGCGATCGCACCCCGGCGATCGCTCGCCAAGTTAGATCGCCCCTGGCGATCACCTCTGCCCAGCGATCGCCCTTAGCCTGGTGATCGCTCGGCAGGCGCTCTGGAATTTCTTCCAGAGCGCTACCATGAGGGGCGAACGATCGCCTTCACTGGCGATCGTTCGGCAACCTCTCTGGATTTACGAATACCAAAGAGGTGCTGTTACCTCTCTCTCTTCCTTCTCTTTTCCCCTGCCATAACTACTTTAACACATCTCCATTTCAGCCTCAATTAACATACTAAACACCTCTTATCGTCCAAACATTTAACTCAAACGTAGTCAAACTTTATGAAAACGAACTGCATGGGTATATTTAAAACCTAAACAAATCCTCCTGTTTTGAAATCACCCAAACAGTTATAAAATCAGTTTCTAAAACATTTCAAAACGCCTATACATTAACCTATCTAGATCCAAACATCCTATAATATTCTATTTATACAACTATCAATCAAAATTATTCCAAAAATCTCAAAATCTATACATACGTCCCCACGGTCTGAGGGCAGAAGGGACATTTGTCCCGAAAAAGTGAGGGGCGATCGATCGCCCAAAACTGGCGATCGATCGCCCAAAACTGGCGATCGATCGCCCTACGGCGATCGCACCCCGGCGATCGCTCGCCAAGTTAGATCGCCCCTGGCGATCACCTCTGCCCAGCGATCGCCCTTAGCCTGGTGATCGCTCGGCAGGCGCTCTGGAATTTCTTCCAGAGCGCTACCATGAGGGGCGAACGATCGCCTTCACTGGCGATCGTTCGGCAACCTCTCTGGATTTACGAATACCAAAGAGGTGCTGTTACCTCTCTCTCTTCCTTCTCTTTTCCCCTGCCATAACTACTTTAACACATCTCCATTTTCAGCCTCAATTAACATACTAAACACCTCTTAATCGTCCAAACATTTAACTAGCGTCGACTGCGCCAGCACACCACAGCAGCCATCCTCCGTCAACTGGACTCAAGCCTCAGGAAGAGGAATCTCATCCTCACCTGTATCCTCGTAATCACCTACACCATACATACACTCTATGAGATGAAATCTCAGTAAGCTCTACGTAAATGCAATGCATGCTGTGCGTATGAGTTCGATAAATCATGCTTTATTTTCTTTACTATGCAATGCATGATAGGTGTCACTGAGATCCTATCCCTCTAACCGGAGAGAGCTCATCCAGCGGGCGGACTACTCTTTCCAGCTAGAGGTTGGGGGTACACGCTTACAACATGTACAGCCGTGCCTGAGCCCCACCTCGCGTGACCGATAAACGATACGCCTTTCGGCCAATATGCCTTTCGGTCGATATGCCTTTCGGCCAATATGTCTTTCGGCCTATGTTATGCTTTACATTATCTTTAAAACCCTGTGCGGAAATTCATTTTTCATGCTTTTCTTTAAAACACGTGATGCGTGAACAGTTCATATCTTAAAGTAAACAAGCAATAATGTATACCATCAAAGACTGTAAAACATAATCTATAAAACAAATAAGCCTAGCTACCCAACCAAAGCAATATAAAACAAGTGCATCACCAAAATTCCTCGACACGACATTCGACGTACGGTGTAGGCCAATCGGCCAGAGAAGAATCACGAGAACTTACCTCGTGTCCAAAGCAGCTCAATCTCCGTCCACGAGCGTTGTTTGTCTGAAGCAAAACACAACATCGACGTTAAAACTAATTTAAGCTTCTAAACGTCCACATTAACAAAACTTTAACTAAAGGATTTTCCTAAAGCTTCTAACTTAATTATTCGAAGCATATCGATGAACAATTTACGATCGATACCTCGAAACTACAATTTACGAGTTTTTCCCTAAAACCCGAAAATTCTCAAATTCAAATATTCGTCCAAAATCAATTAAATTCGTCCAATAACGTCCAATCCATTTACTATATCCTTAATTATGGCAAACCTATCAATTTCCGACCATAAATCTCGATTTTAAAATGAAACCTAAACGAAACCCTAATTGTTCAAACTCCGTAAAACTTGAACGTAAACCTTCTAGAGCTGTTGAATCATACCAAGGGTCGGGATTGAAGGAGAAAAAGTGAATGATCGAAACAAAATCGGTCGTCGGAGAGAAGCTTCGTCGATGGCAGTGGAATCGCGCAAGGAGGAGAAATCGCCTGGAAGGAAGAGGTTCGCGTGGAGAAGAAGAAAAGTGGGGGAGAAAATGCAACGCCCCCGAACCCGCCCTGGCTCGGAGCGCTACTTTGCTCACTAATCCCACGTTAAAGCTTAATTTAAAATAACATTGACATAGCTGTCTAGACTTCCTAATTTCCCTAAATCCTAACCTTGAAGCACCACGGCGTACTTCCCGAAAATTTCGGCAAAGTAACGCCTGAAAATAGCGCCTCCAAAATGCTAAGTACCTGCACACAGCCCAATCTCAACCAAATCCAGAATACCTATACTCAACTATCCAACATACGAAATGAGAAATCTCCAAATATCAGTAAGGAATGAAACTAAAGAGGGAAACTAAAATACAAACATTCCTAAGTGGAGAAAGTCCACAGTACAGGGCGACACATCACCCTTAACTATGATTATACACACCAAATACAAATAGCTATGCAATAACTCTAAAACCAAATAGACAACTCTACAAACCACCAAAATAATTGTAAATTATACACGACCCTAAAATACTGTTCCACCCACGTCTTTCCGAAGACCATGGTCGAGACGCCCCGACAACTGCCCGCACCGGCACGCCCCGTGCATCTCCGACTGCTCCCAAGTCCTGGCTGACTCACATAGCTCACCTGTACCCGCATCGTTACCTACACCACAGAACACACACACACACGTAAGCTTACGCTTAGCAAGTAGAGAATACGAATGCGACAACACACAATGCAAGCAACCTAACACACGCAGTTTCTACCACTCAGTTGTGTTTATTTGCTGTTCGTTGCTGTTCGTTACTTTAATCGTTTCATAAGCCGTGTGATTTGAGTAGGCACACATCCCATAACCGTCTAGGACGGCCAAACTCAGAATCACCAGAGCAAGACCCGACAGCTCACATCTTATAACCGTCTAGGATGGCCATACATGATCTCCCTCGTCGATCGTAGAATCCTATAACCGTCTAGGAATTCATTCTCACGACCTTTACGTATTTTAGCAAACCATCCTTCATATAGTTCCCTTCGGGGTGCTACTGCCAGCACCGTATCCCGACAAGGCACACTATTCCAGATCTCGTATTTTAGCCAGTCGCTCATAGATTTCCCTTCGGGGTGCTACTGCCAGCACCGTATCCCGACAAGGCACACTATTTGAGATTCATTACCATTCACTTTATCTGATTACGTTCATACTCACAATGCCAAACAATGCCACTCATCTCTAGCGTAGCGTACTATAACTCACAATGCATGTTTCAACAAAGATATGCAATACCACACGAAACCATCAACACAACAACACACGTCAACAATACAACATCAAACAAACAAACATCCCCCGAGGCTATGCACTACGATGCATTTCACACTATGATGCAAGTCGCACAAATACTTAACCAGACCAGACCAAAACAAAGCAAAGCAATCATCCAACACTGCTCAACCAACAAAGAAGACAACCAAACGTCAACAACAAATAACCAACCAGGAAGACGGCCAAACAACAAACAAATAAATCCTACCGTTCCGTGGTGTAGGCCCGAAGGCAAAACAAACGTCCTCTACTTACCTGAACTCTGGCACCGCACTTACTCGCTTTGGCTATGTACATTTGCCCACTCGGTAACCTATCACATTCACAAAATTTACTTGAGCATCACTATTCACTTCAAAAAATATTTAAACTAACTCTAACTACAATTAATCACACTTCATTCAAATTAAGCCTATTTTCACCAATTAACTCTCAAACTACTATTTCTAGCCTAATCCAATTAAAACCTAACTAAATGGGCCACTAATTTGGGTTCGGTAAAAACCGACTCGAAACTTCAAACGCGCGTAACTTTTACGTCGGTTATCGGAATCGAACGATTCCAGCGGCCACGTACTCCTCTAATAACCTATTTTAACCAGTCAAAAGGAATTTCAAAACAAATAACCCTAGCTAGGTCAATTAACAGAAAACCCGAACTGCCCCTTAACCAGAAATTTCACCATTTCCGATTTTCCATCAAATTCCACTCATTTTCTCACCAATCAACCACTTATACGCTCAATTAACCTAAACTAACACAAATTAGGGTTTCCAAATCCAGAAACCCGAAATGCCCAATTCGGGCTTGCTGGATTTTCGCCAAATCCGAGCTTCCCGATGCTCGGCAATCTTTGCCGGCATTAAGCTCGGCAAGATGACGCCGAGAACATCCAAAAACGGCCGGCGATCGGAGCCCTAGCAGCTCGGCGATCCCCGGCCTAAAATCAAACCGAAACAGGGCACAGAAAATCGAGCATACTGTGCGGTTTTGTGCGCGGAAACGGGCCGGAAATGGCAGCCCTGGCTGCGCCGCCGACGTCTGGCCGGAGAACGCCGGAGTCGCCGGTGGTTTGAATGGAAATCGTCGCTCGCGTCCCTCCTTCGCCGCTCGAGTGCTCGGGTTCGAGCTCGAACAGATAGCTTCGGCTATCTGTTTGTTGTTTTTTTTTTTATATAATAATAATAATAATACATTAAAACTAACATTAATAACAATAATACCATTTTGCCCTTCCAAAATTCCGTTAAATCCCGTCCTTAATTTATAAATTTCGTAAATTAACTCTCATCCCGTACCCAGCTTAATTTACTCCAATTAATAAACCAATTAGTTTAACCAACTTACTCACTTTTCTTTTAATTAAATAAAAACAACTATTTATTAAATAACTACCTTATCCATTTATTCTCTCGAATTTCCTTTAAAAAAAACCTGGGTGTTACAGAAAAGAGAGAATTTTCGTTTTAATTAAATTGACTTGGCATTTTACCATTTTGCCCTTCTTTTGTTTTCTATTTATTTCGTCCTTCGTTTCGTTAATTAACTAGCTATTCGGTTCCACCAAATCTCCTTGTTTCACCGATAAGTCCAACTTATTATTTGAGATTTATTAAAACTGTCCGTTCACAAATCGGACCACGTTTACCAATTTTACTGAAACGTCCTTTGTATTACGAGGAACTTAATTACTCGGAATATAGAGTCAAAACTCCTAAAATTCCCCAAAATTCCTTAAAATTCATATTAATCGTTAGGATCGTAATAAAACTTTCCGTTTGAGAAACTGATTTGATTTGACATATTTACCAAAAATGCCACATATATTAAAATATGAAATTCCGTACAAGCTGGATATTACATTCCACCCACCTTATTTAGAATTTTGTCCACAAAATTAAATCATACAAACAAATCAGGATATTTAGTCATCATATCCTGTTGTCGCTCCCACGTATCTTCTTCCACCTCGTGGTTCCGCCACAAAACTTTGACCAGCGGAATCTCTTTGTTACGTAATACCTTAATGGAAAACTCCAAAATACGCACCGGCCTCTCCTCATAAGTCAAGGTAGACTGTACCTCGATCTCTGTCGCTTCCACGGCATGTGATGGATCATGCAAACACTTCTGAAGCATGGACACGTGGAATACGTCGTGGATACCCTCCATAGAAGCCGGAAGCTGTAGTCTGTATGCCAACTTCCCGATCCTCCTCAAAATAGGAAAGGGTCCCACATAACGAGGGTTTAACTTACCTCTCCTTCCAAATCTCGCAACACCTTTGAACGGAGAAACTTTAAGATAAACTTCGTCACCTTCCTCGAACTCTAGCTCTCTCCGTCTCGTGTCAACGTAGCTCTTCTGTCTGCTCTGAGCTACCTCGATACGCTGTCGGATAATGGCAATCTTCTCTGCCGTCTGCTGTAGAATCTCAGGACCAACGATGCTGGCCTCGCCAACCTCGTCCCAATATAACGGAGATCTACATTTCCGACCATACAGCGCCTCGTACGGAGCCATGCCAATCGTAGCCTGGAAGCTGTTGTTGTACGAGAACTCAATCAGAGGCAAATATCGGCTCCACGATCCCTGAAACTCCAGCACACAAGCTCTGAGCATATCCTCCAGAATTTGATTCGTCCTCTCTGTCTGACCATCAGTCTGAGGATGAAAGGCTGTGCTGAAATTAAGCTGAGTCCCCATAGCTTTATGCAAACTCTTCCAGAACTTTGATGTAAATCTCGGATCTCTATCTGAGACAATCGAGACTGGCACTCCATGAAGTCTGACAATCTCTGTACATAAAGCTCGGCAAGCTGATCCATCGAAGAAGTCATTTTCACAGATAAGAAGTAGGCCGACTTTGTCAATCGGTCCACGATCACCCAAACACCATCATGGCCCTTTGTCGTCCTCGGGAGCCCCACAATAAAATCCATGGAGATCTGCTCCCACTTCCACTCCGGAATCGGCAGTGGCAATAATGTTCCGGCCGGTCTCTGGTGCTCTGCTTTCACCTGTTGACAGACTAGACAGGTCTCGACAAACTTGGAGACCTCTCTCTTCATATTCGGCCACCAAAAGTGTTGCTTTAAATCTCGGTACATCTTAGTACTTCCCGGGTGTACAGAATATGCCGAAGAATGCGCCTCGGCCAATATCTCTTTCTTCAGGTCCTCGTCGTTAGGCACGTACCACCTATGCCTGAACCATAGAATACCATCATCTGATAAATAAAAATCTGACGAGTCTCCCAATGTCATGCTGGATCGAAGCTCCTCACACTCCGTATCATTTTGCTGAGCCTCACGTATCCAATCCAGAATAGTCGGCCTGAGAGAAATGTTGGTGAGCATACTGGACAACTCTGCCACTATCTCAACGTCGAACCTCTCAATCTCAGACCGCAGCGTAACTGACATCTCTGCTAATGAAGGCTGACTCGTAGAAGGCACTCTACTCAAAGCATCAGCAACTTTGTTCGCCTTTCCTGGATGGTACTTGATATCAAAATCATAGTCTTTGACGAACTCAAGCCATCGTCTCTGACGCATATTCAGCTCCTTCTGCGTAAATAGATACTTCAGGCTCTTGTGGTCGGAAAATATCTCGCACTGCTGCCCATATAGATAATGTCTCCATATCTTCAGTGCGAAGACCACAGCTGCTAACTCAAGGTCATACGTAGGGTAATTCTTCTCCTACGGCTTCAGCTGCTGAGAAGCATAAGCAATAACTTTCCCCTCCTGCATCAATACACAACCGAGTCCCACTCCAGACGCATCACAATAGATACTGAACTTGTCACCTTCAACAGGTAACGCCAATACTAGAGCGGTGGTCAATCTCTGCTTCAACCCCGTAAAACTACTGTCACAAGCAGCTGACCATATAAATCTCTCGTTCTTTCGAGTCAATCTTGAAAGAGGAAGTGCGATCTTCGAGAATCCCTCAATAAACTTCCGGTAATAACCGGCTAACCCGAGAAATCCGCGCACCTCTCGTACGTTCTTCGGCTGTGGCCAATCTCTGACCGCCTGAATTTTGCTCGGATCCACAGAAACCCCTTCTTCTGATATAATATGGCCAAGAAAACTGACTCGATCCAGCCAGAACTCGCACTTAGAGAACTTTGGATACAACTGGTGCTGGCATAAAATCCTCAAAACTATTTTCAAGTGCTCCTTGTGTTCTTCCTTCGTCTTTGAATAGATTAAAATGTCGTCGATGAAAACAACCACGAACTTATCCAGATACTCCTTGAAGATACGATTCATCATGTCCATAAACGCTGCAGGGGCATTAGTAAGTCCAAAAGACATGACAAGGAACTCATAATGCCCATACCTCGTTTGGAATGCCGTCTTCGGTATATCATCCTTCCGGACCTTCAACTGATTGTAGCCCGAGCGCAGATCAATCCTCGAAAATACTCGGGCACCCTGTGGCTGATCAAACAAGTCATCAATCCGAGGCAATGGATACTTATTTTTCACCGTCAATTTGTTCAACTCTCTGTAGTCAATGCACATCCTGAGGGTCCCGTCTTTCTTCTTGACAAATAGAACAAGCGCACCCCAGGGTGAAACACTAGGTCGAATAAAACCCTTCTCTAACAGCTCATCAAGCTGAGTCCTCAGCTCTCTCAACTCAGCTGGTGCCAATCGATACGGGTTTTTAAACCTTGGCGCAGAGTTTGGATAGATATCAATAGTGAATTCGATCTCCCGGTCTGGTGGTAACCCGGGAAGATCATCAAGAAAGATCCCAGAGAACTCTCTGACAATAGGAATGTCGCTCGGCTTTTCTCCGCTGAGCAACTGACAATCAAATACAGAGGCCAAATAAATAGAGCACGCACCTTTAAACTGCTCGTTGACCTTCATGGAATAAGAAATAGGCGAGCTACTCAATCTGCTCATCGCCTGATAAGAAAACTCGGCTTTACCCGGGGGTCGAAAGGTGACAATCCTGGATCAACAATCGATGGTGGCGAAGTGCTGTGATAGCCAATCCATTCCTAAGATAAGATCATAGTGCTCAATGCCCATAACAATAAGGCGAGCATAAAGGGTACTATCCCCAATCGAAATAATATTGCCCTGGACAACCTGACCTGACTGCATACGCTCTCCTGAAGGTAGTATCACACTATATTCGCATTCTGCTAACTCAGGTGCAAGCTTCAATCTAGACACACAAGCGGTGGAAACAAAAAAATGCGTAGCCCCCGTGTCTAATAAAGAAAATACAGGAACACCAGTAACCAATATAGTACCTGCTATCACGGCAGGCTGATCCTCGTTATCAACATCGCCAGGCTCTATAAATGCAAAGATCCTCGGCATAATCCTCCTCTGATCACTGCCTGACTGATCTCAGCCCCGCTTCGGGCATTCTTTAGCAAAATGGCCTGATTCTCCACACCAATAACACACATCTGTGCCTAACCTGCACTGGCCCCTGTGTTCCTTCTAACATTTAGGGCAAACCGGTACCTGAGAAACGCCCTGTACTTGCTTCCTCTTTCCCCGGTCATTACCTCCCTCAAGAGGTCTCTTCACACCCCTCTGCTGCTGCTGGGGCTATGCTCTGGGCTGCCAACCTCGGTTCAATGACTGAGGTTGAATCTCACGGAAGAAGCCCTTAGATGGCTCCCTCGGTCTGGCAGAACTCTGATCAACTGCCTCAATATCAAACGCCCTAGCCACAATATCGTCATAGGATACATTCCGTACCCCAGATATGGTAAGGCGCATTCGGAACTCCTGACTAAGTCCCTGTAAAAATCGGCGTACCTTGTCCTATTTAACGCTGATCTATCGTGGCGCGAATTGGGACAATGCCTCAAACCTCCTCACATACTCGGCAATAGAACCAATCTGCCGCAACTGCATAAACTCAACCATCTTCGCCTCTCGTACGGTATGGCTGAAACACTTGTCGTAAAACAATGTCCTGAATCTCTCCCAGCCCATGATCGTCACATCGGTGGTCGTTCTAATGGAATCCCACCAAAATCGGGCGTCAAGTGCCAAGTGATAGGTCACCAATGCAACCTTCTCTCCGTCCTCTATGCTAGCATACGCCAGCATGTCCTCCATAGTGCGAATCCACTCCTCTGCGGAAGAGGGATTTGTGGACTGTCCGTTAAATATAGGGGCTGAAGCTTCTGAAATCTCTCCATCCCCCGGTTACCCGAAACAGCCGTCTCTCGAGCTCTAATGCCCTCTCGGTCTATCATAGTACCCAGCTGCTGAGACTGTCTCTCCATCTGTTGAGCCTGTCGCTCCATGTGCTGGGACTGCTGGGCGATAAAATCCTTAAGTGTGTCTATCGTATCGTCGCGGTCATCTCGGTTATTTCGTGGATGCACCATAATTACAAAATTCTTATAAAAAGTTAAAAAATATTCTAAGAAACTAGAAATCGAATAAAGCTATAAACATACTTACAGTTGATGAATGATGTCCGCGTAGTGGCTGTGCAGTCGAGCAGTCTACAGAACCGATTTTAAAACCCGGGAGCTCTGATACCATAAATTGTCACGACCCTAACACTGTACCCAATTTCCCATACTATATATATATATTTTTTTTATCCTAATAAATACCTTAAATAAACTCTAGGCGAAACCAAATCCGAAATCGAAACCAGAATCGAGATCGAAATTAAAATTCAACTTTTAAAACAATTTAAATAAAACTTATATTAACTATTCAAAACAGTTAAAATCATTTAAAAGAAAACATCGGCCAAGCTGAGGGCAGAAGGGACATTTGTCCCGAAAAAGTGAAGGGCGATCGATCGCCCAAAACTGGCGATCGATCGCCCTATGGCGATCGCACCCTGGCGATCGTTCGCCGAGTTGGATCGCCCCTGGCGATCACCTCTTGCAGGCGCTCTAGAATTTCTTCCAGAGCGCTACCATGAGGGGCGAACGATCCCCCTCACTGGCGATCGTTCGGCAACCTCTCTGGATTTACGAATACCAGAGAGGTGCTGCTACCTCTCTCTCTTCCTTCTCTTTTCTCCTGCCATAACTACTTTAACACATCTCCATTTTCATCCTCAATTAACATACTAAACACCTCTTAATCGTCCAAACATTTAACTCAAAACGTAGTCAAACTTTATGAAAACGAACTGCATGGGTATATTTAAAACCTAAACAAATCCTCCTATTTTGAAATCACCCAAACAGTTATAAAATCAATTTCTAAAACATTTCAAAATGCCTATACATTAACCTATCCAGATCCAAACATCCTATAATATTCTATTTATACAACTATCAATCAAAATCATTCCAAAAATCTCAAAATCTATACATACGTCCCCACGGGTCAGGTAAGCGTCGACTGCGCCAGCACACCACTACAGCCATCCTCCGTCAACTGGACTCAAGCCTCAGGAAGAGGAATTTCATCCTCACCTGTATCCTCGTAATCACCTACACCATACATACACTCTATGGGATGAAATCTCAGTAAGCTCTACGTAAATGCAATGCATGCTGTGCGTATGAGTTTGATAAATCATGCTTTATTTTCTTTACTATGCAATGCACGATAGGTGTCACCGAGATCCTATCCCTCTAACCGGAGAGAGCTCATCCAGCGGGCGGACTACTCTTTCCAGCTAGAGGTGGGGGGTACACGCTTACAACACGTACAGCTGTGCCTCAGCCCCACCTCGCGTGACCGATAAACGATACGCCTTTCAGCCAATATGTCTTTCGGCCGATATGCCTTTCGGCCAATATGCCTTTCGGCCTATGTTATGCTTTACATTATCTTTAAAACTCTGTGCGGAAGTTCATTTTTCATGCTTTTCTTTAAAACACGTGATGCGTGAACAGTTCATATCTTAAAGTAAACAAGCAATAATGTATACCATCAAAGACTGTAAAACATAATCTATAAAACAAATAAGCCTAGCTACCCAACCAAAGCAATATAAAACAAGTGCATCACCAAAATTCCTCGACACGACATTCGACGTACGGTGTAGGCCAATCGGCCAGAGAAGAATCACGAGAACTTACCTCGTGTCCAAAGCAGCTCAAGTTCCGTCCACGAGCGTTGTTTGTCTGAAGCAAAACACAACATCGACGTTAAAACTAATTTAAGCTTCTAAACGTCCACATTAACAAAACTTTAACTAAATGATTTTCCTAAAGCTTCTAACTTAATTATTCGAAGCATATCGATGAACAATTTACGATCGATACCTCGAAACTACACTTTACGAGTTTTTCCTTAAAACCTGAAAATTCACAAATTCTAGTATTCGTCCAAAATCAATTAAATTCTTCCAATAACGTCCAATCCATTTACTATATCCTTAATTATGGCAAACCTATCAATTTCGGACCATAAATCTCAATTTTAAAATGAAACCTAAACGAAACCCTAATTGTTCAAACTCCGTAAAACTTGAACGTAAACCTTCTAGAGCTATAGAATCATACCAAGGGTCGGGATTGAAGGAGAAAACGTGAATGATCGGAACAAAATCGGTCGTCGGAGAGAAGCTTCGTCGATGGCAGTGGAATCGCGCAAGGAGGAGAAATCGCCTAGAAGGGAGAGGTTCGCGTGGAGAAGAAGAAAAGTGGGGGAGAAAAGAGAGAATTTTTGTTTTAATTAAATTGACTTGGCAATTTACCATTTTGCCCTTCTTTTGTTTTCTATTTATTTCGTCCTTCGTTTCGTTAATTAACTAGCTATTCGGTTCCACCAAATCTCCTTATTTCACCGATAAGTCCAACTTATTATTTGAGATTTATTAAAACTGTCCGTTCACAAATCGGACCACGTTTACCAATTTTACTGAAACGTCCTTTGTATTACGAGGAACTTAATTACTCGGAATATAGCGTCAAAACTCCTAAAATTCCCCAAAATTCCTTAAAATTCCTATTAATCGTTAGGATCGTAATAAAGCTTTCCGTTTGAGAAACTGATTTGATTTGTCATATTTACCAAAAATACCACATAAATTAAAATATGAAATTCCGTACAAGCCGGATATTACATCTTCCACTTGACACTGTAACTCCTTTGTCTCCTATTGGTTGGTGCAATAAGCTGGCCGATTCAGAATGGAGGCTCCGAGTACAAGGTCAATCTAGTGCTCAATTCAACGAATAGGTGGCAAACCTTTTGGAAGCCCATCGGGAAATACGTCCTTAAAGTCCTACAAAAAAGAAACAACCTGACTTGGAAGGGCCAAATATTGCTTGTTAGTATTCAAAACCCCTTCTTTGTGCATGAGAAAGATCATTAGTTGTTTGTGGGCAATGGCTTGTTTCATATCACTCTTGGTTACAAAGAGATTCTGTTTAGAAAGGGATGAACTCTTTAGTTTTCTCTCAGGTTTATATATATCGGGTGAAAGATGTTTTCCTTGTTTCCACTCTTTTCTTTCTTGTTAACTCGATTTCTGCAACCTGTTTTGTTCAGCAAAGACCTTTCTCGGGGATAAGGGTACTAACTTCATTGACTTGTGTTTGTGGGTGAATGAATACTTTTGGTGAAACCATCATGTTGCACCCTTCGATCAAATTGTCACGGTCTTCCCAGCAGTATATGACTTGCTTGCATCGGTACTACGTCGCACTTCACCTTCTCTTCATACTTTTCAATCCAAAATGGTACCATCACTTGCTTGGTGATGCGTACTTCCCTGCTATCATTCAACCATTGCAGCTTGTAAGGTCGTGGATATTTCAACGTTAAAAGTCCCAATTTCTCCACCATGGAAGCACTAGCCACATTGATACAACTTCCCCCGTCGACTATGATGTTGCACACTTTGTCTTTCACGTGGCACCGGGTGTGGAAAATGTTTTCTCACTGCACCTTATCATCTTCGTCCTTCTTTAGCTGCGCACTCAAGGCACGTCGTGCAACCAAAAGGAAGTTTTTGTTGGCAGCTCCTACTTCCTCATCATCCGTGGAATCATCCTCCAATGACGGCATATTCGGCTCAACCTCGTCATCACTAGCCTCGGACTCGACCTCTCCACTCTCCCGTAGCACCATCACTTGCTTATTTGGGCATTGAATCACGATATGTCATCTCCCAAGACATTTGAAACACTTGATCTCGCTAGAGCGATTGGGTGTAGGTGTCGGTTTAGCCTGGGTGGAAGTGGGCCTAGTTGTTGCCTACTGTTAAAACTTACACTCGGAAGTGGAGGGACTCTCTTCCTTCTTCGGATACTTTGATTTCCAAGGCGTTTGGTTCAAACTCTATTGATGATTACTACTACGTCGCTGTTGTTGCCTCTCTACCTTCAAGGCCATATGAACCAAGTCTTCGATCTCGACATAATGTTGTAGCTCAACCGTGTCGCAATCTCGCGATTCAACCCCCTCAAGAATCTAAACATTGTCGCTTCTCGTTCCTCCTTGACGTTGGCCCGTATCATCGTCATCTCAATATCCTTGTAATACTCATCCACACTCTGACTCCCTTGCCGAAAGGTCTGCAATTTGTTCTATAGATCTCACCGATAATAACTCGATACAAATCGTCATCACATCACCCTCTTCATCTCTGTCCAACTTTCCATGGGAGGGTGTCTGTCTTGCCTTGAGACACAACTTGTCCCACCACACTATCATTTACTCCATAAATTCTATGGCAGTAAGCTTCACTTTCTTTCGCTCAGAGTAGTTGTGGCAATAAAAAAACTAACTCTATTTTCTGCTCTCAGTCAAGGTATTCCTCCGGATCACTTGTAACACCCCAATTTTAAAATCCCCAATTCTGAAACCCTAATTTGAAAACCCTAAAATTTTTCCCAAATTGATTTTGAAATCGAGTGTTAAGATCATAATTTTTAAAAATTTAAAACATATTAATTGAAAACTTAAATAATGTGGAAGCTTTGAAAATAAATTTTGTCAAAATCTTTAAACCAACGCATAATTAAAACAATAAATGAAACTTTATTTAATGATAAAAACTGCATCATAATTTCCAAAGTCTTAAATTAAAACAAAGCACTAAATATCGTTTGAAAAAGTAAAGCAAACTAATTTAAATCACTTTCTTCGAAATTGACAATATTATCTTCATCTGTATGCTCGCTTGCCACTGGAGGGTTCTCAATTGCAGCAATTTCTTCCTCAGACAAAAACTCACCTACATCACAAGTTTAAAACAAAAAGGTGAGAAAAACTCAGTAAGTGAAAATACGTGCAAAACATTTACTTTTACTTTTACTTCTACCGAATCCTGTTAAGACTTAGCCATCTCATTGTCGTTCAGGCATCGTCATCTTTTACTTTTAATTTTAACGATCAAGCTCACCATCTCACTGTCGTTCAGGCTTTTGCTATCACGTTAAAACATATGCTCAAGCTCACCATCTCACTGTCGTTCAGGCTTTTGCTATCGCATTTTCTTTTACTTTTTCATACACATGCAAATAACCTATCCATTTTATCTTTTAAACTATTCTATGTCGATATTCTAACATACGTGCTCAATTATTGAAAACGTGTGACTGAAAAATAAAATAATATAAATATCTTGTGATGTAGGGCCGTAGCCAAAACTTGTATTTACACTTACATGGATTCTGAGCAATTAGCATTTATCGGGATTTTTCCAAAATAATACCCTGCTCAAATCAAATCTTTGATTTTAAGTTCCTACTTAATAAATCCAATTTCAAAGTAATTTGAGCAAAATTTACTTACGGTGTGTTGTCGGGTCAGATCGAATCGTTTGATTCGATTTGGATCGAATCGGACGGTTCCAAAATATTTTCTGCCTAATTCGAATATAAATATTAAAATCCCACTTAATTTAATCCAACTTTAAAAGAATTTAGGCAGAATTTCCTTACCGATTAAATTTCTGATTGGTCCAATTCGATTCGGGTCGAAAATTGGGTCAGGTCCGGTTCGGGTGAACAGTACCGGGTCGGGTCGTGAACAGTGCTCGGGTCGGTTTGGCTCACTGTTGGTTCGGTTGGCTGGGCTGGTTCAGGTTTGGTTCACTATTGGGTCTGGTTGCCTTAATTGAACCGGTTCAATTTTTTTTTCTTAAAACTGAACCGCTGCTTCCTCCTCGCGGTTTCTGTCGAAGGTAAAAGGGAGAGCGAGTGAGAGTCAGACAGAGAGGGAGAGGAGAGTGCGACGAAGGTCGAGAGGCTTACACAGGAAGTGGGTCGTCGACGGTGGCCGAGAGGCTTTGTCGGAGCTCGGCTGCCAGAGAGGAAAGATTCGTCGGAGCTCGACTGAGGGAACTTCGTCGCGTCGAAAAGCTCAACTTCCTCCTCGTATTGTCGCCGGTGACTGAGGTAAGAGTTCTTCTTCTTTTCTGGAGAACTCAAGAGGGAGATGAGAGCTTCGGTGTGAGTTTCCTCCTCCACCGAAGGTTCTATTTATAGGGGATGATCAGCCCCCCCTCCACCTTCCACAAAATCCGCGCTCAGATCGGATTTTCCGAGCTGAGAATCAATCAGCTCAGATTTTCATTAATATCCAATCCGATCTCCATCTGAATTTGGTCACTTTCCAGACCACATTCAAGCCGGATATCTTGCTGAGAAACAGTCATCCGATTCCCAAATCGGATTCTCTGTTGAATGTTCGGTAAATGCCAGATTTTCAGAGGATTGAGTTTAATTTGGTAAATTTTAATAATCGAATCTTTGATTAATTGAGCTGAAATTGGGATAATTTGATTTAATTGCTTGCTAATTAGGGCTAGGTCAGATTTCCCGCTAGGTATTGATTTAATTGACTGATTAATTAGGACTAAATTGTGGAAATTGAACCCTAATTTTAGATTGATTTTAGGGAAATATTTTCAGAATGTTACATCACTTTTTTCTCGAAACTCAGGAATCTTCATCTTGATGTTTCTCAAATTGTAATCGAGTCGGCCTCGGCCTTGTCTTATGCGGTCATTCCCATGTCTTTCGGGACTACCCACAGACACCCTACCATGATCGTTCTCCAAGTCTCTCTCATCAATTTCATCGATCTCTTTCTCAGAGACTAGCCTCTGCTTGTTTCTTCGTGGTTGTAACGACCCCTTTTCCCAGCAAGATATTGTCTGCTCTGGGGAATGGGCCGTAGCACAATATCCTCCCCTCACGGCTTTTTTTGATGAGAACTTCCCAGAAGGTCACCCAACTTGGAATTGCTCTCGCCGAATCACTTTTAACTTCGGAGTTCTTATGGGATCCGTTGCCAATTGTACTCAAAAACACGTCTTACTATATTGGGAGGGTCTCTTTACATATGTTTTATTTCCACATACTTCCCCAAGAGATGTGGGATTGTGACGACCCCCTTTTTACGACCCTGGATTCGCCTATACTCGAGTCCGGGATTCGCCTACACTCGGCTTAGGTCCCGAGGTTTGCCCCACAGTCGTACTCATACGTGCACATTTGGGTCATCACAATCACCCCCCCTCGGGGGCCCAACGTCCTCGTTGGCCACATTTCCGGTTGGGTACAGGCTTTGATATCATTTGTAACTACCCCTTTTCCCAACAAGATATTATCCGCTCTGGGGATTGGGCCGTAGCCCAATATCCTCCCCTCACGACTTTGTTTGGCGAGAACTTCCCGGAAGGTCACCCAACCTGGAATTGCTCTCGCCGAAGCACTTTTAACTTCGGAGTTCTTATGGGATCCGTTGCCAATTGTGCTCCAAAACGCGTCTTACTATATTGGGAAGGTCTCTTTACATATGTTTCATTTTCACATACTTCCCCAAGCGATGTGGGATTGTGACGACCCTCTTTTTACGACCCGGAATTCGCCTACACTCGGCTTAGGTCCCGAGGTTTGCCTCGCAGTCGTACTCATACGTGCACATTTGGGTCATCACAGCAATGCATTCTGTCAACCCTAGGGTTGGGCTCGTGTCACAATCTGTTCCACTTCATCAATTTGCCCATGGATCTCGTCGAACTCTTGTATCATCAAACGCCTGATCTTCCTAGTATCGCCTCCATTTGTAAATTTGGAATGTTAGCTGGACGTTGGTTGTTGTTGGCTTCTGTGTCAACATGCTAGGTATTCTCTGCAAGAAAGTAGAAGGTGAAGTAAAATAGGACTTCACAACACTCCCTCACATGTTTCACTCGAAATATAGAAAAATCGCTCAATTGCACTCGTGTTTGCTCTCAATAATACTAGCTTTTCCCCTCTGATATGCTCACTCACTCATGCCTTTTTCCACTCAAATTCTCTTTTATTTCTTTCGAAACTAACCGAATAGTGATGAAGAGACTTCCTGCAGTGAACAAAAACGATAAACCAAAGCAAACAGAACAAAAATAGATAATGGCGGAAACAGGTACAACAATTACCCAAAAATTTCTCGATTTTTTTTCGAAAGCCCTCAACTAGTCAAAACCAAATTGAACGATTAAAGAATCAATCAATAACCTCTCATACAATTCGAAATAGGGCCTAAATCGGATACAGTACGGATTTTACTTTGCCAAACATAACGGAATTAGACCTAGACAAACAGAACCGATTTTTTTTTTTTTTTGAATGAGTATTGAATCGAATAAAAATGAAAAGAATGATAGATACGACCTTGAACTCAATTTAGCTCTAATACCAAATGATGCAAATCATGTCAATGATGTGACGGTGACCCACGATCGGAGTATTGGCATCGTCGCTAACCCAGAATCTACAAGTTCAAATTGGGGGAAATCCTCAATCCGAAATCTATATAGATCTAAACCTTGGAATGAAGAGGACGCCACAAACGAATATGTCTCTTCATTTGATAAGTATGGATTTTGAATGCCATAAGAAATCTTGATAAGTTCAGAGTTTCTTCGAGAAACTAAGATAATTTCTCTCGAAATTTGATAAAAACGTAATCTGTCTTTTACACTCATTTGTCCCTCAATTTATAAAGCATGAAACACCCCTTTCATGCTATGGTTTCGAAATTAAACAGTATTTGATGAAAATACCCTTATAACAAAACGACACTAAACGCACGACAATCCAAAAGTAACTTTTACGACAATGACATGACATCATCCCAAAATAGTTTGGATTATCAGAACAAGCTCCAGTTCTTGGTTCGGAATGCAATTTCTGTTGACTTAAATGATGTTTTAAGTCTAAATTGTTTTTGATGATGTGTTTATATGATTAGCTTGGTATTTTGATTATGTTTATTGAATAAGAATTATAAATTATGTATATGATTTTAATATGTTGGAAATGCCCTTGGTAAGGGTATTTTAGTATTTAATGCATGTGATTAAGTGTACAGGGCTGAAATGTGTTAAACAAAATAATCTGTCCACCGGTCACAAAACGACAAGAGCGGAATCGTTTACAAAAATCAATCCACCGGTCACAAAACGACAAGAGCGGAGTCGTATACAAGAATCAGTCCACCGGTCACTAGATGACAAAGGCGGATGAGTAAACCAAATTACTCTTCCGGTCACTAGACGACAAAGGCGGATGAGTAAACCAAATTACTCTTCCGGCCACTAAACGACAAAGGCGGATGAGTAAACCAAATTACTCTTCCGGCCACTAAACGACAAAGGCGGATTAGAGAAAATGAAGAGATCCAACGCTCACTAAACGACAAGGCGGATGAGCTAACACGATGAAGTCCTACGCTCGCTAAACGACAAGGCGGATGACTTCAACGAAATCCTCTTTCGGTCACTAAACGACAAAGGCGGAAGACGTCTAAGATCTAATCATCCGATGCCGGTTCCAAGCGTTTAAAGCTTCATCATCCGTCATCATCCGATGCCGGTTCAAGCGTTTAAAGCTTCATCATCCGATGCCGGTTCAAGCGTTTAAAGCTTCATCATCCGATGCCGGTTCAAGCGTTTAAAGCTTCATCATCCGATGCCGGTTCAAGCGTTTAAAGCTTCATCATCCGATGCCGGTTCAAGCGTTTAAAGCTTCATCATCCGATGCCGGTTCAAGCGTTTAAAGCTTCATCATCCGATGCCGGTTCAAGCGTTTAAAGCTTCATCATCCGATGCCGGTTCAAGCGTTTAAAGCTTCATCATCCGATGCCGGTTCAAGCGTTTAAAGCTTCATCATCCGATGCCGGTTCAAGCGTTTAAAGCTTCATCATCCGATGCCGGTTCAAGCGTTTAAAGCTTCATCATCCGATGCCGGTTCAAGCGTTTAAAGCTTCATCATCCGATGCCGGTTCAAGCGTTTAAAGCTTCATCATCCGATGCCGGTTCAAGCGTTTAAAGCTTCATCATCCGATGCCGGTTCAAGCGTTTAAAGCTTCATCATCCGATGCCGGTTCAAGCGTTTAAAGCTTCATCATCCGATGCCGGTTCAAGCGTTTAAAGCTTCATCATCCGATGCCGGTTCAAGCGTTTAAAGCTTCATCATCCGATGCCGGTTCAAGCGTTTAAAGCTTCATCATCCGATGCCGGTTCAAGCGTTTAAAGCTTCATCATCCGATGCCGGTTCAAGCGTTTAAAGCTTCATCATCCGATGCCGGTTCAAGCGTTTAAAGCTTCATCATCCGATGCCGGTTCAAGCGTTTAAAGCTTCATCATCCGATGCCGGTTCAAGCGTTTAAAGCTTCATCATCCGATGCCGGTTCAAGCGTTTAAAGCTTCATCATCCGATGCCGGTTCAAGCGTTTAAAGCTTCATCATCCGATGCCGGTTCAAGCGTTTAAAGCTTCATCATCCGATGCCGGTTCAAGCGTTTAAAGCTTCATCATCCGATGCCGGTTCAAGCGTTTAAAGCTTCATCATCCGATGCCGGTTCAAGCGTTTAAAGCTTCATCATCCGATGCCGGTTCAAGCGTTTAAAGCTTCATCATCCGATGCCGGTTCAAGCGTTTAAAGCTTCATCATCCGATGCCGGTTCAAGCGTTTAAAGCTTCATCATCCGATGCCGGTTCAAGCGTTTAAAGCTTCATCATCCGATGCCGGTTCAAGCGTTTAAAGCTTCATCATCCGATGCCGGTTCAAGCGTTTAAAGCTTCATCATCCGATGCCGGTTCAAGCGTTTAAAGCTTCATCATCCGATGCCGGTTCAAGCGTTTAAAGCTTCATCATCCGATGCCGGTTCAAGCGTTTAAAGCTTCATCATCCGATGCCGGTTCAAGCGTTTAAAGCTTCATCATCCGATGCCGGTTCAAGCGTTTAAAGCTTCATCATCCGATGCCGGTTCAAGCGTTTAAAGCTTCATCATCCGATGCCGGTTCAAGCGTTTAAAGCTTCATCATCCGATGCCGGTTCAAGCGTTTAAAGCTTCATCATCCGATGCCGGTTCAAGCGTTTAAAGCTTCATCATCCGATGCCGGTTCAAGCGTTTAAAGCTTCATCATCCGATGCCGGTTCAAGCGTTTAAAGCTTCATCATCCGATGCCGGTTCAAGCGTTTAAAGCTTCATCATCCGATGCCGGTTCAAGCGTTTAAAGCTTCATCATCCGATGCCGGTTCAAGCGTTTAAAGCTTCATCATCCGATGCCGGTTCAAGCGTTTAAAGCTTCATCATCCGATGCCGGTTCAAGCGTTTAAAGCTTCATCATCCGATGCCGGTTCAAGCGTTTAAAGCTTCATCATCCGATGCCGGTTCAAGCGTTTAAAGCTTCATCATCCGATGCCGGTTCAAGCGTTTAAAGCTTCATCATCCGATGCCGGTTCAAGCGTTTAAAGCTTCATCATCCGATGCCGGTTCAAGCGTTTAAAGCTTCATCATCCGATGCCGGTTCAAGCGTTTAAAGCTTCATCATCCGATGCCGGTTCAAGCGTTTAACTCAGCTTTGTCTTCCGCCAGAATTCAAATTAGCCGTGCAGCTACAGTGACGTCGTTTTCAGCCATAACTCCAGAACATTAATGGCGACGAAGATTTGCAACTACAAACGGCAACGGCTACCTGAACTTGTACGAAAGCTGCTCCAACGGTAACCTAAACTTCTATTATTGGATAAGGATCATTGAAACCAAGCCGATTTGAAGACAGAGTATTTAAGTCGAGCTTAGAGCACGAAAGGAACAACTTTTGCAAATCTGAATACTGAGCCCTAAGCTGCGAAAGTGATAATACTCTGTATTTTCTCTACATCTCTCAATCCTAACTTGAGATTCAATTACTGTGAGAGGTAGTCTGTACTTAAATTTACACAACTCAAATCATTTGTAAGGCAGTGGATTGACACCCGTGAAGTCAATCCAGATCTGTAAAGGCCATTGATCGGAGCCGGAATCCCGATCTGTGTATTCTCGTGAGGAGAAGGGTAAGGATCTTCAAGGGGTGAGCCTCGGAGCGTGGACGTAGGCAGTTTGGCCGAACCACGTAAAATACTGGTGTCGAATCTCTCTCTCTCTCTCTTTACTTTATTTGTTTGTCTGCTGTTTAGCATTTAACCAAACCACGTGAGAATTTATAGAGATTATCAAATTAAGTTTTAAAAGTCTAATTCACCCCCCCTCTTAGACAATACCGATCCTACAATTGGTATCAGAGCGAGGTTTATCCTTGTCTAAGCTCCGTTTAGTTGCTTTAATACTTTGTTTATACTTTCTTCAATGGCATTCATTAACACCACACAAATAGAAGGTCAAGCAACAAATAGACCTCCATTCTTTGATGGTAGTGATTATGTTTATTGGAAGGCTAGAATGAAAATATTCATTCAAGCAATAGACTATGAGACTTGGTGCATTATAGAGAATGGTCCTTTTAAGGCCATGAAAACTGTAGATGAGAAAAGTATCCCTAAGGACTCCTCTGAGTTAACCGAGTCTGATAAGAGAAATCTGAGCCTTAATGCTAAGGCAGTAAACACCTTGTACTGTGCTCTAAATAGAGATGAATTTAATAGAGTACAAGGGTGTGAAAGTGCTCAAGAAATTTGGCACTTATTAGAGGTTACACACAAGGGCACTAATCAGGTAAAAGAGAGCAAATTAAATATGTTAGTACATGAGTATGAACTTTTTACCATGTTAAAGGATGAGTCTATTTCATCTATGTTTACTCGGTTCACTAACATTACTAATGGTTTAAAAGCTCTCGGTAAGATCTACTCAGGTGAAGAACAGGTGAGAAAAATCTTGAGGTGCCTACCTAGAGCCTGGCAACCAAAGGTGACTGCAATACAAGAGGCTCGAGATCTAAAGGTGCTTAAGCTGGAAGAGCTCATTGGCTCTCTGATGACTCATGAGATAACCATGAGGGCCAATGATAAGGAAGATCTTAAAGAAAAGGAGATCAACAAAAAGAAGGATATTGCTCTGAAAGCCTCTTCAAGCAAAAACGAAGAATCTGAGGAAGATGTAGAAGAAGATGATGAGGATATAGCCCTCATTACAAGGAGGTTCAGCAAATTCCTCCAAAGAAAAAGAATGCAAGGAAGAAGATTTCCAAAGGGTGAGAAATCTAACAAGGAAAAAGAAATCACTTGCTTTGGATGTGGAAAGCCTGGCCACATGAAGGCAGATTGTCCACAGACAAAGAAGTATCCCAAGAAATTTAAGAAGAAGGCTATGAAGGCCACTTGGGATAACAGTGAAAGTGACACCTCCTCCTCAGAAGATGAGGAAGTTGCAAATATGTGCTTCATGGCACACGAGGAAAAGGTTAGTACTTCTTCAAGTATTTTAAGTGATAGCGATAGTGATAATGAAGAAGGTGAACTAATTGATGCCTTTAATGACTTGGTTAAACAATTTGGCATGCTTAAGTCTAAGTATAACATGCTGAAAAAGGAAAATGCAGGGTTGTCAGAAAAGCATGTGAAAGAAGTAGACTTGCATGAGAAGGAAATTACTGAACTTAAGAAGAAAAATGAGTCTTTGAATAAACTTGTTTTGTGGTTCTCAAATGGTAGCAAGAATTTAACATTGCTAATAGGGAACCATAGAGCTACTCATGATAAAGCAGGTCTAGGCTATGATAAGTTCAACAAAAGAAAAGTTTTTAAGAACTTCTTTGTCAAACCGTCTACTTGTCATAGGTGTAATGAAGTAGGACATAAATCCTTTGAGTGTCCATTAAAATCAAACAATATGAAATCTGGCAGTAAATTACAATGGGTTTCTAAGGGAACCAGGCCTAACACTAGGACCCAAAAGATTTGGGTACCTAAGAAGACCAATTGATTTCTGTTTTGCAGGTTGAGTGCTCTCCTGGAAAGAACCAGTGGTACCTCGACAGTGGATGTTCGAGGCATATGACAAGAGACTCAACCATGTTTGCTGCGGTCAACAAAAAGAAAGGAAGTGCCACTTTTGGTGGAAACCAAAAGGGCAAAATTGTTTGCATCGGCAATATAGGTAACAGTTTTAATCCTACTATTGAAAATGTGCTTTTAGTTGAGGGATTAAAGCATAATCTGCTTAGTATTAGCCAGTTATGTGATAAAGGATATGAGGTGATTTTTAAATCAAACTCATGTATTATTAAGGATGCATCGAATGATAAAACTCTGTTCACTGGCTATAGGAAAGAAAACATATATATTATTGACATGGATGTTATTGAGCATATTGATGAAAAATGTTTTGCTGTTAATTCTTCTCATGATTCTTGGATTTGGCATAGGAGATTAGGACATGTAGGAATGGATACCTTAGCTAAGATTACTAAGGGTAATTTAGTTAGAGGGATTCCTAAGATATCATTTGAAAAGGATAAAGTCTGTGAAGCTTGTCAAATGGGCAAGCAGATCAAAAGCTCTTTTGCTTCTAAGAATTCAATTTCTACTTCTAAGCCACTCCAACTCCTTCACATGGACCTCTTCGGTCCTTCCAATATAGCCAGCCTAGGTGGCAAATTCTATGCCTTTGTTATTGTTGATGACTTTTCTAGATTTACTTGGTTTCACTTTCTGAAATCTAAGGATGAGACTTTTGACACCTTTTCTAGTTTTAGGAAAAGAGTTCAAAATGAAAAGGATCTCACCATTGTTGCTATTTGTAGTGATCATGGTGGAGAATTTGAAAATGAGAGATTTGAACTCTTGTGTCTCAAAAATGGAATTGAGCACAATTTCTCTTCTCCTAGGACTCCTCAGCAAAATGGTGTTGTTGAGAGAAAGAATAGATCTCTCCAGGAGCTAGCTAGGACTATGCTTAGTGAAAATTCCCTACCTAAGTATTTCTGGGCTGAAGCTGTTGCAACAGCCTGTTATGTGCTTAATCGGGTCTCCATAATGTAGGATCGGAATTGTCTAAGAGGGGGGTGAATTAGACTTTTTAATTTTAATTTCAATTTAATCTAATTTCTCTTCTTGATTAAACTTAGTTACAGCACTAGTAATCAAATAATGTAAAGAGAGAGAAAGAGAAATTAGACACCAGTATTTTTTACGTGGTTCGGCCAAACTGCCTACGTCCACGCTCCAAGGCTCTCCCTTGAAGATTTCTTACTTCTCCTCAACGAGAAAATCTGATCGACCTTACGGGCTTCGATCCACAGCCTTTCACAATCCTGGATTGAACTTAGCGGGCATCAATCCACTGCCTTACAGGATATTCAAGTTTGAAATACAGAATACAATGATCTACAAGCTCTCAAAACAGAATCTCAAGTTTTGGAGTAGAGAGGTGTAGATTGAGAATTCAGAGTAATAATTTTCGCACCTAGGGCTCAGAATTCAAAATGGCAAAAAGTTCTTCCTTCGTGCTCTGAGCTCAGCTTATATACTCTGTCTACTAATCGGCTAGGCTTCAATGCTCCTTATCCAATCATTGAAGTTTAGTTACCGTTGGAGCAGCTTCCGTACAAGTTCAGGTAGCCGTTGCCGTTTGTAGTTGCAAATCGTCGTCGCCATTAATGTTCTGGAGTTATGGCTGAAAACGACGTCACTGTAGCTTCGCGGCTAATTTGAATTCTGGCGGAAGACAAAGCTGACTTATAGTCTTGAACCGCCAACGGAAGATGAAGCTTTAAACCCTTGAACCGGCGTTGGATGATGAAGCTCTTAATGCTTGAACCGGCATCGGATGATTGATTCATAGTTGTCTTCCGCCTTTGTCGTTTAGTGACCGGAAGAGTATTTTATTGAAGTCATCCGCCTTTGTCGTTTTGTGGCCGGAAGAGTAATTTGGTTTACTCATCCGCCTTTGTCGTCTAGCGAGCGGTGGACTGATTCTTTTCGCTCATCCGCCTTTGTCGTCTAGCGAGCGGTGGACTGATTCTTTTCGCTCATCCGCCTTTGTCTTTTAGTGAGCGGTGGACTAATTCCATTTAGTCATCCGCCTTTGTCTTTTAGTGAGCGGTGGACTGATTCTTTTGCTTAACACATTTCAGCCCTGTACACTTAATCATATGCATTAAAAACTAAAATACCCTTTTTAAGGGTATCTCCAACAAATCTAACTCAAATGCATTTCATTAAATTCAATTAATAAACATAATCAAATTACAATATTAAGCAGACAAATTCATCATCAAAAACAAATTAAGACTTAAACATTATTTAAGTCAACAATCTCCCCCTTTTTGATGATGACAACCTATCAAAATACGTATAACTCCCCCATAATCTAAGCTCCCCCATAATATATGCATCTGATATCAAAAGAACAAACAGAGAGCATATCCAGAACTAAATCAGACAACACATTTTGCATACATGTCTCCCCCATTGACATTATCAAAAACAATAAACAGAGAAAGACAGCAGAAAACATGGCATTCAACACAAGAATATTAAAAAGGAAAGAGTTCCTGATTCAAAATAGAGATCTATAAGGAAAATGTATACAGATAAAAACAAAATTATCGTTTATTACAGGAATCTAAAAATCTCTTCCAAAAAGCATGGATAGCCCAAGAAGGCAATGTGAGTGCAGGATTGAAGTAGGCATCTACTAGAGCTTGAAGTGAAGCAAGATCACGAGGTAGAGGTGCCTGATAGATCACCAAGTCCGTACAGGTATTGGCAATGGGAACTGGTTCTGGAGAAACCACCAGATCCTGACTTGGAGAAGGCTCGATTTGAGGAGCAGCAGGAGATTGAGGCACTTCCAGAGGAGCAATAGGAGAGGTATCCATTGGACTGGAGGGCTCTAAGGATGGCTCCTGTACTGAGAGAGCAACAGAAGTAGAGAATGCCAGTTCAGACTCTTGTAAATCCAAAGGCATCACTCTAGAATCGGTAACAACCTCTGGTCTGGTGAAAGGAAGGAGGAGGTCTTCATATGTAGGCTCAGAAGGTCTGAGAGGAATATGAGGTGAAGGGCAGAGACCCTCAACTTTAGACTGGAGAGCCTTAAGGTCACGAGAGAAGATTTTTGTGTGCCTGTCCCATTTCTGATCCATTTGACCCCGTTCCACCACAGCAGCTTCTTGCAAATCCACCTTGAGTTGATTTAAATTTGAATCGAAGTCTGTCTTTAGATTTGCAAGGCATGACTTCAGCTCAAGGTACTGTTCCTCACTGATAGATGATCTCCTCTTATAAAGGATAGGAGTGGCAGGAGTGACAGTAGGAATTGGTGAGGTCACTTGAACTGTAAGAGGTAGGGAAACTATTGGAGCAGGGAGAAGGACTGGAGACACTGGTTGTTGAACCGTGGGAGGAAGGAAAGGTGTAGGAGTAGAAGATTGAGCAATAGGAGACAAAGGAGCATCCACATTATCCTGATCAGACTCTTCTGCCAGGACAAGTTTTCTTTTCCTCCTTGGAACAACTTCGGCCTGAGCAGTTTCCAAAAAGGGCTGCAGGCAGAGGGTGCCCAGATGAGGCAGGTGGAGGCAGCGATGGTAAAGAGGGTTGAGCTGGAGGACCATGTTTAATGATTGAGGAAATGGCCCGAAATACCGGAGAGATGGAGGGAAGAGCAGGTTGTGAAGGCAGTATGAGAGAAGGTGGAGGAGAAGGAGGTGAAGGTAGGCTAGGTGCAGAAGGGGTAGAAATAGCCTCAAATGGATGTGCAGAAGCTATTGGAGCAGGTTGGCTAATCCTTGTAGAAGGGGCACGGCGGCTGGTCACAGGTGGAGGACGTTTAGGCCGAGTGACCCTAGGACTAGGAGGGGAAAGATCAAAGGCAGGGATCTCAGAATCACCACCACCTTCATGAACAGATGATTCTGTATCCAAACTCACGTCCTGTTTGCCCTTTTTGGCAGCTTTGACCTTAGCTACCCTCTGCTTGGACTGATCCAAGACAAAAACTCCTTGACGGTTCTTCTTAATTCCCATCCTGGACAAGGTATCCTTGGAGTAATAGCTGGTATGTTTCAGACAGGTGGGATGCTCATCCTCAGGAAATTCAACCTGATTCTTCTGTAAAATCTTCATGAGTAGGAGGTTGTAGGGAAAGGATGTGGTCCCTGACGAAACACTCTGAATCATCCTTCGCAGGATGATGTATCCAATATCTACAGGGAACTTCATATAGATGGCATAAAGGATGACATGCTCCATGCTGCTAATGTCATCATAATGTCCCCCTTTAGGAATGACATTGTAGCAGATCATTTGATGAAACAGCCTAGCTCTAATGGTTAGATGCTTTCTTTTGAGAGGGTTTGGAATATTGCTAGGATCTAGAGCAATTTCCTTTAGGAATTGTTGGCCATCAGAAAGCTTTAGGAATGGAATTTCTTGGCCAATAGAATAGATTTTAGGGTGATTATCCAAATGGGGGGCTCCCAAAAGTTCATTGATGGATTTTGAGGTAAGCTCTATGGTTTTCCCAAGCACATAGCTAGATATGAGTGACTGATCAGAAGTAGCGCTAAGATTAGCATAGAACATCCTAATGGCAGAGGGAAAATAGAAGGATTCAACCTCAAAAAGTCCTAGTAATCCAATATCGGCCAGGGGTGTTACTATATTTAAAGAAACAAGTTCGTCAGGAACCATACCACGACCCGGAATCAACTTTTTGTCCTTAAAGTCGCCGTGATATCGGATTTCAGCCGCTTCTGATATGAAGTAGAGTGACGGCCAACTGGTTGCCCGAGGGAACACCCGAGCCGGTCTAGGATTGGGTTTGGCTTTCTTTTTCGCAGGTTCAGCACCACCCCTTGAAGAACAAGCTTCATGATCGTGTGCAAAAGCTTGGTCCATTGGAGAAATTTTGGGAAGACGACCTAGAGAGCAAGGGTTGTCGATAGAGAGGAAGGGCGCGAAAGATGAAGCGTTTCGGAGAGAAAGCCAAGTTTAAACGAGAGAGAACTACGCCCGACATGCGGAAATCACACGTGTAAGATTGATATTGTCCGATTAAAGACACGTGTTGACAGATTAGAAAATGTATCATCCGGTCAGTGGATGATGTATATCTTCCGGTGAAAAAATGAAAAAAATGACCGGAGGATGTGAACAATAAAGACAGAAAAATAAGGAAAAAACTTAACTTTTCTCATACTTGAGAAGACCTAATCTTATTCTAATACCACAGAATGTTTTCTCATCTAAAGGCTTTGTGAAAATATCTGCCAATTGATCTTCGGAATTGACAAACTCTAAAGATATGTCACCTTTTTGAACATGATCACGAATGAAGTGATATCTGACATCTATGTGTTTTGTTCTAGAATGTTGAATAGGATTTTTAGAGATGTTTATAGCACTGGTGTTATCACACCGAATAGGAATCCTATTATAAAACAGATTATAATCTTCTAGAGTCTGTTTCATCCATAACATTTGTGCACAGCAACTGCCAACAGCAATATATTCACTTTCAGCAGTTGATAATGCAACAGAATTCTGTTTCTTAGAATACCAAGACACTAGAGACTCTCCTAAGAATTGACAAGTGCCACTGATGCTTTTTCTATCAATAAGACTACCAGCATAGTCAGAATCTGAATAGCCTACTAGATCAAAGGAGGTGCCCTTTGGATACCATAATCCTAAATCTTGAGTCCCACTTAAGTATTTGAAAATTCTTTTGACAGCTGATAAGTGAGATTCCTTAGGGGCAGCCTGGAATCTAGCACACAGACAAACACTAAAGAGTATATCTGGCCTACTAGCAGTCAGATACAATAGAGAACCAATCATACCACGATATTTCTTGATATCTACACTTATACCAATATCATCCTTGTCCAATTTAGTAGTGGTACTCATGGGAGTTTTAGAAGATTTGACAGATTCTAGACCGAATTTCTTAAGAAGTTCCTTGATGTATTTTTCTTGACAGAAGAAAATTCCATCAGAAGATTGACTAATCTGGAATCCTAAGAAAAACTTTAACTCCCCCATCATACTCATCTCGAATTCACTTTGCATGATGGATGAAAACTCATTACACATTTTGACATTAGTTGAGCCAAAGATAATGTCATCGACATAAATTTGAACCAACAAAATGTCCTTCTCCTTTTGCATGGTAAACAGAGTTGAATCGGAGTTACCCTTATTGAAATTCCTTTCCTCAAGGAAGTTCTTCAATCTGTCATACCAAGCTCTAGGAGCCTGCTTAAGTCCATAGAAAGCTTTCCTAAGTTTGAAGACATGGTCGGGTTTATCAAAGGCTTCAAAACCTAAAGGTTTCTCTACATAAACTTCTTCAGTTATATAACCATTTAAAAATGCACTCTTTACATCCATTTGAAAGAGTGTGAAGTTTTTGTAGCAAGCAAAAGCTAGAAGCATTCTAATTGACTCTAATCTAGCTACAGGGGCAAAGGATTCTTCAAAATCAATTCCCTCTTCTTGAGAGTATCCCTTAGCTACAAGTCTAGCTTTATTTCTAACTACTATCCCATTTTCATCCAATTTATTCTTATAAACCCATTTTGTTCCAATAATTGGATGATCCTTAGGCCGTGGAACAAGTTCCCATACCTTGCTCCTTTCAAATTGATTTAGCTCCTCTTGCATAGCTAAAATCCAGTTTTCATCACTCTCGGCCTCTTCAAACTTCTTAGGTTCTACTTGAGATATAAATGCCACATTGGCACAGAGATTCCTAAGAGAGGATCTAGTCTTAACTCCTAAAGAGGGATCACCTAAGACCTCATCTATTGGATGATTTCTGACATATTTCCAATCTCTTGGTAAAGTAGGATTTTCATCCTTGACAGGAATTATATCAAGAGATGTTGAAGATGGTTCTAAAGATTTTTCTGCTTGAGAGGGATCTGTAGGTTTTTCTAAGGAAAGAGAGTCTAATTGACAAACTACACCATCATTCTCATCCACATTTAATATGGGCTGAGGAGACTCATCAAAGTTGACATGAACGGATTCCTCTACTACTAGAGTTCTCCTATTGAAAACCCTATATGCTTTACTGGTCAGAGAATAACCAAGAAAAATTCCAACATCAGATTTGGAATCGAATTTTCCTAAGTTATCCTTAGTATTGAGAATGAAGCATTTACTGCCAAAGGCTCTAAAATACTTGACAGAAGGAGTTTTTCCACTCCATAGCTCATATGGAGTTTTCTCTAGGATAGGTCTTATGGAGACCCGATTAAGTACATAACAGGCTGTTGCTACAGCTTCAGCCCAGAAATACTTAGGAATGGAGTTTTCATTAAGCATAGTCCTAGCAAGCTCTTGAAGGGATCTATTTTTCCGCTCAACAACACCATTTTGCTGAGGGGTCCTAGGAGAAGAGAAATTGTGCTCAATTCCATATTTGAGACACAGGAGTTCAAATTTCTCATTTTCAAACTCTCCACCATGATCACTACGAATAGCAACAATGGTGAGCTCCTTTTCATTTTGAACTCTTTTCCTAAAACTAGAGAAGGTGTCAAAGGTTTCATCCTTAGACTTCAGAAAATGAACCCAAGTAAATCTAGAAAAATCATCAACAATGACAAATGCATAGAATTTTCCTCCTAGGCTGGCTATGTTGGAAGGACCGAAGAGGTCCATATGAAGGAGTTGGAGAGGCTTAGAAGTAGAAATTGCATTCTTAGATGCAAAGGAGCTTTTGATCTGCTTGCCCATTTGACAAGCTTCACAGACTTTATCATTTTCAAAGGATATCTTAGGAATACCTCTAACTAAGTTCTCCTTAGTAATCTTAGCTAAGGTATCCATCCCTACGTGTCCTAATCTCCTATGCCAGATCCAACCGTCAATAGAAGAATTCACAGCAAAGCATTTTTCAATACTACAATCAATATCATTAATGTCAATGACATAAATATTTTCTTTCCTAAAGCCAGTAAAGAGAATTTTGCCATTTGCAGCATCTTTAATTATACATGAATCTGATTTGAATATTACTTCATAACCTTTGTCACATAATTGACTAATGCTAAGTAGATTATGTTTTAACCCATCAACTAATAAAGCATTTTCTATAACAGGATTGATAGGGTTACCTATGTTACAAATGCCAACGATTTTACCTTTTTGGTTTCCACCAAAGGTAACACTTCCTTTCTTTTTGCTGACTGCAGCAAATTTAGTTGAGTCCCCCGTCATATGTCTCGAGCATCCGCTGTCGAGATACCACTGGTTTTTCCCGGGAGAGCAGTCAACCTGCAATAGAAAGTTCAAGCAGTCTTCTTAGGTACCCAAATCTTTTGGGTCCTGGTGTTAGTTTTGGTTCCTTTGGGAACCCACTGTAATTTACTCCCAGTTTTCTTGTTGTTTGAATTTAATGGACATACAAATGATTTATGTCCAACTTCATTGCATGCATGATAGACAGTGGATTTAACAAAAAGCCTTTTATATGTTTTCTTTTTACTAAACCCTTCATACCCTAGACCAGTTTTATCAAACTGCACTCTCTGACTGCTCAATAACATGCTCAGATTTTTACTTCCTTCAGTGAAATTCAGAACAAGTCTATTTAACGTCTCGTTTTTCTTTTTGAGAGCAGAAACTTCCTTTTCATGCATACTAAGTTCATTGGCCTGCTTTTCTAATAAATCTGTATTCTCCTTTTTCAACAAATTGTATTTATTTTTCAGCATGCCAAACTGTTTAACTAAGTCATTAAAGGCGTCAATTATTTCACCTTCTTCATCATCACTATCACTATCACTAGATACATTTGAAGAAGAAGTACTAACCGTTTCCTCGAGTGCCATGAAGCACAGGTTTGCAACTTCCTCATCATCTGAAGATGAAGTGTCACCTTCACTGTCATCCCAAGTGGCCTTCATAGCCTTTTTCTTGAATTTCTTGGGACCTTTAACTTGTGGACAGTCAGCCTTCATGTGGCCTGGCTTTCCACATCCAAAACAGGTAAACTCCTTGTCTTTGGATTGCTTTTCATTCTTGGGAAATCTTCTTCCCTGCAGCTTCTTCCTTCGAAGGAACTTGCTGAATCTCCTAGTAATAAGAGCAATGTCCTCATCCTCCTCTTCTTCTTCATCCTCAGAGGCTTCACATTTACTTGAAGAAGCTTTCATAGCAATATCTTTTCTTTTGGAGGTCTCTTTTTCCTTAAGGTCTTCTTTCTCATTTGACCTCATTGTGATCTCATGTGTCATGAGAGATCCAATGAGCTCTTCAAGCTTTAGAGCTTTAAGATCCTTTGCTTCCTGAATTGCAGTCACCTTTGGCTGCCAGCTTCTTGGAAGACACCTGAGGATTTTCCTGACCTGTTCTTCACTAGAATAAGACTTACCAAGAGCTTTCAAACCATTAGTAATGTTAGTGAATCTTGTAAACATGGAAGAGACAGACTCATCTTTGGGCATAGAAAATAATTCATACTCGTGAATGAGCATATTCAGTTTGCTCTCCTTAACTTGATTTGTGCCCTCGTGTGTGACCTCTAATAAGTGCCAAATTTCTTGAGCACTTTCACACCCTTGTACCCTATTAAATTCATCTCTATTTAAGGCACAGTACAAGGTGTTTACAGCCTTAGCATTAAGGCTTAGATTTCTCTTATCGGACTCTGATAACTCAGAAGAGTCCTTAGGGATACTTTTCCCATCAACAGTTTTCATGGCCTTGTAAGGACCATTCTCTATAATACACCAGGTCTCATAGTCTATGGCTTGAATGAATATTTTCATTCTAGACTTCCAATAGACATAGTCACTACCATCAAAGAATGGAGGTCTATTTGTTGCCTGACCTTCTATTTGTGAGTTGTTAACGTTGAATGCCATTTCAGATACAGCAATATCTCTTAGATAAATAGCTTAGACAATATAAACCTAGCTCTGATACCAATTGTAGGATCGGAATTGTCTAAGAGGGGGGTGAATTAGACTTTTTAATTTTAATTTCAATTTAATCTAATTTCTCTTCTTGATTAAACTTAGTTACAGCACTAGTAATCAAATAATGTAAAGAGAGAGAAAGAGAAATTAGACACCAGTATTTTTACGTGGTTCGGCCAAACTGCCTACGTCCACGCTCCAAGGCTCTCCCTTGAAGATTTCTTACTTCTCCTCAACGAGAAAATCTGATCGACCTTACGGGCTTCGATCCACAGCCTTTCACAATCCTGGATTGAACTTAGCGGGCATCAATCCACTGCCTTACAGGATATTCAAGTTTGAAATACATAATACAATGATCTACAAGCTCTCAAAACAGAATCTCAAGTTTTGGAGTAGAGAGGTGTAGATTGAGAATTCAGAGTAATAATTTTCGCACCTAGGGCTCAGAATTCAAAATGGCAAAAAGTTCTTCCTTCGTGCTCTGAGCTCAGCTTATATACTCTGTCTACTAATCGGCTAGGCTTCAATGCTCCTTATCCAATCATTGAAGTTTAGTTACCGTTGGAGCAGCTTCCGTACAAGTTCAGGTAGCCGTTGCCGTTTGTAGTTGCAAATCGTCGTCGCCATTAATGTTCTGGAGTTATGGCTGAAAACGACGTCACTATAGTTTTGCGGCTAATTTGAATTCTGGCGGAAGACAAAGCTGACTTATAGTCTTGAACCGCCAACGGAAGATGAAGCTTTAAACCCTTGAACCGGCGTCGGATGATGAAGCTCTTAATGCTTGAATCGGCATCGGATGATTGATTCATAGTTGTCTTCCGCCTTTGTCGTTTAGTGACCGGAAGAGTATTTTATTGAAGTCATCCGCCTTTGTCGTTTTGTGGCCGGAAGAGTAATTTGGTTTACTCATCCGCCTTTGTCGTCTAGCGAGCGGTGGACTGATTCTTTTCGCTCATCCGCCTTTGTCGTCTAGCGAGCGGTGGACTGATTCTTTTCGCTCATCCGCCTTTGTCTTTTAGTGAGCGGTGGACTAATTCCATTTAGTCATCCGCCTTTGTCTTTTAGTGAGCAGTGAACTGATTCTTTTGCTTAACACATTTCAGCTCTGTACACTTAATCATATGCATTAAAAACTAAAATACCCTTTTTAAGGGTATCTCCAACAAATCTAACTCAAATGCATTTCATTAAATTCAATTAATAAACATAATCAAATTACAATATTAAGCAGACAAATTCATCATCAAAAACAAATTAAGACTTAAACATTATTTAAGTCAACACATAAGACCTATTCTGGAGAAAACTCCATATGAGCTCTGGAGTGGAAAAACTCCTTCTGTTAAATACTTTAGAGCCTTTGGAAGCAAATGTTTCATTCTAAACACTAAGGATAACTTAGGAAAATTCGATTCCAAATCTGATATTGGAATTTTTCTGGGTTATTCCCTTTCCAGCAAAGCTTATAGAGTATTCAATAGGAGAACTCTAGTTGTAGAGGAATCTGTCCATGTTAACTTTGATGAGTCTCCTCAACCCACAATCAATGTGGATGAGGATGATTCTTTGGATAATCAACTAGATTTCCTTTCTTTAGAAAAGCCTAGTGATCCTGCTCAAGTAGAAAAATCTCTAGAACCTTCTCTAGATATTATTCCTGTCAAGGATGAAAATCCTACTCTCCCTAGAGATTGGAAATATGTCATAAACCATCCAATAGATGAAGTCTTAGGTGATCCTTCATTAGGAGTAAAGACTAGATCCTCTCTTAGGAATCTCTGTGCCAATGTGGCATTTATCTCTCAAATAGAGCCTAAGAAGTTTGAAGAGGCCGAGAATGATGAGTATTGGATTTTAGCTATGCAAGAAGAGCTAAATCAATTTGAAAGGAGCAAGGTATGGGAACTTGTTCCACGGCCTAAGGATCATCCAATTATTGGAACAAAATGGGTTTATAAGAATAAATTGGATGAAAATGGGGTAGTTGTAAGAAACAAAGCTAAACTAGTTGCTAAGGGATACTCTCAGGAAGAGGGTATTGATTTTGAGGAATCTTTTGCCCCTGTAGCTCGACTGGAATCAATTAGAATGCTTTTAGCTTTTGCCTGCTACAAGAACTTCACACTCTTTCAAATGGATGTAAAGAGTGCATTCTTAAATGGTTACATAAATGAAGAAGTTTTTGTTGAGCAACCCTTAGGTTTTGAAGCCTTTGATAAACCCGACCATGTCTACAAACTTAGGAAAGCTCTCTATGGTCTTAAGCAGCCACCTAGAGCTTGGTATGATAGATTGAAGAATTTCCTTGAGGAAAGAAATTTCAAAAAGGGGAATTCTGATTCAACTCTATTTACCATGCAAAAGGATGCAGACATCTTGTTAGTTCAAATCTATGTCGATGACATTATTTTTTGGATCAACAAATGTCAGTTTGTGCAATGAGTTTTCCTCCCTCATGCAAAGTGAATTTGAAATGAGTATGATGGGGGAGTTAAAGTTTTTCTTAGGATTTCAGATTAGTCAATCTTCTGATGGAATTTTCTTCTGTCAAGAAAAGTATATTAAGGAACTCCTTAAGAAGTTTGGGTTAGACTTTGTCAAATCCTCTAAAACTCCCATGAGTACCACTACTAAATTGGACAAGGATGAAAATGGTTTAAGTGTGGATATCAAGAAATATCGTGGTATGATTGGTTCTCTGTTATATCTGACTGCAAGCAGGCCAGATATACTCTTTAGTGTATGTCTGTGTGCTAGATTCCAGGCTGCCCCTAAGGAATCTCACTTATCGGCTGTCAAAAGAATTTTCAAATATTTAAGTGGGACTCATGATTTAGGATTATGGTATCCGAAGGGCACCTCCTTTGATTTAGTAGGATATTCAGATTCTGACTATGCTGGTAGTCTAATTGATAGGAAGAGCACCAGTGGCACTTGTCAATTCTTAGGAGAATCTCTAGTGTCTTGGTATTCTAAGAAACAAAATTCTGTTGCATTATCTGTAACGACCCCGGCCAGGAGCCGTCACGTACTCATATACTTTCATTAACCGTTTGCCTGACTTTTACTATTATTACATTCACTTACTATCTCACAACAAACTTCCACATTATACATATATATTTTTTTTTTTTTAAATTGGTAATAGAGACGCAGAACCATTAAGGAAAACGAACCCTCTCGTGCCCGACTTCCCACGCCTCGTCGGCTCAAACTTTCACAGAGTCGAGCGACTAGACTCGGTCATTGGTTTCTTGACAATTCCGGGAAAAGAGGAGGTATCCTCAATTCTCTTAACATAATACCACTCGGGTTTGCATGGGTTGCATGCGTTGACAACCCTCAGAAATTTAGTCGTCCGGTCATCACGTGCATTACGCGTGACTCGCTTAACATCACCTAAAAGGAGACATCTTCCGATGGACACGTGGGTCTCGCGTGCTAAATTAAAACATCATCCGGTTGCTAATCGACAAAACACATTTTTCTTCTTCCGGTGAACACGTGGGTCTCGCGTGCTAAATTAAAACATCATCCGGTCGCTAATCGACAAAACACATTTTTCATCTTCCGGTGAACACGTGGGTCTCGCGTGCTAAATTAAAACATCATCCGGTCGCTAATCGACAAAACACATTTTTCATCTTCCGGTCGCTAAACGACAAAACACATTTTACATCTTCCAGTCGCTAAACGACGAAACACATTTTACATCTTCCGGTCGCTAAACGACGAAACACATTTTACATCTTCCGGTGACGTCATCCGGAAGACTAAACCAGCATACAACTATCCTTCGGCATCTGCCGATGACGTCAGCCGGAAGACTAAACCAACAAACAACTACCCTTCGGCATCTGCCGATGACGTCAACCGGAAGATTGCCTCATCCAGCTTCCGTCTTACGGTAGAGAACACTAAATCATCAAAGGACTCCTTCCAACTGGAAGAAAACACAACTCATCCAAATGCATATAACGGAAGACTTAAGCAACAGATCATTTATAATCTATATAATCATTCCCTGACTCAGTGATCCACTAGACAGTTTCAAAGCTCAACGTTTTAAAATAATCTCATCCTACTCAAACTACCATATCCTTTAACATACTGTAACATAAGAGTCTTAACCAGGGGTCATAAATCGCCTCTCCAATCCCGCACTGTCACCTTGAGCATCCTCCAGCAACCAGCCTTAAGCATCCTCTTTGAACATAACATCCTCACCTGAACCTTCTTCACCTACACCATAAGGTTTAACTATAAGCCTAATGCTTAGTAAGGAATGCATGCTGACAGATATACATGAGTACACAATTTAAAGAGACATAATTCATAAACCATTCTTCATTCATGTTCATCTTTATCATTTGCATAACATGTATTAAGGCAGGGAACGAGGGAGGAAGACAGGGGTACATAGTCATTTGCCTATCGCGGCAGTCATACATAATCATTTGCCTATCGCGGCAATCATAATACATCACTCGGCCTCCCCCAGTGGGAGAATTCGCGAGCCATACATATCATTAACTCGGCCTCCACCAGTGGGAGATTTCGCGAGCCATACATATCATTAACTCGGCCTCCACCAGTGGGAGATTTCGCGAGTCATACATAACATAGTCTTTTCCCCGTTCTGCACTTAATCATGGTTACATTTACTTTTCATGTTCTCTACTTAATCATAAACGTGGACATAATGCATAGACATGAGGTTCATAGAGAAAAGTCATACCATAAGGACAAGTAGAACATCCTGTAACTTTACATTTACTTACACAACTTCTTCATATCGTGGAAATAACAAATCATAGTCAACAAGCTAACGTCTCAGTGATTTCCTAGTACCCTTGCGGTGTAGGGCCCTAGTGGCCGGAAATCTTAACACATTCACTTACCTGGATTCCTTAGCAATCCGAACTTCCTTTCTTTAACTTCTTCACCTCGGGTGTGGATTTGCAGAGAAAAGCAAGCTCGAAACCGGTCGTCGGCAGAGGAAAGTTCTGGTAGCCGAGAGCAAGAACTTGGAAGAGAAGAAATCGCCGAGAGGGAATGTCGGCTACAGTGGCAATAAATGAGATTTAAGATTTCCATTTCCTATTTATACTAAATCCATCGATTTTAATTTACAAAACTGCCACCCAACCTAGTTTTACTTAACTTGTAATAATTTATCTTAACATTAAATTTTAAATCATAAAGGTTAAATAAGAGGGTGACAATGAAAATGGTCAGAAAATCACCTGGCCGAAATGTCGGGTGTTACATTATCAACTGCTGAAAGTGAATATATTGCTGCTGGCAGTTGCTGTGCACAAATGTTATGGATGAAACAGACTCTGGAAGATTATAATCTGTTTTATGATAGGATTCCTATTCGGTGTGATAACACCAGTGCTATCAACATTTCCAAAAATCCTATTCAGCATTCTAGAACCAAGCATATTGATGTAAGGTATCATTTCATCCGAGATCATGTTCAAAGAGGTGATGTTTCTTTGGAATTTGTTAATTCTGTAGATCAATTGGCAGATATTTTTACAAAACCTTTGGATGAGAAAACCTTTTGTGGTATTAGAATAAGATTAGGTCTTCTCAAGTATGAGAAAAGTTAAGTTTCTCTTCTATTTTTTTTTGTCTTTAATATACACATCCTCCGGTCCTTTTTCTATTCACCGGAAGATGTAGATCATCCACAGACAGGATTATATATTTTCTAATCTGCCGACACGTGTCATCAATCGGACAATATCTGTATTACACGTGTGATTTCATCATGTCGGGCGTGGTTCTCTCTCTTTTAAACTCGGTTTCTTCTCCAAAACGCTTCATCTTTCGCGCCCTTTTCAGTAAACTCTCTGTCGTCAACCCTTTCTTCCTCTAGGTCATCTTCACAAAAATTTTCCAATGGACCAGATTTTCGAACATGATCATCTCGCTTCTTCGTCTCGAGGTGATGCGGGACCACCGCAAAAGAAAGCCAAACCCAATCCTCGTCCGGCACGTGTGTTCCCTCGGGCAACTAGTTGGCCGTCGCTCTACTTCCTAAATGAGGAGGCTGAAATCAGGTATCACGGCGATTTTAAGGATAAGAAGTTGATTCCAGGTCGTGGTATGGTTCCCAACGAATTAGTATCTCTAAACATTGTAGCACCCTTAACAGATATTGGTTTAATATGGCTGTTTGAGGTTGAATCTTTCTATTTTCCCTCGGCCATTAGGATGTTTTATGTCAATCTAAGCTATCCTTCTGACCATTCTACAATTTCAAGCTATGTGCACGGAAAACAGATAGAACTCACTTCCCAATTTATCAATGAGCTTTTGGGCTATCCCCATTTGGATCAACATTCCAAAATTTATTCCATAGGGCAAGAAATTCCATTTCTAAGACTTCCTGATGGCCAACAATTTTTAAAAGAAATTGCTCTTGATCCGCACAATATTCCCAATCCTTTGAAAAGCAAGCATTTAACCATTCGAGCTCGTCTTCTTCATCAAATGATCTGCTATAATGTTCTTCCTAAGGGTGGTCATTATGATGACATTAGCAGCATGGAGCTTGTTATTCTTTATGCCATCTATATGAAGGAACCTGTTGACAGTGGATACATTATTTTGAGACGAATGATTCAGAGCGTTTCTTCAAGCCCATCTACCTCTTTTCCCTATAACCTTTTTCTGATGAAGATCTTTCAGCATTATAAGGTTGAATTTCCTGAGGATGAGGATCCCACCTGTCTGAAAACAACCAGCTATTACTCCAAAGACACTTTGACCAGGATGGGAATTAAGAGAAATCGTCAAGGGACTTTTGTTATGGATCAGTCCAAGCAGAGGACTGCTATGGTGAAAGCTGGCCGAAAAGGAAAACGGGACGTGAGTTTGGATGAGGAATCCTCTGTTCAAGAAAGTGGTGGTGACTCTGAGATCCCTGCCTTTGATATTTCCCCTCCTAGTCCTCGTGTCACTCGCCCTAAACGTCCTCCACCAGTGCCCAGACGCCGTGCCCCTCCTCCAAGGACTAGACAACCTGCTTCATTAGCTTCAGCTAATCCCTTTGAGGTTGTTTCTGCTCCCTCTGCACCTAGCCTTCCTTCCCCTACTTCCCCTCCACCTTCACTCCTATTGCCTTCTCAGCCTGCTCTTCCCTCCATCTCTCCGGTGTTTCGAGCAATTTCCTCTATAATCAAACATGGTCCACCAGTTCCCTCCACTTTACCAACTCTGTCTCCACCTGCCTCATCAGGGCATTCTCTGCCTGCAGCACATATGGAAACTGCTCAGGCCGCTGTGGTTCAAAGGGGGAAAAGAAAACTTATCCTGTCAGAGGAGTCTGATTAGGATGCTGCAGATGTGACTGCAATCTCAGCTCATGATATTTCTCATGATATTCCTCATTCACCCTCTTTGTTGCTGCTTACCATGCCTGCCTCTGCCCCTCCGTCTCCTGTTGATAAATCTTCTCCTCCTGCACCTCTACTACCTCCCACAGTTCCACTTGTGTCTCAAGTCGTTCCCCCTGCTCCAATAGTCTCCCTACCTGTAACGACCCAGACACTGTACCCTATTTTCCCGTACAAAATTTTCCTTTTTAAGCCGCTAAATCAATTAAAAACATCCTCAAAAACCTTTAAAGAAAATTCATTTATCATACGAAAACAGTTTATATAAAACCACTCAACCTTCTATCATTCCTCAATTTATCAATTCACCACGTCTTCACACTATCCTTTCTATCTACATTTCAATTATGCATTTTACATAAACTTTCTAAACATTCATACGTTCTCATAACTCTGCCCAAAACCGACTCTAAACACGATTAAAATGAAGTACATTTTCATGAAAACGAACTGCATGGTTCCGTTTAAAAGTGTGACATACCCTCCTGTTTACAAAATCACCAAGCAGTTCATAAAATCCAAATAAAATCTTAACAAACGTTTTATAAAACAAATCTATCAACTAAACAGAACCAAACACCTTGATATGGTCAACTATACATTTTATAATACCATTAACATAAATCTATCACCTAACCAGATCCAAGCATCCTAATATGATCAACTATACATTTTATAATACCATTAACTCCTCCAAAATACTCACATACATCCCAAAATACCAACTCCTCCAAAACACTCACATACATCCCAAAATACCTTTACATCATTCCCCACGGGTCAAAACGCGCCTCGACTGCCCAGCGCACTCCCACGGCCATCATCCATCAGCTGCATCATACATCAGGAGGAGGAACGCCGTCCTCACCTGGATCTACGTCACCTAGAATGTCACCTACACCATACAGACACCTATGAGATAATGAAATCTCAGTAAGCTACGTAAATGCAGATGCATGCGTGCGTATGCCATTCAGAAAACATGCAGAGTCAGATTCAGATACAGATTCATTACGTCGCAGACAGACAGATTGTCACCGAGATATCAACCCACTAAATGGAAAGGATACATTCCGCGGTCGAACTACCACTTTCCACCTAGAGGAGGGGGGTACATGCTCACAAGCCCTACAGCCATGCCTGAGCCCCATCTCGCGTAACCAGATACAGATACAGATTACGTAGCTTAATTACAGAGGTGCATTTCTTTTCTTAAAACACGTGCAGAATTCATTTTCTATGTTCTTTCAAAACACGTGATGCATGAACAGTTCATATAACAGTAAACATATAGACAGAGCATACCATCAAAACTCAACAATCAACCTATACACATATAGACAGAGCATACCATCAAAACTCAACCATTAACCTATAACAACTAACTTAACTACCCAACCAAAGAAATTAAACAAAACATCACCAGAATCTTCAAGACGACCACGACGTACGGTGTAGGCCAATCGGCCAGAAAAGATCACGAGGACTTACCTGTCTGCCGAAGCTCGCTGATTTTTGGCACGTCACTTCACCTATGGCTCGACCTATGACAAACATCCGAGCTTCATTAACATCATGCTTACATTCACCAATTTACTCTCAAACTACTATTTATAGCGTAATCGAACTAAAACCTAACTAAATGGGTCACTAATTTGGGTTGGGTAAAACCGACCCGAAACTTTGAACGCACGTAACTTTCGCGTCGGTTATCGGAATCGAACGATTCCAGCGGCCACGTACTCCTCTAATAACCTATTTTAATCTGCCAGAAGAAATTTTAAAACAAACGATCAGAACTAGGTCAATTTATCAAAAACCCGAAACTGCCCTTAATCGAAAATTTCTCCCTTTCCAATTTTTCATCAAATTCCATCAATTCCCTCACCAATCAATCCCAATTAACCTTAATTAGCCTAAATTAATCGAAAATACCGAATTACAATCAAAAACCCGAAGTGCCCTAAATCGGGAAAATTCCCCTTTTCGATTTTTTTATCGATTCACCTCCGATTCAACACCAATCAACTATCCTAACATCCAATTAGTATAATCCAAAGAGAATTTAAGGTTTTAAACCGGAAAACCCGAAATCCCCAATTCGGGATTCACTGAAATTCGCTCAAATTGAGCAATCCACGGCCAATCAATAATAGCAGGCGCAAGGGTTGGCAAACCCACGCCGGAAGTGACCGAAAACGGCCGGCGATCGGAGCTCAATCGAGCTCGCCACCGCCAGCCCCAAACCGAGCCGAAAAAGAAGAAAACCGAGCTTACCTGATCGGTTCGTGCGCGGAGTCAGGCCGGAGACTGGTCGTCGCCGTCGTCTGGCCGGAGGGCGCCGGAAATCGCCGGTGGTTCTCGTCGATCGTCGCTCGCGTCGCCTCCCCTGTCTTCGGCGTCGGGCTCGGGCGAACGACAGAATGGTTCAAAACCATTCTGTCGTTTGTTTTTATTTATTTATTAATAATAATAATAATAATAATAATAATAATAATAATAATCCTAATATTCTATTTTATTGAACGTCACTACCTCTCATGTTTTCAACCGTTTCGAATTCATTATTTCGCCAATAAATCCAACTTATTATCTGGGTTCTATTAAAACTGTCCGTTCGCAAATCGGAACTCGTTTACTATTTTTACTAAAATTATATTACGAGAAACGTAATTACCCGGAATATAGCGTTATTATTCCGAAAATTCTCGTAAATTCTTTAAAATTCCTATTAATTGTTAGGACCGTCTTGACGCTTTCTTTTTGTAAAACGGACCTGATTTTACATATTTACAAAAATGCCATCGAATAAAATAATAATAATATTCTCAAAAATCTGTACGAGCTGGATATTACACTACCTCTTACAGTCCAAGTGACCTCACCAATCCCAACTGTCACTCCTGCCACTCCTATCCTTTATAAGAGGAGATCTTCTATCAGTGAGGAACAGTATCTTGAATTGAAGACAAGCCTTGCAAATCTAAGGACAGACTTTGATACAAAGATAAATCAACTCAAAGCGGATTTGCACGAAGCTGCTGTTGTGGAAAGGGGTCAACTGGATCAAAAATGGGAAAGGCATACAACGATCTTCTCTCGTGACCTTAAGGCTCTCCAGTCTAAAGTCAAGGCTCTTTGCCCTGCTCCTCATATTCCTCTGTGCCCCACTGAGCCTACCTTTGAAGACCTCCTCCTTCCTTTTTACAGACCAGAGGTTGTTGCAGAGTCTCGAGTGATGCCTTTGGATCTACAGGAGTCTGAACTGGCATTCTCTACCCCTGCTGCTCTTTCTGTACTGGAGCCATCCTTCGAGCCCTCCAGTCCAATGGATACTTTTCCTATTGCTTCTCTGGCAGAGCATCCATCTCCTGTTTCTCCTCCAGTCGAGCCTTCTCCAAGTCAGGATCTGGTGGCTTCTCCAGCACCATCTCCCATTGCTACTCCCTGTACGGACTTGGTGATCTATCAGAAACCTCTACCTCTTGATCTTGCTTCACTTCAAGCTCGAGTGGATGCCTTTTTCAATCCTCCCCTCACATTGCCTTCTTGGGCTGTCCATGCCTTTTGGAAGAAATTTTTAGATTCCTGTAATAGGAGTTAATTTTTTTTTTTTATTTCCATTTCTTTCCTTCTGTTCTGGAACTCTTTTGTTGATTCTTTTTTGTTGAATGCCATACTTCTGCTGTATTTCTCTGTTTATTTTTGATAATGTCAATGGGGGAGAAATATATTTGATGATGGATATGCATGCGTGTAGACTTAGTTGCTATGATTTTTGTATGTATGCATATTTTGGCAATCTCTGGATATGAAAACTCTAGTATGCTCCATGTTTGTTTCTGGTATATATGCATCTGCTATGGGGGAGCTAGTATTATGGGGGAGAGTCTAGCTTTAATCAAATTTACACTTACGGATTGTCATCATCAAAAAAGGGGAGATTGTTGACTTAAATGATGTTTTAAGTCTAAATTGTTTTTGATGATGTGTTTATATGATTAGCTTGGTATTTTGATTATGTTTATTGAATAAGAATTATAAATTATGCATATGATTTTAATATGTTGGAAATGCCCTTGGTAAGGGTATTTTAGTATTTAATGCATGTGATTAAGTGTACAGGGCTGAAATGTGTTAAACAAAATAATCTGTCCACCGGTCACAAAACGACAAGAGCGGAGTCGTTTACAAAAATCAATCCACCTGTCACAAAACGACAAGAGCGGAGTCGTATACAAGAATCAGTCCACCGGTCACTAGATGACAAAGGCAGATGAGTAAACCAAATTACTCTTCCGGTCACTAGACGACAAAGGCGGATGAGTAAACCAAATTACTCTTCCGACCACTAAACGACAAAGGCGGATGAGTAAACCAAATTACTCTTCCGGCCACTAAACGACAAATGCGGATGAGAGAAAATGAAGAGATCCACCGCTCACTAAACGACAAGGCGGATTAGCTAACACGATGAAGTCCTACGCTCGCTAAACGACAAGGCGGATGACTTCAACGAAATCCTCTTCCGGTCACTAAACGACAAAGGCGGAAGACGTCTAAGATCTAATCATCCGATGCCGGTTCAAGCGTTTAAAGCTTCATCATCCGATGCCGGTTCAAGCGTTTAAAGCTTCATCATCCGATGCCGGTTCAAGCGTTTAAAGCTTCATCATCCGATGGCGGTTCAAGACTAACTCAGCTTTGTCTTCCGCCAGAATTCAAATTAGCCGCGCAGCTACAGTGACGTCGTTTTCAGCCATAACTCCAGAACATTAATGGCGACGAAGATTTGCAACTACAAACGGCAACGGCTACCTGAACTTGTACGAAAGCTGCTCCAACGGTAACTAAACTTCTATTATTGGATAAGGAGCATTGAAGCCAAGCCGATTTGAAGACAGAGTATTTAAGTCGAGCTTAGAGCACGAAGGAACAACTTTTGCAAATTTGAATACTGAGCCCTAAGCTGCGAAAGTGATAATACTCTGTATTTTCTCTACATCTCTCAATCCTAACTTGAGATTCAATTACTGTGAGAGTGTAGTCTGTACTTAAATTTACAAACTCAAATCATTTGTAAAGGCAGTGGATTGACGCCCGTGAAGTTCAATCCAGATCTGTAAAGGCAGTTGATCGGAGCCCGGAATCCCGATCTGTGTATTCTCGTGAGGAGAAGGGTAAGGATCTTCAAGGGGTGAGCCTTGGAGCGTGGACGTAGGCAGTTTGGCCGAACCACGTAAAAATACTGGTGTCGAATCTCTCTCTCTCTCTCTTTACTTTATTTCTTTGTCTGCTGTTAGCATTTAACCAAACCACGTGAGAATTTATAGAGATTATCAAATTAAGTTTTAAAAAGTCTAATTCACCCCCCTCTTAGACAATACCGATCCTACAATTTCTTCCTTGAAGTACGACTTCACGGACTAAAATGCTCATTTGCTCCTTGATTCGCTTTACCTTTACTCTCGTTATTGGTCCAGCTACTTGTAATGTATCCGTCTTGATGTCCTTATCAGCAATTAAGTATCATTTTCTACTAGAGATGGAATCAAGTGGCGGTTTACTCACTCAACCACGTTTTTATTTCAATTTTGTACCATTCGTTCCTTTATTCTATTTCTGTTGTTTGTGGGTAAACTTTAAATTGTTAAACTAGGAATGAATTCTTTAATTTAAGCAATTAAAAAAAAAAAAAAAAAAGTAGAACATCATTTCCAAGACCATTGGGGACATAAAAGGTCCCAAAATAAGAAGAAATAGAAGATCTATATCCGTATGAAAGATGATTGCATAAAGTCTAAATATAGAAAACTTTGACATGGTCAAGTGGTTAAATATCTGTGACTATTGTTCGTATCAGCCAGACAAGATGTAAAACTAAACAACCTTATTATGGAAACTATTCTCAGTATAAAGTTGTCATCTCAATCAAACAGAACAAAACTTGAAGAACAGCTTATAAAACAATGGCTTCTTCCAAAAGAATGATTCTGCTGGCTTGCATGCTAGTCGCTATCTTCTGTAGTATGAACATCGCAACAAATGCAAATCCACCTACCATTGACTACGGTGCAATGAGGAAGGATATCCCTCCAGGGTGTTCTAAAAGGCATCAGCAAAACTGTCCAGACAAGGAAAAACCAAATCATAAGTATAATAGAGGCTGTCTTCTAGCAGAAAAATGCCGAGGAGGCTAGCGATTTTCTCTGAGTTCTAATTAGACCTCTTAGATTTGTTAAATATGAATGGGAATGTGTTTGTATTATGTATTTTCAAATAAGTTGGACTAAATTGTTTGTGGGATTCAATGAAGAAAGCCTGTTCATTTTGCACTTTATGAAAGAATCTTTTAAGCTAAAGTTTGACAATGTTGTTGGTGACGAAAACTTGAAGGATGTTGTAGAAATCTTGACAAACAAAAATCTCTTGCAGATGTCGTCTGTCCAACAGATGAAGAAGAAACAACTTGGTCTTCCGCATGATACTTAAGCAAATGAGAATCATCTTCGAAACGCTACATCATTTAGAGCTTTGTGGGCAATTATTCAGTGGAGGTCAAAGAATAATCCTGGACAATGTGACTAGTATTATCTAAACTAGAACTGCGTCTCTTCAACTATTATTCCATAAACCCTACTGGGGGCAAAAGCGCCAAATAAATAAACAAACAAATAAATCATGTTCTAACTGCGAAGGTGATTACTATGATAGATACAATGGATCAAGTGAACAATTTTCAGATTCATTTGCTAAATTCCTAAATGAATGTAATGTCATCCCTCAATACACAATATTCAATATCCTTAACATGAATGGTGTATCTAAGAGACCACAAAACATTTAAAGATTTGTTAAGGACACAACGGTAAGCTGGAGAGAATCAAAAGTTGACTCTCATTTTTCACAGTTTTGCAGTTACGGCCATCTCGCAGTTCCTAAAGATATACAAACTAACTCTCAAGAATCCAAGAAAATTTAAGTACATTAACTTTGATTGTATGTTAGAGGATCTCCCGAGAATGACAAACGATACCTAGGTGGTGGTTGCTCTAGGCATATGATAAGAGATAGTTCAAAGTTCGGCTAAATATCAAAAAAGAAATGTCATGTTACATTTGGGGTTTATAAAAAAGATAAGGTTGTAGGTATTGGTAACATCGGTAATGTTTCAATCTCTCTAATTGAGAAAGTTTTATTGCTTGATGGTTTGATGCATAATACAAATATTAGTTAACTTTATGATAAAGGATATAAATTTATTTTCAATCTAAAATTTGCAGGATAGGTGATAGTAATAAGAATATTGTTTATTGTATATAGAAATGAAAATTTCTATATTATTGATTTGAATAATTAGTCTAAGTTTGATGATAAATGTTTTGTGTCTAATCATTCTTCTAATGACCGTTGGACTTAATATAAAGGTCACGTAGGTATGGATACAATAATATAAGGAGCTGACTAAGTTGATGCATATAGACTTCAAGTTCTTTATTGTTAAATAAAGAATTCATAATGGTCAATTGTTTATAAAACCTATTGACACAAAAAACTATCAAAGGTCTTTCATGAAAATACAACTCATATGGGAGTTGTATCATTTGATGATATTTTGGTTCAGTGGAAGTTTGTATTTCAAATATATTTGGTTATGGACATTATTTTACTATGTTGTTATGTAGATTAAAGAATTTAGTTTTACTCTTGTTATTATTGATCTTATAAGGAATAAAGTTGAACCAGTAGAAAATAAGCATGCTATAATCACATTGCACGTAATTTTTTTACTAAATACTCATACTCGATATATGTCATTTGGTTATATTAGTATATTTGACCATTGATGAATTTAGTTATTAATAAGTGTGACAAAATCCCTTTAATCTTATATTCATATGATTGATGAACGAGATAATTGAAAATGCATTTGGCAACAATAGCACTTCATGAATTCGTAAAAATATTTGGAAATATGCAATTACGGAGAAAATATGTAGTCTAAGTGGGAGATGGTTGGATATAATTTTACAATTATATGGTGGACTATATGATTTTATTTATTGAATCCAAAAAATATGTAATTCAATTTATTAAAAATACAGAATACAAACATATTCACATTTTGACAATCTAAAGGGATCAGATTAGCACTCTAAGAAAATTGTTAGCCTCCTCTGCATCTGTCGGCTTCGGGACAGCCTCTATCATACTTATTAGATGGTTGTTCCTTATCTGGGCAATTTTCCTTGTACTTTGGAGAACACCCTGGACCGTAATCCTTCTTTATTGCACCGTAGCCGACGGGGGGTGCATTTGCATTTGTCTCAATGTTCATACTACAGAAAATGGCAGTAACCATGCAAGCGAGCAGAATCATCCTTTTTGAAGAAGCCATTGTTTTATAAGTTGTTCTTCAAGTGTTTTTTTGTCGGATTGAAGAGACCAATTTATAATGAGAAATGTTTTCTATAATAAGGGGTTTTACTTTTAACCACATGAACATGTCAAACCTTTCTATTTTTAGACTTTTTATGTATTTTGGATCATCTTTTACATAGATATAGATCGTCTACTACTTCCTATTTTGGGATTTTTTTATGTCTGCCATGGTCTTTTATACGAGAATAAATTTCTACTTTTTTTCTATTTTTTGCTTAGATTAAGATCATTCCATTCAATAGTTAAATTTTATCCACAAACATCATAAATAAATAAAAAGCAACGAACAATCTAACTCTAGCTACTCTTTTCTCTAGGGAATAACTAGTAAAAAAATTTTTAAAAAAATCACAGTTTGCGTAAGAAAATGTGTTGAATTGATTCGTTAGATCTGATCGTAACTTTAACTATGAAAGTCGATCTAATAAGATATGATACTTTGAATAATAAAACTACAATAAACTAAAATTTCTCAAGTAATCCAGACTATTTAAAAAGATTGTTTATTACTTCTCGTTCACTTGTTTCGAATAACTCAAAAATGATATTCGTAATTTTATATTCGGTGCCTTGTTTTAAAAGAGCAATATAATACATCATATATTTCCTTTAGTTTTTCCTCCCAAGATCATCCTTGTAGAATGATTCTTCCTATTAATGGAAAAACATTGGACCATGTTTATATAAGCTTACATTAAAACTTTTACAAAATTCATTATAACAAGAATATTGTATGAACAAGTAAATGAAAAATTATTTCAAGGAAAATTTAAAAAAAAAAAAAAACCACAAAAACGAGTACAAATCTGTCGAGTTAATAATGGAGAATCGTACTCCCCAAATTCTTCACCAATGATTTTCTACATATCCTCCATTTCCCTCTCCCAATTCTGTTATATTCTCACAAACCCCATGCCATATCATCCTCATGTATAGCTTGCATTTCTTCTTCTAGAACTCCGTTGTTGCTCCTTGCTTTCTCCTTTGCACTTTCTTTGCTAGCTGTCTCTTCCTTTTGTTTTCTTGAGCATACTTTCAATAGTGGAGGTTTATCCCCCTCTAAAAGACACCTTGTCCTCAAAGTATAACTCTGAGAATCACATAACAATGGCGTTATAGGGTTCCTAAGAACTGTCAGCGAACTGTCGACAAACTGTCGGAGTCAGGCAAACATAAGAATCTCGCGTCGAAATGTTGGATCCCCCTAGTTTAACTTGCACACCCAAAACATCATTTGGTTGAAGAAGAAAAGATAAGTCATCTTGAAGCTGAGGTGGAGTGACTACTTTCTTTGGATAAGTTGGTTGGCGTTGTGAGGCATGGAAAACCAGATGAAGGGATGTAGTCTCGGGAAGCTACAATCTATAAGCGACTTTGTCGATGAGTTGAAGCACTTTGAAAGGACCGATGTATCGCGGGCCTATTTTTTCATGGATTTGTACTTGTAAGGTCATTGTTCTCAAAGTTTTCCTCTCGTATTGTGCTCTTTGTAAATTCATTTTCAGATCCTATCAAATATGTTCTCTTCAAACAATTGTTGGTCCATTAAAGCATTTACTGTTGTGCCCTTTTTAAACAGAATGATCAACAGAAATCTTGCCCATAAACTACTCAAAAAGGTATGGTATTTGCAGAAGAATAGAATGACGTGTTGTATTAATACTTTGCCTAGGGTTTCCACTTAGCCGATTGGTTGAGGATGATACGCACTGCTGTGTTTGAGAGAAGTACCTTGTAATTTAAACAATGCAGCTCAAAATGGCTAGTGCTAGTTTTGTTGCAATTCAAGACTATAGATCCTAGTATGCCGTGTAGTCGAACCACATATTAGAAAAGATTTCTGCCACATTAGTAGCTATGAATGGGTGGGTCAGAGGTAAACAATGGGCATATTTGCTTAGGCTGTTAACCACGTCTAAAAAAGAATTCCAGCTCTCGGAGGACGACAACCCTTTGATGAAATACATGAAAATATTTTCTCATATTTGAATTTGGAATGGGCAATGGTTAAAGTAAGTCAACAGGAGACAACATACTATATTTATTATGTTGACGCCGAGCATCGAGAGACATATATAGCTACATCTTTCTTTAAACCATGCCAATAGTGTTGAGAGTTAAACTCAAATAAGCAGTCAGTTCTGAAAGGCTGTTTTGAACAAGAATTTGAGAGGCCAAACGGCATTCATTTTTATTGTATGACCTATGGATTTAAAGCCCTGAAAGTCTACTTTCAAATGGTTTAAGTTTCAGGTCATTTAGAGTTCTTTAGAAAAAGTTATGACTATTTTAGTAATGAATGGCCAAGAATAAAAGAAATGTTTGGTATTTCGTTTTTTTAAGTATGTTTATTGTATGAATGTCAAGAGTCAAGCATAACACTATAAATAATACAATATGTTTCATTGGAGAAAATGAGAGAGACAAAAAATAGAAATACATTTGAGAAGATTGTTGTTTAGTGTCTATCTTCTTCCTTCCTCTCCAAAACAAACACTATTGGATTATCAAATTGGTATTAGTGCCATGTCTGACTACAAGAGAACACCGTTGGGACAGATGCCGCTGCCATGACTCACCAAGACAAACTACGATAATTGGAGTATTCAACTGCATGCACGGCGCACAAGACGCATGGGAAGTTGTCGAAATCGGCTTCACAGAGGCAGAAGCTATTGATTCCTTGACAGCGAATCAATTAAAAGTGTTGAAAGAAACTCGAGTGAATGACAAAACCGCTCTCTATCTTTTGTTTCAAGCAGTAGAGGAGTCGAGTTTTGAGAAGATTGTAAGTGCATCAACTTCAAAGGAAGCATGGAATACTTTGCAAAAGATGTACAAGGGTGCCGACAAAGTTAAACAAGTGCGGCTTCAAACTCTTCGAGGCGAGTTAAAGGCTATGGAAATGAAGGAGTCAGAAGACATATCAACCTACATAACGCGTGTGCAAACGATGATGAATCAACTCAAACGAAATGGAGAAACCCTCATAGATGCAAGGGTCGTGGACAAAATTATTCGGTCATTGACGGAGAATTTTGAGAATGTTGTATGTGCAATCGAAGAATCAAGAAACTTAGAAGAAATGATCATCGATGATCTCACTGGTTCCCTTGAGGCACATGAACAACAGAAGATCAAGAAGAAACAAGAGGTCTTGGAGGAGGCCTTACAAACAAAGATGACTATCAAGAAGGACAAGGCAATGAACACGCACAATCAAGGAAGAGGAAGCGGCTATAGAGGTCGTGATTTTGGTCGCAGTGGAGGCCGCAATAGCGGAAACAATCATGAAGAAAAGGCCAAGATGAGTTAACAAAATTGGCATGGACGAGGACACAATCTTGGGAAAGGCGGCCTGTCGAATCGCTCAAATGTTGAGTGTTACAACTACAGCAAGTATAGACACTACGCAAAGGAGTGATATTCCTTAAAGAAAGTGGACGAAAATGCGAATCTGGTCGCGGAAGATGAGACGAAGGATGACGGCGTTCTCATGATGACCCAAAAAGGTTCCACTTCGGATAGCGACACGGTATGGTATCTCGACGCCGGTACTAGCAATCATATGTGTGGACACAAATATATCTTTGTTGATATGCAAGAAATAAAAGATGGACACGTGTTTTTTGGAGACGCATCGAAGGTTCAAGTCAAAGGCCGAGGAAAAATACGCTTTATCCAAAAGGATGGAAATGAAAGATCAATAGAAGATGTCTACTATGCACCCGACTTGAAAAGTAACACTCTAAGCATGGGGCAAATATTGGAGAAGGATGTACGGTCCTGATGAAAGACCAGACGTTGCACTTGAAAGATAAAAATGATCGATTACTTGCAGACGTGGAGATGGCCAAAATCGTATGTTCAAAATCAACTTGAAAAATGTACGAGAAAGCTGTTTGCAAGTCAACATGGAGGACAAAGCTTGGCTATGGCATTTACGGTTTAGACACTTATATTACGACAGCCTAAAGGAGTTAGCAAAAAAAGAAATGGTCCACGGATTACCGGACATATACTGCATCAAGAAATTTTGCGGAGGATGTGTACCTAGCAAGCATGCAAGGAGTGCATTTCAAAAGAAGGCGGGATATCATGCTAGAAGATCTCTTGAGTTGGTACACACCGACATATGTGACCCGACCATGCCAAAGTCTTTTAACGAGAAGACATTTTTATTGATGATTACACAAGAAAAACTTGGGTTTATTTTTTGAAGAAAAAGTCAGAAGCATTGAAGGTGTTCAAAAAATTCAAGGTGTTAGTGGAGAAGATGACCGATCTTTACATCAAGGGCTTGCGGTCGGATAGAGGTGGAGAGTACATGTCGACTGCCTTCACAAAATATTGCAAGGAACAAGGGATCAAAATGTTCTTGACCGCACCCTACTCACCTCAGCAAAACGGTATAGCCAAAAGAAAAAACCAAACGATTCTTGATATGGTTCAGTCAATGTTGAAGAGTAAAGACATGCCAAAGAATTTTTGGGCTGAAGCAGTGCAATGCGCTGTATATGTTCAAAATTGATGTCCGCATATGAGATTGGTGAATCAAACACCGCAAGAAGCCTGGAGCGGTCATAAACCAACCATATCTCATTTTAAAGTGTTTGGTAGTGTGGCCTACACGCACGTACCAGACCAAAGAAGAACCAAACTCGATGACAAAAAAAAGAAATATGTATTCATTGGGTATGACGAAAAGACAAAGGCTTTCAAGCTATTTGACCCAATTGGCAAAAAGGTGGTTATGAGCCGAGACGTACAAGTAAACGAAGAAAGTACATGGGATTGGAAGAAAAAAAAAAAAAAGCGACACAAGGCAAAGAAAAAGTAGAATCAACAGTCGCAACACAAATAATCATACCAACAACACCTCAAGATTCTGATGAAGAAGAAGAGTCGAGACAACCAAGCTGGAGTCTACAAGATCTATACAACTCAACAAACAAAGTGAACTTAGTTTGCTTATTAGCAAATGCAAAGAATATTGTTTTTTATGAGGCCGTGAGAGACAAGAAATGGAAAGTGGCGATGGATGAAGAGATGAAGGCAATGGAAAGAAATGAAACATGAGACTTAGTAGAGTTGCCGGAAGAATGTAGACCCACGGGTTAAACCCAAAAGGATGCAAAAGGTTGATCGAGCTTCTCTAAGAGTCTTGGAAGAAGAATCATGATAACGAAGGCTTGGATGGAGAGAAGAACTTGATGAACATTATCTTTGTCCAAGATATATTTCCAGTTGGTTCAAAAGTCGTTTATATCCGATAGTAAGCTCGGTTATTGTGTTTCGATTTGGATTCCTATCAGATCTCTACCATTCGTATTTGGGAAAATATTGCCATCATAGTTTGCAAATCATATTCATTTTCATTTCAAAAAGAGATTACATCATAAAGCCAAAATTTAATCTGCACTGGTTGAAAAGTGAGTTATTATTAAAGTAAATAATAGTAATAAACAACCAAAAAATCAAGAGGCTATTGCTGTGTCTACATCTGCAATTCTTCTTAATTTAGGCAAAATATAAAAAAGAATGAGGCCAAAAAAATGCTGAGGAAGTCTCTCTTCTGACAATGTTGTTGATGACAAAAACTTGAAAGTTGTAGAAATCTCGAAAAAAACAAAAATCTCTTGCAGATCCCATCAAACTTGTTGTACAGATGAAGAATTCGCGACTTAACATCCTCTGTTAGATGAAGAAGAAACAACTTAGTTGGATTCATTAAGTACAATCTCACACTCAATATATCCATTCAAGTGACAGACTTACTCAATTCTACGAGATCAAAATGGCATCGATATTCAACCTCGACCATCGTCTTCCTCTATCTCTTCAAGAATAACATATTTTGCGGCGAGGTTGGTGGGAGACCCTGCAACGTTGACATCACCCGATATACTTTGCTGTAGCTTTTGGTATCTGTAAATTAAAATCAAAGAAAGCTCCCAAATGTAAGCAGAAAACCGTGACATGTGAGTCACTTGATCCATCCAATAGTTTTCCATTTCATAACAAGAACCATTCTACAAGTATCATCATGGTTGGAAGATCTGAAGGATTGATATCATTGTCTCCTTCTATGTCGAATTTCAGTACTCTGTTTGACATAGATATTTGAACAATCGAAAAAGTGCAAGGAGAAGAATAGGACGCTATTCTACGAGCAAAAGAGAAGTAATAAACCAATCTGATAAAAAGCCAGGGACTTACTTGTACCAGTTGAACAAACCGACTCCGACCATTATGACAAGGAGACCTGCCCCTTTCACCCAGGTAAATGGGTCATGGAAGTAAAACACCGCTACCTAACGTACGGATTGTATGAGATTAGAAGGTAAACATAAGGTAGAGTAACACTAAGGACCTTCATGAGGCTACAAATAGTGTGAGAAAAGTTGATACCAATATAGTGACAGCCTCCTTGACAACACCAGCTATAGTAACAGTAACAGCACTAGTTACCGAGACAAGAATGTACTCTGTTATTACCTGAACACATAAATTGTCATTGCATAACCCTTTACTAACCAAAGATCCACATTTGTCTGACGTAATTATAGAATAAATAATAAAAAAATTCCAAACGCTACCATAAAAAATGCGAGAGTTCCACCGAAGAGCATAAGCAAACAACTACGAGTGACATGTGATGAATTGTTAAAATAGTTGCTTTCGTAAAATTCATTCCATGGATCTACCAAAATAGATAAAAGCAACGTAGCAATTGCCATCACTGGAGCCATATAACTCATCAACATTAGCGGATTTTTCAAACCTGAAATACATATTTGTGTTATTACATTTTATACTAATAACTGGTAAATTAACTACAAGGTTTCAAAAGAATATAACTGCAAACAACAACCATTTTCATGAGAAACCCCCAGTTTATTTCACGACTTCTAACTTTCCAGAAAGACCCGAGATTTTGGTTTAATTCGGTGGCAGCAAAAGCACTTAATCGATCATCAAATATCATTTAAAAACGGAAGTCTTTCACTTACCGTAGGCTTCTTTCTTCATGTTGGATTATTAAGACCAGAGCATGGCAACAAGAAACCATGTTCCAAACAAATAAAGACAATGTTAGTCACACTAGTCCCAGTTAATGTATGTCCCTATGCATGATGAATGTGTACATATATAAATATATCAGAGCAATTTTCAATAAAATATGAAATTCAGAAGTAAAGAAGAAAATCAAAATCATACCTGGAGAAGAATTTGAGTCATTGACCACCGAAAGCCCGACATTACAGCAGCAAGCATGACAAAAAGGAAACCCCAAAATTCAAATTCCGTTTCTTTTGCAACTGTCATGAAAAAAATAGATTTAACCACTTAATCGGCTATACCGTAAATCAATCAAGCTTGCTACTATTATTACCTCTAATAAAATAGTGATATGATACAAACTAAAGCAAAGCAACTAGGATAAGGGCTCCAATTAGAGGTGCTTCTAGAGAGCTAAAAGTGATTGTTTGATTATTTTAATATTTATTAAGTGTTGGCTGACTAAAACCTAAACAGCTTTATTTATAAATCTGTCTGTAAAGCTTGCAATCGAGTCTTTAAATAAACTTGCAAATAACAACTTCAGAAAACAATTACTTAATGAAATAATCTAACTTAAGAAAATAATTAACTAGAAAATAATTAACTAGGAAATAATTAATTAAGAAACTAGTACAAATAGAAAACTTAATATAATACGAAACTAATGAAGTAGGAAATTAAGTAAAGATAGAAAACTAATAAAATAAGAAATTAGTGAGGAATAAATAAAATAGGAAATTAATGAGTGCTTGAATCATGGTTTAATTGTATTCCACATCAATCTACTCCTCTTAAATAAAATTCATCCTCGAGTTTTGTAGTTATAAGAAAACTATTGAATTGAATATGAATTTGTTGTTTGTTGCTTCAAATCTCATCCTGCTACGTTTATAGTCTACAAAGCTTTGTCGTTGAAATAATATTCGAATTTGAGGTGAAAAAACTCATCATGTTTGTAGAAAACACTAATTCTCATTCAAAAAATCATCACTAGCTTCAAATTCAACATCTGCATATGTTAGAAGCCTTTGCAGGAGGTAGTTGTCATTGGGTTGGAAAGTGTACGATAGAATGGAATTGCATTTTATGGTTTTCAATTCATGAATTGGTGCTGAAAACACACGAATTGATGATGTGCAAGGTTGATTCATGGCTGGTTGATCATTTTTTTGGACTGAATAATAGTTATTGTCCATTAACGTGATAGATTGGAGATGATAGTCTGTCGTTCTGGTTGTAGTCAGCACCTGGCTGATCCATAGGCAAAAGTTTGTAGTGATTTACCACATTAGGGTTTCAATAGTAAAATATATTTTCTATTGATATCATTTTCTCTACCTTCGCCGTTGTCAAAATCAAAGTCTCTAATCTTAATTTGTTATTTCACAAGTTCATGCCTCCTTTCTTTTGATCATCATTTGTGTCAAATAGTTGATTAATTCTTGGTTCGGCGTCGATGGCCCATTCTGAACCAATTCCTCAACCTAAATAAGTCAATCTTCTAGTCAACCTGCTGTTCAAACTCCTTTATGAGTATGACCTTTCCGAACTTAAAATTGGTCCCTCTCAACTTGTTGAAGAATCTGACAACCAAGTGATATTGCCTGCAAATTGCCTTTGGGAAAGGAACCCGATCCAGAACCATACATCTATTATACCTATTCCTAACCTAAGACACATCACAAAAACATAGAACCTTCATTAATAATCTTCATGAGATTCCTATTCTGAAAAATCTATTTGAGGCATTGGGAGTGGGAGACATGAAGAGGAATGGAAATGGAGATGGAAGCTTTGAAAAGGAAGTGAAGAATTTGGGCAATGGCTCAGCTAACTAGAAGAAAGAAGTTGGTTGGATGCAGGTGGGTTTCACCATGAAGTATGAGTCTGATGGTTTCGTAGAAAGATACAAGACAAGGTTGGTTGTCAGACGATGTACACAAACCAATGACATGGATGACCTAGAGACATTTTCTCATGTTGCTAAGATGAGTACTGCACCGGTTCTACTATCATTAATTGTAAATTTTGGGTGGAATCTACAACAATTTGATGTAAAAAATGTCTAGTGATTTATAAGAAGAAATTAGATGGATGTCCTCCAGATTTTGAATCTAAAAAACGAATGGTTTGTAAATTTAAAAATCTTTTGAACAGAATTAAACAATTACCTGGAACATGATTGAGGAGATTTACCAAGGTGATGACTACATTTGGATAGAAATAAAGTCAAGAAGACCGTACTTTACTTTTGAGATACTTCGAGTTAGGAGCAGCAATTGTCTTGCTAGTGTATATAGACGATATTATTATCAAAGGTAATAATACATAAAATATACAAGTTAAAAAGTTGCCTACTGAGAGAAATTAATATCAAGGAACTTAAGAAGTTGAAAGGTACCGAAGTAACACATTCAAAGTAAGGAATATTTATTTCGGAAATATGTGTTCGAATCATTAAAGGAAAAATGAAAGTTGGCTTGAAAACCGATCATTATGCCTATTGAGGTCAACTACAGACTATGTGATGCTCTGAATGATCCCATAGAGGTTCATATCAAAGACTTGAAGGAAGATCGACTTACTTGGCATATGAAAGACCAGACATTACACACACCGAGAGTGTGGTTATTCAATTCATACTCAATCCTAAAGAAATGGATCTTAGAGCAGTTTGTCATATTTTATAATACTTGAAAGACAATCCAAAAAAATAGGATAAATTATAACTTCAGTGGCCAATAATGATGTAGATTCTGCTGGATCATTAGCTGAGAGAAGCAAACCCCAAGCTATTTTACTATATTCGGATAGTGACTTGGGAGAGTAAACAACAAGATATGGTGGCAAGATCAAGTGAAGACTTGAATTTAGATCAATGGCATTAGAAATATGTGAACTCATTCTTGATGATTTAAAAGTGAAAAGGGAAGATGCTATCAGACAATACTGTGACAACAAATCAGCAATTAATAATGCACATAACCCGGTGCAACGTGGTAGAACAAAGCACATTGAAATAGATTGACATTTTATCAAATAAAAACTTGATAAAAGCCTAATATGCATTCCATTTGTTTCGACAAAGGATCAACTAGCAGACGTATTCACAAAGAGACTACCAAAGTTCTGTATTTCGAGGCATTATTAGCAAGTTTGGAATGAAAATATCCATTTATCAACTTGAGGGAAAATATCAAATAAAATGATCTAATAGTTGTAAAATAAATTAAATGATGTAAAAAAAATTTTGATCTGCAGGGATTCTAGTGAGTTGTATTTATTAGAATGATGAATTGTATATATTATTCGGGAATTTTCCTAATTTATATGATTTTTTATTTTCTAATTTAAAGCAATATGTATTATATATCTATAAAAACATATTACAAAAGAACAATTAAAAATTATTTAGTAATTTTCAATTCAACCTTTTTTTTTATTTGAAAAAATATAAAATTTGTGTAATAACAATTTTTATTTATGAATGTGACAATAAACAAGATAGTTATCAAGAATGATCGTATTCTTTTATGTAATTTAAAAGTAATAAGTATTATAATTTATCAAATACTTAATTATATAAATCACTTTTTAAAGGTTAACACCAAAATTTGACTTAGTGTATTGACAATTAATTATTTTAATAAGACAATTGAAAAAGAAAATTAAAGAGCAACAAAAACACGCCTTGTCTTGTTTCTTTAACAATCTAATTAATGTCATAAGATATTATATCAGTTCCCAATATTCAATACCGCGACATGAATACAAAGCGCTCTGCATAATACAATGATCAGATCTCTGCATCAATAATTTTCATTAGGATGAATTTACTTAACAAACGGATAAATGAGAACGACAATGTGATAGTTTGAGAAATACCACAAGGATTTTGGATGGGGTAAGCATAGACAGAGAAGGGGAAAGATATGTTGACTACAACAAAAATCTATGGAGCAATTCACTTCAGCTGATAACAAGACTTAAAGCTATTTGGCCTTGATTAGTATTACATCATTATGAGTAGAGTTTCCATGCAATGCATATAAGTTTAGCATATGCTAGAGTTTCCAAAAAGACAGAAAAATCCGAGCTTGATTGATACCTGTTAGGAGTATTCCAACCGAGATTATTAAGATGATGCCCGATAATTTGAAGCTTGGTGACTCCAACCTTCAGAACAAAAGCTTAGCAAATTAGAGTGTAGAACACTTCTTTGACAGCCAAGAATACACCATGCATCTTGAACATACAACATTAGACCATAAAATTAATAAATCCTCAAGTAAACAGTAGAGACCAATAGTAAGAGAACATATGAATCTAGCCATCCTTGATAAATTATAGCAGCTCCGAGTAAAACCATGTAAAATTTATAAAACTTTTGTAGCTCACACCTCAAAATGAAAAGTGATAACTGAGCACTACTGGAACACGAAGATCATAACCCAATTATAATGAAATCTGCACAGCTTATTAAGAGTGTACCTAAAGGCAAAAGCGAACAGAAGGAGGAATATAGGAGAAGCAGATTTACACTGCAAAAACGAAGAACAGTCACTATTTCTTTAACAATCATGTAAAAGATTTGATCTTTTATATGAGTTATCTGAAGAAAACACAGAGCGAATGTGAAAAAATGAGCATACCATAGTGGCGAAAGTGACTGAGATTGACACGAGAGATGCGTTGCTCAAATTAATGTCCAATGACGTTCCCAAAGCTGTTGGCACAACTGTGAAAGGCAAATTCCATCTGTAGCATTAGTTGATAAATAAGTTAATTCAATAAAAGGAGATTTACAACCAAATGCCTAAGAAAAAAAAAATTAAAAAAAGAACATCACTTAGCACACATTGCCTGTTATAAAATACAGTTTTTAAATGCAATTATTGTAAAAATAAATATTTCAATTTTGTCATTGTTTGTAGTATTCAATGTCTTGAAATCTTGCAGAAAATGTCAGAAAAGTGGGACTGCATTACAATCTTTCTTTAAGCTGCCCATTTCAAAGACAAAGTTACAGACATTTGAAAAGCTCAAACTACAAAAATCAGCCTCCAATTGAAACCAAAAAAAAAAAAAAAAAAAAAAAGCTGAGAAGCTAAACTATAATGCATAACAATTATATTTACCTCTGACAAAGTAATCCCTCCATGACATGACAACTTTAGGTTGGAACCTATGAGACCAAAACCATGTAATACTTTTTGACAAGACAGCTTGCATTGTAAAATGGAAAGTGTTCATGAGTAAGGGAGCTGGGAACCTTCCCATATCATCTCCCAGCAAAGATTTGTTATACCTTGATCAATCCAAAAAAACATAACATCATGAGATCTTTTTATTTTTCTAAACCTTAAAATGACTTACCATGGTATGAAGGAGAAACTCACAAGGTCAAGAACAGGCTGAATGTATACCAGACAAGTATGAAAAACAACGTCTTCAACACATTGGCAGCAGAAACAGGGTTCTTGGAATCTATTGACAATGTTTGGTTATTTATGTCTTCATCGGACCCACTTTTGATATCGAAAGGAATGTACGTCTCAATTACACTTGCTTCGTCGTGATCTGAAACATGATTGGCAGTTTCCCCGCCATTTAAGTGCATACTTCTTTGTGGACTCTTCATGAATCTTTTTCCTAAGAAATTATGTTTTCTAAATCATCCTGTTGAAGACAAGGCAATGAAAATCAGGATCTTCTGTTCTTAAATATGGATGTTTCCTGAACCCAGCCTCACTCATCAGACAAGAGACAGAACCAAGGCTACCTGCAGGCTGCAAAGATCTAAACTTTGAGTTCCAAGATGAAAGTATTCCGTAGACTTGCAAAAATCTAGAAACCATCTAGTTTGCAAAGTTGGGAGAAATATTATTCGACTTAGACTATGAAAATCCGAAAGAATTGGATCTTTATGTGACCACTTCCCGTAACTCATACAAATCCTAGACTCCAACAATACGAAGAACCCTAAAAACTGCATAAAAAATTGAAATTGTTTAGGAAAAACAATAATAACCCTCTGCGGAAGGCAGAACTACAAGAAACATTCTAGGTCAATGAAATTTCGATGTTAATTACTTCGCAGCCAGGAGAAATTATGAAAGGCAGGGGAGAGTGAAGAAAGCTTCGAAATAATTACCCAGAAAATCTCCCAAGTATGTTATCATCAAATAATTGAGCTAAGCTGAGAAATCAAGGAGTCGCTTCATCCACTTTCAAATTCTAAGGAAAAAAACGCGCAAACGTAAAGCTGAATTAAAACACACAATCCAGAATCACAGAGCGATTAATGTGGCTAGAAAGATCGAAAAGTAAGAACATTTCTTAATTGATATAATGCATTATGAAAGATTTGCCGAGCTACATTCTGTGTAATCAGCTTCCAGGACCCGCATACACAAGAACAGGAACACAAAAATTATAAACAAAGAAACTGACCTGAAAATCTGCCCAAATGAAAGGAAGAGACAGGAACAAAGAATAATCAGATGGGATCCAATTTGTGAATTTTCAAGACATTGTTAGATATAAAGTCAGAATATTTGGTTTGTACGTTGATCATCTGTTATCGTTGATGACTGTCGTTGCCACTTATTTATTTATTCTGTCCAAAATATTTAGATATCTGTCGCTTATGAATGAATCAATGTGCATGAAATTTTCATAATATTTTATTAAATATTTTTAACTTAAATAATATTGATATTAAAAAAATAAGTAATATAATATTATGAAAATTCATGGATATTGTAATGATTATTTCTATTATTAGTATAATATTTTTCATATTAATTGCATGAAAGATGAGAAAAAATTTGAGAGGATAATCTTTCTTATTTATAGTTGGTGGGTTGGTGGGTGGGAGGGAGCGGGACCTCTTCTTGCTTTGTTTCTACGACATTTTATTTTTATCACCTGCTTCAAGTACTAGGATTTCCTAAAAAACACAGAGATTGTAAAACAAGCAATAATCAATGATCATTGATAGGAACCCATAAAGCATGTGATAAGCCACCGACAAGGTGGATGGAATGGGTATAAATGTTATGTATTGTGTAGTTAAAATGTGCCACTTCTTCGATTTATTATTGGGATAATGAGATTTTAGAATCTCAAAAATTAATAAGTCTTGATTATGGTGATGAATACCTGGGTACGGTTCGGTTTGCTTGGAGTTTAGATCTAAATTTAACTGAAACATTTGGGTTTCGATTCTATACCAAGAATCAAAACCAAATTGAATTTCGGGTGTAACCAACTCTAACCGAACTAAGAATCTCTATTCAGTTCAAGTCGGTCCAGATTTGGTTTCTTTTTTAAAAAATAATAAAAAAAAAACAACATATACATATGAATTTACCAAAAAAAAAAATTGTGTAAGATTGATAGATCAATCCAGTTGATAAAAGACATTAGAATTTACATTGTCACGGTAAAAAAAAAAAACATATGAATTGCCCCAAAAAGGTATAAAAGAATTTGAAATCGAACTAAATTCGATTAAATCGAAAATAGAAGGAACAAATCAACAAAAAACCAACTGATGTTTAAAAAATCACAAAACTAAGTCAACGAGTTTCCACTTATCACCACATCTGATCTGAAACCAAAAAATAATAGAGTCAGGATCAAGCAGGAGAAAACCAAATTTTTTTAGGGTAAATTTCAATATCTTACTTGAACTTTAAGTTAAGTACAAAAATAGATCAAATAAATTTTTCGTGCAAAAAAATAATTCAAAATATAGAAAATAGACAAAAAATGGCTTTGCGGAAAATCGTTGACCCCCCACGGGGAGTGTTCTGAAAGATAACGATTTGCCGCGTACTGAAAACAGCAAATTGTGCTCATGAGGAGACATTTTAGAGGGTAAAGACCCCCACGCACGTGAGGGGCACGTGCACGCAGGGGATCTTCACCCTCTGAAATGCCCTTCGTGAGCACGGTTTGCCATATGCAGAGAACGACAAACCGTTCTCCTTCAGAAAACTCTCCGTGGGGAATCTTCACAGTCAACAGTGTGACGTGGTAATTTCTTAAACTTCAAACAACTATAACTTTTGTCACGGGTATCCGTTTTGGACAGTTAAGATATCAAATCAAAGATCTCGCCGAGGGCCACACATTTCATGGTTGTTTTTAGACCCAAAATATATTGTTTAAGCCTTCAATTCGACATCCGAAGATTTTACTAACTATTTTCTGTATTATTTGATTTTATTACAATTTCCTTACCGTGGTTGATAATTTATTTAATTAATTAAAGTAAGAAACGTGTTTCAATAATTAAAGTAATTAACGTATTTTACTATTTTTATCATATGTTTTCCACATTATGAGAAGATAAATTAATACTTTGAGACTTTTGTGAAACCAAATCAATACTTTGAGCATTTTTTTGAATTTAATCCTTTAAATAATCTAAAACAAATAAATAATTGTAATTTGAATAATTCATAATAAATAAATATTCTTAAAATAAACTAAAATAAAAAAATTATATAAAAAATAATTATTATAATTTGAAATATCTTTGGGCTGTAATTTGTTATATCGGCTTCATCGGATCAGAAAGACATCACAAAACTTAATACTTGCAAGGCAGGTTTGAGTACTCTACTCTTTTCATAATCTAACGATTTTAACTGCCTACCTAAAATCGTTAAATTATGAAAAGAGTGGAGTACTCAAACCTGCCTTCCAAGTATTAAACTTTGCAATGTTTTTTTGGTCCGATGAAGTTGATATAAGAAATTACAGCCCGAAAATATTTTAAATTATAATTATCTTTTTTATATAAAATTTTTTTATTTTATGTTAGTCTAATAAAATTGAAAAAATGGATCCAGAAGCGAGTATTTCCTCTTTAATTTGCAGAAGTGGCGTGCGCATACCAATTGATATCAACATCAAAGTTTGTTGGCTCGTCTAAATCAGTCGCTCTAATTGAAATATCATCCATCGTCATCGTTAATACCTTAAAATTCTCGAAAGCAAAATAATAGTTGAGAAACTTTAGAGAGATCGAGAGTGGAGTTAGAGGTGGTGTGAAAATGGAGGAGAGAGACTTAACCTTTAAATAGGCCTAGAGAACGGCAAATCGTTCTCCAAGCACGGTTTGCTGTTCTTCTGCAGTTCAACCCGTGATCAGCCAATAATTGATTACGGGTTTGAAGGAGAACGGTTTGTAGCATGAGGAGAACGATAAATCATTCACCGTCAAAGGGGTACTTGTGAGGGTGAAGATCCCTCTCACACGTCAAGCAGACGTGAACGCAGGGGTCTTCACCCTCACAAGTACCCCCTCAGAGAATGGTTTTCCGTTCTCCTCACGCGACAAACCATTCTCCTTCAAAACCGTGATCAATTATTGGTTGATCACGGGCTAAACTGCAGAAGAACGGCAAACCGTTATATTAGAACGGTTTGCCGTTCTCCAGTCCTATTTAAAGGGTCTCTTCCCTCCCTTCTCATACCACTTCTAACGCTACTCTTCTCTTCTCGATATCTCTAAAGCTTCTCAAATATTATCTTACTTTCGAGAATTTTCAGGTATTAGCGACGACGATGTATGATATTTCAATTAGAGTGACTGATTTAGACGAGCCAACAAGCTTTAATGTCAATATCAATTGGTATGCGTACGTCACTCCTGCATATGGTGATCTTAGAGCATTCGATCACGTAGGTGGAGACGAAGAAATAGAGGTGCATTCGACATCCAGAAATATTGACGAGGAGCTTCAAACACCGGCCGAGTTGGACGTTGATGAGATGGAAAGCGAACCGGTACGGGAAGAAATCTCAATGAGTTTTTCTTTTTGGGAAAAAATATAGTTATATAAAGGAAATTAAAGACGAAATACGCGAATATTCGTTGAAAAATGGTTATGGCATCAAATTCCCTCAATGTGACAAATGACGACTGACGGTTAAATACATAGAAGGTTGTGCATGGCTACTGCATGCATCACAAATGCAAGACGAGGAAACCTATCAAATAAAGAGTTTTATTGATTCTCACAGCTGTGTGAGGGTAGTTGAGAATCTAAATGCTCGAGAAAAATATCTTGCAAATCATTATCTTGACAGGTTTAAAAGTCAACCTACGTGAGAAATCTCTTCTATCATCGAAACAGTCAGGAAAGATTTTGCTGTCAACATTATGCCTAGTATTGCCAAAAGAGCAAGAAGTATAGCTCAAACACGTAACGAAGGCAGCGGCGACGAACAGTACAAGCAAGTCTAGTCGTACGCAGCGAAAATTTATAGATCAAATCTGGGTTGCTTGTTATACATACGTGCTTACGAAGTGGACTCTGACACATGGGCATATCAAAGAATGTATCTGTGCATGGCTGTGTGCAAGGTAGATTTGTTGCAGTTTGGTAGACCTATTATCGGTTTGGACGGTTGTCATCTGAAAGGGTAGTGTCTCGAACAATTACTCACGGCCGTGAGTATTGATGGCAACCTTGAAATATATCCCGTTGCAGTTGCCAACGTCGAAAGAGAGTCCGAGGACACATGGACTTGGTTTTTGCAACACTTGAAGCGAGACCAGAACCTTGGCGAGGGAGGCGGATGAAAATTTATTTCGAATCGACAAAAGGTATAATACATTTCTAATTGTGATTCTTGCATTTATATAATTTTTTGTTTTTCTTTCAAATTTCAGGAGTTGTTGAATGCCGTGAAAAATGAATTTAAAGATTTCTAGCTGCACTTCTGCCTACGACATATGTACGCAAACTTCAAATCCCTGTTTCGGGACAGAGCGTATAGAGATGCAATGCGGAGTGCGGTCAGGGCACCGACAAAGTATCATTTTAACTACGAAATAAGCAAATTATTTTAGTTTAGCCCGGATACCCACACATGGCTACGAGCAGAAGAACCTAAATATTAGGCTTCTCATGTCTTCTCTTGGGTCCCCAAGTGCGAAATGAGCCTGAATAATTTAAGTGAGTCATTTGATAACTCTAAATTTAGAGTTATTTTATATTATTTTTAGGTAATTTAACTTGTATGATTTGAGTGAATTTTAGAAGAAATTAGTGAAATTTACTACAATTGCTACATAATGCTGCAGTATCAAGGTATTGATTAAATTTAATGTATTTCATGCATATTCTCTAATAAAAGTAGATTTTTATCACTAATTCAAATTTTGTATTATATTATTTGAATGCAGATTTATTAGCAGAAAAATACAAAAGGAAAGATTGGTGTTTTAATAGAGAAGCAAATCAAAATGGGTGAAGATTATGGAAATCTCGAATGAGAGAATAAATCAATGAAAGAGATTATTTTACCAAAAATAAAGGATGGAAATCAGGGAAAGAGAGAAAATCTTGGCGAAGAATCAAAGACAATTGGATGACAAAGTAGCAATCGGATGGCAGTCGACACATAGAATCGGATGACAGAGAATTGATGACAGAGAAAGGAAAATTAGAATCGGATGACAGAGAACGATGACAAAATAATCTGATGAAGAGACTGGTAGACAAAGCTTTCACACTAACAAACGGATGACAGAGAACGGATGACAAAGCTTTCACACAAAAAGTGGATGACAGAAAATGGTAGACAAAAAGTGGATGATAAAAAACGGTAGACAAAAGCAACGGACGAAATAGAAGAGTGGACGACAAAATAGAGCAAATCAAGAAGATTTTATCGTAATTATCAACCGTTGATCAAGGGAATCAGCGGATTAGAAGGAGAAAATAAAGGAACAGACTGGAGAGAGAAAAAAGGATGACACGCAGAATGAGGAGAAGAAGCAAATATAAAAGAAATGATTTTTATTATTTTAGAGACTGGTTTGCAGCGAACAGAACGACGACATTCTTCTTCTTCTTCTCTTCTACTTTTTATTTTTTTATTTTTAGTTTTTCTATTATTATGATTTTAGGCTAGTTTTCTTCTCTTGGTTAAACAAGAGAGTACTCTTTATATGTTTGTATTCTGATCTATGAAAGCTACGTACTTTTCATTGCACAATTGCTCATGGTTTTTACTGCATAAATTAAATTATGTCGATAGGCGGATTTAAATTCACATGTTCCTATTGTATCGATAGGTAAATAGGAATTTAAGATGCATGAGTAATTAAATAAATTAAAATTGTTGCAAAGTAGCTAACATTAATTTATTTGGCGATAAGAATAGGTTTACACCAAAAATTCAGATTAAGTTTTTATCTTTTCAAAGTCGAAAAAAAATTCTGAAACCAATTTATCTAGGCAATTCGACGGAATCCTAGAAACATTATGAATTCTTGTTGTGCTGTGATTAATGCTGTAGCATTGTTCTAGTATCAGTAATAATTGCATGTAAAGAGAAATCAACCCTAACCAAGGCTTATCTCATAATTATCTTTTTAAATCATTTCCATTTTTAGTCTTATTTAATTTTAAGTAATTTTAGTTCATCATTCCTTATTAATTATTTATTTAATATTTTCATCCTTATTTTGTAGAAATTTATAGCAAGATTAATTTAATGAAAAATATCCTCGTGGGATCGACTTTTACTTACTTTATTACTTCGTTAGCAACACGTGCACTTGCGTTAGGGTGTAGAAAATCACTAACAATCATCTTCAACGTTTTGAAAGCTATGAAGTCCCCGTACGATGAAGAAGATTGCTTCAACATATCTAAAAAGATGAAAATAGAAGACATGAAGTAATTTTCTAGGAGCCACAGGAAAAAGTGTGAGGCATTAGTTCGAACGAAATATAACCTAGAAGTTTTCAAGCTATCTGTTGAAGACGCACTAACACTGGAGCGTAAGCACCTACCCTCTTACCTCAAACATAAAGTGACCATAGCATATCAACCACAAAGCATAGAAACGTGAAGTATGGGAAAGTCAGGCTGAAGACTTAAAAATCAAGCGCTTATTGGGAGGCAACCCAATTTTTGATATCCTTTTGTGTTAATTTTTGTTTATTTATTTATTTACTTTCTAATTTTTGCTAAAATTAATGTTGATGCTGCAATATTTGCTGTAGCAATAAAAAAAAATCTCTCAGGTCTGGACAAATCATGGAAGGCTTGCTGCTTCTGCAAAAACTAAAATGACACAGCAACGTGAAACTCTGTATCTAATGAAACGACAAATGAGATTCCAGGGAAGTACTTACCCCCTAGTTTTGCTTTATTTTGTTTAAATTTTGAACTCTATTTTGTTCGACAGTGGAGACACTGTCATCTTTAAGTTTGGGTGTAGAAGAAGGTAAATGGATAGGCGTATTCTGATGTTTGTTTTGTTCTGATGCTAGTTTTAATTGTTGGTTGGATAAAATCATTTTTTGCTGTTGATTTCTATGTCTTATTTAAAGTTTCTATGTCTTGTTTCTGTTGTTTATATTCGGTTGAAGGCATTAGTGTGCAGTTCGGTCGAAGACATCGACCGGTTAGTAAATCATTCGGTCGATGGTATTAGTGAGAAATTCGGTCAAAGACACCGACCGATTAGTGAATCACTTCGGTCAAAGGTATCGTCAAAAGGGGTTGAGAAATCGACCCTATGTCTTGTTTCTGTTGTTTATCTTGATTGCTTATTAAATATAAAAACAAAAACAAAAAGAGAAAAATTCCTAACGTTCTAATGTTTCTAATGTGTTGAAAACTTGCACTAACATATCATATGAATATTTTGCTAAGGTTCATTCATGTGAATATAATTTTTCCTAAGAACACATAAATTCCTTTTTAGTTTGTTTAGGAATATCATCTTCATTAAATTTCACAGTTATATTTAGATGAGAACGATTCAAGGCTTATCAAAGAAAATTAGAGATAAATAATTTTTCTAAAAAATGCATAATAAATAATAAGTTTGGGGGTTATAAAAATAATAATAAATATAATTTCTTAATCTACTTTCAATTTTGAGTGAGCCTTTTGGATACTCGATGGGTAGAAATAAATTAGAGGAACTGTGGGAGGAACTCTGTTGCATATTTATTGTCTATACTCCTCTATTTGATATGAGTATATATCTTGAGGTGACACTACTGAGTAACCGGAGGACTTCATCACCAATGTTGTCAATTGTGTAAAAAGGTAGTGTGACTTATAGATAAAGTCAATATTAAAAAAAAAAAAAACTTATATCCTCCTTACTTATTGTTTAGTTTATATATAAAAACAATAAAGAACCTTTAAAATCTAATTAACTTAGGAAAAACCTTGAAGAGTTAGTAATCTAATATTTCTGTGAAATTTAGTTTTGATGATTGAACTTAGCCAATTGAAGAAGAGTTTGAGCGCACACACGTTGAAAGATTATTTAATTAGGAATGAGTCTATGTTATTTGTTATTAATTGTGATAGAAGATTAGTATATATCTTGAGGTGACACTACTGAGTAACCGGAGGACTTCATCACCAATGTTGTCAATTGTGTAAAAAGGTAGTGTGACTTATAGATAAAGTCAATATTAAAAAAAAAAAAACTTATATCCTCCTTACTTATTGTTTAGTTTATATATAAAAACAATAAAGAACCTTTAAAATCTAATTAACTTAGGAAAAACCTTGAAGAGTTAGTAATCTAATATTTCTGTGAAATTTAGTTTTGATGATTGAACTTAGCCAATTGAAGAAGAGTTTGAGCGCACATTAGTCTATGTTATTGTTATTAATTGTGATAGAAGAAGTTTTCATTATGTTACAAGTTTCGAACCATATTGATATACCTTTGGAATCCCTTGGTTTTGATTTTATTTGCATCACTCAAGGACGAGTAATGGTTTAAGTTTGGGGGTATTTGATAACTCTAAATTTAGAGTTATTTTATGTTATTTTTAGGTAATTTAACTTGTATGATTTGAGTGAATTTTAGAAGAAATTAATGGAATTTACTACAATTGCTACATAATGCTGCAGTATCAAGGCATTAATTAAATTTAATGTATTTCATGCATATTCTCTAATAAAAGCAGATTTTTATCACTAATTCAAATTTTGTATTATATTATTTGAATGCAGATTTATTAACAGAAAAATACAAAAGGAAATATTGGTGTTTTAATAGAGAAGCAAATCAAAAGGGATAAAGATTATGGAAATCTTGAATGAGAGAATAAATCAATGAAGGAGATTATTTTACCAAAAATAAAGGATGAAAATCAGGGAAAGAGAGAAAATCTTGGCGAAGTGACATGCCAAGAGGCTCAATTAATTGAAAATCCGATAAAGGCCAAAATTTTATTTATTCTCCTTACTTATTATGTGCTCTCTTGTTGTAGCACCTGGTTCTATCGAACCAGCCTTTTATTATTAAAGTAATACACTTGACTAGGTAATGAATTAAATAAGGTTATTGAACAACTTGTTAAGGGTATTAGAGTAATTTACAATTTTCAAAAGTTGGATAACGTATTTAAGGATAAGGGTTGGGTTTAATGCACTGTAGCCGCCACCCCCTCTCATACTCTTCTCTTCGGAAACTTTCAGCTCAAGCAGCCGAGCTCTCTAGGCGATTCTCCTCGCTCGGTTCTCCTTCGACTTAGGTAAGTTTCTTTTCCTTATTTCTCTTGTGGTATAGTGGTGAAATGCCTGGAGGATTGCAATGTGAGGATTTTGAGGATGCTGAGATTGAGTGTAGATTCGGGTTTTAGCGATAAGTAGGAATGCTCGGGTAGTAGAGTTTCTAGCAAGATTTCTCGAACCTCTGTTTGATATTTTGAAAGGTTTAGTGAAGCCTTGATTTATATTCTGTATGAACTTAGGTGAACAGACCTCCGAAGTTGCTAGCAACCAGATAGATTTCCAGGAGCCAGGTAAGTAAAGTATTGCTTGTGCCTTCGGGCCTACATCACAAAACAGTAGGTTTATGTATGCTTGAATGTTTCTATTGTCCATGCATCATGTTTTGTTAAAAGTTACGAAAATGAATTTTATGTAAGGAATGGTAAGGTATGAATTGTGTGCGACAGACAAGCTATTAAGGGAACTAATCCACCCCTTAACTTATGAAGGGATTTATACATTGGGAGAATTGATCCCACTCCCAAGGGAACTGAGGGATCAGATCAAGTGTTAAGGGAATTCATCTGCCCCTTAATTAAGTAGGAGGATGTAGACATTGGGAGAATTGATCCCACTCCCAAGGGAACCATGGGATCAGATCATGTTATGAACGAATGTGTATGCCACTGAGATGAAAATAGAAACTGCATATTTAGGAGTTTAAGTTCAGCATTTTATTTCATTCATATACTGCTTTACTTACTTAGCATTAGGCTAATAGATGAGTTTTGTGATGTAGGTGAAGAAGTGTTAGCAGGTGTGTCCCCTGATCATGTTGAGGAATAGTGGACGTTGGAGGAGTGCATTCAGGCTTCGGCATGGTAACTGATGGGGCGGTTTAGCATGTTGTCTACAGATGTGGAGGTTTAGTGGATAATGATTTAATCTGAGTATATGAAGTTTTTAGTAAATGAGATTACAGCTGTTTGACTTTGTTTTCGAAATTTCAGATTTTCATGTTCTTACTGATTCTGATCAATATAATGACTTGGAGTGTTATGAATGGATTTTTGGTAAAATGTTTTAAGTCTGCTAGATAGTCGAAGTTTTTTTCGGGTTATAGACAGGTTGTTTAGTCCATTGGTAGGAATTGAATAATTTTTGTATCAGTGGATATGTGTAGAGGTTTATTGCGTTCTGTTGAAGGAAATTGTGTTGATGTCTATCGGAAGAGGGAAGTCTATCGGTAGATGTGATGTGTCAGTCTGTTGGAAGATGAAAGCCTATCGGCAGATTCCTTAAGGAGTCACGTGAGAAATACGTGTCGGCAAATGTAGTCTATTCGATCGGAAGGTGTAGAGTATTAAGTTTGTCGAGTAGTGATCGGCAGGTGCAGTCTGAGAGAGTTAAGGGGTTTTGTCGTTTAGCGAATCGGAAGATGTAGAGTAATCTGTTTGTCGTTTAGTCAATCGGAAGATGTAGTGTGGGTTTTAATTCCATCGGAAGGAGTCATATTGTCGTTATCGGTAGATGTCGTGCGTTTGTCTGTTGGGAGACGAAATTGTGCTGACTTTATCGGCAGATGAAGTCAAGTTGACTTCATCGGCAGATGAAGTGGTGTATGGAGTTACGATGACTTCATCGGCAGATGAAGTCGAGAGGGAAGCTGTGTAGACGTTATCGGCAGAGGGTGTTGCGTTGTTGTACACGTCATCGGTATATGAAGCCTACTGAGTGATGTCTTTTGTTTTCATTCCTTCCGGCTGACGTCATCGGCAGAAGTCTTCGGTTTTCTATTTCTGCTTCTTTCGTTGACCTGGTCGTCGGCAGATGACTTCAACATTTCCGTTAAACACCCCAACAATATTTTCTACAGTTTGTCTAACTTCATTGTTGTTTTAAATGATTTTCCGCTGCAAAGTTTTCAAATGTTTTGAATGTTTAGAAAATGTCAAATTTTGAATGTCGAATGAAGTTTTAAAAAAAAATTTATCCGAAATTTCTTAGTCATGATAGAGTGATGTGTAGCGAACCGGGTTTAGATAATTCGGGGCGTTACACTTGTGTAGGTAACGAACTATTGGAGGACGGTGCATGAGAAGCTAGTTCAACGAATTTGGAGTTCACATGGAAGCAAAGTTCGAAATGTAATGAAGAAAATCCTCGAGCACCAGCTGGACTAGTAGAAGCCAGAATTTGTCTTCTGGAGATCAAGTTTTGTAATTTTCCTTTATTTTTTTTTTATTTTTTTCTTTTAGCAAACTCTTAGCCATTAGTCATTTTCATGCTTTAATATTTTACTTAGGCTTAGTCACATATTGGTGGTTTGGTTGAGATTTACCATTTGACCCAAATTTTGGGATTCATTACTTGACCCATTATTTGGCCAATTACTTAGAGGCATTTGGAGGCCCACTTGGGGACATCACTTGGCACATTTGGAGGCACCACTTGGAGGCATCATATTTGGCCTATTTTTTTTGAAGATACTTAGGCCCATAGTGTTTCAACCTAAGGGAGGCCCAAACTTGGATTTTAACCTTGCAAGGACAAGAAATAGTAGTCTCATGGATTGATGATGTGGCAAGATTCCCTTTATTCATCTATTTAGGCATGACATTCATCTCCTCCCTAGGATTTGTGCTTGTTTGCCTTGATCTTGGCCATCCATCATTTTTTCATCTTAAGGCCACCATTCATTCATCCTTATGAAAACCCTAACCATCCACCTTAGAATTGCCTATTTAAGCATAGCATTGGAGCATGTATTGGAACTTTTGCCAAATTTATAAAACTACTATTTCCCTATCCAAGGAGGTTATCCTTTGGTGTTTTTTCTTGGTTCCTTGAACCAAGTGGAGTAGCCCTCCATTGCTAGCCTAGCTTGGGTAGCTAGGTTAGCTCTTAACGTTTCTCTCGCCTTCTCCATTGGGAGTCGAAGTTGAGGAAGAAAACCTAGGCCCTAGGTGGTCGGTTTTCCTCCGGGAAGATCATTCGTTCAAAGAGCCTAACATAGGATAGCTCTTTGAACCGCCAAAGGTATTTCCATTTACTTCTTGCCATCACTTTCACACACTTGAACACTCTTATTTTCGGCCACACTTCACACACACAAATCACTTTTATTTTATCGCATTTATTTTCCTTCATCTCCATCTCCATTTCTTCACCTTTTCACACACATTTTCACACCTTTATTTCTTCTATTTTTATTGCATATCATCTCCCTAATATTCGGCCATATCACACACTATCACCATATCATTTATTTAGCACTTACATCTCCATTTTCCATCTTTTATGTTCAGTTTCCATACACACATTCACCCGAGCACATTTTGCATATTTTGTGGATTTCACACGGACCCTTCTCTAGGGGATCCCGTGTCAAGTGGTATCAGAGCGTAAGGTGCTTCCCTTATGCATTTTTGGTTGCATTTGACGTTAGTCAAAATATAGCACGAAACTGGGAAAGCCGCTCTTTGTTTCTAGCATAATATTTGGATCTATTTTGTGCTAATTTTGTACTATGCTTGACATGATATTTGCTGTCATTTTATTGACATTTAATAGCTTAATATATTAAGATAAAATATGGTATGCATTGATGGAAAGAATCGGCCAAGGTAAGTACCAAAAATCTCCTCGGTTTGATTTGTTGTCATCTCGGTTTTTCTTGTGATTTTAGCTTGGTTTTGCATACTTCTTTGCCTCGGTTTTGCTAGCATGTGTTACTATATTTGAATCTTGATTTGCATCTAAATATTTGTCAAATAACTATAGATAAAATCTGAATATAATGATACATGAAATCGGCCCTACACTAATATTATAAAATCGATTTATGCTCATTATATCTCATTGGTTTTTTATGCTTGCTTCTCCTCGATTTTTCTTGTTTTAATGTTATGTTTGTTTCTACTTCTAAGCACTTAGAATTATCTATTGCATTATCTATTAAATGATATCACTTTAGTATGAAAATCAGAATTGCAAAAAAAATTGACAAATACAAGTGTTTAAAATCGGTTTATATGTTACATTACGTTCGGTTTTTCTAGCACTTCTTGCTTCGGATTTCATATTAATTTGCTGGATGTTTGCACTTGAATTTAACTTGTAATTCATCTAATATATGCTGTTATTTGAACTGCACAAAATTGATTTACAAGGATTACGTAATAGCAAGTTAAAAATCGGCTATATTGAATATTATGCACATAAAAAATTCTACTCTATATAATTTGAAAATTTCAGCATGTTATCTTTGATTAACTTGTGTTTAAATGTTATTAAGTGCTGTTTTTTAGAGTTATTAAGTTTATATTAATATTATCTTGAGTGAATCTAGCTTAAAGTTGTGAACTTTGTTAATTTTTGGTTGGATTTGTGGTGATATATATCATATTGCAAAATTGTTGTTTCAAAGAGTTTATTAAGTGTTTGTTGAAAGTCCTAAGTTGTTTTTATTTATTCAAAATTTAAATATTAAGTGTGAGCATGATTTTTATTAATTATTGTCTTAGCTAGAGAATTATTCCTTAGTGCCTAAAATTCATTTAAGACATTAAAAATAGATAATCACCTCACTAACCTAGGATGAATCAACTTAGACAAGAATTTGAACATGGAATTTAAATTAAAATACTTAACAATGACTAATAGAAGTGGATTTTCACCACATAATCAAGAACCAAACATTTTCCCATTTAGTGGTCTCAATGGTAGGGATGAATATTCCTTTTGAGTTGAAAGGGTAGAAAAGAGATTTGCTTATAAGTATTATTGTGAAAGGGCAAAAGTTAACTTAGCCTTTAAGAGTTTAACCAAGGATGCTAAATCTTTGTAGAAAAGATTTATAGCAAAGAGAAGAAGAAATAAAGAAGAAGACTTGATGTCTTGGACAATAATGAAGAGGTTATTAGAAAAAGAATTTGTTCCAAAACTACAAAAGCAAGAGCCCAGTTTTGGGAACAAAATCTTTAAGGATGATCACCCTAGGAATTATCCTAACTCCTCCAAATTTAAGAATCAAAATAGTCGTGAATATCCCTCTACTCATGGAAGAAATTTAAGGGATAAAATGGGGTTAAGGACTAGGATTAATTAACCATCAATCCTACCTCCCAAACCAATCGTGGATAGGTATTTAAGACGGCTAGATGAGGGCATACACGGACTTGAAATGACTAGACACTTTTTGGAGAAGTGGGTACAAGAAACTTCAAGGAAACTTACAAATTATCCAATCACCCTTAGACCACCACTTACTATGCCCCAAAAGATTAATGAACTCAATGAAGAATTCTTAAGCAACATTGAAGAGCAAGAAACTTTAGAAAAGACACCAAGCTCAAGTGACATCAAGTGGCATCATAATCCTCTTTATGCCAAAGAACCCACTGCCCAAACCTCAAATTTACCATTTCTTAAATTAAATGACCTTTGAGAAGAAATGGTGGAAAAAGAAAGGATATCTTGCCATTTGAAAGAAGAGTCAACATGGCAACAAGAAAAGAGGGAGTTAAGTGAAGAGAATATTTTTGAAATTTCTAATATGATCATTGGTCTACCCCACTCCCTTCCGAATGTTAAAAGAATAAACCCTCTTCCCCACCCATGCCTAAAGAAGTTAGCCTATTTCTTAGTTCATTCATATTGTACTATTTTGCACCATAATAGGACTAGGCAAAACAAGGAAAAATGTACACTCAATGGACGTAACAAAAGCCATAGTTTGCAATTGGGTAAATTAGCAAAACCACTAGCCTCACTTCATGACTATCACAAATTCTACCATCGGACGAGAGTCAAAGAAGCCGTTTATTTGGTATTAACAAGCTCACTAACCTCCGGCTATTTGAACACTTGGACTTTGAAGACAAGTGGGAGCCAAACACCTCACAAGGTTCGTTTGGATGTTGAGCTTGTACTCGTGGTCTTAGAGATAGAAAGATTAACTCATTAGTCAAAGGAGTATCCCGTGCCATCACCTTTGGAATTCAAATACTTTGGAAATTTTCACTTCACTCCTAAGCAATCGCCCTCCAAAGTACCTCATGAATTCAATCTTAATACCTTTGCCAAAGAACTTTGTGAAAAGACCACCCTGTTGACTTAAATGATGTTTAAGTCTAAATTGTTTTTGATGATGTGTTTGTACGATTAGTTTTGTAATTTGATTATGTTTATTGAATGTGAATCATAAATTATGCACATAATCTTAATCTGTTGGAAATGCCCTTGGTAAGGGTATTTTAGCTTTCTAACAATTGTAATGAAGTGTACAGGGCTGAAAATTTAATAAATTAATTTAAGTCCACCGGTCTGGATCTTGTTTGAAAATGAAGAGATCCACCGGTCGCTAAACGACAAGGCGGATGACCAAAAATGTAGTAGTCGTCCGCTCGCTAAACGACAAGGCGGATGACCTTCGAAGAAGAACTCTACCACTCGCTAAACGACAAGGCGGATGACCTTCGAAGAAGAACTCTACCACTCGCTAAACGACAAGGCAGATGACCTTCGAAGAAGAACTCTACCGCTCGCTAGACGACAAGGCGGATGAGCAAATTGAAGTACTCTACCGTTCGCTAGACGACAAGGCGGATGAGTAAATTGAAGAACTCTACCGCTCACTAAACGACAAAGGCGGATGACTTCAACAAATTACTCTTCCGGTCACTAACCGACAAAGGTAGAAGACGTCTATGATTTAATCATCCGATAGCGTTTTACAGCTTCATCATCCTATGCCGGTTCAAGCGTTTAAAGTTCTCTCATCCGATGCCGGTTCAATATTTTTCCAGTTGTATCATCTGATGGCGGTTCAAGTCTATATATCAGCTTTGTCTTCTGCCAGATTTCAAATGAGCCGCGAAGCTACAGTAACGTCGTTTTCAAGCTTTAACTATAGAACATTAATGGCGACGACGAGTTGCAACTACAGACGGCAACAGCTACCTGAAATTGTACGAAAGCTGCTCCAACGGTAACAAGCTTCCATTATTGGATAAGGAGCATTGAAGGCAAGCTGATTAACACACAGAGTATTTAAGCCGAGGTTAGAGCACAAAGATACAACTTTTGCAATTTGAATTCTTGAGCCCTAACTTGTGAAAATCTGATCATACTCTGTATTATTCCTACACCTCTCGATTTAACTTAAGATTCAATCATTGTGAGAGTGTAGTCTGAGCTTACCATTTACAAACTCAACATTCTGTATAAGGCAGTGGATTGACGCTCGTGAAGTTCAATCTTGAATTGTAAAGACAGTTGATCGGAGCCCGGAATTCTGATCTGTTATTCTCGAGGAGAAGGTTAAGGATCTTCAAGGGGTGAACCTTGAAGTGTGGATGTAGGCTGGGTTGAGCTGAACCACGTTAAAACTCTTGTGTTAATTTCTCTCTCACTCTTTACTTTATTTGTTTGTCTGCTGTTAGCTTTTAAGATCAAATCACGAGAGAAATTATCTAGATTATTAATTTAAGTTTTAAAAAGTCTAATTCACCCCCCTCTTAGACAAATCTCGATCCTACACACCCAACCACCCAAAATTTGGAAATTGTGTCAAGAACCCTATTGGTGGTTAAAGGGATTTCAACTCCATACCCTATTGGCAGACTACACCTTCTTCATCATCAAATACAAGCATTTAGAGAATCTAGTTGAGATCCTTGTCCAAGTTTTGGAGGAGACAACTTCGGGAAGAAGTCAACTAATGGATTTGAGGTCAAATCCTCAAATCACCCGGAGAGGATGACATGCCAAGAGGCTCAATTAATTGAAAATCTGATAAAGGCCAAAACTTTATTTATTCTCCTTACTTATTACGTGTTCTCTTGTGTAGGTAAGAAACTATTAGAGGACGGTGCATGAGAAGCTAGTTTAACGAATTTGGAGTTCACATGGAAGCAAAGCTCAAAATGTAATGAAGAAAATCCTCGAGCACCAGCTAAACTAGCAGAAGCCGGAATTTGTCTTCCGGAGATCAAGTTTTGTAATTTTCCTCTATTTTATTTTTATTTTTTTCTTTTGGCAAACTCTTAGCCATTTGTCATTTTCATGCTTTATATTTTACTTAGGCTTAGTCACATATTGGTGGCTTGGTTGGGATTTACCATTTGACCCAAATTTTGGGATCCATTACTTGACCCATTATTTGACCCATTACTTGGAGGCATTTGGAGGCCCACTTGGGGACATCACTTTGCACATTTGGAGGCCCACTTGGAGACATCACTTGGTACATTTGGAGGCACCACTTGGAGGCATCACATTTGGCCCATTCTTTTGAAGATACTTAGGCTCATAGTATTTCAACCCAAAGGAGGCCTAAACTTGGATTTTAACCTTGCAAAGACAAGAGATAGTGGCATCATGGATTGATGATGTGGCAAGATTCCCTCTATTGATCTATTTAGGCATGACATTCATCTCATCCCTAGGATTTGTGCTTGTTTACCTTGATCTTGGCCATCCATCTTTTTTTTATCCTAGGGCCACCATTCATTCATCATTATGGAAACCCTAACCATCCACCTTAGGATTGCCTATTTAAGCATAGCATTGGTGCATGTATTGGAACTTTTGCCAAATTTATAAAACTACTATTTCCCTATCCAAGGAGGTTATCCTTTAGTGTTTTTCCTTGGTTCCTTGAACCAAGTGGAGTAGCCCTCCATTGCTAGCCTAGCTTGGATTGCTAGGTTAGCTCTTAACATTTTCCTTGCCTTCTCCATTGGGAGTCGGAGTTGAGGAAGAAAACCTAGGCCTTAGGTGGTCGGTTTTCCTCCGGAAAGATCATTCGTTCAAAGAGCCTAACGTAGGATAGCTCTTTGAACCTGCCAAAGGTATTTCCATTTACTTCTTGCCATCACTTTCACACACTTGAACACTCTTATTTTCGGCCACACTTCACACACACAAATCACTTTTATTTTATCGCATTTATTTTCCTTCATCTCCATCTCCATTTCTTCACATTTTCACACACATTTTCACACCTTTATTTCTTCTATTTTTATTGCATATCATCCCCCAAATATTCGGCCATATCACACACTATCACCATATCATTTATTTAGCACTTGCATCTCCATTTTCCATCTTTTATTTTCGGTTTCCATACACACATTCACCCGAGCACATTTTGTATATTTTGTGGGTTTCACATGGACCCTTCTCTAGGGGATCCCGTGTCACAAAGAATCAAAGAAAATCGGATGACAGAGCAGCAATCAGATGACAAATGACAATCGAATGATAGAGTAGCAATCGGATGGCAGTCGACAAATATAAGAAGAGATGACATAGAATCGGATGACAGAGAAAGGAAAAATAGAATCGGATGACATAGAATCGAATGACAAACAATCGGATGGCAGAGAATGATGACAAAACAATCGGATGAAGAGAACGGAAGACAAAGCTTTCACACAAAAAGTGGATGACAGAAAACAGTAGACAAAAAGTGGATGACAGAAAACGGTAGACAAAAACAACAGACGAAATAGAAGAGTGGAAGACAAAAAAGAGCAAATCAAGAAGATTTTATCATAATTATAAGCTGTTTATTAAGTGAATCAGCAGATTAGAAGAGAAAATAAAGGAACAAACTGGAGAGAGAAAAAAGGATGACACACAGAACGAGGAGAAGAAGCAATTATAAAAGAAAAGATTTTTATTATTTTATAGACTGGTCAGCGGCTGGAGACAGAGACTTCAATTCTTCTTCTTCTTCTCTTCTACTTTTTATTTTTATTTTTAATTTTTCTATTATTATGATTTTAGGCTAGTTTTTCTTATCTTGGTTAGGCAAGAGAGTACTATTTACATGTTTTTACTTTGATCTATGAATGCTTAGTATTTTTCATTGAACAATTGCTCATGGTTTTTATTGCATAAATTAAATTGTGTCGATAGACAAATTTGAATTCACATGTTCCTATTGTATCGACAGGTAAATAGGAATTTAAGATGCATGAGTAATTAAATAAATTAAAATTATTGCAAAGTAGCTAACAATAATTTTATATGGCGTTAAGAATAGTTTTACATGAAATTCAGATTAAGTTTTTATCTTTTCAAAGTTGAAAAGAAAAGTCTGAAATAAATTTATCTAGGCAATTCGACGGAACCCTAGAAATATTAGGAAGTCTTGCTGTTCTGTGACTAATGTTGTAGCATTGCTGTAACATCATGAGTAAATTACACGTAAAGAGGAAATCAACCCTAATTAAGACATTTCCCATAATTATATTTTTAAATTATTTTCAATTCTTGGACTTATTTAATTTTGAGTCATTTTAGTTCATCATTCCTTTCCTTATTAATCATTTAATTTCAATATTTCCATCTTTATTTTATAGAAATTTATAGCAAGATTAATTTAATTAAAAATATCCTTGTAGGATTAATTTTTACTTACTTTATTACTTCGTTAGCGACACGTGCACTTGCTTTAGGGTGTAAAAAATCACTAACATCATTCAATGAACTTCTATTGCCTGCGAGGGACAAGCCGATCCTGACCATGTTCGAGCTGATCTGAAAGTACATGATGACTCGAATCGTAACAAAATTTGAGAAGTTGGCCCAATCAACAGACCTAATGTGTCCCAAGATCAAGGATAAGCTTGACAAAGTAGGAATGACAGCTCGAAATTGGAGTGCTTAGCCTGCAGGAGATGCACAATTTTAGGTGAATAATGGCTACGAACAATACACAGTCGACATGAGTACGAGTGTGTGCAACTGCACCAGGTTGATGCATACTGGAATCCTGTGTGTCCATGTCATTCAATGCATCCATTTCATGAGAATGACACCGAAAAATTACGTGCATCCATGCTACCACCGAGTGACTTACCTGTAGATGTACTCACAGTTTATACTACCCGTGAGAGGCAATCAAATGTGGCCAGTAGTGACAGATGTGAAACAACTCATCCCACTAAGAAGATATCGCCAACCTGATAGGCCGAAGAAGACAAGAGTGCGGGATGTCGACGAACGACAATAAATAGGTAGAACTCGAAGATGACATGCAGTATATGTGGGCAGAAGGAGCACAATAGTCGCACTTGTCCTTACCGGGGATCCACTTCAGGCCTGCTTTTTAAGACACATTTATGGGCTTCAACACATTTCAAAGGACGCAGGAATCTGTGATGCGCGGCCGACGCAGAAATAATTGACGGTTATAATTTATGTTGTAATTGACCGTTATAATTATATTCAAATCATGATGATTTATTTCTTTTAGTTTATGTGACACAAAAAATAAAAATAAAAATAAAATTGATAAATAATTTATTATTAATTTATATAATTTAATTATTTAAACAATTTATTAATTAATGAAAAAAATTGACAGGGTTTTGTTTGTTTTATGACTTTCACATAGCTATCTTCAAACAATTCATCCATATTCAGATCGCAAATATATACCGAACAGCCAGATCCAGTACACAAATAAACAAAACAAAACTACAGAACAAAAATAAACTATACTAAAATGTCAAACATATATTAAATAACTGACAGTCAGATCCATCACATATCTTAAACTACGAAATGTCAAACATAAAGAGTACATTAAAAGAAATATACAACATTAACTACACTAAGGTAAGGGTGAAGCATCGTCAACGTCATTGCCCTCGCCGCTGCCACCTGCACGCCACGCTCGAATGAGTTTTCGAGCCGTAGTTGAGACAATCTCATCAACTTTTGTCTTTCCTTAATGATGTCTCACCTCTGATTCCACCTGTTTTGCATCATGTCCAACGTCTGCCTCATCTCGACAAAATACTATCTATCCTGTCAAAACCTATGCTCCCACATACTAGCCTCGTGGGGGTACAATGGCGGCAAGATGGCGTACTCGGTGTATGGGGCTTCCTTGGAGGCAGGGGCAGGGGTGTCTTCCATCGGAACATCCCGATATGTGGAGGCTCCGGGATGATCCTTGGGCATCCAAGACCCATCGACTTCGACTAAGCTCATTTGAATCAAATGAGTCCTGTCAAATACATCGATGGATCTATAGGCTCGCAGCTGCTTTCCGGTAGAAAGCTGAATCTGAGCTCGCTCGAGGATCTTCTAAATTAAAGTCCCATATGACAGAATCTTGTTTTTTGTTTGCCTAATCTCTTCCATGTGACTTACAATCATGTATCTTGGGTCGAACATCTGGCTGATGTAGAGCTTCTCGATCACATAGAGATCCATCCAGCTGATAAGATCTCTATGTCCATCCCTCGGAAGGATGGTGTGGCTGATGAGGTTGTGAAGAACTCGGGTTTTGACATTCAAATCCTTTGATCTCGGCTTCACGAATCCGACAATCTCTGAATTCTAGTGGATTTGCCGCATGAGGCGTAGTCCCTCTTCTGTTCTGGCAAAGTCACACTATTTGAAAGCGTGATAATATTGCTCGGCGTTGTCTATGCCAAATTCGGGCAGTTCATTGATAACAGCTCCATTTACGGTGATGTTTGTACCGAAAAGGTACATCTTCAATTGACCCACCATCTCAGTACCTCGCATGTTCGCATAAAACAGGCGAACAACTCTGTCGCAGCTCTCGTCCCGCATGTTGTACACCCCGTGTAGAGAGATGTTGTCAAACATCTCCTTGATTCTCAAACACTCCCAACCGCTAAAGTTGGCAGTCTTCCTGAAAAATATCGAGCGGATTACCATATCCTGGTTGTACTTCTCCTTAGCCACCCGGCTTCAAAACTCCATCAAATAATAACCAGGAGGCAGTTGCAGTTCTTTATCTGGCACCATGTTTGATGGGCCACTTTGTACATTCTGTCGAAGAGTTTTTCGACCTAAAAACATTCTCGGAGGCATTTTTGAGATTTTGGAATTTTTCAGATTTTTGAAGGTTTGGATTTTTTTTCAGGATTTTTGATGAAATAATAGCACGATATGAGGATTTTCAGCACGAAAATACTCAAATCCGGTGAAATCTGGCAAATCGGTCGTTTTTTCAGATTGGGCTCAGTTTCGGGATAGTTGGCTCGGATTTGGCTCAGTTTAGAATTGTTAGCTCGGTTTTGGAAGATTTCGACGAAATACCAATCGGATCTGATGATTTCGGCAGCACAACGGTGGAATCTAGAGATTTGTCTGAGAGAAAAGTCAGATTTCGGATGAAAAATCGTCAAAATGAGGCTCGACCGATGGTATACTAACGCATAATGGTTTGCCGTTTGAGGGTAAACACCCCTCGCGAACGTGATAACAGTTTGCCATTCTCCGTATGCGGCAAACCATGTTATGAACACTCATAGAACGGTTTGCCGCATGAGGAACATGACAAACCATGCTTTGCAGGGCATTTCAGAAGGTGAAGATCCCCAGCGCACGTGAGGGGCACGTGCACGTGAGGGATTTTCACCCTCTGAAATGCCCCCTCGTGCGGAGAACGGTTTGTCGTTCTCTGTACGCGGCAAACCGTTCTCACGAGGGGTATTTCAGAGGGTGAAGATCCCCCGCGTGCACATGCCCCTCACGTGCGCGGGGTCTTCACCCTCTTAAACGCCCTCTCGTGAGCACGATTTGTCGTTCTCAATACGCGACAAACTGTTATTCTTCAAAACACTTTCCGCGGGGGGTCAACGTTTTGCCGTAAAGTCATTTTTTGTCTCTTTTTCATACTTTGAGCCATTTTTTATACGAAAAATTTATTTGATCTATTTTTTGCACTTGATTTAAAATTCAAATCAGATTTTGGATTTGACCATTTTTTTTAATAAGAACTTACGTGCGATCTCTTTTTCAATTTTTTGTTACTTTTTTAATCAATGTCGTAACACTGTAGCTTGAGTGTTGCGGCGCTGAGTATTAAGCGAGAATGACTCACAGACTGAGTCGACAATCGATGAAAAATCCAATTGCAAACCTGATATCGGACCACCAAAAGTTGGTTGGGTACTGTCAAACCCAACCAGGGTCTAGTTTCAGTAGGTTTGGATGGCTCGGCCAGACCCATTAACGACTTATAGGAAAGGGGAAAAATTAGTGAGTAAATTTAATATTATGTATAGTTGTGATGGTAGTTTATAGTAGAGATTTCCTCGAAGGGACATGGAAGTAAGAAAGAATGCACAGTGTATACAACTACACAGTAACAACAGTACAATGAGAAATAGGCTCATAATTTTATATTTATTTCTTTATTTCAATCTCTCTCTCCCTCTAACTATGATTTCTAGAAGGTGTCTCTGTCAAAAATTGTTCCCAAAATCCATCGTTAACTCCAGTTTGCAAAGAATCGGTCACTTCTGCTGTTACTTCTTCTCCTGCAACGTCAATCTGAGTCACCAATTGACATTTTGAATTTGAAATTTCATCAATATCCAGAGAAGTGGTTCTGTCTATGAATCTCTCGTTGAGATACAAACGAGGCGAAGAATCTGAGGATGGAAACGAGCGAGTCCTCTTCGTTCCGTTCATTTCAGGATCTTCGATTATTTCACTAATTTCTTGAAGAAAAGCTTCGTAGAATCTCAAGAATGATTCGAGCTTCTCAACTTCCCCCATCATGTTCGATTCTGAATCTGAGTTTTCTCCTATAAGACAGAATCCATCTGGGCAGGTTTTGGATTTTGATAATCTTCTCTTTCTACTTTGAATTTCTGTGTTCTCTATGAACTTAGACATAAGCCCAGGTGTCTGAATCTGTTCAGCCACTAACGATACCAGTTTCTTCTGCTGAGTTTCCACTTGCCCTAATCTCTGATAAGACGTTTGAATTTTATTCCCAAATTCTTCATTTTCTCTTTGATGGTTTTGAAATTTCATCTCAAGCAAGCGGTTTTCATGTTTCAGTCTCTTGATTTTCTCCTCAAATTCTTGTCTTTCTCTGTCTGTTAATGGAGTTGCTTTGATTTGATTCGCCAGAGAATGGCTGTGAACTGGTTTACGCCTGTAAATGTTCTTCAAAAGATCTCTTCTTCCTCGAATAAACTCATCATTTGCAAACTCCCATTGCTCCCTATCCATTTTCCTAAATCCCTGCATTCACCAAAGCAGACAAAAAAAAACATCCTCAAAATGCCACATTAACCTTCTCAAACCATGCTCAAATTTCCTCTTAAAACAATTAGACAAAACATGGTTTTAATAGATAATAATAGTTTTACTTAATAATTTACCAACTGATGGATCAGTTCAGGCTTACAATTAGTATTCTTGTGAAATCATGGGGACCCATCAATCTCAATCTCGTCTTATTAAAATTAACATCGATTGAATACGACATTTTAGCTGAAAAATTGAAGTTGAAACTTCCATTAAAGCTGTTAAAATTCAAAAAAAAAAAAAAAAGACTTCGACAAGAAGAGAAACTCACATAAGTATTGAGCTGACGAACAAAACTAGAGAAATTGTTGTGCTTGAAGTACATAGGGAGCAGATCTCTGGCAAATTCTGGTGGATTCCATACGACGAAGCTAAAGCCATTTTGACTCCATGAAACTATATAATTTGTGGATGGCTCCTCCACCATCTCGTATGTTTTGGTCAAAAATGGCGGCGGACCAGTTGAACTCCCTTCTGAATCCTCCATTATTTCATTCAACAAAGAAATTGAGCCATCAAATTAGTCTCCCAAGTTCAAGAGCATCAGAAATGTGAAGCGTTCGACCCAGATCATCTCGATAATGCAGAATTTGATCGTGTATCCTCAAAATCAGAACAAGAATCGGGTCTGGAGGAGCTTCGTTAATGATCGGTGAAACCCATGAAATTGCATCGAAAAACTCAGAGACCCAAGAGCCCGAAGAGCCAAATCAAAGACAAAACAAACTAGTTTGAATCAATCAGAACAAACGGGAGATGAAAAGAAAGAGAAGAAATAAAGTGGAAATGTAGCGAGAGCAACCCACAACTTTGAATCTGCAAAAAACAGAAGGCCCAATCGAATGAAGAAAAAGAAACCAGAGCTTGGAGGACAAGAAAAGAAAGAAGGAATTAAGAAGAGGGTTTTCGTCTAGATCTTTGAATATTCTTCCAATAATTTTGAGCACCAGGCGGTCAACAAATTTAGGCATTTGTCCTTCATATGCGAAGCGTGGTGGTGGAATGGAGAAAGAGGGAAGAAAAGAGAGAGAGAAGAGGGTTGACTGCAGCCAACGATAATGTTCAACTTTCAACTGGAATACAAGAGAATGAGTCTATTCTTTTATTTTGTTTGACTGGACTTTGATTTTTGAAAGCACGACTATCATTTTCAGTACTAGTGTCGCACACCAAATTCAATCCGGCCGATTCGAACCAAACTTTTTAGCGCGGTTTGGATTGAATAAGCAATTATGTAAAATCACTTTTTCCTAGTTTTGTTTAAAGTTTAAGTTAGACACTAACAGGAACAAAATCAAACCTAAAGCTAGTGGTAAATTAGGGGTTGAATTAGAACTAAACCGAGTTGGTTCGGTTTTAGATAAAAGAAACCGAAACTGAACCAAGGAGAATCTCGATTTTCGGTTCATTTTTCAATCGATTTTCCGTTCTCCTCAATTCGGTTTTGATTTCTCGGTTTTTTATTTTATTTTTGTGTTGTTTTATTTGGTTTAAACTCGATTTTGACCAGTTTTAGTTTATAATTTGTGATTTTCAACCTAAAATTTTTAAAAATTATATAAATATTATAAATTCGGTTTAGTTCGATTTTTGAAAGAATAAATCAAGAACCGAACCGACAATTCTTTGTTCGGTTTAGTTCCAAATTTGGTTTCGGTTCCTTACCGAACCAAATCGAGATTTTCAGTTTGGTTCGATTTTCGATTAAAACAGAACCAATTCCCACCCTTATGATAGATGGTTGTATCTTAAATAGTATTGTTATATTTATTCTCTTAATCTTTTTTCTTAAAATACTTGTTGACATGTCAAATAATGATTTGTGTAATTAATGTAATAAATTATAAATAATTAATTAATTATATTAATTTTACTAATCATTATTTAACACGTTAATGAGTATTTTATAATATTAAAATAAAAGAGTAAATATAAGTAAACTTAGTTCACAATCATATATTTTTTTTAGTTGCTAGCGCGGGAATTGAGAAAAAGACCAAATAATTGTGGTTTCACTTCTATTTTCAAATACCCTTTTTTTTTTATTGTTTTATGTTTATAGTATTGCATGGGAGATTAAGTTTATATTATCTAATCATTTCATCATTTAAAATTAAATAATTGAGTGAGTTAATTAAGCAAAGAAAAAGTATGTTACGTTTTGATGTACGTCACAACATACGTGTCTTTAATAGATTTGTACAAATAATAGTATGAAATTAAGATATATATAATAGCACACTTTATTTATTTCAATTTCAACATCTAAACAATATTAAATTTTGTTAATAACTATATAAAAACGTTTACTAAGAATAAACTATTTCTCAGTTTTTTTTTTTTATTTCTCACTCTTTTGTTGTTATGAATAATGCTATATATTAACACTTAGGTTTTATTTGACGAAGGATCATTAATTTATTAGTAGATTAATTATGATAAATTATAAATAATAAAAATATTTATGATTTGTATTAATAAATAATTGCATGAGTCACATCACTCATAGATGAGTTAGATTCCAAGCCAACTACTCCCCAAATAACTATGTGACATAGTACAAGTGCGACATACTTAGCTAACAACTTCGTCTTCTGTTCCAAAACCAAACATCTCGTAATTGATTATTACTTTTTCCATGGTAAAGTACACCATAACTTTATAGGTTTCGTTCGCACCATTTGAGAACCAACTACTTGATAAGCTAATATAAGCTCCTGCTACACTCACTTCCAGTTCTTATGAGCCAACAATCGAATGATCATTGGCTTGCAAGTAGGCCATGAATGTTATCCCCACACAGCTCTTATGGTCATCATTTGTGAAACCTTAGAAAAATTTATGATTGGCCAGCAATAGAAAATCACTCAATTATTGCAAACTTATTAATTTTGATTATGTGAGTTGTGTAACTATAAGTGGTAATGATGACCCTTGATCGTGGTCATCATTTGTCGTCTTCTGAGTTGGGCCCAATCATGGTTGGATTAAAATTGAAGCTTCCTCAGGAACCTTCGCCCGTTAACATCAAGAAAGCTATAGAGATAGAGGGGCTTTATTGTTTTTTCTTTGGTTGTATGAGTAAATAGTAGAGTTTGGGGTAACACGAATTTTAGTTAGACGGGTCAAATCTATATTTAATATTAGAATTTTTGTAATTTCTTTTTATATTGATATTTGAATCGCACAACTAAGTGATATTGTTGTATCTTAATTTTTAATAGTAAATTTTTCTAATGTCTATAATTTTTTCTCATAAAGCAGTTTTGAACGTAAATCTTAATATTGTTATTTTGTATTTCTTTTTATTTATTATTTTTTAACTTTCAACCATTGATATCAGAGCGTAGTCGGAGGTTTCCAAAAATTGGATTTTGATTTATCGAGGTATTGAATGAATTCGGGGTTTACAAATTTGAAACAAAATGAAGAGAGAAACTGTCTCTCTATCGCGCTCCAGCGTCATGCGTCTTCTTCGTCGAAGAAAGAAGACAACCTAATCCATAGAAAATATTGATTTGAGTCGTCCTCCCTCGCCATCTATCTCCCAGGGAGAAGAGAGATGACCGTAACTATCTCTAGCCTACGCATATTTATGATATTAATTTCAGTGTTTAGGCGTTTATCACCTCTCAGTCTCAAAACACCCCAAAAATCAAGTAAAGATTGGCCATAAATTTATAAGCTTTAGGAACAGAAATTAAATGCGTCAACGCTATTGGAAGAAATACTTATAGAATATAAATAAAACGAAGAAACAGAAAATACACATTGTCTGGCTGCATCATAGTCCTACAAAAAAAAATTAATTCATACTAGAATAAGAAGAAACAACAAGAATAATAAAGATGTTCATAGTTAAGAAGAGAAAGAAAAAGAAAAACTATGCTGAAATTCAGTTCTCGAAAGTTCCCGCTCCGTTTCGGTTTTCGTCTCTCTAGAGCTTCTCTCAATGATAGTCTCCATCTCTCGCCAGGGCTCGCTCTGAATGATGCTCTTTCATAGTTAGTTAACCTAATTCTTAATTAATCTGAAGCCCACAATCAATCTCAACGGTTGAGATTAAAACAGATTAAAACAATTAAAACAGCCGAACGGTTGAGATTCTTTCTGCATTCCTTAAAATCCCGCTTCAGCTGATCGATCGCCTAAAATGGCCGATCGATCAGCCACACTTTCTGCTTTTCGTCAAATACCATTTCAACTGATCGATCGCGAGATGTGTCTTCTGTTCACCGCCACACGTTGATATTTTTATTTCATTATTTTTCTTCATTCTACATTATATTTATTCTTCGTTGATGTTTAACCTGTTAGATTTAATCTTATCTGCACACTTATATCAGAAACGTTAAATTCATTCAAATACTTGAGAAAACCTTATCGAATCAAGATTAAAGAGTCCGAATAAGTGTGTAAAATACACACTTATCACACCTCCAAACTTGAATGAAAACTTGTCCTTAAGCAAACAAAACTAAGCAAAAATTTCGGCAGATATATTATCCAATCCCATATACTAAGCACAATACAATATAATGGTAAAACAATCCTTATCAAAGTTTTTAGTAATATTTCTCAGTTTGAACAATTCATACTAAAACTATCAAGATTAACACTTTGCAAAAGAATTAACTTATATCAGCACATTGACATTTGCTTACTTAGAAATCCTCGTGTGTGTGTGTGTTTTCGTCCTCGTTTACCTCTAACTGTTGGGTCAACTAATGTAGCTATGAGAAGAGAATACACTCACAGTTCTCTTGGGATCACTCCATTTACTTTAATCGTTAATCGACTTTGCCCACCATCCAACCAACTAATAGCAATTATCAATTAAACAAAATAAAAGTCGATAGGTCTTTAAAAGCTTGTAATGTAAGGTTGGGGTAAAGGGTAGTAATTTAATGGATACAAACGAGTAATCAGAGCACAATCCATCTTTTCTTATGTCACCTATTCATTATTTTCTTCTCAGCACTTGCTCACTCATTGAACTCGCTCAGACTTTCCTTTGATCTCTCACCCCCAAACTTAGTTCATTCAATATCACTCAGATAAACTCCTTTGTCATAATTACAAAGTAAAATAAATACAAAAAGTCTGAAAATAAAACTAAACTTTCGAACTTGTCTTTGTTTTTTTTTAACAAATCAGACTAATAATAACAAAGCAGGTAAAAATAAATTAACAGATGACAAAAGAGTTTTCATTGATTCTCACAACTACATTCTTCTACTCTCCTTCCACTATATCAATAAACCCTGTGCTCTTTAGAAAAGGTAGAAAAATATATGTAGCTAGGGTAAAATAAGTACAATTGAACGGTAAATAATAGGCTCAAAAGGGTGATTATGAGTGTCATTAAATAACACAAAATGGTAAGCTAAGAAGGCTCAAACAGTCCAATGATGGCCTAAGTCATTCTTTTATTTCTGAAAAATTTCAATTCACATTCGAGGATGTTGAGCAAAATCAAGAAGGATTTCCCTCAGTAAGTACTCGTTAACGTTACATTTGACTGGAGCTTCACTCCCTCACTATATTTGGGCTTCGATATATGTAGACTACATGAGTGTGACACCAACAGATCAAATCAAACAAGAATGAAAATGTGCTCATGGTTTCTGAGTTTAACTTTGTAAGCTTAAGTCAATGTAAACTAATATAACCCAATCTTCTACTCAGCATTTATCAAGAAGCTAAAGTATGAATTTATTCAAAATTTCAATCATAGACACCTAAACCGAATTTCATATTGCAATACCAAAATATAGCACAGTACTAAGATACGCTAAAATCACCCCCAAACTTAAAACAAACATTGTCCTCAATGTAAAAAAAAAAAATAGGGTAAAAGTAACGTACTTCATAACGTCTCGGACTGGTCGTCAGCGTTGTGGAGCTTCGTTCGAAGGAGCCATCTATCAGGAAGCTTTTTTTTTTCTCTTGTTTTTTTTTTCAATTCTAAAAAAAAAATAATAATAAAATAAACAAAACTAATGCAAACAAAAATTGAAATAACGAACTAAAAAAGATACTTGGGTGGGTTGCCTCCCACCGAGCACTTGTTTTAATGTCATCGGCTTGATGTTTGACGATCCTTGCTAGTCGAGTGCACGGTGAATAATGATTGTATCACTCTAAAAAATCCCCTTAAAATGCGGTTTCGCTGTTTTTCCGTTTACTAACTTATCAATCGCCAGAAGCTCTTTGTTTGCAAGTTTATCCTCAATTGGCTCATCCTAACTGTTAGGTAATTTATTGATTTATACACCTTGAATGTCACCTCTTCATCTTATACCTGCAATTTGAGCTCCCCCTTTTTAAGATCAATTACAACACCTCCTGTTGCTAAGAATGGTCGACCTAATATTATCTGGATATTACGATCTTCTTCCATATCAAGAACTACAAAATCAGCAGGGAAAATAAATTTGTCGACTTTGACAAGGACATCTTCAATCACCCCATATGGATGCTTTATAGAGCGATCAGTCATCTGTAGAAATACACTTGTGGGCTTTGCTTTACCAAGACCAAGCTTATGAAATAGGGATAACGACATTAAATTTATACTAGCACCCAAATCACATAATGCCCGCTCAAAAATTGACTTCACAATTTCACATGGGATAGTGAAACTTCCTTGATCCTTCAGCTTTTGTGGAAGCTTCCATTGAATAATAGCGCTGCATTCCTCCGTCAAAGCGATCATACTGCCTTCTTCGATCTTACGTTTATGAGACAAAATATCTTTCAGAAACTTTACATATTTAGGCATTTGCTCGAGGGCCTCTGCGAATGGAATGTTGATATGGAACTTTTTGAAGACATCAAGGAACTTAGAAAACTGATTATCAAGCTTCGCCTTCTTCAGTCTTTGTGGAAACGGCACTTGAGGTGGAATTACTTGCATTGGCGAAGGATGAGATTGTAGAGACTTTTGAGCTTCATTTTCACTTGAACCCCCATTATCCAATTTAGGCAAACTTGGCTCTTTTTGCACCGGTTCAATTACTGTTTCATTTCAAGTGGTAATTGCATTACAATGCTCTTTTGGATTTATTTCTTTATTGCTAGGTAGTGTACCTTGAGATCTTCCATTAATGATACTAGCAAATTGGCCAAGTTGATTCTCAAGACTTCGAATTTGGGCTGATTGATTCTGCATTGTTGTACGGGTTTCGGTCATAAATTTCATAAAGGCTGCCTCGAGATCATTTTTCTTCTCAGCTTGTTGAGATGGACCCGATTGCGATGTTTGAGGCATAGACATAACATTTTGAGAATTGCTCCATGAGAAATTAGGATGTTGTTGCCACCCTAGATTATAAGCGTTTGAGTAGGATTTCCTTGCCGATTAAAATTCCCTATGTAGTTAGCTTGTTCTACGGATTTATTCGGCATAGGATTTCCTAACTGACATTCTTCACTCTGATGCGGTCCCTGACAACATTGACAATTAACCATTGGTGCTTTCCCTATACTAACTGCTATATGGGATTCTTGTAACTGTTTAGTCAATGAAGCAACTTGTAGTGTTAAGGCTTTCATAGCTTCGATCTCTGGTGTGCCAGTTGTTCGTTTCATAATTGATCGCTCCACAGGACACTGGTCATTATTAAGTGTCAATTCTTCTAAAAGGTCATATGCAGTGTAACGCCCGAGTTTCTAAACTCAGTTCGTTACTCATAGACACGAACATAACTAGGAAATTTTGGACCAAATTTAAACTTTGCTCGGAAGTCAAATTAGAACGTTTGCTAAAACATAAAACTTGCAACGGAAAATCTTTGAGCAAAGCAGAGTTAAGCATAGCTATAAAACAGTGTTCGGATAATCAGTTAAGATATTAAGAATTAATCTGGACAAAAGAGATGAAGGCTTAAGTGTAAAATACTCAAAATTCGTAAAAAGTAAAACACATCTGCTGCTAAACAAGGTCAACGAAAAAGGGGAGAAATAAAACTGAAGGCTTCGTCAGCCGGAGGAATCATTCCTCCAACTTCAGCCGATCACAAAACGACAAGTTTTGCTACTTGCATCTACCGATGACGTCAGCCGGATGAATCATTCATCCAGCCTCTGCCGATCACAAAACGACAAATACACTCACTCACATCTTCCGATAGATAAAATACTCGACATCGTTCGGTTACAAAACGACAAAAGACTTTTACCTTCATCATCCGATGGATAAATTATTCGACATCATCCGGTTACAAAACGACAAAAGACTTTTACCTTCATCATCCGATAGATAAAATACTCGACATCATCTGGTTACAAAACGACAATTTTTTTACTTATATCTTTTGATGGCTTCTACTGAAGACATCATCCGATGACTTTACTGAAGACATCTTCCGATAGACAACAGAACAACAACCCTACATCTGCCGATAGACTTCATCTACCGATAGATCAAAAATACTCAACGAAAATAGCATAGTAACATTTTCACTCTAACAAAGAAAAACTCCGACTACCAAAAGAATTTGAGCATTTTACTAAAAATCGTTCAAACTATTTAAGTCCGTGTATTACTCCAAACTTTAGTAAACACCACTAATAAATCCAACAGAGTATCATTATCAGCAAAGTCTCACCAACGTATTCAAAAACATTAAAACCACTTCTGTTATTAGAAAACTCAACAAAACTTAAAATAAATCATGGTTCACTAAACATTCACATCTATTGACATCAGTTAATCCGCCTCATCAGAATCACCAATTCGTGGCATTGAAGTGCTCCCTCAACAGCCTAATCCTCAACATGTTCATAGAACACACCTTCTGTTGCCTCTTCACCTACATCACAAAACTCATCTATTAGCCTAATGCTAAGTAAGTAAAGCAATAATGAAATGGAATGCTGAAACATAAATTCCTAATCATGCAGTTTCTACTTTCTCATCTCAGTTGCATATGCATTCGTTCTGATCTGATCCCCCTGTGAAATTGGGAGTTGGATCACTTCTCCCAAAGTCATACATCCTCTCTCTTGATTAAGGGGCGAATTAGTTCCCTTAACAACTGTTCAGATCTCCCTGTGAAATTGGGGTTTGGATCACTTCCCCCAAAGTCGTACATCCTCTCTCTTGGTTAAGGGGCGGATTAGTTCCCTAAACAACTGTTACAGTCTGTTCATTCCTTACCATGCCATTTCATGTAAATTCATTTTCGCATAATTTTCAAAATATGATGCATGACATACAAACACATTCAAGCATGCACAACCCTACTGTTTTGTGATGTAGGCCCGAAGGCACAAGCATACTCTACTTACCTGGCTCTCTTGGAAATCGCTCGGCTGTAAGCTACTTTAGAAGCTCGCTCACCTAAGTTCATAACAGAACATCAATCAAACCTTCACTAAACTTTACCAAAAATTAACCAGAAGAACAAGGAAACCAGTTTGGAACTCTACTGCTTGCACATTTCCATTTATCCCCAAAAACCTGAACCTACTCTCATCTACAGCATCCTTGAAATCCTCACATTGTACTCCCTCAGTTATCTAACTGCTAAAACGTAAGTGAATGAGGAAAAACGTACCTAAGTTGAAAGAGAGTTGAGCAAGAAAGAAATCGCCCAGTGGTTCCTGCTGGAGAGCTGAAGGCGGAGAGAGAAAATAGGAAATAGTGGCGGCTACAGTGCATTAAACCCAAAACCCATTTCCTTAAATACGTTATCTACTTTCAAATTTCCAATTACCCTTATGCCCTTGCCTAGACATCCATTAACCCTACCTTTATTATTGTTATATAAAGTGTGCCATTAATTTAAAAAAAAAAAAAAGAATCGGTTTGATAGAATCGGGTGTTACAATCTACCCTCCTTAAAAGAATTTTGTCCTCAAAATTCAGTACCTGAATAATTCTGGATGTTGGTCCATCATGTCTTGCTGGCGCTCCCAAGTTGTCTCCTCTATGTTCTGGTTGTGCCATAAGACTTTCACTAGTGGAACCTCTTTGTTGCGCAACACTTTCACAGCATAGTCTAAGATCCTTACTGGTTTCTCCTCATATGCAAGAGCAGGATGAACTTCAATACTCTGTTGTTCCATAATCTGAGATGAATCTCGTACACACTTTTTCAACATGGAAACATGGAACACATTGTGTATCCCCTCCATAAAAGCCGGTAGCTGCAACTGATAGGCTGTTCTCCCAACTCTCTTCAGAATAGTGAATGGTCCAATAAATCTGGGGTTCAACTTGCCTCGCTTCCCAAATCTCACAACTCCTTTAAATGGTGATACCTTGAGGAAAACTTCATCACCTATTTCAAACTCTAGTTCTCTGCGTCTTCTGTCGGCATAACTTTTCTGCCGGCTTTGAGCTGTTAAGATCCTCTGGCGGATGAAGGCAACCTTCTCAACAGTTTGTTGCACAATGTCAGGACCAAGCAACTGTGCTTCACCAACTTCATCCCAGTACAAAGGAGATCTGCACTTTCGTCCGTACAGTGCTTCATACGGTGCCATACCGATAGTTGCCTGAAAACTGTTATTATAAGAGAATTTTGCTAAGGATAGGTTCTTGCTCCAGGAACCTTGAAAATCCAATATGCATGCACGAAGCATATCCTCTAATATTTGGATGGTTCTTTCGGACTGTCCATCTGTTAGAGGGTGAAAGACTGTGCTAAAGTTGAGCTGTGTACCCATAGCCTGATGCAAACTCTTCCAAAACTTAGATTTAAATCTAGAATCGCGGTCTGAAACTATGGTATTTGGAACTCCATGTAACCTAACGATTTCTTGCACATACAATTCAGCAAGTTGATCCATCGAGTAAGTCACCTTCATTGGTAGAAAATGAGCCGATTTGGTTAGATGGTCAACTACCACCCAAATTGCATCGTATCCTTTTGTTGTTCTAGGCAACCCCACAACAAAGTCCATCGTTATTTGTTCCCATTTCCATTCAGGAACTGGTAAAGGTTGCATTGTTCCTGAGGGTCTCTGATGCTCGGCTTTAATCTGTTGACAACACAAATACAATCCTACATATTCTGCCACACTTCGTTTCATACCTGGCCACCAATAATGTTGTTTAAGATCCTTGTACATCTTTGTACTCCCAGGGTGAACAGAGAACCTGAAAGAGTGTGCTTCAGAAAGAATCTCATAACGAAGTTCTTTAACGGCAGGGACAAACCATCTATTTCTAAACTTAAGGATTCCATCAGCAGAATAGTTAAAATCTGTTTTGTTCGTAGAATCCATGCTTAACTTGGCATAGAGTTGGTGCTGCCTTAGCACCTCCAATACTAAGTTCATTGTTCTGCATGTTCTTCACTAGAACGTGAATAGATTAAAATATCATCTATAAACATAATAACAAACTTGTCTAAATACTCGTGAAACACTCTATGCATAAGATCCATGAAGGCTGCCAGTGCATTTGTCAATCCAAAGGACATAACTAGAAACTCATAATGTCCATACCTTGTGCGAAAGGCAGTCTTTGGATTATCTTCGGTTTTGACTTTTAGTTAGTAGTAACCTGGCCTCAAATCAATCTTAGAGAAAACTCGTGCACCACGGAGTTGGTCAAATAGGTCATCAATCCTCGGTAATGGATACTTGTTCTTGATAGTTAACTTATTCAATTCCCTATAATCAATGCACATACGCATCGATCCATCTTTCTTTTTGACAAAAAGAACATGTGCACCCCACGGTGAAAAGTTAGGGCGTATGAACCCCTTATCCAATAATTCCTCCAACTGTTTCTTTAATTCTTTAAGCTCCGTTAGGTGCTAATCTATAGGGATTCTTAGACACTGGTTCAGCGCCTGGGTAAACATCCATAACAAATTCAATTTCCCTATCTAGTGGCAAGCTAGGAAAGTCTTCTAGGAATACTTCTGGGAAATCTTGGACAACTAAGACATTCTGAGGACTTGCTTTTCCTACAAATTGTGTGTCTAAAACGCTAGCTAAGAAGCACATATACTCTCCATATGGGGAAGGTCTAGCATTAATAGAAGTCATCACGGACATTTCCTTACTCTTCCTTGAAGCTTGAAAGGTATGTCTCGAACTACCAGGGGGGTTGGAAACTAACTACTCCTGTCCTACAATCAATTGTGGCGTGGTGCTTAAACAACTAGTCTATTCCTAGGATTACATCAAATCCCATTATATCCATAATAATGAGGTTAGCAGGTAGGTTCATGTTTCCTACTAATACAGCACTATCAAGCATCACTTGGTTATAGTGCATACGTTCACCAGAGGGTAATGCGACGTTAAACACGTGCTTAGTAGGGGTAAGATTTACATCTAACTTATCAGCAAATGTAGATGCTATGAATGAATGTGTTGTACCAGAATCTATCAATGTAAAAGCGGGTAAAGAGTTGACCAGTATAGTACCTGACACAACAGCTGGCTGTGTAACGTCCCTAATCCTAACCCTTCAATTACCGTACAAATTTTTCATTTTATACTCTAAACTTTAAACCTAGTGTTCGAGCGGAAATAAAACTTGAAATAATTTAAAACAATTATGTAAAACAATTAAAGACATTTAAAAATAATTTACACTTAAAAACAATTAAAAACAATTTCCTCTTTCTTTCTTTCCTTTTCTCCTGCACCAACTACTCACTTCACAATTCAACATTTCCTTCGACACTTCAATACCATCGAACACTACATTCATCATAAAAACTTAAACTCAATCAAAACCCAACATTCACACGCTCTCGTAACCTCATCAAAACCGACTCAAAACGAAACTAAAATCATGTACATTTTCAGGAAAACGAACTGTGTGGATATGTTTAAAAACCAAGCATATCCCTCCTGTTTCAAAAGAAAATACCAAGCAGTTCCATTAAACTTTAGATAAAAACCTTAACAATACATTTTATAAACAGTTTGCCAAAACATTAGCACATCAAACTATCAACTAACCAGAACCAAACATCATAATATGTTCTATCTGTACAAATATTCTATCTAGTCCACCTTCAGCCCAAAACATTCCAAAAACCCTCAAAATATCTAACCATGAGTCCCACGGGTCAAAATGCGCTTCGACTGCGCCAACACACTCCCGCGACCATCCTCCGTCAACTGCATCACTCGTCCTCACCTATGTCGAAGTCACCTACACCATACAAACACACTATGAGATAAAAATCTCAGTAAGCTTTACGTAAATGAAAATGCGTGCTATGCATATACTGTTCATAAACCATTCAATCGTTTTACCTTTTCGTTTTCCTTTTCGTTTCCCTTTTCGTTTACCTTTTCGTTTACCTTTTCGTTAGCCTTTTCGTTTACCTTTTCGTTTACCTTTTCGTTATCCTTTTCGTTTACCTTTTCATTTACCTTTTCGTTAAACTTTTCGTTTTCCTTTTCGTTAGCATTTTCGTTTACCTTTTCGTTTACCTTTTCGTTATCCTTTTCGTTTACCTTTTCATTTACCTTTTCATTAATCATGATGCATGAACAATTCATATCTTAAAGTAAACAACCACATATATACCATCAAGACGAAAACAACATAATCTATAAAATAACTAGTCCTAACTACCCATCCAAAACAATTTAAACAAATGCATCACCAAAACTCCTCGAGACGACATTCGACATACGGTGTAGGCCAATCGGCCAGAAAAGAATCACGAGAACTTACCTGTCTTCTGTAGCTCGCTGAGTTTGACACTTCACGTCACCTATGGCTCGACCTATGGCAAACATCCAAGCTTCATTAAATCGAGCTTACATTCACCAATTACTCTCAAACTACTATTTTAAGCCTAATACTACTAAAACCTAACTAAACGGGCCACTAATTCGGGTTTGGTAAAAACCGACCCGAAACTCAAACGTGCATAACTTTTGCGTCGGTGATCGGAATCAAACGATTCCAGCGGCCACGTGCTCCTCTAATAACCTATTTTAATCTGCCAAAACGAATTTCAAAACAAACGACCGTAGCTAGGTCAATTTAGGCAAAACCCGAACTGCCCCTTTTTCTCAAAATTTCTCTTTTTCGATTTTTCATCAAATTCCACCTATTTCCTCACCAATCGACCACATATACCCTCAATTGGCATAAACTAATCACAATTTCGAGTTCCACACCACAAACCCGAATTGCCCTAATCGGGCATTCACTGTATTTCGCCCAAATTGGGCACCTCATTGCTAGGCGACCATAGCCGGTCCAAGCCCAGCCATTTGATGCCGAGATTAGCCAAAAATGGCCGGAGATCGGAGCCCAAGCTGGCTCGCCATTCACGGCCACAAGCAGAACAAAAACAGGGAAGAAACTCTACCTGTTTTCGGTCGGGTCTGGCGCGGAGACGGTCGAAAACGGCAGCCCTGGAGTCGCCGACGTCTGCTCGTCTGAACGGTGGCCGGAAATCGCGTGGTCGCCGCTCAGAGGGTCGCGCGTCTCCCTCTCTGTCTTCGGGGCTCGCTTTGGCGTCGGGGGGGGGGGGGGGGGGGGGTGGAATGGCTTCATCGTGAAGCCATTCTATTTTGAATAAAAATTATAAATAAAAATTATAATTTTTACTTACCAATTACTTAAATGCCCCTCAATCAATTCTATGCTTAATTCTTTAATTAGTCTATCGATTCGGTTTCTCTGCAATTTCCTTATTTCTCCAAATATTCCAATTTAATCTTAGAGTTCTAACAAAACTCACCGTTCATAAAACAGACTTATTTTGCTATTTTTACGAATTAACATGCTAAAAGGGTAAAACGGGAACTCTAGCATTACTCTTTTCGATTTGGGTTTCTAAAATTTCACTTATTCCTCTAAAAATTCTCATAAATTCCTAGGGCTCTAAGGAAACATTCCGCTCAAGAAAATACTTTAATTTGCTATTTACGAAAATAACCTAAGAAATTAGAAAATCCTAAGATCCGAAAACCCGGGCGTTACAGGCTGTTCATCATCGCCCGACTCCATCATGGAGAATATCCTCGGTTTAACCATAGCAGGGCCACTCTTAAGAGCTGGGCAGTCTCTGCTAATATGGCCGATCTTGTTACAATTGTAGCATCTGGTGATTCTAGGCTTCAGACAGTTTTTGATCGTGTGTCCAACCTCCTCACAGTTGAAACACTTCCCAAAGCCCAATCTGCATTCGCCCGGGTGGTACTTCAAGCACTTGGGACACTAGGGGAATTTCCTGACATTCTGTACCTTTCCCCCTGTTCCTTGGCTATTCTAGCATTCACTAGGCCTCTTCATTCCCCTTTGATGGTGTGGCTGGACCAACTTTTATGGGACCTCTTTTGGTCCAGCACACTTCCTTTCAGCTTCTTCCACTTTCAGAGCAGTAGACACAACTTCACTGAATGACAAGCCTTTAATACCACAAAATTTAACCCCTCGGTAAATTTCTGGCTTCAGTCTATGAACAAATTTGAACACCTTATCCTCGTCCCTATGAGCAAAATGTCCAGCAAACCTGGACAGGGTCTCGAACTGCCTACTGTACTCGGCCACAGACCCTGTCTGCTTCAAGTTTAGAAATTCCAACTTCTTTGCAGTTTGGACAGTACTGTTGAAATACTTCTCGTAGAAAATGTCTTTGAATTGTGACCAAGGCATCGCTAAGACATTAGTGGTGGTCTCTATTGTTTCCCACCAGAGTTGAGCATCACCAGCCAAATGAAACGTTGCCAACGTGACCTTGTCTCCTTCCCCAATGTTGGCGCACCTAAACATACTCTCAATCTTTCTAAGCCACCCTTCAGCAATAACCGGATCAGATGACTGTCCATCAAACGTAGGTGGTCGTAGCCTCCTGAATCTATCTCCAGAATGTTCATTGCTAGAACTCGAGTTGGCACTTCCTTGTACCTCTCGGTTCAACAGCACTCCTAACTGATCAGACTGCTGACGCACCAATTCTGTCAGTTGCCTAATCAAGCTAGGATCTTCTTCAGTTCTCAAGTTGGGCATCTCTCTTGGTACTCTTGGTCTTCCTGGTCGTCTAGCCATTTTCTATACTCCTGTTCAAGGTTAACTACTCTCATAAACATCTAATAACTAAGGTTAATATGAACACTTACAGTTGTTGGAGTACTCCCATGCGACGATCGGCACTGATGAGTAATCTTTTGAACGGTTTAACTGAATGTCTCTGATATCATACTGTAACGCCCCGAGTTTCTAAACTCAGTTCGTTACTCATAGACCCGAACATAACTAGGAAATTTTGGACCAAATTTAAACTTTGCTCGGAAGTCAAATTGGAACGTTTGCTAAAACATAAAACTTGCAGCAGAAAATCTTTGAGCAAAGCAGAGTTAAGCAAAGCTATAAAACAGTGTTCGGATAATCAGTTAAGATATTAAGAATTAATCCGGACAAAAGAGATGAAGGCTTAAGTGTAAAATACTCAAAATTCGTAAAAAGTAAAACACATCTGCTGCTAAACAAGGTCAACGAAAAAGGGGAGAAATAAAACTGAAGGCTTCGTCAGCCGGAGGAATCATTCCTCCAACTTCAGCCGATTGCAAAACGACAAGTTTTGCTACTTGCATCTACCGATGACGTCAGCCGGATGAATCATCCATCCAGCCTCTGCCGATCACAAAACGACAAATACACTCACTCACATCTTCCGATAGATAAAATACTCGACATCATCTGGTTACAAAACGACAAAAGACTTTTACCTTCATCATCCGATGGATAAATTATTCGACATCATCCGGTTACAAAACAACAAAAGACTTTTACCTTCATCATCCGATGGATAAAATACTCGACATCATCCGGTTATAAAATGACAAATTTTCTACTTATATCTTCCGATGGCTTCTACTAAAGACATCATCCGATGACTTTACTGAAGACATCTTCCGATAGACAACAGAACAACAACCCTACATCTGCCGATAGACTTCATCTACCGATAGATCAAAAATACTCAACGAAAACAGCATAGCAACATTTTCACTATAACAAAGAAAAACTCCGACTACCAAAAGAATTTGAGCATTTTACTAAAAATCGTTCAAACTATTTAAGTCCATGTATTACTCCAAACTTTAGTAAACACCACTAATAAATCCAACAGAGTATCATTATCAGCAAAGTCTCTCCAACGTATTCAAAAACATTAAAACCACTTCTGTTATTAGAAAAACTCAACAAAACTTAAAATAAATCATGGTTCACTAAACATTCACATCTACTGACATCAGTTAATCCGCCTCATTAGAATCACCAATCCGTGGCATTGAAGTGCTCCCTCAACAGCCTAATCCTCAACATGTTCAGAGAACACACCTTCTGTTGCCTCTTCACCTACATCACAAAACTCATCTATTAGCCTAATGCTAAGTAAGTAAAACAATAATGAAATGGAATGCTGAAACATAAATTCCTAATCATGCAGTTTCTACTTTCTCATCTCAGTTGCATATGCATTCGTATCCCCCTGTGAAATTGGGAGTTGGATCACTTCTCCCAAAGTCATACATCCTCTCTCTTGATTAAGGGGCGAATTAGTTCCCTTAACAACTGTTCAGATCCCCCTGTGAAATTGAGGTTTGGATCACTTCCCCTAAAGTCGTACATCCTCTCTCTTGGTTAAGGGGCGGATTAGTTCCCTTAACAACTGTTACAGTCTATTCATTCCTTACCATGCCATTTCATGTAAATTCATTTTCGCATAATTTTCAAAATATGATGCATGACATACAAACACATTCAAGCATGCACAACCCTACTGTTTTGTGATGTAGGCCCGAAGGCACAAGCATACTCTACTTATCTGGCTCTCCTGGAAATCGCTCGGCTGTAAGCTACTTTAGAAGCTCGCTCATCTAAGTTCATAACAGAATATCAATCAAACCTTCACTAAACTTTACCAAAAATTAACCAGAAGAACAAGGAAACCAGTTTGGAACTCTACTGCTTGCACATTTCCATTTATCCCCAAAAACCCGAACCTACTCTCATATACAGTATCCTTGAAATCCTCACATTGTACTCACTCAGTTATCTAACTGCTAAAAGGCAAGAGAATGAAGAAAAATGTACATAAGTTGAAAGAGAGTCGAGCAAGAAAGAAATCGCCCGGTGGTTCCTGCTGGCGAGCTGAAGGCTGAGAGCGAAAATAGGAAATAGTAGCGGCTACAGTGCATTAAACCGAAAACCTCTTTCGTTAAATACGTTATCCACTTTCAAATTTCCAATTACCCTTATGCCCTTGCCTAGACATCCATTAACCCTACCTTTATTATTATCATATAAAGTGTGCCATTAATTAGAAAAAAAAGGGAATCGGTTTGATAGAACCGGGTGTTACATGCAGCTTCTTCAGTTTTCCTCATTAAGGCACCACCTGCAACTGCATTTACTAGTGTTTTAGTAGATGATGATAGTCCCACATAGAAAGTTTGAATATGCATCCACTCTGGCAGGCCATGGTTAGGGCATTTTCTCAGCATATCTTTGAATCTTGCCCATGCCTCATATAAAGTTTCTCCATCAAATTGACTGAAATTGATTATATCGTTTCGGAGCTTAGCAGTATTCTCGAAAGGAAAGAATTTAGACAAAAATTTCTTGCATAACTCTTCCCAAGTATTAATAGAATTAGCTGGCAGAGAGTTAAGCCAATTCTTTGCATGATCCCGTAATGAGAATGGAAATAGACGTAACTTAACTGCATCATCCTCCACATTGTAATATCTGAAAGTGTTGCATACTTCTAAAAAATTTGCAATATGATCTTTGGGGTTCTCCGAAGGTAATCCACTAAACTGAGATTGTTGAATTATGTGCAAGGTGCCCGACTTAATTTCAAAATTAGCAGCGATGGCCGATTTCTGAATAGCTGAGTGCACTCCGGATACAGTTGGTATAACATAATCTAGCAAGGTCCGGTTTTCAGTATTATCTTCCCCGTTATCTCCCATAATGGCACGCGCTAGTTGAATAAATTCTCTTATCTCTTTACGATGTTGTCGACACGTACGCTCGATCTCAAAATTAAGCGGGAGAAGATTAGCGTTTCCTTCTTTACGAATGCACCTGAAAATAACACGAAAATAAAGAAATAAAATAAAAAGCATTCAAAATAAAACTAAAAATAATTAATTCGATATTAATAATAAAGTTGTAGCACTCGGTTCCATTGAACCAAAATTTAATTTATTATTTATGATGTAATTTTATAGAAGGGTTAGGGGAGTTATTGATTAGGTTAATAAATGTTCAGGCGAGGGCATGATGGTAATTAGAATTTTTACATAGTGGATAACGTATTTAAGGAAGAGTCCAATGTGAGTAGCCGCCACTGTTTCATTTCTTTCTCCCTCTCAGCTCGACGGATTCCCCCTAGGCGATTCCCCTCCAACCAAGGTGAGTTTTGATTCGATTACTTGCTGTTTTTAGTGTCTAGATAGTTGGTGGATGGCTATGTGTGCATTTTGGAAGTACAGAGAGTGAGGGATGGGATTTGGGGTTTTAGCGATGAATCGGGAATGGCGAAGAACAGAACCCTTAGAACTAGCCCTTTAGATTTCCTAATGTTTAGAATGAAGTTTAGTAATGCTGTGCTTATGTTTTAGGTGAGCCAGCTCTTGGAAAATCCTACCACCAGGAACTCTCGGTGAAGCCAGGTAAGTGAAGTATTGTGTGTGCCCTCGGGCCTACATCACAAAACTGTAGGTTTTTGTATGTTTGAGTATTTTCTGTATGTTATGCATCATGTTTTTGAAAGAATACGAAAATGAACTTTCATGCATCATTATGGAAAGGCAAGTATAGATTTAAATTCATTGGCGGTTAAGGGAACTAATCCACCCCTTAACTGATGAAGAGGATTTATGACATTGGGAGAACTGATCCCACTCCCAAGGGAACTGAGGGATCAGAACAGCTATTAAGGGACTTCATCCACCCCTTAACTGATGAAGAAGATGTATGACATTGGGAGAATTGATCCCACTCCCAAGGGAATCAAGGGATCTGATCAGTAAACAAACGATGTGCAACTGAGATGAGAAAGTAGAAACTGCATATTCAGGATTTAAGTTTCAGCATTTCATTTCATTATTGCTTTGCTTACTTAGCATTAGGCTAATAGATGAGTTTTGTGATGTAGGTGTTGAGGATACTGCAGGTGAATTCCCTGAGTTTACTGACAAATAGATGGGGTTGGAGGAGCACTTCTCTGTCTCGAACTGGTATATTGATGAGGCGAATTAACTGATGTCTGTTGGTGTGAAAGTTTAGTTGACAGTGTTTCAATTTGAGTATATTGAGTTTTCATGACAGTAGTGATTTCAATGTTTTGAATACAGTTTCGAGATTTTCCTGTTAATAGTATTCTGTTGGGATTTAATGTTGGCACTCACTGGATTTTTAGTATTGAAATGGTTTGAAATGTTTTTGAATAGTTTTAGTGAAGTGAGTAAATTCTCTTCTGTAGTTAGAGTCGTGTTTGTATACCAAGGAGTAGATGAGATGTGGTTTTGTTCTCTATCGATAGATGAAGTCTATCGGTAGAGGTTGGGTTGTTGTTCTGTTGTCTATCGGAAGATATCTTCAGTAGAAACCATCGGATGATATAGAACGAAATATGTTGTTTAGCGATCGGTATATGTAGCTTGTTTTATCGGAAGATGTTGTTTTGTTCACTATCGGTAGATGAAGTCTATCGGTAGATGTCGGGTTATAGTTATGTGCCTATCGGAAGATATAAGTAGAGAGTTTGTCGTTTAGTGATCGGCGTATGCGGTCTACACAATCGGAAGGTGTAGGTTTAAGTCTATCGGATGATGTCTCAGTAAACTCATCGGCAGATGCGTGCTGACGTCGTCGGTAGGTGTAGGAGGACTCTTGTCGTTTAGTCACCGGTGGATGTAGAACAAAGTCAATCGGATGAAGGAAATCATCTGGCTGACGTCATCGGAAGATGTAGAGTGTATTTTGTCGTTTAGTCACCGGTGGATGTAGAACAAAGTCGATCGGATGAAGGAAATCATCTGGCTGACGTCACCGGAAGATGGAGAGTGTATTTTGTCGTTAGCCACCGGTAGATACAGTCTACCGAGAGATGTCCTTGTTTTTCATTTGGCTGACGTCATCGGCAGAAGCCTTCTACTGACGTCATCGGTAGAAGCCTTCTATTTTCTGTTTCTACTTCTTCCGTTGACTTTATTAATCGGCAGATCCGTTTGACCTCTGTGATACCTTAAGTATTTCAATTTAAACTTCTATTTCCTATTGGCCGATTACTTCTTAATATTTCCAACGATTATGTTAACATTGTTTTTATGGCTTCGTCTAATTCTATTTTTGCTTAAATGATTTCCGCTGCAAGTTTTAAAAAAAAAAATACGGTTGAGATTTTTAGTTATGTACGGGCATTGTGTGACGAACCGGGTTCAGATAACTCGGGGCGTTACAAAAGTCCCCGGCAATGGCGCCAAAAACTTGTTATGAAAAATATTTCGCAAGTAAACTAGTCGTAACAAGTAATAAAATGATAAGTAAAGTGTCGAACCCAAGAGGACTTAGTTAATTAATAATCAAATTTATTAATCTTAATTCTAAATTGAATACACGTTTTATGGTTTCAAGAATTGAAATTAAATTAAACAATCAAAATAATTAAAATAAACTAATGTAAAATATCGAAACAGATAAAATGAGATTAAATCTAATTAATAAAAACCTAGGTACTATGATTTCACCAAGACGACATTTATTTCATTCATTCATAATTATATTCATAAATATTCTTCCTATGTTGATGATCGATTTCGCTAAATTCTAATACAATACCTTTCGAGCATTGCTTAGTTTATCTGATTAATGAGTTATCACTTCTTAGTCTCAAATCCTACATTAATCAAATACAATTAAATTAAGAAATCACAATGATCACATTAATATCGTAACTATCTCTAGCTTACGCATATTTATGACATTAATTTCAGTGCTCGAGTGTTTATCACCTCTCAGTCTCAAAACACCCCAAAAATTAAGTAAAGATTGACCAGAAATTTACAAGCTTTAAAAACAGAAATTAAATGCGTCAACACTATTGGAAGAAATACTTATAGAATATAAATAAAACGAAGAAACAAAAAATAAACATCGTCTGACTACATTGTAGCCCTAGAAAAGAAATTTAGTTCATGTTATAATAAGAAGAAACAACTAGAATAATAAAGATGTTAATAGTTTAGAAGAGAAAGGAAAAGAAAAACTATGCTGAAATTCAGTTCTCGAAAGCTCCCGCTCCGTTCCGGTTTCCGTCTCTCTAGAGCTTCTCTCAATGATAGTCTCCCTCTCTCGCCAGGGCTCGTTCTGAATGATGCTCCTTCATAGTTAGTTAACCTAGTTCTTAATTAATATGAATCCCACAATCAATCTCAACGGTTGAGATTAAAACAATTAAAATAGCCGAATAGTTGGGATTCTTTCTGGTTTCCTTAAAATCCCGCTTCAACCGATCGATCACCTAAAATGGCCGATCGATCGGCCACACTTTCTGCTTTTCGTCAAATACCATTTCAGCCGATCGATCGCGAGATGTGGGCGATCGATCGGCTAGTCTTCTGTTCACCGCCACACGTTGATATTTTTATTTCATTATTTTTCTTCATTCTGCACTATATTTATTCTTCGTTGAAGCTTAATTTGTTAGATTTAATTTTATTTGCACATTTATACCAGAAACGTTAAATTCATTCAAATGTTTGAGAAAAACTTATCGAATCAAGATTAAAGAGTCCGAATAAGTGTGTAAAATACACACTTATCAGTCGTCGTCCACTCTTCAGTGTTGGTTTTGATGGTTCCCATGCATGTGTTAAAAAACGATATCCCGAAAACCACGCATGTGTTAAAAAATGATATCCCAAAAATAATAATCTTCCTAAAATTACAATAAATCGTACATGTGTTAAAAAATCACGAAATTTTTCAGATTATCTTCTCATTAAGTAGTGAACATGTGGTAAAAATTACAAGTGAATCTAATATTGTTTGGTAATTTTTTAAATGAGGGTTTAACGAAATTATTGATGGAAGGCCAAAACTGATAACAGAATCAAAGTACAGGATTTGGTTTGCCAATTTTTTTAGTATAAGGGGCTAACTGAAATAAAGTACATAGTTCAAGGTTAAAATCGATAATTACTCTTTATTTATTTATTACATGTAATAAAAATATTCATAATATTTGTTTGTTGGACACATTATACCAAACACTCAGACCGCTAGCAGAAGACTCGATCATCCATGCCCTAATTTGCCCAGCTGCTCTGATGTTTAAGCATGGATTTGCAAAGATCTTTGGTCCTTTTAACGATGTCAAAAAATTTAATGAAACTCATATCGTGACTCCTTTCGAGTTTTTGAACACGTTGATGGACACCATTTGTTGAAACTCCATTTTGATCATTTAGCACGTATGTAGAGGTGAGATTTAAAACTTTATTTTATTATTTAATTTAGAAAATTTCAAATTTAGGTAATGACATTCGATGAATCCTAAACTCCTAAAAATTAGGAAGTTTCGAAAGTTGAGAATATATGATTGGAATATTTGAGTTTTATCGTTGATACGAGTATAAACTAGCTATTTGTAAGGTCAATTGTCATTATTTCATGTTTTAGTTCCTAGTCCCAAGTTAGGATCCATCTAGTATTCTTAGTATTTTAATTGGAATTTTAATGTCGGATTTGTTTTAGGTTCTGACTATTTTATGGATTACAATTCATGAATAGCTTGTTTGATTGGTCAGTAAGATTGTTGTCGTCATTTAGGTAGATGTAACGCCCCCGAACCCACCCTGGCTCGGAGCGCTACTTTGCTAACCAATCCCACGTTAAAACTGACTCCCAAACATAAAAGAAAACGATCACATCTGAATTTAAAACTAAACTCCCAAAACTCTCTTAAATCATACCTAGCTGCCTAGACGCTCTAATTTCCCTTAATCCTAACCTTTAAGCACCACGGCGTCCTTCCCGAAAATTTCGGCAAAATAACGTTTGAAAATGGCGCCTCCAAAATGCTAGGTACCTGCACACAAACCAATCCCAACCAGATCCAGAATATTCCTAACCATCTAACCATCCTACGAAATCTCCAAATAGCAGTAAAGAGGAAAACTAAAATACTAACATCTCTAACTGAAGAAAGTCCACAGTACAGGGTGACACGTCACCCTTAACTATGACTATATACATCAAATACAGATAGCTAAACAATAACTCTAAAAACATCAATCAAAAAGAAAGTTACGCATTCCCATCATTTCTACAAACAGACATTTACAACAAACTACCAAAGGACAAAGCCCACACTCCCGAAGACCATGGTCAAGGTGCCCCGACAACTGCCTGCACCGGCATGCCCCGTACTTCTCCGACGGCTCCCAAGTCATGGCTCACTCGCTCAGCTCACCTGTAACCGCATCGTTACCTACACCACATAACAAACACACACATACGTAAGCTTACGCTTAGCAAGTAGGGATTAACACATACAACTAAATAGAATGCAAGCTACACATAACGCTGAACAAAAAAACCAAACAACACAACGACACGAAACAAAACACAGATTTGCCCACACTCAAAAGGATGCCTTATTCTTTGCCACGCCAGACAATGCCACCCCACACAACAATGCCACCACACTACAGCACAACACATACAGTTTCCACTATTTGCTCATGCACGTTAACAACGGGACGTTAAACCCTCTAGTGCATCTTGCACTTTAACGACAAGGCGTTCAACTCCCTAGTGCATACTCTCTAGCACGTTAACGACGAGACGTTAAACCCTCTAGTGCATCTTGCACGTTAACGACGAGGCGTTCAACTCCCTAGTGCATACTCTCTAGCACGTTAATGACGAGACGTTAAACCCTCTAGTGCATCTTGCACGTTAACGACGAGGCGTTCAACTCCCTAGTGCATACTCTCTAGCACGTTAACGACGAGACGTTAAACCCTCTAGTGCATCTTGCACTTTAACGACGAGGCGTTCAACTCCCTAGTGCATACTCTCTAGCACGCTAACGACGAGACGTTAAACCCTCTAGTGCTCTTGCACGTTAACGACGAGGCGTTCAACTCGCTAGTGCATACTCTCTAGCACGTTAACGACGAGACGTTAAACCCTCTAGTGCATCTTGCACGTTAACGACGAGGCGTTCAACTCCCTAGTGCATACTCTCTAGCACGTTAACGACGAGACGTTAAACCCTCTAGTGCATCTTGCACGTTAACGACGAGGCGTTCAACTCCCTAGTGCATACTCTCTAGCACGTTAACGACGAGACGTTAAACCCTCTAGTGCATCTTGCACGTTAACGACGAGGCGTTCAACTCCCTAGTGCATACTCTCTAGCACGTTAACGACGAGACATTAAACCCTCTAGTGCATCTTGCACGTTAACGACGAGGCGTTCAACTCCCTAGTGCATACTCTCTAGCACGTTAACGACGAGACGTTAAACCCTCTAGTGCTCTTGCACGTTAACGACGAGGCGTTCAACTCCCTAGTGCATACTCTCTAGCACGTTAACGACGAGACGTTAAACCCTCTAGTGCATCTTGCACGTTAACGACGAGGCCTTCAACTCCCTAGTGCTTACTCTTATACATTTCATGCTACTCACACAACACTCAAAACTCAAACACCAAACAAACTCCAAACAATAACACAACACTCAACCACCAAACAACAGCCAAGAATGTCAGCTCCACACTACGTAATACAAAACAACACAACTATCAAACAATACTGGTCAACCACACAACCAAAACAATACAGGGCCACCATACAACCAAACCATGCCTAACCAAAACAAACAAAGCAAAGCAACCAATTCACAATTCAAACCAAGTAAAGCAACCAACTAACAATTCAAACAAGGCAAAGAAATCAACCAACGACAATTCCCTACCGTTCCGTGGTGTAGGCCCGAAGGCAAAACATATCGTCCTCTACTTACCTGAACTCTGGCACCGCACTTACTCGCTTTGGCTATGTACATTTCCCCACTCGGTAACCTATCACATTCACAAAAATTCACTTAAGCATCACTATTCACTTCTAAAGAATATTTAAACTAACTCTAACTACAACGATTCAAACTTCTTTAAAATTAAGCCTACATACACCAACTTACTCTCAAACTATTATTTTTAACCTAATCCAATGAAAGCCTAACTAAATGGGCCACAAATTTGGGTTCGGTAAAAACCGACTCGAAACCTCAAACGTGCATAACTTTTGCGTCGGTTATCGGAATCGAACGATTCCAGCGGCCACGTACTCCTCTAATAACCAATTTTAGCCTGCCAAAAGAAATTTGAAAACAAACGACCCTAGCTAGGTCAAAAATAAGAAAACCCGAACTGCCCCTTCACCCGGAAAATTCCTCTTTCTGATTTTCCATCAATTCTCACTCAATTCCTCACCAATCAACCACCTATACCCTCAATTAGCATAAACTAACCAAAAATCTCAAACTACAAGCAAAAACCCGAAATGCCCTAAAGAGAGCTTCACTGTTTTAAGCTCAAATTGAGCTTCCCACAACTCGGCGACCATTGCTGGTCTAAGGGTCGGCAAACCCATGCCGAGAGCTTCCAAAATTGGCCGGTGATCGGAGCACAAACTCGCTCCTCACCCTCGGCCACGAACAGAGCAAAAACAGAGGGAAAAATTATGCATACCGATCGATTTGTGCGCGGCGTCGGCGGAAATGGCAGCCCTAGACGCCGTCGACGTTGTCTGGCCGGAACCACGGCGGTGATCGGCCGTCGCCTTCGTCGCTCGCGCCTCGCCCTCCCCCTGCCCTGCCCTCGCGCTCGGGAAATCGAGCAACAGAATGGCTTCGGCCATTCTGTTGTTTTATGTTTTATTATTAATAATAATAATAATAATAATAATAATAATAATAATAATAATAATAATAATAATAATAATAATAATAATAAACTAACCATTAATTAAATCTTCATTTACCGTTTTAACCTCCCGTGTTTTCGACCATTTTGAATTTCGTTAAATCTCGTTATTAATTTAACCTAACCCTCGGCTTAATTTCAATCAAATTTATTTACTTTACATTCCAATTAATTAAAACTCAATTACTTAAAACAACATATTTTATTATTCTTTTAAATTTAATCTCGGGTGTTACAGTAGAGGTATTTTTATGTTCAAGATCATTGTTTTCATAAACTTTATTTTGAAATGTGATAAATGATATGTCTATTTTATAGCTCGTCATTTTTGTTATACTGTTTATTATTTTCCACTAAACATGTTTATTTTAAGCATGCACATTACATTATTGATCATCTTTCTCGTGTGAACTAAGTTTGATCGACTCGTGAAGAGGGGGTCTTATTTTATTTGCGCACATTCTATCGCTGAAGGATGTGTGTTTCTTTAACTAGAGCAATGAGACAGATGACTGTGTCGTGTCTCTAGGTGCAAAATTTTAAAACTGATCAGTGTGTTTATTATTGTGGCTTTAGCGATCACCAAGTATCGTCGTTATAAATGTATATGCGTATGGTATAGTGTGAATCTGCGAGTGATTCCATTTTCACCAGGATTTTTTGGGATATGCAGTAGGACCTATTTCACTTATGTACCACACTATAATGAAAAGTTTTGAATGTTTGTCCTACTATTCGTTTATCAAAACAATTTTTATGATAATGTTTTATACTTAGCATGCTCCAACATTTTCTTAATTTAATTATTGAATATAAAACTTTATCCCTACTAAATTAGACATTCATCCTAAAAGACTTCTCCTTTTTCCCAAGTAAGATTCGTATAGGCGGGAGGTAGCTGTTCCTTGAAGGAGATTTTCTTTCTTTTTTTCCCTTCCATACTGAGTGATTTATTTCTTTTCTTGGTGAGATACACTTTATTTATTTTCTCTCTTAAATTGCTATATAGTTCTATATTTGGGTGTTACACATTTTATTTCCTTACACAATACTATTTGGATTATATTAGTTGCACTATCTTATAATTTTGTGATCTCAATGTAAATTTCTGCTCATCTCGTGTGGGCTAAGGCTCAATATTTGTTTAAGTTTTTCGCTATAAACCGAGACTTCAGTCAGGCAATCGGGTCCTCTTTGAATATCAAGTAGTTCGACTCGTCGTTGCCGACTCTTATGATATTCCACTCTATTGCTTACTATTTATTAACTGATACTTGGTGAAAATATCACAATTGAGAGAGTAGAAAATAGAGAGAGCGGAATTTAGATAATGGAGAGAGTTGAGAGATATGTGATTGGATCTAATGGAGACATAGACATTTATACTTGAAAAAGAACATTAATATAGAAAAAAATGTCAAAAGAGCCCTTTAGAGAAATAGGAGAACAAATAGACTCCATAACATTAACTTCTTCGTCACTAAGGTTAATTCTATCATTCATCACAACAAAATATAAACAATATCAAACAACAAGAAGTCCAGTATGAAATATATAACTCCACAACAATCAAACAACAAAAACCAATTGAATATAAGTTGATGTTTAACAAGCGATACTTACTTTGTAAAGAAATCATAATTAAGAGAGTATAGAGTCAAGATAGTTGAATCAAGAGAATGGAATTGAGCTAGTTGAAAGATTTAAGAGAGTTGAGAGATGTGTACTTGGACGTAATGGAGAGATAAGTATATATACATAAAAAAGAACATTATTATTAAAAAAATATATCAAAAGAGTCGCTTTTGTAACTGCTCTTTTTTCCCAAAATTACTTACCCTACGAAATTCTATTAGTAACTGCTCAAAATATAGATGTTACCAAAGAATTTTTGAAAAATAACGATTATTTTCACAAATTGATTATTTTTACAAGTTGCGATGCTATAAAGCGTAATGTCGCTACAATATAGAAAATAACGTCACGATGTTCTTCACAGAAACTAGGCGTTGTAGCCTTATGATTTTGTGTTTGTTATTGGCTTGGCTGGCACAACCCCAAGCCCACCTTAAAGGTCGGACCAAGCCCAAACTTACTAACAAAGAGCCGTTTACCAAGGTTAATTTCTCACTATCATATTGATTTTATGATCATTTGTGTAGTGATTCAAAGGTCTTTCGTGACAGACCACTCCAGGTACCTTGAGTCGTTCTTCCTAGACTTCTATTAAGACCCTGGCTCATAACATGATTAGCACCCATGCAAAACTCACAGACCCTACACAGCATCTTCCAACTATTATGCTCCACTTCCTTTTACCCTCTAATGTAATCACACGTTTAAACAAGAAACATAATCTTTATATATGCATTTTATAACATGAATAATTGTACAGAAAATATGCTTTTCATTCTCAATCTTCCTTCACCTCTTCTCCTTACTTTATTGCATTACATTTTAGTATTGAATGCAAAATAAAAGTCGTTGTTCACTCTTTGGATTTTTTTTTCTTTAATTATTTTTAACTTATTAGTCATTTCGGATAATTTAGAATTACATAATATTTATAGTAAAGAATATATTACAATATTGGCTGAAAAATGACAAAATATTGTATTATTTATTGATATTAAATTTAAGTATATTTTTTATCTTAATTAAGTGCTTAAGTTTGAAAAAAAAATGATAAGATTAAACATTATGAGTTTCTTTGTCAATTTCCTTTGTCTTAGGGAGTTGTCTATCGTTAAAGTATTATAAATGAATGAGTTACACATGAGTGAAGAGTTAAAAATAAGGTTTTGTAACCCATAATTAAACCTAATTAAGAATCACTTAAATCAGGCTGACATTCATGGTTGGTCACAATTCAGTTCCATCTGATTTTTGAAATGAAACAACCACACTTGGTTTCACAAAAAAAAAAAAAAAAAAAAATGGAGACCAAACCATGTGCAGGAAGCAATCAAATCGAACCATGAAATTCGTTAGTTTCGTTTCAAAAGTAAAAATAAAAATAAATTATACTAAAATACATAAACTTAGTTGAGTTTAGATTTACTTTTGTTGTTTTATTCTTTGAAAACCAAGAATCAAAATGTGGCAATCAGTTCAAACTGGCTATAAATGCGTCAAAATAGAACCAAATCAAACCAAACCTAACTAAAATCATTAGTTTAGATCCGGTTTTTTGCCCACTTCTAGTGTCAATTTACAAATTGCATGGCAAAAATTACAGAAAGGGGTTACTAAAAAAATAACATCACAACTGTTACAGAATAATTATGGAGTATGTGAATTAAGGTGCTAAAATTACAAATTTTAATAGAATGAACGTTTCTTGCATTTACTCAGTCTCCAATTGCATAACCTATTTTGGAATTGGTTAACTCCCCATATTCAATATTAATGAAGCATTAATATTGCAGAACCTCTGATCAATATTTAAACTAACCTACTATTCATTTCCCTGCATCAGCAATCTCTCTCATCCTCTTTCTCTCTCTAAAACCTGGTCTCATGCACACATAACAACATGGGTTTAGGAAAGTTTATAGTATTTGTTGTAGCACTGCAAGTTCTTCACTGCTTAGAGATTTGCTATGGACAACCCAATATCACAGGCTCTTATACCAATCTTTATAGAGGAAAATGGGTTTACGATCCAAGCTATCCTCTTTACGACGCCAAGAGTTGTCCTTTCTTGATCACTCAGTTTACCTGCATTAACAATGGCCGACCGGACAAGGCCTATCTCAAGTACAGATGGCAACCTAGCAGCGGCGCCACTCCGAAGTAGATAAAAGCTTTCTGATTCTTCTTTTTTTTCTTGGGTAGAATTCATTTTTCGAGATTTATGAATGTTCTTACTGTGTTTGTCAATATTTGTATGTAGATTCAATGGAAAGCAATTTCTGTGGGAACATAGAGGAAAAAGCATAATGTTTGTCGGAGACTCACTGAGTTCAAATCAGTGGCAGTCACTCGCCTGCATGATTCATTCATCGGAGCCAAGAGCTACCTACACTACGTTCAGGAAACAGAATCTATCAGTCATCAGATTTAACGTAAGATTAAGGAAGGAGAACCTCAGTTTCATCAGTTTTCTCTTTATTCTCAATTCTCTCTCTTTTTATCTTATGTAATGTTTGTGGAAATGCAGCAATATGGCGTTTCTTTGGTGTTCCTGCGAAATGCTTTGCTTGTGGATATTGACTACGTGAAGGGTTTGGGGAGGGTTCTGAGGCTTGACCATATTGATGGGAATGCTAGGACTTGGATTGGAGCTGATGTGCTCATATTCGACTCCTGGCATTGGTGGCTCTATACAGGAAGAAAACAAATGTACGTCTCCACAAGTTATCGACCATCCGAACGGTCGTCAGACCGGACGTTTTATTAAGTCTGCTTCCGGGTCGTGATAGAACGACTTAAACGATTATGTCGAAGTTAATACAATCGTTTATATATTTGTGGACAGGTGGGATTATTTTTCCTATGGTAACAAACTCTATAGGACTATGGATCGTTTGGTTGCCTACTCGAAAGCTTTGGAGACATGGGGAAGGTGGGTTGATGCGAATGTGAATCCTGCCAAGACGAAGATCTTCTTCCAAGGTGTTTCTCCTGATCATGGAAGGTAATTACAAACTCTGTCAAATCGTTTAAACGACGATTCAATCTGTAAATTAAGCTCCTTTTTTGGTTTTTTGGGTGGATAGGCCTAGAGAGTGGGGAGAGAGGGACTATGGGCAGACTTGCACGACGCAGACGCAGCCATTGCTGACGCCATACTACCCAGGAGGGCAACACCCAGCGCAAGCGGTTCTACAGAAAGTGTTGCAGAAGATGAAGAAGCCAGTGCATTTGCTGGACATAACGCTTCTCTCGCAGCTCAGAAAAGATGGTCACCCTAGCATTTACGGCTACGTCGGTCGCCGTGGCATTGACTGTACCCACTGGTGTCTTCCCGGAGTTCCTGATACTTGGAACCAGCTCCTCTTCGCTGATCTTCGTTGACCACTATATCCTGTGTTTTTTTTCTTAGAAATTCTTTAGGTAGTCGTGTGTTCTTAGTTTTGGATTCAGTATCAAAATAAATCTTTTTAGTTTTCAATGGAAATAAACGTGCAGTTGCAGAACTTGCTCTTTAACCTCCATTATTTTTCACATCCCTTTCTTTTCACAAATGCAAACCTTAATTTCGTCGAGTCAAACGCCATTACATCCAAAAAAAAAAATTGATGTAAGATTAATGTTAATTTGATTAATCTTTTTAATTTGATCTTAATATTTTTATTAACAAATTTAACGACTGTGTCTTTATTTTTATTTGTCTTTAACTTATCTACTTCAAATAAAAACATCTTATTCAACTAATTATTCTTACTTGATCAACCACTCATAAAAATAAGAATATGTTGGATAAAGAGTGCGACATGAGGAATTGAATTAATTGGTCAAAATTGACGTGAAATTATAAAGACTTAACTGAGAAAATTAAAAAAAAAAATTATCAAAACCAAATTGCAATAAATCTTAAACTACGAGGAGTTACAGTGTACTTTACTTACGTTAATTTACTTTTTAATTTGAAAAAGATTGACCATTTCTAACGTTTCAATTCAATTTTAAAATATTTAATGAGTGATTATAAATTACATTTATCAAAATAAAGAAAATTAAAGCATTTGTATTTTGTAGGGCGAACTAACGCTGGTGATAAAGATCTTTGCATTTATTTAATACTTTAGAATTTTATTTCAGGGTAATTAACAAAAAAAAAAAAACTTTAAATTATAGGTCATTAACAAACTCATCATTAAACTATATTTGCTAATAAATTTACTCTTAAATTATGCTGGACCTGCCTTTAAAAAATAGGCTCCCGTTCGAGAAAAAAAAAACAAGTGAGAGTCTGCACTTAAACAGCAGGCTCCCGTTGGACTTGAACAAAAAAGAAAAATGTTCAAACAACCAAACGATCACCCTATTAATTTACAGCAAACATATTCATCATTTACCCTCTCAATTTACTCTGAATACTCCACTCCCATGGTTCCAGAATTTCTCCATTATTTGCTCAACAAAGTCTCAGTATGAATCCGTCCAATTTTGATTGTAAGTTTTATAGGATGAAAGAACCTTATTAGATTGTTCAGATTATTCTTTTTTGCTTTGGCTGATCATATTTTTCAGAACCCTTTATTGTCCACAAAGTATCCAAGTGGGTGATAATATGGGGAGAGACGAAAAAAAAAAAACAAGTGAGAGTCTGCAACCTATAAACAGCAGGCTCCCGTTGGACTTGAACAAAAAAGTTGATTGTAAGTTTTAGTATAGGATGAAAGAACCTTATTAGATTGTTCAGATTATTCTTTTTTGCTTTGGCTGATCATATTTTTCAGAACCCTTTATTGTCCACACAATTATCCAAAGTTGGGTGACTAATATTGGGAGAGAAGAAACTAGAAATCAAATCAAATCCAAAACAAATTAGCATCCAAAAATGAGCAAAGTGAGTCATCAGTACACGCAAACAGATGCACATTAAAGCAGTCAAAAATTCATCGAAAGCAAAAATTCTACAAATTCTTTGAACGAGTTAGCTCTCCATATCTCAATCTCTTCAACCACCGTCTTTCCATTATTCACACTACACATTATGCTCTGCAAGATTTTTTGTATCTCCTCCTATCTAATGTCATGTGGCATCGTAGAAGGTTCTACTGTTCATATATATTTTGTACATTCTGTAAATGACTATGTAATTTTTTATAAAATATAAAAATTGTTTTCATCTTCCTGAAATACCTCTCTTTCTCTCTCACCTAAAACCCAACTTGGTATCAGAGCCTCATGGCCTCAGACTTCTGTTATTAATATTTTAGAGGAGGATAATATTTTAATTATTTAGTAGTTATAAGGGTAAATGAGGTATTAGATTTATAATTCAGTTATGATTTTGTCGGTTATATATGTGGGGGGAGGTGAGTGATACGGGAGAGGAAAATATTGGAAAAAGTGAGAGAGAGGCTGAGGCTCTTGAATACCTCAACAAAGGGAGAGAGTGGAGGCTCTGTAATTTCTCTACATTTGTGTGGGTGTGTGATCCGATTGGGGATGTACTGATGTAATCGTTTTTTCTGGAATTGCAATATAATTGTGGTTGTTTGTTTGATAAGCAGAGAGACCCTAACAATGGTATCAGAGCAACCTTACCTGGGGAAGAAGCAGACTCTGGTCGGAATGGAGAAATCAGGCATGAGCAATGAATGGATGGCTCACGATGAATGGCGGCAGGCGATGGATTCCATCAAGAAAAATCTCGAATTGCTGCAAGAGATGAAGCGGATGATGGCGATGATCATGGTGAAAACTGACTTGCTAGTAAAAGCCTAGAATGCAGCACCTCCGAGGCAGAGGAGCACCAGAAATCTGAAGCTTGGCGACGAAGAGGGAAGAGACGAACCTGGAGGACTGTCGAGCTGTCAAGGGGAGCCAGAGCGATCGGCCATTCGACGACCCAGCCCAGCAACCCCAGCGGTCACTCAGCCAGCCCCGGTCTAAGCCCTTCCTGCGAGCCCAGCGCGGTCCCTAGCGTTCGCTTCAACTGCGTACACAGCGTTACCATCGCCGAAACCCACCTTCGTTAGCCCACCATTCAGCTCAGCGTCGGCATTTCGCTGGTTACCAGATGCAAAGTTTTTGTCAAAGAGAGAGAAGCAAGGTGCAGAGGATAGCAAAGAAAAGTCGGCCCAAGAATCTGGCGAGGAGAAGGAGCAGCAGGAAGAAACAGTGCAGAGGGAGGAAGAGAAATGGGCCCTCCTTCAACCAACTGGACCTGGTCCAGGGAAGAGAGGGGCCAACCCACACAAAATAGGCTTAACAGCCCAGTCACCAATGCAGTTTGGGGGCCAAAATCTTCCAGTGAGCCCAGCCCAAATTCGACCCTCACTGCATACTCATGTCGCTGTGGATTTAAGATTTTAATCCCACTTTGAGGACAAGGTGGAACTTTAGGAGGTCGGTATTGTTAGGAATATTTTAGGGCAGGGTAATATTTTAATTATCTAGTAGTTATAGGGGTAAAGAGGGTATTAGACTTATAATTCAGTTAGGATTTTGTGGGTTATATACGTGGAGAGAGGTGAGTGATACGGAAGAGGAAAATATTGGAAAAAGTGGGAGAGAGGCTGAGGCTCTCGAATATCTCAGCCAAGAGAGAAAGTGAAGGCTCTTAATTCCTCCACATTTGTACTGCTGTAATCATTTTTCTGGAGTTGTAATATAATTGTGGTTGTTTGTTTGATAAGCACATAGACCCTAAAATTCAACCATTCATATGACTTCTATTTAAAATTGTACATAACATAAAATATGTTGTTAATTATAACATTTCACAATCTCATAATGATGCGAACGTCGGATCGAAAGGACCCAGGAGCCGACAACAACGCAGATTAATTCAAAGGAACGCCTTTTTGATTCAAGAACAAAGTAAGGAACTAAGACTTCAATCAAAGAATTCGATGAAACCCTAGTTATCAAAACAGGAGCTTGACCCGAGCCACACCTATTGGCTGAACAGAAGCTATCAAAACAGGAGCTTGACCCAGACCAAACTCGTTGGTAAGAACAAAAGCTATCAAGCGTGACTTGAAGAAGATCTTTGTTCTTCGGAAAGAACTAAAGAGAAATCCTCTCTAAAAACTCAACCTTTTTAATTCAAACTTGTTCTTCTATTAAATCAAATAGTTTTGCCATTAAATTGACTACACATTAAAATTAAAATAAATAATAATAATAAAATAAAAATAAAGATAAAATAACTAATAAAATCATGAGATAACGATCCTTTGCATGATCAGATGCCATCTCATGTTTAAACTACGTTTGAACATGATTTGAATTGATTTGAGTAGATTCGGTCGGATAAGATCTTTTCCTATGAGATTTGTATGATTTGCATGTACTTTGCATGTGACTTTTAATTCCTCGTATACGCATGTGCTTGGCACATGTCCTCTTTAATTCCTACATGTGCATGTGCATGGCACATGTGTTTTTAATTCTTACATGTGCATGTGCGTCGCACCCTCCCAAATCTTCATGCATCTTCGGCTTCCCTTGCTTCAAAAGATTTTTCAATAATCTTGGACTTCTTACTCTTGTCATTGGGGCTGCCTGTATCTTCAATTGGATCCTTGTTCTTGGGCTTTGACTTGGTCTCAACTTGGATCACACCATAAACCAAGTCATGTGGATCTTTATCTCTTTCCAATCACGTGAATCTTTATCTCTTTGTAGTTTGCGTAGATCTTTACCCTTCTCTCTCCAATCCATGGGGATTTGTGTAGCCCAATTTTGTGCCTTATGAGTCTTATTTTGCCAATTTTGTAGGGCCCACTTCCATGCTATAAAGCTATTTATTTTTATAGTCTTTTGCTTTTGTTGTGATCGCTCTGTCCCTTGGGTTTCCACGACTAAATCATGTGAAGCTTTGATCGTTGGATCTCTTTTATCTTCTAATAGATCATGGTCATTGACAATGAGATTTATCGCTCCTCGGTTCACATCATTCCTTCTCCCTTCGAAAAGATTCGTCCTCGAATCTCTTGCACATATAAAAATAAGTTAGTAAAATTAAAAGATGTGCTTACATTATCGTATTCACTCGGTAGGTCGATCTTGTAAGCGATGTTGTTGATGCGCTGTAGGACTTGGAAAGGTTCATCTCCTCGATGTTGTAGCTTGTTATTCCGTTTGTTCGGAAACCTTTCTTTTTGTAGACGTAGCCAAACTAAATCTCCAGATTTAAAAATAAGTTTTACCATTGCATGAAACTTCTTAACAAATTCATCATTTTTCCTTTCATACACAAGAGTAATCTTATTAGTAAACAAAGTTAATAAATTTAAAGGATTTAGTGGATTAAAATCATCCATAAAATCAAACAGTAAATAATATCTAATAGAATCAAAATCTTTTAAAACGTAAAAATAAGATTTGAAATTCGCAAAATATGTATCTACAATTTTGTCATAAACCAAGTTGTGTGCAAAGTAATCAATGACAAAATTTCCAATAAAATAATTATGCATATTATCTATCAACCTTAAACATATAATAGGTGCAATATAAGAATCATATGGCCTTACCAACCACTTAAACCTATTTGATGTTTCCGGTCGACTTGTAACTAGCGTACTCGGTACGAGATTTTTTTGCTTCTTAATCTCCTTCAACGGAGAAATGTCTCTTCGAAACTCCTCGGGAATTGCATATTTATTTTTCTGCAAAAGAAAAGAAACAACACTTGGAAGAAAACTTGGTAAGTCGTTAGATGATAAATAAACATCTTTATATAAAAGCAAAATCATCTCACACTTATCCTCACTTTTGTTCATCAACACGATTTGTTTCTCACTTGACTTTTGTTCACTCTCTCCCTCGGTTTTTATCTTTTTTCCCTCGATTTTTCTCTCTTGCTCCCTCGGTTTTTCATCCCTCTTTGTGCTCTTTTCAACTATTTTTCTTTCTCCACTTTTTTTTTTCTTTTTTTGCCTCTTTTTCAACTAATTTCTTTTCACCACTTTCTTTTTCTTTTTCAGCCCTTAGCTTTTGGAATTCCTTTGCGATCCTCTCTTGGTCTACCATTGCCTCTCATGTCTTTAATGGTGTAAGGATAACAGTTTTTTCATTGTAAACTAACGAATACTCATTCTTGTAACCATTATACTTGACGTTCGGTCAAATTGCCAAGGCCTCCCCAAAAGTATGTGTGTAGCTTGCATCGGCACTACATCACATAAAACTTTATCTGTGTACCTTCCAATTGATAAAGGAACTTCCACCTGTTTAGTCACCTTGATTTCTCCACAATCGCTTAACAATTGCAACTTGTATGGTTTTGGATGTTGCTCGGTTTTCAAGTTCAACTTTTGGACTAGTAATGTGCTTGCTACATTGGTACAACTCCCACTATCGATGATCAAACTACAAACTTTGTTGTGCACATGGCATCTTGTATGGAATATATGCTCACGTTGAACTTTGTCTCCATCTTTCTTAGTTTGCACATTCAATACTCGCCTTGTGACTAAAAGATTTCCTTTTATTGGTTCCTCTACCTTAACGTCACTACAATCCTCAAGTGGTGGCATCTCACCATCTCTCGAACTCACACTCTCTACATTGCCATTTTCCCTCAAAATCATAGCTCTTTTATTTGGACAATTTGAAGTTATGTGTCCGAACCCTTGGCACCGAAAGCACTTAATCTCTCGGGTTCTAATTGGATTTGAAGTCTCAGCCTTAGCTTTTTGTGGTAACACTTGATTGTTGGATACGGTTTTTCCCTTAGAATCCTCTCTCGATCTTGGCTTCTCATTTTTCCAATTTGTTTGCCAAGTTGCGGTTGATGTTGTACCAACCCTATTACTTCTCTTAGCCTTTAGTTGCCGCTCAATTTTGATTGATTTGTGTAGTAACTCTTCCAAGTCGATGTAGTGTTGTAGATCCACCACATCCGCAATTTCTAGATTCAATCCCCCAATAAAACGAGCCATGGTTGCTTCCTTATCTTCTTTCACATTAGCCCTTATCATGGCTACCTCCATCTCTTTATAATATTCCTCCACACTTTTGAAACCTTGTGTCAAATTTTGGAGCTTTTGACATACGTCTCTATAGTAGTATGATGAAACATATCTTTTTTTTCATGATGACCTTCAAGTCTTCCCATGTGCGGATTTGTGCTTCATCATTCCTCCTCCGGTTCTTAACTAATTGATCCCACCAAATACTAGCATAGTCCGTGAACTCCATGGTGATCAACTTAAGCTTCTTTTCCTCTGAATAATTTTGAAACTCAAATACCTAGTCTATTTTTCGTTCCCAATCCAAATATCCCTTGGGGTCGTTCTTTCCTTGGAAAAATGGAATATTTACCTTGATATTTCATAAATCATTGTCTTCTCGGTTTGTCCCCTCATTTCTTTCTTTTGGCTAATAACCACTATACTCTTTGAATTCTCCATCAAAATCCTTCCTTTGTTGTGCATGACTAGGGGTCGGAGTTTCTAATCGTTCAATTCTCCGATTTAGAGCCGTGTATTGATCTTGCATGGCTCTCATGAACAATTTTAAATCAACGTCGTTGTGTTCTCCACTCATGATATTCCTCTCCCTCACGTGTTTGTTCTCGATAGATATCACTCCACTCGTGTTTCGCTAAAAAATTAAGGTTTTTTTTATAATAGTCTCACCCTCTTGCCTTTTACCTCTAGATATCCATTTTAGTTCTTTACGTAAGAACTTGATTAATGGTAAATATTCAACAAGCCAAACTATAAAAAATCAAACTTTAAAGCTTAAAAGTTCAAACTTGTAAGGATGGCTAAATCAAGGGTATAATTGAAATAAGACAAAAGTTTGGATGATGACAATATTTCAAATGAAGATTCAACAATTTTAACCTTCAAAGAATAAATTTGGATAAAGATAATATTTCGAATGAAGATTCAATAATTTGAATTTTCAAAGAACAATTATCTACGAATTTAAGAACGAATTTTTAAATTTAAAATGATAGAATTTTCAAAATCTCTAGAACAAAATTTCAATTTTTTTTTTTGACTTCTCACAACTCTTTTTTTTTTTTTTTACTTTTGACAACTCTTTTTTTTTGACTTTTTTTTGTACTTTTAGAATTTCAAGAGGAGAAATTCACAATAAGAAAAAAATTGATGATAAAAATCGAGACTTGATAATAAGGATGGAAAACAAATGATTTATTTTTTGTGCTTTTTGAGTACTAGGACGAATAGAATAAGATGAAGAAAATATTGATAACAAAAATTAAAGATAGCTTCTTGAATTAAGGAGCTGAAGCTCTGATACTAACTGATGCGAACCTCAAATTAAAAGAACCCAGGACCCAACAACAACGCAGAATAATTCAAAGGATGCCTTTTTGATTCAAGAACAAAGTAAGGAACTAAGACCCAAATCGAAGAATTCGATGGAACCCTAGTTATCAAAACAGGAGCTTGACCCGAGCCACACCTATTGGCTGAACCGAAGCTATCAAAACAGGAGCTTGACCCAGACCAAACTCATTGGTAAGAACCAAAGCTAGCAAGCGAGATTCTTCAAGCGTGACTTGAAGAAGATCGTTGTTCTTCGCAAAGAACTAAAGAGAAATCCTCTCTAAAAACTCAACATTTTTAATTCAAACTTGTTCTTCTATTAAATCAAATAGTTTTGCCATTAAATAGGCTACACAATAAATTAAAATAAATAATAATAAAAAAAACGAAAATAAAGATAAAATAACTAATAAAGTCGTGAGATAACAATCATTTGTATGATCAGATGTCATCTCATGTTTAAACTACGTTTGAACATAATTTGAATTGATTTGAGTAGATTCGGTCGGATAAGATATTTTCCTACGAGATTTGTATGATTTGCATGTGCTTTGCATGTGACTTTTAATTCCTCGTATACGTATGTGCTTGGCGCATGTCCTCTTTAATTCCTACATGTGCATGTGTGATGACCCGAATGTGAACGTATGTGTACGACTGCGGGGCAAACCTCGAGTTGCGGGGTAAACCTCGGGACCTAAGCCGAGTGTAGGCGAATCTCGGACTCGAGTATAGGCAAATCCCGGGTCATAAAGAGGGGGTTGTCACAATCCCACATCGCTTGGGGAAGTACATGAAAATGAAACATATGTAAGAGATCCCTCCCATGATAGCAAGACGCGTTTTGGAGCACAATTGGCAACGGATCCCATAAGAACTCCGAAGTTAAAAGTGCTTTGGCGAGAGCAATTCCAGGTTGGGTGACCATCCGGGAAGTTCTCGCCAAACAAAGCCGTGAGGGGAGGATATTGGGCTACGGCCCAATCCCCAGAGCGGACAATATCTTGCTGGGATAAGGGGTCGTTACAGCATGTGTATGACACATGCGTTTTTAATTCTTACATGTGCATGTGCGTCTTACCCTCTCAAATCTTAATGCATCTTCGGCTTCCCTTGCTTCAAAAGATCTTTCAATAATCTTGGCCTTCTTACTCTTGCCATTGGGCTGCCTGTATCTTCAATTGGATTCTTGTTTTTGGACTTTGACTTGGTCTCAACTTGGATCACATCATAAACCAAGTCAGGTGGATCTTTATCTCTTTCCAACCCACGTGAATCTTTATCTCTTTGTAGTTTGCGTAGATCTTTACCCTTCTTACTCCAATCCATGGAGATTTGTGGAGCCCAACTCTGTGCCTTATGAGTCTTAGTTTGCCAATTTTGTGGGGCCCACTTCCATGCTACAAAGCTATTTATTTTTATAGTCTTTTACTTTTGTTGTGATCGCTCTTTCCGTCGGGTTTCCACGACTAAACCATGTGAAGCTTTGATCGTTGGATCTTTTTTATCTTCTAATAGATCATGGTCCTTGACAATGAGATTTATCGCTTCTCGGTTCACATCACATAATTCACAACACACGGGTGATAACTCTTGGAAAAGAACTATTACATGGTATATTTTATGAATATTGTTGTTGAAAATTAGTGATTAATTCAATAAAAGAATTATATTTTGTTACATAATGCTACAACATTGTACACAGCTTCGCATTTGCATAAAATATATGTTTTTTTATCTTTTTAAGGAGATATTCATTCAAAATTTATACTTATTACAGATTCATGTTAAAGAGCTGATAAGGCAAGCTAACCTTAAAGAATAAAAGGAAAGACTACAATCAAATACAAAAAAGGAAGATTCTAAAGGAGGAAAAGAAATGGAGTAGAAAATGAATCTAATTTGATTTTCAAATTCAAATTAAATAGGAGAGAGAGAAAAAAGAATATTGATAAAAAAGAAAAATATAGGCAGGAGAGTATTTGAAGTAAACCAACGTTTATTGGAATTGAAGTGAGAGAATGAGAATTTGAAAGCTTTAAATATAGACAGCAAATGACAAGAAAAGAGAAAAAGTCTAGAGAGAGGATGACGCACGGAACGACGTGAAGAAAAAATGAAAAAAAAAAAAAGAAGTGGCACCAACATCAACAAATAGAGAAGATTTGAATTTCTTTTCTATTATTTGATGACTTTCTTTTCTCATTCTTTTTTTTTAATTTTTCTTTTACTTTCTATGAACTAAATCATTTAGTGGCAAGATGATGAAGTACGCATTTATGTAATTTATGTGGTTTGTTGCACGAATTGAATTAGATAATTCAATATGATTTTACTGTTTATTTTATTCAGTGTTGAGAAACATGAATAAATATTAGAATTGCTATTACGCGTGACTGTAAATGGAGCATCTATTATTTGCATACATTGAATGCATATAAATACGTAATATAATGCATGTAATGTGAATCATGTAATTCATGTTGTTCAACATGTCAAATGATGAGTGAAGAATGGTCATATATTTTCTAGACATTCTTTATTTATGTCTTAAACCATGTCTAAAAGAAAATTAAAATGGTTATGAAATTTACACAATTTTCAGCTTATGGCCTTTGGTCGGTCGATCACTTCCAATCTCCGGTCGACCACTTACATTCCCGAGAGCATTTTTATCTAAGTTTTTTAATCTGCTGGTGGACAGGTCGACTACTCCTCATAATAGGTCTGTAACACCCGGCATTTTAGCCATGTAATTATTCCTTGAACTATTAAATATGATATATATTGGCCATTAATGAAGTGCATATTTCATTGGAGTTTTGTGATACCCCAAGTGGATGTCTAGAGAAAACGGATCGGTGAATTTAACTAATAATTCAATTGGGAAACCAAACTAAAAATCAACAAAAACAGAACACCTTGGTTAGAAACCAAAGGGAGAGAAAATTATGTAAACCAATTAAGGTTGGTGGGAGGAAGCCAATGGTTGAGTGAAACTTGGCAACTTGTTGAAGAAGGTATGTTCTTCTTCTCTCCCTCCTACGTGAAACCCTCATTTCTCATCTGCTTCTTTTCACTGCTCTCTGTTTTCTCTCCTCCAGGTGACTGCAACCTTTCCAAAAGACCTCATTTCTTCTATTTTCTCCAGTGAAGGTAATCATCTGCTAAAGTTAACGAGTTTGGATAAGTTAAAATATGAGTTTTGTGGAAGTTTAAGGTTACGATATTTTTGAGAAAACTCACTGTTTTTAGATGAAAACACGTTAGTCTGTTTTCTAAAGGTTGGAATGGAGTGTGCTGCATATTCTACTAAGTTATTAGTTAGCATTTGCAGCCTGTTGATTTCCCTTTTCATGCACGTCATAGGTTTGTGCATCACCGAGGCAACACATTCAAGACTCTTAACTCTACAGCAAACAGGTAAGTTCATATCCGTAGGTTGGCCCTTAAGGCCCTACATCACGGAGACTCTAGGTTTTACTTCTGTCAGGAGGTTTCGGGTAGAGAAAGTTAGAGTTAAGTTCTGAGTTATCTGTGTCTCTCATTATGTTATGTTGTATTATTTCTGTTGCCTGCCGTTTTATGTTTAAGCACTGTGAAAGTTCATGCATACACGTTTTTTCCGAAAGCTCATGCAAAAATGTCTTCTGCACATGTTTTGAAGTTAAGAAAGATAAAATCTGACTGAAATGTATTGGTTAAATGCAGGATGGGGACTGGCCTACTGTTTCTGTTCTGTTCTGTTTCTGTTCTGTAAATCTGTTATGTGCCTGTCGTGCACTTGTAAGTTCCTCTATAAGCCCCAGTTATACCCCTCTACCAGTGAAACGTAATGTACTGTCACCGTATTCTGAAAGTTCATGCATAGCATATGCATCACTGCATTTTTATATGTTCTTACTGAGTTTTAGACTCATAGGTGAACTCCCTGATGTAGGTACTGAACCCGTGATTGAGGACTTTGTGCCTCAAGATGATGATTTGATGTAGTTGGCGGATCGAGCTCCTGGGGTTTGGTTGTGGCAGCTAGACATATTCCTAAACAGAGAGAAAAAGGTTTTAAAGTTTTGTGTTATGTTTTAAAAACTTCTGTTATGGTGAATTTTGGAAATACATGCCAAGTTCTGTACTGTTTCTGAGATTTTAAAACGATGTATGGCATCTGTACTGATGTTTAAAACCTCTGTATTTGACAGTTGAGTTCCTGTTCTGAAGTATTCTGGAATTGATTGGAATATTTTCTCTTTTAGGGTGTGCATGGATTATTTCTGATTTTAGAGCTTTCCATGCAATCTGCTTTCTTAAATTTCTATCGTGTTTTCCTGATTTGTCCAAAATCATATTTTGAATCGTTTTTCTAAAGTTTGAAGCTTTCATACTTTCTGTCTTCACGACTTCTGGTTTTACGTAATCTTGTTAAAAGTTGTCAACTCTGTGTTTTAAAGCACATCCACCGCTGCTTTAAAAATCACATCCACTGCTGCCACTGTTCACTTTTGTTTATTCACATCCACCGCCGCCACTGTTCACTTTTGTTTATTCACATCCATCGGTGCCACTGTTCACTTTTGTCTTATTCACATCCACCGCTGCCACTGTTTACTTTTTTCTTATTCACATCCACCGCTGCCACTGTTCACTTTTGTCTTATTCACATCCACCGCTGTGTAACACCCGGATTTGTCATAGCACGTGCGGGGCACGAGATTGTTAGTAATGAAGGGTTTAGGAATGAAGGGTTTAGAAGAAATGTGATGAGAAGAAAAAGAGGTTAAACGATGTTTTAAACGCGGGTTTGATTTGCAAACGTAGCGTTCCGAGTCGGGCGGGTTCGGGGCGTTACAGGCTGCCACTGTTCACTTTTGTTTATTCACATCCACCGCTGCCACTGTTCACTTTTGTTTTATTCACATTCACTACTGCCACTGTTCACTTTTGTCTTATTCACATCCACCGCTAGTCTATATCGCCGCCCAGTTTACTTACATTTTCTACCTACATCTTCCGCCCCGTTTTATTAACTCCTTCGGCCACAGATCACCCGATTCTGGTATTCACTGTAGCCTTTCTTTCAATATGTCTTTTAGTTTATATTTCTCAATTATTTTCACTGCATGTATTTTATCATGTCGTTCTCTGCATGCCCGTTGTCCACCCAGCCTTTTATTTAAACGTTCAAAGTTTTCTGTCTCCTAGCTTTCTTCAGTCTTTTATTTCTGTGGTTCAAAAATTAATATGTCTTCTGATTCTGTTCCAAGTATTCTGATTCTGTTCCAAGTATTCTGATTCCCTTCTGTTGTTTATTCTGCAGTTCGGTTTTAGGGTTTGTTGTTTAAAGGTTCATTCTGTTTAAAGTTAAAAAAAAAAAAATAGTCACCGTTTTGAATGTCCCGGAGTGATGGCTCCTCGGACCCCGATCGGGTCGGGGGCCGTCACAAGGTCTACCACTAATCTACCTAAGAGCAATTTAAGTGATTCTGTCATTTTTCAAGTAGACCGCTAAGCTACCTGAGAGCAATTTAAGTGGATTTTGTCATTTTTCAAGTAGGCTGTTGTTGTAAAAAATAGTTCGCAAGTATACTAGTCGCAACAAGTAATAAAGTGGTAAATAGAGTGTCGAATCCACGAAGACTTTTTAATTAATGATCAAACAAAATTAATTTCAGTTTAATTTGAATAACGATATTTTAGTGAATTTTGATTCAAAGCAAAGAACGAGTAATTAATTAAATAACAGAAAATTAAATTAGTTTTAGAATATGATAAAAAAGCTCTAAGGTTTCCGATTTCACCTAAATTAATCATATTTAGTATTGCTAATCCAAATCATTAATTTCTATTTATATGTGTTGATAGCAATTTCACAAAAGTATTTATCAATCTCTCTCGAGTAATGACAAACTTATTCAACTAATGAATTATTACCTCTCGGTCTCTAATCATGAGAATTAATTGAATATATTAAGAATGAGAAATTAAACTACCACATGAACACATTAGCTATCTCTAGTCTAATATCTTTTTCATGGTAAATTATCAATTGCATGATTATTTATTACCTCTCGGTCTCAAAACAATCTTACGAACATGTTATTGTTGATTAGGCAATCGCAAACATTAAGAACAGAATACAGAAAATCAACGATTTGCATTAAAGGAAATATTCAATATTTATAATCCGGCTAAATAGTAGCCCTAGAAAAAGAAGTTTAGTTCATACTAAAGTAACGGGAACAAATAGCATAAATAGAGATGTTCATAATTAAAAAGAGAATGAAAAAGAAAAACTAGGGTTGTCGATCTGAATTCTCCTTTCCTGATGCTCTCGCTCTGTTCCCGTCTCCGTCTTGATCCGTCCTCTTTTAACCTAATCTAGGTGTTCTCCTTTTAATCAACGGCTGAGATTGTCTTAATTAAAAACCTAATTTCAGATCTTTCTTTTAGTCTCGACCGCCGATCGATCGACTGAGGTGTGGCCGATCGATCAGCTATGCCTCTGCTCCATCATCTTGTATTAGCTTCAGCCAATCGATCGCCTAGATGTGGGCGATCGATCGACAACTCTTATGCTGGCAACTCTTCTGCTTTCTCGTTCTTCTCCCCATTAGCCGATCGATCGCCCCAAATGTGAGCGATCGATCGGCTATGCTTCTGTCTTCATTCTCTTATAATAACTTTAGTTGATCGATCACCCAGATTTGGCCGATCGATCGGCAATTCCTCTGTCAAAACAATTTCGTATTTTCTTCAGCCGATCAATCGTCTGCACTGTGGCCGATCGATCGGCAAGTCCTCTGCTTATTTTTCTTTCTGTCCTTCTTCTTTTCTGTACCGGATCGAATTCACAAAACCTGTAATTCTTCAATTTCTCTACGCACTTACACCAAAGTTATTAGAATCATACATGTATTTGAGTAAAGCTTATCAAATCAAGTATAAAAGAGTACAATAAAAAGTGTAAAGTACGCACTTATCAGCTACTCTTCCACCCAAGCCTTCATTTTTTCCTTTTAGAATTTTAACGATTTCTCAACATTCCATTCTCAATCTTTAACATAATAAAACATTTACGTACTAAATTCTCCACCACAAGTAAATTACATAAAATTCTAACTTTTTAGGGATTAGGGTTACATATATGGTTTTTGCAACACTTCAAGCTTGGATTGATCTTCCGAATTCCAACCTTTTCTTTTCTTTTTTTACTCTTTATGATCCTCTCCAGATACTCTACAAATTTTCTTGAGAATTCTTCCTCAAAAACCAACTTTTTCTCTCCATTTTTACACTCTCAAAACCCTATTCTCCCTTCTCTCTTCTCCTTCTATGTTTTTCTCCAGCATGAAGCACAATTTTTCTTCTGTTCTTTAGATAAAGAGAAGCCTGTCTAGCGACATCATTGCCATTTGACCATTTTACCCTCAATTATTGTTGTTAAATGACTATTTTACCCTTCTATCGATAAAATATTACGATTTAAGCTACTTGCTTAGTATAGCAATCCAGACATATTAGCTGAAAACAGTAGAATTGACGTGATTAGGGATAGAATTTGTAACGCCCCCGAACCCACCATTTCTCGGTGCGCTACTTGACTATAACTCGGGTCGTTAAAACACTCTATGGTATACCCGTACCCTTAGACAGTACTAGAAATACGTGAAAATTTAAAACTTTATTATTTACTCAAAACTTCATTGTTTGAAAATAACTAGACTCTCTTCCAGCAGAAAACTAATAAAATACATTAAAAGAAAACTCGGTTAAGTTCTTAAATCAATTGGTTAAAAATCTAAAAATCAGCAAAGTTAACTGAGAGTTTCGGTCGACATCTCTACACCAATTTCGACCGATTTTGCACTACTCCGCTGATATCACCAGGGGTCGATATCGCCAAGGGTCCATATCGCCAGAAGATGACTTCGCCAGGGGCCGACATGGCCAGGGGTCGATATTGCCAAGGGACGACATCACCAGGGGACGACATCACCAGGGGACGACATCACCAGGGGTCGATATCGTCACACCAACTTCGACCGATTTCTGCACTAATCGGTTGATATCTCCAAACCAACTTCGAGCGATTTCTGCACTAATAGGTCGACATCACCACACTAACTTCGACCGATTTCGCACAACTCAATCGATATCTCTACACCAACTTCGACCGATTTTCCTTTTTTCCCATATTCTTCACTTTCTTCATCAACATTTTATTTAAAAACCATCATAACTCATCTTCCAATATTTTAAATTTCTAGACACAATAAAACCCCTAAAACCTGACTTGCACACATAAACAGAAATGTAAAAGTTTGTAAAAACTAAACATTTTTTCTTAAAAAAAAAAAAATCGGGCAGCATAATGGTTAAATTTTCTAAACACCAAAACCATGAAAACCAAATGTTTTATACAATAAACTCCCAAAACAACATCCAAAAAGGGTTATAAACCCACCATCATTTACACAACCAAAATCACAACAAAACTACCGAATCTCACACCTCCCAGTAACTCCATGGTCAAGACGCCCCGACAATTGCCCGCACCGGCATTCCACGTACGTCGTCGACTGCGTCCTAACCCTGGCCTTCCTCGACTAGCTCCCCTGCTATCTCGTCGTCACCTACACCAAAGAACACAAAACGTAAGTCTAATGCTTAGCAAGTAGGGAATCATGCAATTCAAACAAAAACACAATGCAGACTAATCTCCAAACACATGCAATTTCTAACTCTTTGTTGTGCTCATTTCATATTCATTGCATTAATATTTCCATAAGCCGTGTAGATCAAGTAGACACATATCCTATAAGTGTCTAGGACGGTCACACATGATCTACTCTCACATTGATCGTAGAACCCTATAACTGTCTAGGAGTTCATACTCACGACACATTACGTATTTTAGCAGTATTTCATTTTCATTGCATTAATCTTTCCATAAGCCGTGTGGATCAAGTAGGCACACATCCTATAACTGTCTAGGACGGCCAAACATGATCTACTCCCACATCGATCGTAGAACCCTATAACTGTCTAAGAGTTCATACTCACGACACATTACGTATTTTAGCAGTACATCTCTCGTAGAAGTCCCCTCGGGGTGCTACACCACAGCACTCATTCCCGACGAAGCAACTCTACTCAAGACCAAATTTGTAGTTCTTTTTATCTTGTTACATTTCACGCGCACATTTCAAAACCATGCTAAAACTCGTATTTTTCATACTTCAAAATCATGATGCATGTCAATAAAATGCTCAAACGCAAAACAAAATAATCGAACAATTAAACAACCCTACCGTTCCATGGTGTAGGCCCGAAGGCAAAACACACACTCCTCTACTTACCTGGATTCCCGCAACGTACTTACTCGCTTTGGTTATGTCTAATGCACAACTCGTTAACCTAGCACATTAAGAGAAAAATCATTTAATAAGCCTCTAAGAACTTCTAAGGAATGCATACTCACATGTCTACTATCCAATACTTCAATCCATTTTTCAAAATCAAACAACTTGCTTTGCCAGATTTTACACCAAACAGAATCGGTTAACATTCTCTCTAAAACTGATTTTTAACAAAACTACCCAAATCTCTAATCTATCCATACTATCAACCTAAACCAATCTATCTAAGGTCTAAACCACCAAAATAATAAGAAAAACTCATCAAGGAATCATCATTTTCGGAATCCCTCATTAGGGTTTCCTAATCTCCACCTAAATTTTCCAAAAACACATTAAACTACCCAAAATCTCTTAAGGTAAGTATAAATAACAAAACCCACTAAAGACTCACCTTAACCTTTGACCAAAATTGAAGAAACCGTGGAGGGAAGCTCTTCCATGGCTGCCAACGAGAAGGGAGAGGAGAAGAAGACAAGCTCTATTTTTTTTACTCCTTCAATTCTCATCTTTTAAAATCAACACATTTCTCTTTTCAAATCTTAACCACTAAAATATCTAATTTTACACATCAACCCCTCCCCTCACTTCACTCTTTACTCCAACGTGGCAAACTCCCCTCCTCCACTTTTATTCACTTCACTTTTCCTTTTTTTTTTTTTAATTCTAAAACCACAGTTCCACAAACATTTCTCCCATAGCCCTCTTTTTCTAAGTCACATGCTTAGGAAAATTCTAGGATCCCTATTATGCTCTCCTAGCATAATTAAATCCAAGGGCAATTCGCGTTGAGGAAAAAAAAAATCCCAGGTGTTACAGAATTAAAATAATCTAATTTAATTAACTTAATCAATTCTCCAAATACGTATGCTTTACGTTTTAAAATTTGACATGTGGCACTAACTTATTGGTGGCCACATTTTATTATGACATCATAGATAAAATTCTTATAAAATATTTCTCCTTATTGAATATTCTCACATTCTCACTCGATGTATCTAAATCGAGTATTTACCAAGAATTGTGCCTAACTGTTCAATACAATTAATCCAACGTCAAAATTATATAACTTGAGCTACAAAACTTCGAATCATACAATTCAAACGTCATTTGCTTCCTTAGAATGTCTACTTCATTCTAAAATTTAATAAAATTCTATTACATTTACCTATTTCAAAGTACAAGACTATCTAAGTTGTTTAGTAAAAACAATTTATATTTTTAATTCAACCTCCCTCTCCATTTTTGGACAATATTACCCCGAAATCTTGAGTTTTCTATTTGGCAGAGGTACAACATGTTAGTCATGAGCTTGCTGTATGATACACTCACAGATTCTATTCTCGCTCAAATAGTAGCATATTCTTTAGCAGCTGAAATTTGGAATTCACTCGCCCGCCATTGTTCATCTACCTCTCTTCCACTAGTTATTGAGTTACGCAGTAAACTTCAACAAATTAACGAAAATGGCCTCTCATTCATTGAATATGTTCAAACACTTATGTCTATCTGCAAACAATTCAGCGGTGATTGGCGAATATGTCTCTTCTAAAGAACAACTGATGTATTTACTTAGAGGTTTGGGTAGTGAGTATAATATATTCGTCACTGTGATCACTTATCGCTTCTCTAAACTCATTATTGAGGATGTTCATAGTTTTACTATTGAGCTATGAATTGCACCTAGACAAACAAAATACAGCTCTCCCTCTTCCTTTCACTCAAGCTCTTGTTACCTCCACACCTCCTTCTGTTTTCCAAACTACACATGTTCGGCATAAGTCGAGGGCCCCTTTTATCCCATCTCCCTATTATCCTTGCCAACAACAACCTCCTCCTAGTCTTCTTGGTAAACCTGGTGGTTTCTCCTTTTCATGGCGCCCTTCTAAGGCTAATGGTTATTGTCTGAAATGTCAGATGTGTTTTAAAATTGGTCACACAGCAATTGTGTGTTATCATCATGCCAATATGACTTTCAAACCGCCTCCCCGATTGATGGAAATTTCTTTTGCCTCTTCTGACAATTCTTCTTCTTCATGGTGTATGGATTCTGGAGCTTCTAAGCACTTCACCCCTAATCTGTCACAAATGCAGAATGCAACTTCCTATAGTGCTCCTTATCAAGCTATGGCTGCTAATAGTAAGTTTCTGAATATTTCTCACATTGGGCAAGTACTTTTCCTATCAATTTGTCTACATCTCTAACACTTTCTAATTACTCATCACATTCCACTAATCTCTCAAAATTTATTAAGCGTCAGTGCTTTGTGTCGAGATAATAATGTCAATGTTGAATTCTTTCTCTCACATTTTTGTATTAAGGACTTTCATTTCAAGGTGATTCGGCGGCAGGGTTTTCTGCATCATCTCCCTCATTTGTTATGATAGTGTCGTCTTCATCGCCAACTTCAGCATTTGGGACACCCTCATTTGTCTACTCTTTCTAATATATTTTCTCTCTATAATTTTTATCTTCTTAAATCAGTTTTGACAGAATTTTGTAAGACTTATTTTTTAAGTAAAACTCATTGTTTACCATTTTCAAATTCAATATCTCGCTCTACACATTTTTTATCTTGTTCACATGGATCTATAGGGCTCCTCTCATGTTGCTTCTATTCATGGGTATCGATATTTCTTACTCATTATTTATGAATTTAGCAGATTTACATGGATGTTTTTCTTAAAAACAAAATACCAGGTCCAACAAACTTTCATCTCCTTCCATTCATTTATTTTAACTCGATTTCAAATGAAAATCACATGAGTACAATTTTATTGGGGTGGGGAATATGTGCTCTTAATAAAACTTTCACGTCAGTTGGAATATCTCATCGCCTTTCCTGTCTGCACACCCCTACACACAATGGCATGGTGGAATGCAAGAATTAACATGTAGTTGAAACTGGATTATCTCTTCTATTTCACGCTCATATTCCCACAACATTCTAGACTAGACTTTTACCTTTGACAGAACTGTATATCTCATCAATCGGATGCCCACACCGGTGTTATTAAATCTTTCTCTATTTTACTATCTCTTTTAGAAACACCCTACATACTTACATCTCCTAGTTTTTGGCTGCAATTGTTTCCCAATCTTTGCCCCTTCAATAATCACAAACTCTAGCCATGATCTCTCGAGTGTGTATTTCTTGGTTATAGCAATCAACACAAAGGCTATCTTGTTTTCTATCCTTCTACTAGTCATATATACATTTCTAGCGATATCATTTTCAACGAATCATCCTTCCCTTTTTCTTCATCTGTTAATTCTGCCTCTGCTATAACTTCATCTACTTCTATTCCCATTTTTTTCCAGTCTCTAGTGTTGACCCTCCTTTGCCTATTTCTCCTCAACCCTTCCCTTCCCTTCCCTTCCCTGTCTTCCCCTCATATCACAACTATTTTCTCCTCTACAGCTGGTCCTGCATGATATGAGAATATATTATCAGTTACTACTAATGCACATCCCATGTGTACTAGATCAAAGGCAGAGATATTTTGACCAAAAGTGATGTTGAGTTGGAACCTACAACCTATTCTCAAGCTACAAAGAACCCTCTCTGCATTCAAGCCATGCAAGATGAAATGAAGGCTTTGCGAGCAAACAACACTTGGTCTCTAGTTCCTCTTTTGCCTTATGGTATATTGATAGTCTGCAAATGGGTTTTCAAATTGAAATCCAATGCCGATGGTTTTTTAAATCGTTGCAAAGCTCGGGTTGTCACGAAAGGTTATCCCCAAACCAAAAGAATCGATTATTATGAAACTTTTAGTCCAGTGGTGAAACCCACCACGATCCAACTTGTTCTATCATTAGCGATCTCACTCAAGTGGCCCTTAAAACAACTTGACGTGAGTAATGTTTTTCTTTATGGCGTCCTTGTCGAGACAATACTCATGGAGCAACCTCTTGGTTTTATTGATCAAATTCATATGTCATATGTTTGTCAATTACAGAAATTTCTATTTGATCTCAAACAATATTCAATCTACTCTACTCCAATTCGTGTTCCATGCTTTTTGAGTTGATTCCTCTCTGTTTATTTATAAGGTTGGTGTTGTAACTCTCTTAATGCTTTTCTATGTCGACAATATTTTACTTACGGGTAATGATCCTAGCACCATCCGCAAATTGGTTATTTACTTAAGCTTAAAATTTGGTCTTAAGGATTCGGGTAAGCTTCCTTATTTTCTTGGGATTTCTATTTCTCATATTGCGGACGGTCTACTGCTAAATCAATCGAAATATATCAATGATCTATTGGGTTGTGCTAATATGCATTCCTCCAAGGCTGTTACTACTCCAAAGGTAAGAGGTTCTCTTCTGACAAGAGACTCAGATAACCTATTTTAGGACGGTTCTATTTTTTTAAGCTTAATCAGAGCTCTGTTGTACTGAACTCTTACCTAGCCGAACATTGCCTTTTTGGTTAATAAGCTCTGTTAGTTTATGCATTGTATGACTAATTCCCATTGGAAAACTCTCAAGAGGGTGCTACGTTATTTACAAGGCACTCTGCATTATTCTCTTCAATATCGTCTGTCTTCTTCCTTAGATATCTTGGGGTATATTGATGTTGATTGGGCTCTACTGATGATCAATGTAGTACCAGTGGGTGATGATCAATGTAGTACCAGTGGGTACTGTACTTTTCCTAATCCCAAATTAGTCTTGTGGTCCTCTGCCAAACAAAAATCGGTTTCTCGCTCCAACACTGAAACTGAGTATTGTTGATGGTGTAGCTGAAATTATCTAGATTCAGTCTGTACTTGGAGAAGTTTCTTCTTCGTCTCTATCTATCCCAACGGTACTTTGTGACAACTTGGGTGCAATATACTTAGCTATGAATCATGTATTTCACTCCCAAGCTAAGTGTTACGGTCCTACTCTCAAGAGGGCTAACAAGACCGTACGACACCCACTATCAAAGTTACAATGGGTCAGCCTACGAGCGTGCCAACGGCACCGAGTGCCCACTTTGTTAGACCGGCTTCTTGTCTAACGAGTAAGCAACGAGGGAACAAAATTATCTGAAAATAGTGTCATTAAGAATAGTGAGCATAAAGAGAGAGTGTGTAAAAAGTTTGTTCTTTGATTGACAGCAAATTACATTGGTAGGTAGGGGGGTCTATGTGCTATCATGCTTCTTCCTTCTAAAGAGCAATCCAGACCATCTCCACTATGGCAGGAGTGTACATGCTAGTGGCGAAGAGTCACTTTCTAGAAATAGAAAGAAAATAGATACAACTGAATTACTTAAAAATAAAATAAATCTACTTAACAGCATGGGCAGCCATAGACAGCATGTCTTGGACAAGCCCGGACCTTGACATTCTCCTCTATTTGAATTGTTGACGTCCTCGTCAACTCTGATTCCGTTTGAATTCTTCGATCTTCTGTGACGAGTTTTCCAAGTCTTTTGCTTTCTCCCAAGATACTTCATCGTCTCCTAGTCCTTTCCACCTGATGAGATATTCCTGGTACTTTCGTCGGCCTATTCTGATGCTTTGATCTGCAAGGACTTCTTCAACTTCTTTTTTCTTTTGGTTGCTAATGGAGATATTTGGTCTAGAGATGTCGTTCCTTTTCTTGTCCTCGTCATCTAGATGATAGGGCTTTAAGTTGCTGACATGGATCACTGAGTGGATTTTAAGCCATGCTAGAAGATTAACTATGTAGGACGTTCTCCCGACCTTCTCGATGACTTCAATAGAGCCTACATATTTTCTGACAAGTTGCTTGTCTTTCTTCCCCCTCAAGCAAAGTTGTTCGGGTAACAACTTAACCAGTACAAAGTCACCAGCCTTAAACTCCATTGGCTGTTGTTTCTTATCTGCCCACTTCTTCATATGCACTTCCTTATATGCTTAGAGGCTCGCTCCAGGTAAGCGTGAGCTATCTCTGTATTGTGCTTCCATTCCTTAGAGAAATTGTAAGCTTTCGGACACTTTCTAGAATATGGCTGCTCTAAGGTGTGGGGCATGATTGGCTGTCTCCCGCAAACCGCTTCAAACGGGCTCATTCATGTTGAAGAGCTCTTTTGACAGTTAAAACAGAACTGTGTCACATCGAGTAGACTAGGCCAATTCTTTTAATTAGTATTGATGAAGTGTCGCAGATATTCTTCGAGTAAGCTGTTGAAGCATTCCGTCTAACCGTCTGTTTGGGGGTGGTAGCTGGAAGAGATATTCAAGCTTGATCTACGTAACTAGAACAATTCTACCCAAAAGGATCCAGTGAATCGAGGATCTATATCACTGACAATGCTTTGAGGAATCCCCCACAGCTTTACTATATGCTTGAAGAAGAGTTGGGCGGTTGTCTCTACAGGATAGTGTTTCGGGGCAGCAATGAACGTGGCATACTTAGAAAACCGATCGACGACCACAGATATTGCTTCATAGTCGTTGGCAAATTGCAAGTTTGTGATGACGTCCAAGGAAACGCTCTCCCAAGGTATTTCTAGTACCAGTAGAGGTTCTAGTACGCCCGCAATCTTGTTCCTTTCTACCTTATTTTGTTGGCACACCAAACATGTTTTGGTGTACTACATAACATCCCCCTTCATTTGGGGCCAGTAGTATTCTTTTTTCAAGAGAGCATAAGTTCGCTGCCAGCCTGTATGACCGGCCCACAAAGTATCGTGGCATTCTCGCAGAAGAGTACACCGTAAGTTATTGCTTCGAGGAACATACAAACAGCTTCCTTTGTGAAGAGCAAGTCATTTTCAATCCAGAATTGCCGAGTCTTTCCTTCTTTCACAAGTTGCATTACAGCCCAAACTGCGAGGTCGTCTTGTAAACTATCTCGGATGCAATCTTTCAAGGATCCATTAACTTTACTTACTTGAAGTTGAGATAGATAACATAGACTAGCGCACTCTGCCTTCCGACTCAAAACATCAGCCACTCTATTGCTCTGGCCCGATTTGTGTTCGAAGTGAAAATCGAATTCTGAATTTAATTCGTGCCTGCTTGGCTGAGAGTTTTGGTTGTTCAAAGAAATGACAAATTGAACTGTTATCTGTCTTTACGGTGAACTTCGATCCAAGCAGATACTGTCTCCACACGAACAGGCAATGTACTACAGCCAACATTTCCTTTTTGGAAACAATGTATTTTCTCTATGCTTCTTTCAACTTGCGACTTTCGAAGGTGATAGGATGGCCGTTCTGCATCAGGAGTCCCCCTAGAGCAAAATCTGAGGCATCAGTATCTACTTTGAATGGCTAAGTGACATCGGCTAGTGCGAGCACAAGCTCCTGTATCATAGCTTCTTTCAGCTTAGCGAAGGATTTTTGGCATTCTAAGTTCCACTTCCAAGAAACACATTTCTTTAAGAGTTCTGTTAGGGGTGCGGCTCCCTTCAAGAATCCTTCTACAAATCATCTATAATAATTGGCAAGTCTGAGGAAGGAACGCAGTTCAGTGACAGATATCGGGGTCCTCCAATCTTTGATCGTTCTTATCTTATCAGAGTCCATGCAAAGATGACCTTGTTCAATGATTTGGCCAAGGAATTCGATGCTCTTCTGAGCAAAAGAGCATTTCTCTTTCTTCACATATAGTTGATTTTCCTTTAGTTTTTCAAGAATTAGGCAGAGATGAGCTTTGTGTTCTTCTAGGATCTCGCTGTAGACAACGATGTCGTCAAGGTACACCACGACGAACTTGTCAAGGTATTCATGGAATACTTGATTCATGAGGGTGCAAAAGGTTGCAAGGGGTGTTTGTGAGCCCGAATGGCATTACTAAGAATTCGAAGGCTCCATACATTGTTACACATGTTGTCTTGGGTTCTTCGCCTTCTGCAATCCTTACTTGGTAATAGCCAGACCGCAAATCAAGCTTGGTGAAGTACTCGACCCTATATTATTGATAAAAAAATATCAGTGATAAGCGGAATGGGATACTTGTTGCGTAACGTGGCTTTGTTGAGTGCCCGATAATCTATACACATTCCGTAGACTCCCATCTTTTTTCTTTTGGAACAACACAGGTGCTCCAAAATATGCTTTAGCAGGTCTGATGAATCTGGCCTCAAGTAGCTCGTCCAATTGCTTTATTAATTTGCTAGTTCTGGCGGAGCCATTCTATACGGGGCCTTTGCAAGAGGGGGCTCAGTTCAATCTGATGATCGATGTCCCTTCATGGAGGTATTGTCTTGGGTAAGCAATCAGGCGTGGTACTCCTGAACTCTTCCAAGACTTTTGAAATCTCAGTGTGTATTATTTCCTCCTTTTTTTTGCTTATCTCCAACGGAACAATCATATAAGTTGGATCATCGTGCTTCAGCCCTTTCTTGAATTTCATAGCAGAAATCATCTTTATGTTGATAGCACTTAGTTGTTTAAGAAACGCAGGAACAACAGTTGGGTTGTTACTTGTGATTACTAAACATTTTGCTAAGGGTATTGGAATGACTTTATGTTCTATCAAGAACTCCATCCCCAAGATAGTATCAAAGTCATCCATCTGTGCTACAACGAAGTCAATGAGTCCCGTCCATGAGCTGAGTTTCAACTGGACTCTCCTTACAATCCCGAGTACCGGCATCGCTGTAACACCCGGCTTTACGGGATTTAATTTTTATTCCAATATAGACGGCATTTTGTAAATACGTCAAATTAGGTCCGTTTTAAGAACGAAAGATTTTAACAAGGCCGTAATAATAAATTGAATTTTGGGTGAAATATGAAAATTTGAGGTAAATGGATCGTTAATTAAATAACGAAATTAGTGGATAAACAAATAGAGAATTAATGGAGGGCAAGTTGGTAATTGCACAATCCAATTTTTATTAAAATCAAAACTCCCTCATTTCTTTTCCCCTCACCCACGCCAATTTCATTTTTCTCTCAACCCCCTTCGCGCGATTTTCTTCCTCCTCCGGCGATTCTCCTCTCCGTGGTCGAAGCTTGTCCTCCGGCGACTCGAGTCTTCACGTTTCTCTTCCGTCTTCGCTCTCTAGGTAAGACTCTAAGCTTTTGGAACGTTAAATATCGATTTCTAGGATTTAAAACGAATAGGATTCGTTAGGGTTTTCGTTGAAAACGTAAATTGATGTTTGAAATTGATAGGTTGAGCTTAGTTCCTCTAATAGACGTATTGATAGTTATCGGAGCATAGTTCATCGATTTGTTGAGGTGTATTGGAGACTTGGTTAAGTTGGAGCTTGAAAACCTTCATTAATGGAAGTTTGGTGATTCTCGAGCGCAAATTGCTCGATGAAATGCCTCAACGAGATGTTTTAGAGTTTTAAGGAATTTTCTTTAGTTAGGACTTAGTTATTTTTGAAGTTTGAGGATTTAGACTCGGTTTAATGTGTATATTGTGAAATGTATAGGCAAACCAACGCTCGTGGATGGAGCTCGGTGTGCAACGACGCGAGGTAAGTCTCTGTGACTTGTTTGGCCGTTTTGGCCTACACCATAAAAATTGTGTCGATTGAGGAATTGGAGATGAATTGTGTTCGGGTAGACAGCTTGGGTAGTTAGGTTACTTTAAGTTATAGAATGTTTAGTGTTTGTTGATTGTTAATGCTTTATTTTCATTGTTTTGTTATTGTTATTGTATCGAGCATGTCCATGCATTGTTTTCTAAGCACGCATGCAAAATGAATTTCAAAGCACTTTTACATGGAAAAAAATAAACAAAGAAAGTAAATGAATGCAAAAATAGTCACGCCGGGTGCGGTGGTTCAGGCATGGCTGTCGGAGGAAGCATGCTTTCCCCCCGGTTAGATCCGAGGGACTATCCAATCGCAGGATGTGCCGCTCCTATCTAACGAGAGTGAAGCCCCGGGTGACCCATAGAAACCCAAAGAAATGAAAAGAATGCATGGTTTGAAAGAGCATAGCATAGCATACATTTGTATTCACTTAGATTTACTGAGCCTCTAACTCACATGTTAAATTCTATGGTGTAGGTGATATTGAGACAGGTGAGGAAGACGTCCCTCCGTCTGAAGTATGAGCAAGTTGAAGGAGAATGACCCGTGGGAGTGCGCTGGCAGTCGGAGCGTGATTTTGACCCGTGGGGACATAGGTAAACATTTTAGGAATTGATAGATAGAAATATAGGAAATCTGTATAGCTAAATACTTTAGGATGTTTTGGGTTTGGATGGATTATATGTCGTGTTTTGGAAATTAGAGGAAATGTTAAACTTTTAAACGGAACCATGCGGTTCGTTTTCATGAAATGGGTTATGTTCAGTTGTGATTGAGTTGGGAAGTGGGTGAGCGATAGTATGAGAAATGTAATGGTGTGTGATGAAGGAAATGTGAATGTTGAAAGGTGTGTGTGTGTTGTGTTGTGAGTTGTGTATTGTGAGTGTGAGATGCAGGGCATGAGGAATCGATGAAAGGAAGAAAGAAGGGAGAGAGGGGCTGTGCTCTCTGGAAAATTCCAGAGAGCATGGCGATTGATCGCCACTTGGGGCGATCAATCGCCCATCTTTGCCTGGCGATCGCCAGTGGCGATCGCTAGGCGATGGTGGAATCACCTAAAGCGATTGGTCGACATGAGCAATCACTGATGGGCGATTGATCGCCCACTTGGGGGCGATCAATCGCCATCTGTTCTGTCAAACGGCAGAACATAAATAAAAAAAAAGTAAATTTAATTTTAAATGATTTCTTTTAATATTTAATTGTTTAAGTAATGTTTTAAGTTTATCTTATATAGTTTTCAAACGCCGTTAACAATTTCAATTCCGATTTTTAAAGTTTTAATTTCGCACAAAAGTCAGATTTACAGTTTATACGCATAAAAATGAAAAATTTGTACGGGAAAACTAGGGTAGGGGTAAGGGTCGTTACAGTTATGGTATCAGAGCCCCCGGGTTTTAAAAACGGTTCTGTAGACTGCACGACTGCTCAGCCACTACGCGGACATCCTTCATCAATTATAAGTACGTTTAAGTGCTTTATTTAAATTCGATTTCTTAGGATTACTTGTTTTAATTTTATAGGAGTTATAGAAAATGGTTCGCGGTAGAGACGCCCAAGACGATGCCATAGATAGACTGACAGACTTACTCGATCGTCAATCCCAACACATGGATCGACAGGCACAACAAATTACGGACCTAGTTCGTGAGAATCAGAGGGCCCAAGAGATAGTTGTCCCTAATCGTCAAAGCATGGAAAGATTTCAAAAGCTAAGACCTCCGATATTCAACAGGCAATCTGCGGACCCCTCTATTGCTGAGGAGTGGGTTCAAAAGATGGAAGATATGTTAGAATATGCCAAAGTGGACAATGCCGAGAAGGTTGCGTGCGTCACATTCCACCTGGCATTGGATGCCCGGACTTGGTGGGATTCTGTTAAGGCTACGACGGACGTGGCGCTGATGAGGTGGGAACGGTTTAAAACTGTGTTCTTCGATAAGTATTTCAGTCGTACAGTGAGGGCGGCAAAGAGAGCTGAGTTTACGCAATTGAAGCAGACTAATACGGTGGCAGAGTATATCAGAAGGTTTGAAGCTTTATCCAAGTTTGCACCGCGCCTAGTCAGTGATAATGAAGAAAAGGTGCAACAATTTATGGATGGACTGAACAGGGAGATCAGAAAGAACATCATAGTGTCTGGTATTCTAGATGTGCCCTATGAGGAAATTGCAGCGAGAGCCCTGGAGTTCGAAGCTGCTGAGTTGACATGCGTTAAGCCTAGAGAACCTGCTAAAGGCTTCTTTCGCGAGATTCAGCCTCAGGTACGGAATCGAGGCTGGCAACCCAGAGGACAACAACAACGAGGTGCCAAAAGGCCTCATGAAAGAGGAAACGATCAGGGCAAAGGGAAGCAAGTTCAAGGGGCTGCCCAGAAGCCAATTTGTCCTAAATGCTAGAAAGAACATTTTGGCGAGTGTCGGGTGGGTACCAACAGCTGTTACCGATGCGGAGAGGTTGGCCATTATGCCATGAATTGCCCATTACTGGACCGAAATCAACCAGGTGGAAATCAATAGGGCAGAGATCAGCAAAGAGTTATGCTGAGGATCTTCGCATTTATTGAGCCTAGAGATGTCGACGACGAGGCGCAGCCATCCGTCATAGCAGGTACTATTTTAGTCATGGGTGTACCGGTATTTTCCTTGATTGATACGGGAGCTACGCACTCCTTCATTTCAACTGCTTGTATGATTAGATTGGGGCTAGTATCTGAGTTAGCAGAGTGCGAGTATTGAGTAATGCTGCCTTTGGGAGCGAATATGCAGTCTGAGCGGGTTTTCCAGGGCAATGTCGTCTCTGTGGGAAACAACACCCTCTATGCCCAGTTGATAGTTATGGGTATAGAGGTGTATGATCTTATTTTAGGGATGGATTGGCTTGCACACCATTGCGCCACAATTGACTGCGGGTCCGGGTTGGTGACTTTCCACCCCCCGAACAAAGTTGAGTTTACTTTTCAGGCAATGAATAGGTTAAGCGGGCTACCTACTACTTATTCGATGATAGTCAGAGAACAGTTTAAAGATGGGTGCTCGATGTTTGTGGCAACAGTGATTGATACTCGACTACTTGATAAATTGAAACCGGATGATCTTCCAATTGTTAAGGAATTCTCAGAGATTTTTCTCGACGATCTTCCCGGACTACCGCCTGATCGGGAAATCGAGTTTGTAATTGATGTTTATCCGAGTTCAGCACCTGTATCCAAGAATACGTATAGATTGGCGCCTGCTGAATTGAAGGAGCTGAAGTCACAGTTGGAGGAATTATTAGACAAAGGGTTTATTCGACCCAGCTTTTCTCCTTGGGGTGCGCCAGTCTTGTTTGTGAAGAAAAAGGACGGAACTCTCAGGATGTGCGTTGATTATCGAGAGTTAAATAAATTGACCGTGAAGAATAAGTATCCACTGCCCCGAATTGACGATCTATTTGACCAACTACAAGGTGCCCGAGTGTTTTCAAGGATTGACCTACGCTCGGGTTATTATCAGTTGAAGGTCCGAAAAGAAGATATTGAAAAGACGGCGTTTCGAATTTCTTGTGATGTCTTTTGGACTTATGAATGCTCCTGCAGCATTTATGGATATGATGAACCGCGTCTTCAAAAAATATTTGGACAAGTTTGTTGTAGTATTTATAGATGACATCCTGGTCTATTCTAAGACAAAGGAGGAGCATGAGGAGCATCTACGGATTGTTCTAAGGACTTTGTGCCAACACCAATTATATCCGAAGTTTTATAAGTGTGAATTCTGGCTTGATCAAGTAAGCTTTCTTGGTCATATCATATCTCAGGAAGGAATCTCAGTGGACCCAGCAAAAATTGAGGTTGTCAAGCAATGGCCACAGCCTAAAAATGTAAGAGATGTACGAGGATTTCTTGGTTTAGCTGGATATTACCGGAAGTTCATTGAGGGATTTTCAAAGATAGCCGTCCCTCTATCTCAATTGACGAGAAAGAATGAGAGGTTCGTATGGTCGCCTGCGTGCGAGAAGAGCTTTGTGGAGCTGAAACAGAGATTGACTACGGCTCCAGTTCTGACACTACCAGTCGAGGGTGATAAGTTCAGTATTTACTCTGATGCCTCGAGGATCGGACTGGGATGTGTATTGATGCAAGAAGGCAGGGTCATTGCCTATGCTTCTAGACAGTTGAAGCCATATGAGCAAAATTATCCGACACACGACCTTGAGCTTGCAGCGGTCGTTTTTGCGTTAAAAATCTGGAGACACTATCTGTATGGGCAACAGTGCGAGGTGTTTTCGTATCACAAGAGCTTAAAGTATTTGTTTACGCAGAAAGAACTTAATATGTGACAGCGACGGTGGCTAGAGTTCGTTAAAGATTACGATTTTGAAATTAAATACCACCCAGGGAAGGCAAATAAAGTCGCTGATGCCTTGAGCCGAATTCCTACTACGAGCCAACCTTCACTTGCATCTATGTTGGTAAAGTTGAGGTCTGAGATTGAGAAGTTCGATGTAGAGATTGTGGCAAAATTGTCCAGCATGCTTACTAACATTTCTCTTAGACCGACGATTTTGGACAGGATACAGGTGGCTCAACAAAACGATTCGAAGTGTGAAAGGCATCGAATGAGCATGACATCTGAAGGTTCGTCTGACTTCAACCTGACAGATGATGGAGTATTGAAATTTAGGCACAGATGGTACGTGCCTAGCGATGATGAGCTAAAAGGGGAGATCTTAACTGAGGCACATTCTTCAGCGTATTCAGTGCACCTAGGAAGCACAAAAATGTATAGAGACTTGAGGCAACATTTTTGGTGGCCTAATATGAAGAGAGAAATTGCCAGGTATGTAGAAACCTGCCTGATTTGTCAACAGGTTAAGGCAGAGCATCAAATGCCAGCCGGAACCTTGCAGCCACTGCCTATTCCGGAGTGGAACTGGGAGCAAATATCCACAGATTTTATAGTTGGACTCCCGAGAACAACAAAGGAGCATGATGGTATATGGGTAATAGTGGACCGTTTGACGAAGACAGCCCACTTCCTGCCAGTGAAAATGACCTATTCTATGGATCAGCTAGCTAAGCTGTATGTACGGAAGGTCGTTAGACTACACGGAGTGCCCATCTCTATTGTTTCCAATAGAGATGCCAGATTTACTTCAAAGTTCTGGAAGAGTTTACATAAGGCGATGGGGACTCAGTTGAATTTCAGCACGGCGTTTCATCCTCAGACTGATGGACAGATAGAAAGAACGAATCAGATTCTTGAGGATATGCTTAGAGCTTGCGTGCTCGAGTTTCAGGGCTCGTGGAGCCGATATTTGCCTTTGATTGAGTTTTCATACAACAACAGCTTCCAGGCTACTATTGGCATGGCTCCGTATGAAGCGTTATATGGTCAAAAATGCAGGTCTCCGCTATATTGGGATGAGGTAGGAGAGGCTAGCATAGTGGGCCCAGACATTTTGCAGCAAACGACGGAGAAAATCGCTGTTATTAAACAACGCATAGAGATTGCACAAAGCCTCCAAAAGAGTTATGCTGACACCAGACGGAGAGAATTACAGTTCAAGGAAGGTGACGAAGTGTATTTAAAGATTTCTCCGTTCAAAGGCGTTATGCGATTTGGAAGGCGAGGCAAATTGAGTCCACGTTTTGTAGGGCCCTTTCCTATTCTGAAAAGGGTCGGAACTATGGCTTATAGATTGCAGCTTCCAGCATCGATGGAGGGTATTCACGATGTGTTCCACGTGTCTATGCTCAGAAAATGCGTGTGTGATCCATCACAGGTCGTTGAAACAAGGGAGACTGAAGTGCAACCAACGCTGACCTACGAGGAAAGGCCAGTACGAATCCTGGAGTCTTCTATCAAAGTGTTGCGAAATAAGGAGATTCCTCTGGTAAAGGTTTTATGGAGGTACCATGATGTAGAGGAGGCTACTTGGGAGAGACAGCAGGATATGATGTTGAAATATCCTGAACTGTTTGTGTAATGAAATTTTGAGGACAAAATTTAAATAAGGTGGGTGGAATGTAACACCCGGCTTTACGGGATTTAATTTTTATTCCAATATAGACGGCATTTTGTAAATACGTCAAATTAGGTCCGTTTTAAGAACGAAAGATTTTAACAAGGCCGTAATAATAAATTGGAATATTGGGTGAAATATGAAAATTTGAGGTAAATGGATCGTTAATTAAATAACGAAATTAGTGGATAAACAAATAGAGAATTACTGGAGGGCAAGTTGGTAATTGCACAATCCAATTTTTATTAAAATCAAAATTCCCTCATTTCTTTTCCCCTCACCCACGCCAATTTCATTTTTCTCTCAACCCCCTTCGCGCGATTTTCTTCCTCCTCCGGCGATTCTCCTCTCCGTGGTCGAAGCTTGTCCTCCGGCGACTCGAGTCTTCACGTTTCTCTTCCGTCTTCGCTCTCTAGGTAAGACTCTAAGCTTTTGGAACGTTAGATATCGATTTCTAGGATTTAAAACGAATAGGATTCGTTAGGGTTTTCGTTGAAAACGTAAATCGATGTTTGAAATTGATAGGTTGAGCTTAGTTATGCCTCTAATAGACGTATTGATAGTTATCAGAGCTTAGTTCATCGATTTGTTGAGGTGTATTGGAGACTTGGTTAAGTTGGAGCTTGAAAACCTCCATTAATGGAAGTTTGGTGATTCTCGAGCGCAAATTGCTCGATGAAATGCCTCAACGAGGTGTTTTAGAGTTTTAGGGAATTTTCTTTAGTTAGGACTTAGTTATTTTTGAAGTTTGAGGATTTAGACTCGGTTCAATGTGTATATTGTGAAATGTATAGGCGAACAAACGCTCGTGGACGGAGCTCGGTGTGCAACGACGCGAGGTAAATCTCTGTGACTTGTTTGGCCATCTTGGCCTACACCATAAGAATTGTGTCGATTGAGGAATTGGAGATGAATTGTGTTCGGGTAGACAGCTTGGGTAGTTAGGTTACTTTAAGTTATAGAATGTTTAGTGTTTGTTGATTGTTAATGCTTTATTTTCATTGTTTTGTTATTGTTATTGTATCGAGCATGTCCATGCATTGTTTTCTAAGCACGCATGCAAAATGAATTTCAAAGCACTTTTACATGGAAAAAAGTAAACAAAGAAAGTAAATGAATGCAAAGATAGTCACGCCGGGTGCGGTGGTTCAGGTATGGCTGTCGGAGGAAGCATGCTTTACCCCCGGTTAAATCTGAGGGGCTATCCAATAGCAGGATGTGCCGCTCCTATCTAACGAGAGTGAAGCCCCGGGTGACCCATAGAAACCCAAAGAAAGAAATGAAAAGAATGCATGGTTTGAAAGAGCATAGCATAGCATACATTTGCATTCACTTAGATTTACTGAGCCTCTAGCTCACGTGTTAAATTCTATGGTGTAGGTGATATTGAGGCAGGTGAGGAAGACGTCCCTCCGTCTGAAGTATGAGCAAGTTGAAGGAGAATGACCCGTGGGAGTGCGCTGGCAGTCGGAGCGTGATTTTGACCCGTGGGGACATAGGTAAACATTTTGGGAATTGATAGATAGAAATAGAGGAAATCTGTATAGCTAAATACTTTAGGATGTTTTGGGTTTGGATGGATTATATGTCGTGTTTTGGAAATAAGAGGAAATGTTAAACTTTTAAACGGAACCATGCGGTTCGTTTTCATGAAATGGGTTATGTTCAGTTGTGATTGAGTTGGGAAGTGGGTGAGCGATAGTATGAGAAATGTAATGGTGTGTGATGAAGGAAATGTGAATGTTGAAAGGTGTGTGTGTGTTGTGTTGTGAGTTGTGTATTGTGAGTGTGAGATGCAGGGCATGAGGAATCAATGAAAGGAAGAAAGAATGGAGAGAGGGGCTGTGCTCTCTGGAAAATTCCAGAGAGCATGGCGATTGATCGCCACTTGGGGCGATCAATCGCCCCTCTTTGCCTGGCGATCGCCAGGCGATGGTGGAATCGCCTAAAGCGATTGCTCGACATGAGCAGTCGCCATCTGCTCTACCAAACGGCAGAACATAAATAAAAAAAAAAAGTAAATTTAATTTTAAATGATTTCTTTTAATATTTAATTGTTTAAGTAATGTTTTAAGTTTATCTTATATAGTTTTCAAGGTAGTTTTCAAACGCCGTTAACAATTTCAATTCCGATTTTTAAAGTTTTAATTCCGCACAAAAGTCAGATTTACAGTTTATACGCATAAAAATGAAAAATTTGTACGGGAAAACTAGGGTACGGGTAAGGGTCGTTACAATCGTTTTTGCATTCACTGTTTTCATCATTCCATCATTCTTTTCTAGCTTCAAACCAAGACGGTGAGCTTCTTTCTCCGTAATTAAGTTGTGAGTAGCTCCTGAGTCTATCATCGTACTTTTAGTAGATCTATTATTGATGAATGACTCCACATACATAAGACCTCTATCTGGGATCTTCTTCAGTTCTTCCATCTGTTGTTGTATAGCTAACAAAAAAGTCTAGTCCCAACTTTAGCAAGCTCAGTGGATTCTTCTTCAACAACTTCCTTAACTGAGTTGTCATCCCGAATCGAAGCTTGTAAAGCAGTTAAGGTCGATCTATGTGGATACTCGGCTACTCGATGGGGTTCCTTGCATAGAAAACATGACATAGGGCTATTTGTTGGCCATTGGTTGCTAGCACTTCTTGATGATTCGTAACCTTCTCTTGGGACAAATGGTTTCTTTTCAACAGTTCTTGTGTTCGATTTCTGGAACTTGATGGCGTTTGAGCTACTGGGAGTGTTCTTCTTTGACCCAGGGTTCTCGATGTTATAATCGAACAATCGCTCTGCTGCTGCAAGTGCACTTGAAAGGCTTTGTACCCTTTGTTCATATAATTTGGTTCTGGCCCACGATTTAAGATCTTCAATGAAAGTGAAGATCTTATCTTTTTTTGACATATACCTAATATTCAACATGAGTCCCGAAAACTATTTGACATATTCGTGAATGCTTGTAGTCTGCTTTAGTTCTCGAAGTAGTCTCTGGGCGTTGAACTCAACATTCTCTGGGAAGAAGTGATCCTTCAGTTGCCTTTTTAGTTCTTCCAAGTATCAATTACACATTCACCAATACTAATATCATGGTATTTTGATCTCCACCAAAGTTTTACATTACCAGTAAGATGCATTGTGGCCAAGGTCACTTTCGATACCTCTTCTGTTTTAGTGGCCTTAAAATATTGTTTCATGTCGAAGATGAAATTTTCTATTTTTTTAGCATCGCGGGCTCCCCCAAAAGGTTTTGGCTCTGGGATTTTCACTCGACTAAACTCAGCAGCAGTAGTAGTCTGAGTTTGACTCCCAATGCTCTCATAGTAAGGTTCAGTTTAATGTTGATCTCGGCAGTCTCAGTTCTGAAAGAATCAAATATTGTTATGAAGTCTTTGGTTACTTGAGAAACAATTTCTGACAATCGGGTATGAGCGAGCTCGATCTCCTCGACGTGCTCCAGGACCATGATTATTGCACTTGTGGAACTTTCCCCCGTGTCAACATTTTTTCCCTTTTCTTATCAGGATTCGAGGGTCTCTACTCGATCCACCAGCTCTGGAATCGATATGGCGTCTATTCTGCTGTGAATAGCCGATATTTCAGCAAGAAATTCAGACATTTCCTTCATTCGTTCCTCTATGAATCAAATGTTATCCGGTATGTCTTGCAGATACCGTAGTTCTTCTTCCAACTTTACAAGGCGTCCGAGATGATCTGATGGTGTACTCGACCTTTCCATCAAATTTTTCTTCGGCATGATTTCTCACGATTTTGAGCCAACCTGGCTCTGATAACAACTGTTACAGTCCTACTCTCAAGAGGGCTAACAAGACCGTACGGTACCCACTATCACAGTTACAATGGGTCAGCCTACAAGCGTGTCAACGACACCGGGTGCCCACTTTGTTAGACCGGCTTCTTGTCTAACGAGTAAGTAACGAGGGAACGAAATTATCCGAAAAGAGCGTCATTGAGTATAGTGAGCATAAAGAGAGAGTGTGTAAAAAGATTATTCTTTGATTGGCAGCAAATTACATTGGTAGGTAGGGGGTCTATGTGCTATCATGCCTCTTCTCCCTAAAGAGCAATTCGGACCATCTTCACTATGGAAGGAGTATACATGTTATAGTGGCGAGGAGTCACTTTCTAGGAATAGAAAGAAAATAGATACAACTGAATTACTTAAAAATGAAATAAATCTACTTAACAGCATGAGCGGTCATAGACAACATATCTTGGACAAGCCCGGACCTTGACACTAAGCATGTTGCTTTGGACTATCACTTTGTACGAGAAAAGATAGCAGCCAAATAGTTGATTGTTTCATTTGTTCCATCTAATTGTGTGCTTGCAGATGGTTTAACAAAACCTTTACCATGTCCAACCTTTATACTTTTTTAGTTCCAAGCTCGATGTGATTCCCCCTTGAGTTTGAGAGTGATTGTTAGCTCTCTTTATCTCAGTATCTTCTACCACTGTCATTCTGTTATTCACACTACACATGATGTTTTAAGGAATTTGTTAACCAACATAGTTTAAGGGCGTGTTCGTTAATGAGCTCATAATTTAAGCTTTTTTTTTGTTAATTTTCCTTTATTTTATTATATGAATAAAATATTTTAATTCATTTTATATCTATTTTTAATACATTTTAAGGTAAATATCAAATTGGACCCTAAAGTATGGAGGTATTTTCAATTGACACGTTAAACTTTTAATTTAATCAATTGACACCTCACACTTTGATGTGTTAGCAATAGACACATTATCGTTATTGTTCTGTTAACTTCGTTAATACACTTTAAAAAATAATTGTTTTGTCCCTTAATTTATTTTTATTGATTATATTTTTGAAAAAAAAAATTATTTATTAAGATTAATTTTTCTGATATAAATATCATTAGCTAAAACATAATTTAATTGATAAAATAAAAAATGGACAAAAAACTCATTAATAAATTATTTTTTAAATATAATCAATAAAAATAAATTGAAGGACAAAACAATCATTTTTCAGGTTTATTAACAAATTTAACAGCAACAATAATGGCAAGGTATTCATTGCTAACACTTGAAAATCTGATGTGTCAATTAATGAAATTAAAAGTTATGAGTTGAAAATATTATTATATTTTATAGTTCATTTTGGTATTTACCTTATATTTAAATATGAGTTGCAAATAAAAAAGGGCAGAACACTCGCTGCATTGTAACACCTGGCAATTTTGGTCATGTAATTATCCCCCGAATTATTAAACGGGATTAATTCGATATTAATACAATGATGTTTTAGTGGAAATTGTCGGTGTGTTTAATAGAAAAAGATATTTTCAGAGCGAGACCGAATCGACAAACTAAATAACGATTTAGTTAGAAACCAATGGAAGGGCATCATGGGAAAGCAATTAAGGTGGTTGGGAGGGAGCCAATGAGGGCTTGACACATGTTCAACTTGTTGAGGAAGCCATGTTCTTCCTCTCTTCTCTTCCCTCTACGTGAAACATTTCTCATTTTCTCTCTTCTCTGTTTCTCTCTTTCACACAAACCAGACAACCTACTCTCCACGCCAACGATCAGCGAAGCTCTTCCTTTCTTCCGATTTCTCCGTCTAAGGTAATCCTCTATGCTAGTTAACGAGTTTTGGCTAGTTATACGTGAGTTTCGTTGAAGTTTTAGGGTTAAATTTTTGGAGAAAACTTATCGTTTTTGTACAAAAACACGCGAGAATGTTATCTAAGGGTTTGAATGGAGCTTAGAGAGAAAGTTCTACTAAGTTTGTTAGTTAGCATTTTTCAACATGTTTTATGTTCGATCGTGCATGATATAGGTTTGTGAATCGTCAAGGACGTACGTGCGTGTTGTAACTCTACGGACATCAGGTAAGTTCGTGCGTATAAGTTGGCTCTTAAGGCCCTACATCATGGAGATACTAGTTTTTGGTGGTCGGGTAGTTAGGTTGTAGGTTTCGTTCTAAGTTAAATGTGTTAGCTTTATGTCTTGCTTTGATATCCTGTAGCCTGTTTATGTTACGTTTAAGCAATGTATATTTTCATGCATACACGTTTTCTTGAAAGTTATGCAAATATTTTATGCACGCGATTTGAAGTTAAGAAAGTTAAAATGTGAATGTAATGTACGGTTAAGTGTGGGATGGGGACTGACATCCTGTTATGTACTCCTGTTATGTACGCTATGTACTCATGTATGTGCTCCAGTTCCTCTAGAAGCCCCACTTATACCCCTATCCACTTGAATGTATTGTAAAGTAATATTCATGTATTTCAAAACTTTATGCATAGCATATGTATCACTGCATTGTATGTTCTTACTGAGCTCTAGGCTCATAATTGAACTCCCTGTTGTAGGTATGGATCCTCCGGATGAGGACTTTATGCCTCAGGCTGACGAGTAGGTGCAGTTTGCATGACAAGCTCGTGGGATAGGTTGCGGCAGTCAGACGCATTTTGACCTATGGGGTGTAGTTTTAAAACCTATGTTCTGACAGTTGTAATTTTCTTGAAATATATTGGAATTGTTTGGAATCTTTTTCTTTTAGGTTGTGCATGGATTATCTTGAGTTTTAGAGCTATCCATGTAGTTAGATTTCTTGAACTTCTGTCATGTTTTCTAAAACGTTTAAAAAAAATTACGTTTTGAATCGGGTTTTTGGGGTTTAGAAGCATTTTGTGTCTAAAGAGGTTGGGAAGAAGTTTAATAGTGAGTTGTAAGGTTATTAGGACATGTAGGTGTGAAATAGAGAGGTAGCCGATCGATCGGCTAGGGTAGCAGATCAATCGGTGAAGTGTTGAATTCTGTTTTGTAAACAATCGTCCATTCTGTTCTTTAAACAGTGGTCCATTCTGTTCTTTAAACAGTGGTCCATTCTGTTCTGTTCTTTAAACAGTTGTCCATTATGTTCTTTAAACAGTTGTCTATTCTGTTATGTAAACAGTCGTCCATTCTGTTATGTAAACAGTCATCCATTCTGTTCTTTAAACAATGGTCCATTCTGTTCTTTAAACAATTGTCCATTCTGTTCTTTAAACAGTTGTCCATTCTGTTCTTTAAACAGTTGTCCATTCTGTTCTGTAGACAGTCGTTCATTCTGTTCTTTAAACAGTCGTCCATTCTGTTCTGCAAACAGTCGTCCATTCTGTTCTTTAAACAGTTTTCCATTCTGTTCTTTAAACAGTTTTCCATTCTGTTCTATAAACAGTGTCCATCTCTGTTCTTAAACAGTCGTCCATTATGTTCTTTAAACAGTCGTCCATTATGTTCTTTAAACAGTGGTCCATTCTGTTCTTTAAACAGTCGTCCATTCTGTTCTTTAAACAGTCGTCCATTCTGTTCTTTAAACAGTTTTCCATTCTGTTCTATAAACAGTTGTCCATTCTGTTCTTTAAACAGTCGTCCATTATGTTCTTTAAACAGTCGTCCATTCTGTTCTATAAACAGTCGTCCATTCTGTTCTTTAAACAGTTGTCCATTCTGTTCTTTAAACAGTCGTCCATTCTGTTCTTTAAACAGTCGTCCATTCTGTTCTTTAAACAGTGGTCCATTCTGTTCTTTAAACAGTGGTCCATTCTGTTCTTTAAACAGTTGTCCATTCTGTTCTTTAAACAGTCGTCCATTATGTTCTTTAAACAGTTGTCCATTCTGTTCTTTAAACAGTGGTCCATTCTGTTCTTTAAACAGTGGTCCATTCTGTTCTTTAAACAGTGGTCCATTCTGTTCTTTAAACAGTCGTCCATTCTGTTCTTTAAACAGTTGTCCATTCTGTTCTGTTCTTTAAACAGTGGTCCATTCTGTTCTGTTCTTTAAACAGTCGTCCATTCTGTTCTGTTCTTTAAACAGTTGTCCATTCTGTTCTGTTCTTTAAACAGTGGTCCATTCTGTTCTGTTCTTTAAACAGTGGTCCATTCTGTTCTTTAAACAGTGGTCCATTCTGTTCTTTAAACAGTCGTCCATTATGTTCTTTAAACAGTTGTCCATTCTGTTCTTTAAACAGTTGTCCATTCTGTTCTTTAAACAGTTGTCCATTCTGTTCTTTAAACAGTCGTCCATTATGTTCTTTAAACAGTCGTCCATTATGTTCTTTAAACAGTTGTCCATTCTGTTCTGTTCTTTAAACAGTTGTCCATTCTGTTCTTTAAACAGTGGTCCATTCTGTTCTTTAAACAGTCGTCCATTATGTTCTTTAAACAGTCGTCCATTATGTTCTTTAAACAGTGGTCCATTCTGTTCTTTAAACAGTGGTCCATTCTGTTCTTTAAACAGTTGTCCATTCTGTTCTTTAAACAGTCGTCCATTATGTTCTTTAAACAGTTGTCCATTCTGTTCTTTAAACAGTGGTCCATTCTGTTCTGTTCTTTAAACAGTGGTCCATTCTGTTCTGTTCTTTAAACAGTGGTCCATTCTGTTCTTTAAACAGTGGTCCATTCTGTTCTTTAAACAGTGGTCCATTCTGTTCTTTAAACAGTCGTCCATTATGTTCTTTAAACAGTGGTCCATTCTGTTCTTTAAACAGTGGTCCATTCTGTTCTTTAAACAGTGGTCCATTCTGTTCTTTAAACAGTTGTCCATTCTGTTCTTTAAACAGTGGTCCATTCTGTTCTGTTCTTTAAACAGTCGTCCATTATGTTCTTTAAACAGTCGTCCATTATGTTCTTTAAACAGTTGTCCATTCTGTTCTTTAAACAGTCGTCCATTATGTTCTTTAAACAGTCGTCCATTCTGTTCTATAAACAGTCGTCCATTATGTTCTTTAAACAGTTGTCCATTCTGTTCTTTAAACAGTCGTCCATTATGTTCTTTAAACAGTCGTCCATTATGTTCTTTAAACAGTGGTCCATTCTGTTCTTTAAACAGTCGTCCATTATGTTCTTTAAACAGTCGTCCATTATGTTCTTTAAACAGTGGTCCATTCTGTTCTTTAAACAGTCGTCCATTATGTTCTTTAAACAGTCGTCCATTATGTTCTTTAAACAGTCGTCCATTATGTTCTTTAAACAGTGGTCCATTCTGTTCTGTTCTTTAAACAGTCGTCCATTATGTTCTTTAAACAGTGGTCCATTCTGTTCTGTTCTTTAAACAGTGGTCCATTCTGTTCTTTAAACAGTGGTCCATTCTGTTCTTTAAACAGTGGTCCATTCTGTTCTGTTCTTTAAACAGTCGTCCATTATGTTCTTTAAACAGTCGTCCATTATGTTCTTTAAACAGTCGTCCATTATGTTCTTTAAACAGTGGTCCTTCTGACTTCTGTCGTCCATTTCCGTCTTCCATTTTATGCCTTTGATTTTATGTCTTGTCATTTTAAATGTTCAAGAGTTTTAAAAAGTCAAAAAAATTTTACATCTAAAAATGTGTAAGTCAAACTCAAAGTCCAATCGAGTCCCGTGACGGTCCCGACGGGTCGGGGTTGTAACAATCCCTTTTTCCAGTAAGATATTGTCCGCTCTGGGGATTGGGCTGTTGACACGATGGTCCTTAGAAAAGGGGCCGTGTATAAACCCACAAAAGTGATAAGTGCTCGGGTGAGGTGTTATTTGCAAAAGCTGAGAATAACATAAGGAAAAATGACTAAAATGGATGAATAAGATGAAGGTGATGGTGTGTGTTTGTGTTGGCCGAGGGGTAGGAGGAAGATAATAAGTAAAATGTGAAAGAAAATAAACAAAAATGGAGAAGGTGAAGTGTGTGCAAACCATGGAACATAGAAAGCAAGGAAGATGGAGAAAATGGAGAGAAAAGTGAAGTGTAGTGTGTGGAGGTGTTAGGGCCGAAGTGATGATAACAAATGCAAGAAAATAAATGGATGAGAAGAAGATGGAAATACCTTTGGCGGACCCGAGGAGCTATCTCACGTTTGAGCTCTCGGGTGCACGTTTTTTCGTAGGAAAATGACCACCGTAGGCCTAGGTTTTCTTCCTCAAAGCCCTTACTCTCAAGAGAGCAAGGTGAGGGAAAATAAGAGCTAGCCTAGCAACCTTATAGCTAGGATAGCAATGGAGGACCTCTCCACTCGAAAGAATTTTGAGAAACACCTGAAGGTTCTTCTAACACGGAGTTAGGGAAATAGAAATTTCATAAATGAGCAAAAGTTCCAATACATGCACCAATGCTATGCATTTATAGAATTCCTAAGGTGGATTAGGGTTTGGCAAGGATTGTAGAGTGGATTTGGACCATAGGATCAAGCTTGATCGGCGGCTAGGAGTGAAGCATCCCATGTGCACGCATCTAAGGGCCAGCAGCATTCTGGCCGCACCAATCAGCGGCGCTGATGAGCTATCCGTGCGCACCCTGCTGGCGAACCTGAGCGCGCCACCTCAGCGGCCAGCGCAGCAATCCGAGGCGCGCTTATCAGTGATGGGGATGCGCTGCCGCGCGCGCTTATCAGTGATGGGGATGCTCTGACGGACGAGAATACTGCTTGCGCGCGCCTGCTCGTGCCTTCTGCTCCAGTCTTGCACGCGCCTGCTCGGTGCTACTCTGCCTACCCACGCGCACGCCAGATTGTGCGGTGTTGATTGATGCCGAGCAAAAACTTAGCCAATAGATGAGATCTTGCCAACTCATTGATCCTTGTTGCCACTAACTCTTGTACCTACAAAATCATACCTTTAAATGTGGGCTCTTCTTTGGGCTCAATTTGTTGAAGGGCTTTTCCTTAGTTGAATATTTCTTCAACCCATAATTCACCAACATTTATCTAACCATAACCACACAATCTAATGCATGATGCAAATATATAATAATCCATACAAAAAGGCTAATGTATGCCAAATGAGTTTAAAAATTAAAATTACATATTTAGTGGCCCGGGAAGACAAATTCCCATTGGGCTGCTTGATGACTCCGTGTCAAAGCTCCATTGTAGGCTATGCATGGGCTTGTCCATATCCTATGATGTCGGCTCCCATGTGAGATCCACAATGGGATCATAACCTGCAAAAAGAGACAAATCATTAGAAAATTGACTAATTAAATTATGGACCATAGTTTGTGATCTTGTTATGGGCCTCCTAGGCATGTCAGCTGTACCCCAATATCCTCCCCTCACGGTTTTGTTTGGCAAGGACTTCCCAGTAGGTCACCTAACCTAGTACTACTCTCGCCGGAGCACTTTTAACTTCGGAGTTCTTATGAGATCCGTTGCCAATTGTCCTCCAAAACGCGTCTTACTATCTTGGGAGGGTCTCTTTACATATGTTTCATTTCCACATACTTCCCCAAGCGATGTGGGATTGTGACGACCCCCTTTCTACGACCGAACCCTCCGGCCCAAGTCCAACCCGGGATCCGCAGAGTTTTAACCCAGCACGTCACCCTTCTGCCCAAGTCTCACTCGGGATTCACGGAGCACTGGATGGTTCCTCCTCATACGTGTCCATTCGGGTCATCACAATCACCTCCTCTGGTTGGAATGAGAATGAGTGTTAGTGGTGAGTTCGGATTAAATCCATAGACTACCTCAAAGGGCATTTGCTGGGTGGTAGAGTGAAGCCTTCTGTTATAACAGAATTCAACTTGGGGTAGTACTATATCCCAATTGGTTAGATTCTTACCCACGACACTGCGAAGAAGGGTTCCGTTTGGCCGTCCGTTTGAGGATGAAAAGATGTACTAAATCAAAATGTAGTCCCCAATTTCTTCCTAGGGTCTTTCAAAAAGTGCTCAAGAACTTGGTATCGCGATCGGACACAATAGATTGGGGCACTCCATGGAGTCTAACTATTTCTTTAAAGAACAGATCGGCTATAGCAACAGAGTCATCAGTCTTCTTACAGGCGATAAAATGCGCCATTTTGGAGAACCTATCCACGACAACTAAGATTGAGTCCTTGTTTCGTCCCGTCGTGGTAACCCTAATAATAAATCCATGTTGATTTCTACCCAATGGTGTGTAGGGATCGGTAAAGGAAGGTAAAGTCCTTGGGGTAGAACTTTGCTTTTAGACTTTTTACAAACAATGCACTGCTCAACGGAGTGGTGCACGTCTTTCATCATATGAGGCCAATAAAATCTTTCTTTTAGTAGCTCTAGGGTTTTCTTTTCTCCAAAATGTCCAGACAATCCTCCACCATGAGCTTCTTTAAGAAGGCATTGTCTTAGACTGCAATCGGGAATACATAATTTCCCCCGCCTTTTAGCAAAAATCCATCAACAATACTATATCCTCCTTCCACTTTGTTTTGACAATCTTGATAAGGCGTTCCAAAATCTTTATCGGATTCATATAAAGTCTTGATCCACTCAAATCCGAAAAATCTGACGCCTAATTCTGTTAAGAGGATACGTCTTCGTGATAGAGCGTCGGCAACTGTGTTATCAGATTCTTTCAAGTACTTCAAAATGTATGGAAATCTTTCCAAGAATTCCACCCATTTTTCTTGTCTCTTGTTGAGTTTGTGTTGGCTTTTGATATGCTTAAGTGATTGGTGGTAGGAGTGAATCACAAACTCTTTAGAAGGAAGGTAGTGTTGTCAATGTTCAATAGCTCTTATCACGGCATAAAATTCCTTGTCATAGGTAGAGTAATTTAAAGCAGCTCCTTTAAATTTTTCACTGAAATAGGCAAGAGACTTGCCATCTTGCATCAATACAGCTCCAATGCCAATTCCAAAGACATCACTCTTAATCTCGAATACCTTATTAAAATCGAGAAGTGCTAACACCGGAGATTGACAAAGTTTCTCCTTGATGAGATCGAAGCTACTTTGACATGCGGGGGTCCAATTGAAATCTATTCCTTTCTTGGTGAGATCGGTAATAGGAGCAACTAAAGAACTGAAGTCTTTAATGAACCTCCTATAAAAAGAGACTAATCCGTGAAAGCTACGGACTTCAGTGATACTATTCAGTGTGGGCTAGTCCTTGATGGCTTTAAACTTATCTTCATCCGCTTCTAAGCCATCCTTTGAAATGATAAAGCCCAAAAAGTAAACTTTCTCTTGTCCAAAAGAGAACTTACTCAAATTGCCAAACAATTTAGCTCGACAGAGAGTTTGAAAAAGCATCCCGAGATGGTTGACATGTTGTGGAAGGTCGGGGCTATACACCAAGATATCATCGAAATAAACGACAACAAACTTTCCAAGGAAATCCTTAAGAACATGGTGCATTAACCTATCAAGGTGCTCGAGGCATTTGTAAGTCCGAATGGCATAACCATCCATTCAAACAATCTGTATTTAGTCTTAAAAGCGGTTTTCCATTCATCATCTTCTTTCATTCGAATTTGGTGATAACCACTCTTCAAGTCGACTTTGGAAAATATTGAGGCTCCGCTTAATTCGTCTAGCATGTCTTCGAGCCTAGGGATCGGGTATCGATACTTAATAGTGATTTGGTTGATAGCTCAACTATCAACACACATTTGCATAGAGCCATCCTACTTAGGTACTAACAGTGTAGGTACGGCACAGGGGCTCATCGACTCTCTAATATATCATTTTCCCAATAACTCTTGGACTTGATCTTGTAATTCCTTAGCTTCTTCAGGCCTCATCCTATAGGCCGGTCAGTTGGGTAATATAGCTCCGGGTTGGAAGTCAATTTGGTGTTCTATTCCTCTAATGGGTGGTAATCCGGGTGGTAGTTCCTCAGGGAAAACGTCTTGATAAGTCTTAAGCAAATTTTGGACCGGTAAAGGTATATCTCCAAGCTCCATAACACGGTCTCTAAAAAGAACTAAGATCACGGTCTTTCCCTTCGTGACAGCAGCTTTTAACCCCCTTTTTGTTAAGAAAAGGTTTTCCTTAATCTTTTCTTCCTTCCTAACTGCATCGTCACGTGCTATTTGTTCAAGTGTCATGGGAAGTAATTTAATGTTCCTACCACCAAATTTTAAACTATAATTGTTGAGGAATCCGTCATGTTGCACCCTACGGTCATAAAGACATGGTCTTCCCAATAGAAGATGACTCGCGTTCATAGGAATGACATCACAGAGAACTGCATCTTTATATTTACTAATAGTGAAATTGATGGTCACTTGCTTTGTGTAACACCCCTAATACTGTACCCGTATTTCCCGTATAATTTTTCATTTTATACTTTTTACTTTTCTATGCTTTAAATAAAACTTAATGCGGAATCTAAACCGAAGTTGAAATCAGAACTGAAGTCGGAATTAAAACTGAACTTTAAAAGCAATTAAAACAAAACCTTTAATAAATAATTAAAACTAAAACATTTAATAAAACTTAAAAATAAACAAACAAAAGAGGGGAGGGCAGAATCGGAATTCTGCCCTCGTGAATGGAGCAGCGCACGGTCGCTGCCCTATGCAGCGACCAGGCGCTGGTCGCTGCAATGTGTGCAGCGACCAGTCGCTGCAATGTGTGCAGCGACTGATCGCTGCACACAGCAGCGACCAGTCCCTGCACAGTGTGCAGCGACTTCGCTGTACACAGCAGCGACTTCGCTCTCTGGAAATTTTTATTTCCAGAGAGCAACCAACCTTTTTACTCTAACATTTCCACCACTCTGGAACGTGATTCCAGAGAGCAGAATTCAACATTTTTCCTCTATCCTTCCTGCTACGCTCTCTGGAATCCTGAATTCCAGAGAGCAAATTTCTGTTACTTCACGCCAACGATCACCATAATTCACAACCTAACTCAACCAATTAAAACATAATATAAACTCAATTGACTCGCGTCGGACTTTACGAAGTCCAACTGCGTGGATAGCTCTAAAAACCGAGCTATTCGTATCAACCTAAAAATAGTTCATAACACTTAATTTAAACCAAACAGTTCCAGAATTTCTATAACGTTTAAATAACTGTTTAAACCAAAACATTTTATAACATTTATCAAAGCAGTTTAAACCAAAACATTTTTACATACAATTACCAAAACGTTATCTAACCCCTATCCAGATCCAAACAACCTAAATATGTTCTATACAGTTTATCATCAATCCAAAATATCACAAAGAACCCCCAAAACCTTTACATACACCCCCCACGGGTCAAAACGCGCCTCGACTGCTCAGCGCACTCCCACGGCCATCATCCATCAGCTGCTCCTACGTCAGGAGGAGGAATATCATCCTCACCTGGGTCAACGTAACCTAGAACGTCACCTACACCATACAGACACATATGAGATATTGAAATCTCAGTAAGCTACGTAAATGCAGATGCATGCGTGCGTATGCCATTCATAAAACGTGCAGATTACAGATTCATATTCAGATACATTTTCATTCTTTTCATTACGTCACAGACAGATTGTTACCGAGATATCAGCCCTCTAAATGGAAAGGATACATCCCGCGGTCGGACTACCACTTTCGATTTAGAGGAGGGGGATACATGCTCACAAACCCTACAGCCATGCCTGAGCCCCACCTCGCGTAACCAGATACAGATACAGATACAGATTACGTACATTAATTACAGAGGTTCATTTCTTTCCTTAAAACACGTGCGGAAATCCATTTTCTATGACATTTGAAATACGTGATGCATGAACAGTTAATCAGCGGAAAGTAAACAAACAGCATACATATCAACAAGACAATACAACATAACCTATAAACAACCAACTTAACTACCCAACCTAAACAACGTAAAACAAGGAACCCTCAAGGATCCTTGACACAACGACGAGTATGGTGTAGACCTTTCGGTCAAGCAAGTCACGAGAACTTACCTTGAGCGCGCTGGATCTCAAGCTTCGTCCACTGGAGTTGTGTGTCTGAGGAAAACACGATATCCACCGTTAAAACCAATTTGAATTATAAACGTTCAAATTATAAAATTCTCAACTAATGAATTTCCTAAATTCCAACTTAGCTAATTAAAGCATTTAGAACGTCAATTAAGGCTCGATAATCCGAAATCTCAATTAACGAGTTTTTCTCAAAAACCCGGAAATTTACCAATTTTTAACTTTTTCACAAATTGATTTTTCTTCGTCCAATAACGTCAACTACGTTCAATACATACTTAATCACGGCTAACCTATTAATTACGAGCCCTAATTCGACATTTTTATCGAAACCCTAATCGAAACCCTAACGTTAAATCGACCTAAAACTTGGAATTTAACGCTCAAAGACCGAAGCTACTTACCGAGGGTAGCGAGAGGAGAAGAAACCGTGAAGAAATCGGAACGAACGGAGGTCGGACGGAGGTCGGAATGTTGGAAGTCGTCGGCGGCCGAGAGAGGAGAAGCTCTCTGGTTTCGTGGGCGGCAGAGAAGAAAAGAGAGAAGTGAGGGAAAGAGAGAAAATTTAGGTTATTTAATAATTTGATTTGGCAAATTACCAAATTGCCCTTAGCTCTTATTTCTATTTTGTTTCGTCCTTCGGTTCGTTAATCGTCCAACTATTCGGATTCTCGAAAGTTCCATATTTTGCCAATAACTTTTATTCATTGCCAGGAATTTATTAAAACTGTCCGTTCGCGATTCGGACCTCGTTTCCTATTTTTACAAGAACGTCTTTTACACTACAAAAGGTGTATTTACTCGGAATATAGTGTTTGATCTCCGAAAATTCCCATAAATTCCTTAAAATTCTTATTATTCGTTAGAATCGTAATGACGCTTTCTTTTTGTAAAACGAACTTGATTTGACATATTTACCAAAAATGCCATTAAATAATGAAATAATAATATAACATAATATATTCAAAAATCCGTACAAGCCGGATATTACATTCTACCCTCCTTATTCAGAATTTTGTCCACAAAATTAAATCATGCAAACAAATCAGGATACTTAGTCATCATATCCTGCTGTCGCTCCCACGTAGCTTCTTCCATCTCGTGATTCCGCCATAGGACTTTGACTAGCGGAATCTCTTTGTTGCGCAAAATCTTGATGGAAGTCTCCAAAACACGTACCGGCCTCACCTCATAGCTCAAGGTAGGCTGTACCTCGATCTCTGTAGCCTCCACAATATGCGATGGGTCACGTAGACATCTCCGAAGCATAGATACGTGGAACACATCGTGGATACCCTCCATAGAAGCTGGAAGCTGCAGTCTGTACGCCAACTTCCCGATCCTCTTCAGAATAGGAAAGGGCCCCACATAACGAGGGTTTAGCTTACCCCTCCTTCCAAATCTCGCAACGCCTTTGAACGGAGAAACTTTAAGGTAGACCTCGTCACCTTCCTCGAACTCTAGCTCTCTCCGTCTCGTGTCAGCATAGCTCTTCTGTCGGCTCTGAGCTACTTCAATGCGCTGTCGGATTATGGCAATCTTCTCTGATGTCTGCCGTAGAATCTCAGGACCAACGATGCTGGCCTCGCCAACCTCGTCCCAATATAGTGGAGATCTACATTTCCGACCATACAACGCCTCATACGGTGCCATACCAATGGTAGCCTGGAAGCTGTTGTTGTACGAGAACTCAATCAGGGGCAAATATCGGCTCCACGAGCCCTAAAACTCCAACACACAAGCTCTGAGCATATCCTCAAGAATCTGATTCGTCCTCTCTGTCTGACCATCAGTCTGAGGATGAAAGGCCGTGCTGAAATTAAGCTGAGTCCCCATAGCCTTATGCAGGCTCTTCCAGAACTTCGATGTGAATCTCGGATCTCTGTCTGAGACAATAGAGACTGGCACGCCATGCAGTCTGACTATCTCCTGCACATAAAGCTCGGCGAGCTGATCCATAGAAGACGCCATCTTCACAGGCAAAAAGTGAGCCGACTTTGTCAATCGGTCCACAATAACCCAAATGCCGTCATGGCCTCTCGTAGTCCTCGGGAGCCCCACAATGAAATCCATGGAGATCTGCTCCCACTTCCACTCTGGAATCGGCAGTGGTAATAGTGTCCCAGCGGGTCTCTTGTGCTCAACCTTTACCTGCTGACATACTAGGCAGGTCTCAACGTACTTGGCAACCTCCCTCTTCATGTTCGGCCACCAGAAGTGCTGTCTCAAATCCCGGTACATCTTGGTACTCCCCGGGTGCACAGAATATGCCGAAGAATGTGCCTCGGCCAATATCTCCTTCTTTAGATCCTCGTCACTAGGCACGTACCACCTATGCCTGAACTTCAGAATACCATCCTCTGATAAATGGAAATCTGACGAGTCTCCCAATGTCATGCTCGATCGAAGCTCCATACACTCCGTATCACTCTGCTGAGCCTCGCGTATACGATCAAGAATAGTTGGCCTGAGAGAAATGTTGGCAAGCATATAAGACAACTCTGCCTCTATCTCCACGTCGAATCTCTCAATCTCAGACCGCAGCGTAACTGACATCACTGCTAATGATGGCTGACTCGCAGGAGGCACTCTACTCAATGCATCGGCCACCTTGTTCGCCTTTCCTGGGTGGTACTTGATATCAAAATCGTAATCATTGACGAACTCAAGCCATCGCCTCTGTCGCATATTCAGCTCTTTCTGCGTAAATAAGTACTTCAAGCTCTTGTGGTCGGAAAATATCTCGCACTGCTGCCCATATAAATAATGCCTCCATATCTTCAGTGCAAACACCACAGCTGCTAACTCGAGGTCGTGCGTGGGGTAATTCTGCTCGTACGGCTTCAACTGCCGAGAAGCATAAGAAATAACTCTCCCCTCCTGCATCAATACACAACCGAGTCCCACTCCCGATGCATCACAATAAACACTGTATCTGACATCTTCATCAGGTAGCGCCAGTACTGGAGCGGTGGTCAATCTCTGCTTTAGCTCCATAAAACTATCATCACAAGCAGGCGACCATACAAACTTCTCGTTCTTCCGAGTCAGTCGCGTAAGAGGAAGTGCGATCCTCGAGAATCCCTCTATAAACTTCCGATAATAACCGGCCAACCCGAGAAATCCACGCACCTCAAGTACGTTCTTCGGCTGTGGCCAATCTCTGACCACCTGAATCTTGCTCGGATCCACAGAAACTCCGTCCTGTGATATAATATGGCCAAGGAAGCTCACCCTGTCAAGCCAGAACTCGCACTTCGAAAACTTTGGATACAGATAGTGCTGACATAGGGTCCTTAGAACAATCATCAAATGCTCCTCGTGTTCTTCCTTCGTTTTAGAGTAGATCAATATGTCGTCGATGAAAACCACCACGAACTTGTCCAAATACTCCTTGAAGACGCGGTTCATCAGGTCCATAAACGCTGCAGGGGCATTAGTAAGTCCAAAAGACATGACAAGGAACTCATAATGCCCATACCTCGTTCGGAAGGCTGTCTTCGGTATATCATCCCTACGGACCTTCAGCTGATTGTAACCCGAGCGGAGATCAATCCTGGAAAATACTCGGGCACCCTGTAGCTGATCAAATAAGTCGTCAATCCGGGGCAGTGGATACTTATTCTTCACTGTGAGCTTATTCAGCTCCCTGTAATCAATGCACATCCTGAGGGTCCCGTCTTTCTTCTTGACGAATAGAACAGGCGCACCCCAGGGTGAAACACTGGGTCGAATGAAACCTTTCTCCAATAACTCATCAAGCTGAGTCCTCAACTCTCTCAACTCGGCTGGTGCCAACCGGTATGGGTTCTTAAACCTCGGTGCGGAGTTAGGATATACGTCAATAGTGAACTCAATCTCCCGGTCCGGTGGTAGTCCGGGAAGATCATCGAGAAAGATGCCAGAAAACTCTCTGACTATAGGAATATCGCTCGGCTTCAATCCGCTGAGCAACCGACAATCAAAGACAGAGGCCAAATAAATAGAGCACGCACCTTTGAACTGCTCGTTGACCTCCATAGAATAAGAGATAGGCGATCCAGTCAATCGGTTCCTCGCCTGATAGGAAAACTCGGCTCTATCCGGGGGTCGGAAGGTCACAATCCCGGAGCGACAATCGATGGTGGCGAAGTGCTGTGCTAGCCAGTCCATCCCCAAAATAAGATCGTACCGCTCTATGCTCATAACTACCAAACGAGCATAAAGGGTAATACTCCCCACCGAGATGATATTGCCCTAGAGAATACGATCTGAACGCATATGCTCTCCCGAAGGCAGCATCACACTGTACTCATACTCTGATGGCCCAGACTCTAACCCCAATCTAGCCATACATGCAGTCGATACGAAGGAGTGCGTAGCTCCAGTATCCATCAAAGTAAACACAGTAGCGCCCATAAGCAAAATAGTACCTGCAATCACGGCAGGCTGAGCCTCGTCATCAACATCGTCAGGCCCGATCAACGCAAAAACCCTGGGCATAACCCTCCTCTGATCATCGCCTGGTAGATCTCGACCCGGATGCGGGCAATCTCTAACAAAATGGCCGACTCCACCACATCTGTAGCACTTATTAGAGCCAACACGGCACTCGCCACTATGTTCTTTCTGGCACAAGGGGCACCATGGCATCTGAGAAGCCCCCTGTATCTGCTTCCCCTTACCCCGATCATTACCTCCCTCGAGAGGTCTCTTCACACCCCGCTGCTGTGGCTGGGGCGGTGCTCTGGGCTGCCAACCTCGGCTCTGCGACTGAGGTCGTATCTCGCGGAAGAAGCCCTTAGCTGGCTCCCTCGGCCTAATACAAGTGGCTCTGGCAGCCTCAATATCTAGAGCTCTGGCTGTAACATCAGAATATGCCGCATCAATAATACCTGAGACTACCACGTGCATCCGAATCTCCGGATTAAGTCCCTCCATAAAGTGGTGCACCTTCTCCTCATTATCGCTGACAAGGCGAGGTGCGAATCGTGATAAAGCCTCAAATCTCCGAATATAATCTGCAACTGAACCAGTCTGCTTCAGTTGCATAAACTCGTTCCTCATGGCCACTCTCACCGTGCGGCTGAAATACTTATCGAAGAATAGAAACTTGAACCGATCCCAAGTCATCACAGATACATCCGTCGTCACCTTGATCGAGTCCCACCAGAAACGGGCATCCATCGCTAAATGAAAGGTAGCATAGGCCACCTTGCTCCCGTTCCCTACCTCGGCGTAAGCTAACATGTCCTTCATAACTCGGATCCATTCCTCGGCTCGTGTCGGATCCGATGACTGGCCCTCGAATACTGGAGGCCGTAGGCTTTGAAACCTCTGCATACCCTGATTACTGGGGACTATCAGCTCCTGAGCCCTCTGATTCTCTCGTTGGTTCTCTCGATTCACTAGGTCTCTAATTTGTTGCGCTTGCCGGTCCATATGTTGAGACTGGCGGTCAATCAACTCCGTAAGTCGATCCATCGCGTCATCTCTAGGATCTCTTCCCCGAACCATATTTATAAAACTCCTATAAAATTCAAACAAGTAATCTCTAAGAAACAAAATCGAATAGAGGTGTAAACAGACTTACAGTTGATGAAGGATGTCCGCGTAGTGGCTGTGCAGTCGAGCAGTCTACAGAATCGATTTTAAAACCCGGGGGCTCTGATACCATAAATGTAACACCCCTAATACTGTACCCGTATTTCCCGTATAATTTTTCATTTTATACTTTTTACTTTTCTATGCTTTAAATAAAACTTAATGCGGAATCTAAGCCGAAGTTGAAATCAGAACTGAAGTCGGAATTAAAACTGAACTTTAAAAGCAATTAAAACAAAACCTTTAATAAATAATTAAAACTAAAACATTTAATAAAACTTAAAAATAAACAAACAAAAGAGGGGAGGGCAGAATCGGAATTCTGCCCTCGTGAATGGAGCAGCGCACGGTCGCTGCCCTATGCAGCGACCAGGCGCTGGTCGCTGCACACAGCAGCGACTTCGCTCTCTGGAAATTTTTATTTCCAGAGAGCAACCAACCTTTTTACTCTAACATTTCCACCACTCTGGAACGTGATTCCAGAGAGCGGAATTCAACATTTTTCCTCTATCCTTCCTGCTACGCTCTCTGAAATTCTGAATTCCAGAGAACAAATTTCTGTTACTTCACGCCAACGATCACCATAATTCACAACCTAACTCAACCAATTAAAACATAATATAAACTCAATCGACTCGCGTCGGACTTTACGAAGTCCAACTGCGTGGATAGCTCTAAAAACCGAGCTATCCGTATCAACCTAAAAATAGTTCATAACACTTAATTTAAACCAAACAGTTCCAGAATTTCTATAACGTTTAAATAACTGTTTAAACCAAAACATTTTATAACATTTATCAAAGCAGTTTAAACCAAAACATTTTTACATACAATTACCAAAACGTTATCTAACCCCTATCCAGATCCAAACAACCTAAATATGTTCTATACAGTTTATCATCAATCCAAAATATCACAAAGAACCCCCAAAACCTTTACATACACCCCCCACGGGTCAAAACGCGCCTCGACTGCTCAGCGCACTCCCACGGCCATCATCCATCAGCTGCTCCTACGTCAGGAGGAGGAATATCATCCTCACCTGGGTCAACGTAACCTAGAACGTCACCTACACCATACAGACACATATGAGATATTGAAATCTCAGTAAGCTACGTAAATGCAGATGCATGCGTGCGTATGCCATTCAAAAAATGTGCAGATTACAGATTCATATTCAGATACATTTTCATTCTTTTCATTACGTCACAGACAGATTGTTACCGAGATATCAGCCCTCTAAATGGAAAGGATACATCCCGCGGTCGGACTACCACTTTCGATTTAGAGGAGGGGGGTACATGCTCACAAACCCTACAGCCATGCCTGAGCCCCACCTCGCGTAACCAGATACAGATACAGATACAGATTACGTACATTAATTACAGAGGTTCATTTCTTTCCTTAAAACACGTGCGGAAATCCATTTTCTATGACATTTGAAATACGTGATGCATGAACAGTTAATCAGCGGAAAGTAAACAAACAGCATACATATCAACAAGACAATACAACATAACCTATAAACAACCAACCTAACTACCCAACCTAAACAACGTAAAACAAGGAACCCTCAAGGATCCTTGACACAACGACGAGTATGGTGTAGACCTTTCGGTCAAGCAAGTCACGAGAACTTACCTTGAGCGCGATGGATCTCAAGCTTCGTCCACTGGAGTCGTGTGTCTGAGGAAAACACGATATCCACCGTTAAAACCAATTTGAATTATAAACGTTCAAATTATAAAATCCTCAACTAATGAATTTCCTAAATTCCAACTTAGCTAATTAAAGCATTTAGAACGTCAATTAAGGCTCGATAATCCGAAATCTCAATTAACGAGTTTTTCTCAAAAACCCGGAAATTTACCAATTTTTAACTTTTTCACAAATTGATTTTTCTTCGTCCAATAACGTCATCTACGTTCAATACATACTTAATCACGGCTAACCTATTAATTACGAGCCCTAATTCGACATTTTTATCGAAACCCTAATCGAAACCCTAACGTTAAATCGACCTAAAACTTGGAATTTAACGCTCAAAGACCGAAGCTACTTACCGAGGGTAGCGAGAGGAGAAGAAACCGTGAAGAAATCGGAACGAACGGAGGTCGGACGGAGGTCGGAATGTTGGAAGTCGTCGGCGGCCGAGAGAGGAGAAGCTCTCTGGTTTCGTGGGCGGCAGAGAAGAAAAGAGAGAAGTGAGGGAAAGAGAGAAAATTTAGGTTATTTAATAATTTGATTTGGCAAATTACCAAATTGCCCTTAGCTCTTATTTCTATTTTGTTTCGTCCTTCGGTTCGTTAATCGTCCAACTATTCGGATTCTCGAAAGTTTCATATTTTGCCAATAACTTTTATTCATTGCCAGGAATTTATTAAAACTGTCCGTTCGCGATTCGGACTTTGTTTCCTATTTTTACGAGAACGTCTTTTACACTACAAAAGGTGTATTTACTCGGAATATAGTGTTTGATCTCCGAAAATTCCCATAAATTCCTTAAAATTCTTATTATTCGTTAGAATCGTAATGACGCTTTCTTTTTGTAAAACGGACCTGATTTGACATATTTACCAAAAATGCCATTAAATAATGAAATAATAATATAACATAATATATTCAAAAATCCGTACAAGCCGGATATTACACTTTGTCACCTTGATGTCATCTCTATCGTCTAACCATCTTAATTTGTATGGCTTAGGGTGGCTAGTCGTTTCTAAACCAAGTTTGCTAACCATATCTTGGGAAGCTACGTTGACACAGCTTCCACTATCTATAATCATAGAGCAAACTTTATCCCTGATTGCACATCTACTTTGAAAAATATTCTCGCATTGGCAGTCATCTTTCACATTCTTAGAAATGAGGGCTCTCTTTATGACCATCAAAAGAGGTCCGTCTTAAGCCACATATTCATCAGACTCTTGCTCACTTTCCTCTTCTACCTCTTCTTCTTCCTTGTCGAGGAATTGTCCTTCGTCATTCTCGCTTTTCCATTCTCCCGTCGATTCCTTAATGACCATAACTCGATGGTTAGAGCATTCATTTGCGTAATGTCCTTTGCCTAAAAACTTGAAGCATTGGACATCACGAGCTCTTTGTCCTTTAGATGAATTCGCTTGATTCTTATCCGTCGGAGGAGGCTTGTTTTGGTTAAAGGGTGCCTTAGGTGCCCAACTAGGGTTAATTGGCTTTTTCTCTTCGTTCTTCCATGGAGGTTTTGGCTTATCTTGGTCCAAGTGTCTAGGTGGGAATTTCTTCGCGAAGTTAGTCTTTCGTTTTCGCTTAAGTTGTCTCACCACCGTTAGGGTAAGTTGAATGACCATATCCATGGCTTCCAATTGTTGTACTTCAACCGCGTCGCCTATGTCACGGTTCAAACCACAGATAAATCTTACGATGAGTTGTTCTTCAGGCTCATCAATAGCACAACGCATATTGAGAGTCTCAAATTTCGTAAGATACTCATCAACCGAGAGATTGCTTTGTTTAAGGTTGTGGAGTAGTTCGTGCTTATAATGTCGGGGAACAAATCTCTTGTGCATTAATTCTTTCATTGAAGTCCATGTGGAGACGGGGTATCCTAGCGTTCTCATTCTTTGGTTTTTAAGGTTGGACCACCATAATGCGGCATGACCCGTTAATTTAAGAGAGGCGAGTTGAATTTTAACTCTTTCGGAATAGTCGTGGCATTCAAAAACTCTCTCAACCTTATTGACCCAATCTAAATATATGTGCTCGTCACATGTTCCATTGAAAGGGGGAATCGTCATCTTAACATTATAGAGATCGTCGTTATCCCTACGACGATTTGGGCGATAATCTTCACCGTCTCCAGCTCAATCCTCATCCTCCGAATCATAATAACGTGGTTTCTTTCTTTGGGGCTCAGCCCATTCTTCTTCCTCTACGGGTGGTTGAAAAGGGGTTCGACATCTAGGACGTTCGGGTATAATCCTAGAAGAGGTCTCTTGTGAAGGAACTCGTTCATGGGATTCTCTTCGGGGAGGGTTGGTTATAAGTTCTTTGACTTGTTGGACAAGGGTGTTAACTAAGCCCGTTAAGGCTTTGATTTGACCTTGCATGCTAGTTTCACCCTCGTGACGTGCATGTTCGGGAGGGGGAGTGTTCCTAGCCCGATTTGGCTCTTGGTGTGGTGTGTCACGTGCAAAACCACTTCTATTAGTCATAGTTAAGTGTTTTAATTAAAATTAAAATTCTTGTCTAAGTTATTTGTAATACCAGGCTGTACGGAATATTAATATTTTAATGTAAATGGCATTTTATTAATATGTCAAATTAAGTCGGTTTTGCGAAAAGAAAGTGTCATTACGATCCTAATAATTAATATGGATTTTAAGAATATTTCGGAAATTTTAGGAGTCGTAACGCTAATTTTACGAGAATTACGTTTATCGTAATAAAAAAGATACTTCGGTAAAAATAGTAAACGGGGCCCGTTTTGTGAACGGACAGTTTTAAAAGAACCCTAGTAATGAGTTGGATATATTGTTGAAATAAGGAAACTTGGAGAAACCGAATCGACGGTTAATTAACGAAACGAAAGACGAAACAAAAAGAAAATCAAAGGAAGGGCAAAATGGTAATTTGCCAAGAAAAATTTTAATTAAAAACATCAACCCTTTCTTCTCCAGCACTCCACACTCACGATTCTTCTTTCTCTCCTTCGACAGTCCCCTCTCCCTCGCACGCGATTCTCACCTCCGTCGACGATTCATTCTCCGTTCTTTGAAGTTTCTTCGTGTTTTCTTCTCTATTCACGATTCTAAGTAAGTCTCTAAAGTTTTCCAGCTTTAGTTCTTGGTTTTGCGGAGTTAAAAAAAGGTTAAGGTTTCGTTAGAGTTTGTGAAAAACGAGATTTAAGGTTAGAAATCAGTAAGGTTATCGTAGTTGTGAATATAAATGACGTATTGAACGTTATTGGACGAAGTTAAATCGATTTAGGACGAATATTAAGAATTGATGAATTTTCGAGTGTTGGGGAAAACTCGTTAATGGTGGTTCTGAGATAACGAGCATTAATTGATTGTTAAAATGCCTCGATTAATTAGGTTAGAACGTTAGGAATTTCCTTAGTTAAGAATTTCGTTAAATTTTGACGTTTAGTAGTTAAACTCGTTTTTAACGACAATATTGTGAAATTGCCTTAGGTAAACAACGCTCGTGGACGAAGCTTCGAGTTCAACGCGCACGAGGTAAGTTCTCGTGACTTACTCTGGCCGATAGGCCTACACTGTATGTCGAAGTCGTCTCGAGGAGTTTTGGTGACGTGTTTATTTAATTGTTTCGGTTGGGTAGTTTCGGTTTAGTTGTTTTATAGGTTGATTGTTTTAATGGTATTTGTCGAGTTTTAATGATATACTCTTCATGTATGTTTATATTGAACTGTTCATGCATCACGGTTTTAAAAATGTCATGAAAATGAATTTATGCACGGATTTCATGAAAAGAACATGCATCGTAAAGGCAAGTAAAGTATCACAGTAAACAACCATGACATGGGGTTATCGGGGATGAGGTTCAGACCTGGCGTTTCGTGGTGAGCGGGTTTTCCTCCCTTCAGATGATGTGGGCTGTCTAACCGCTGGACGTGTCCTATCCATCTGTCGAGCATTTTCGATAACCATAGACTGACACGTACTGATATATGCATTGACATGGACGGTTTTCACAGCATTGAGCATACATGATCATGCATTAGTATTTACGTAGAGCTTACTGAGATTTTTATCTCATAGGTGTCTTTATGGTGTAGGTGACATAGATCTAGGTGAGGAGGAATTCCCTCTACCAGATGATCGTACAGATTGATGGAGGATGGCCTGTGGGAGTGCGCTGGGCAGTCGGTGCATTTTGACCCGTGGGGAATCATGTAAAGGTATTTTGGGACATGATAGTTAAATGGTAGGAAAATTGTATAGCTAGAACATTTTAGGATGTTTGGTTCTGACTAGTTGATAGGTTTACGTTTTAAAGTTTTTAAATGTTTAGAAACTTGTTTTGCAAAATGTTTGATAATAGGGATATGTTCGGTTTTTAAACATACCCATGCAGTTCGTTTTCATTTCGTTTTAAACATGTTTCGAGTCGGTTTAAATGGGACTATGGAGGAGATACGAGTATTTGGGGTTTTATGTTAAATTGTATTTGAAAATGTATGAGGTGTAGTGATAATTGGAGAAGAGAAGAGAAGATGTAGAGGAAAAGAAAGAAGAAGAAGAGAAAGGAAAAGAAAGAAGGAAAGAAGAGGAAAAAGAAGAAATGGCGAGGGAGGCAGTGAGGGTGGCGATCGATCGCCCCTCGTCATTGGGTGATCGCCTATGGAGGCGATCGCGTCGCCTATTGGGTCGCCGCTCTGTGGAGAAATCCAGAGAGTGTGGCGATCGATCGCCACAAATTGTGGCGATTGATCGCCACTGACATTTTGCAACAGGCGAATGTTCACCTGTTGCGATCGCCGATAGGCGATTGATCGCCCCTTTGTGGGCGATCGATCGCCCCTGTATATTAGGGGCGAAACTCCCTTTTTGTCCCCGACGATTGATTTTAATTGTTTTAATTAATTATTTTAAGTTTTAATTAAATTGTTTTAAGTTTATTTAAAAGGTTTATAAACATAGACTTCACAGATTTCAATTCCGATCTTGATTCGATTTTTAAAAGTTTTATTTCCGCACGAATCTTAAGTTTAAAGTTTTAAGTATAAAAAAAAATATTATACGGGAAAATTAGGAATAGTTAAAGGGTCGTCACATTATTTCACCTAAATTAGTGAGGTGTTTATCTTCTTAATGTCTTAGATAATTTTAGGCACTAAGAACATATTTTAGCTAAGACAATATGATAATAGAGAACATGCTCACATAAGGAAAACATCTTAGTGATTTCAATAAACACTTAGCATACTAACTATAGAAATGAATATTTTCAATAAAAGTTTATCACCACAATTTTCAACCAATATTCAACCAAGTTATCAACTTTTAACTAGAATAAGTCAAAATAATACTAATACCAACTACATAACTTCGTAAACAGCAAGTATTAATATTAAATCATGAGTTTAATCAAGAGAGATATGCTGAAAATTTCAGATTAACAAGCAGAATTTTCTAGTTTAATCAATGGTTGTAATATGTCCGATTTTACTTAGGATTTGCCAAGATTTTCAAATCGAATTAGTAAGCACAAATGTTAGCATATACTAGGTGATTCATAAGCCAAAACAAGAGCAAACATTCAGCAATTTAATCATGAAAATTCGAGGCAAAAATGCTAGAAAAACCGAGCTGAAAAACAATAAGCATAAACCTATTTTAAACACTTTTGTTATCATTAGCTTAGGCCGATTTCATGCATCATAAATTCCGATTTTATCTCTAGCTATTTGATTAACATTTAGATGGAACAAACATGGTTCAAACATAGATCAAATGCTAAAGGAAATCGAAGTGAAGAACATGCAAAAATCTAAGCAAAATAGGCAAAAATCCGAGAAGAATAATTAGCAAAACCGAGGGCACAAAGAGAGCTATACCTTGGCCGATTCTTCCTTAAATGCATACCATATTTTCCACAATATATTAGCTATTAAATGATAAGTATAATGGCAGCAAGTATATGACAAGATTAGCACAAAGTTAGCACAACAATAGATTCGAAATTTAGGGTTAAAAATAAGAGCGGCTATCCCGGTTTTGTGCGACCTTTTGATTAGTGTCAAATGCAACTAAAACGCATAAGGAAAGCATCCTACGCTCTGATACCACTTGACACGGTGGCCCTTAGAAAAGGGGCCGTGTATAAACCCACAAAAGTGATAAGTGCTCGGGTGAGGTGTTATTTGCAAAAGCCGAGAATAACATAAGGAAAAATGACTAAAAAGGATGAATAAGATGAAGGTGATGGTGTGTGCTTGTGTTGGCCGAGGGGTAGGAGGAAGATAATAAGTAAAATGTGAAAGAAAATAAACAAAAATGGAGAAGGTGAAGTGTGTGCAAACCGTGGAACATAGAAAGCGAGGAAGATGGAGAAAATGGAGAGAAAAGTGAAGTGTAGTGTGTGAAGGTGTTAGGGTCGAAGTGATGATAACAAATGCAAGAAAATAAATGGATGAGAAGAAGATGGAAATACCTTTAGCGGACTCGAGGAGCTATCTCACGTTTGAGCTCTCAGGTGCAAATTTTCCTAGAGGAAAACGACCACCGTAGGCATAGGTTTTCTTCCTCGAAGCCCTTACTCGCAAGAGAGCAAGATGAGGGAAAATAAGAGCTAGTCTAGCAACCTTAGAGCTAGGATAGTAATGGAAGACCTCTCCACTCGAAAGAATTTCGAGGAACACCCGAAGATTCTTCTAACACGGAGTTAGGGAAATAGAAATTTCATAAATGAACAAAAGTTCCAATACATGCACCAATGCTATGCATTTATAGAATTCCTAAGGTGGATTAGGGTTTGGCATGGATTAAAGAGTGGATTTGGACCATAGGATGAAGCTTGATTGGCGGCTTGGAGTGAAGGATCCCGTGCGCGCGCATCCATGGGTTAGCAGCATTCTGGCCGCGCCAATCAGTGAAGCTGGTGAGCTATCTGCACGCGCCCCTCTGGCGAACCCGAGCATGCCACCTCAGTGGCCAGTACAGCAATCTGAGGCGCGCTGATCAGCGATAGGAATGCGCTGCCGCGCGTTCCTATCCGCTCCTTCTGCTCCAGTCTTGCGCGCGCTTGCCCGATGCTACTTCGCCTGCTCGCGCGCGCGCCAGATTGTGCGGTGTTGATTGATGCCGAGCAAAAACTTAGCCAATAGATGAGATCTTGCCAACTCATTGATCCTTGTTGTCACTAACTCTTATATCTACAAAATCATAACTTTAAATATGGGCTCTTCTTTGGGCTAAAGCCTTCCTTGGGCTCAATTTGTTGAGGGGCTTTTCTTTGGTTGAATAATTTGTTGAATATTTCTTCAACCCATAATCCACTAACATTCATCTAACCCTAACCACACAATCTAATGCATGATGCAAATATATAATAATCTATACAAAAAGGCTAATATATGCCAAATGAGTTTAAAAATTAAAATTACATATTTAGTGGCACGGGAAGACAAATTCCCATTGGGCTGCTTGATGACTCCGTGCCAAAACTCCATTGTAGGCTATGCATGGGCTTGTCCATATCATCTGATGTCGGCTCTCATCTGAGATCCACAATGGGATCATAACCTGCAAAAAGAGACAAATGATTAGAAAATTGACTAATTAAATTATGGACCATAGTTTGTAATCTTGTTATGGGCCTCCTAGGCATGTCAGCCGTACCCCAATATCCTCCCTTCACACCTTTGTTTGGCGAGGACTTCTCAGTCGATCACCTAACCTGCTACTACTCTCGCCGGAGCACTTTTAACTTCGGAGTTCTTATGGGATCCGTTGCCAATTGTGCTCCAAAAAGCGTCTTACTATCTTGGGAGGGTCTTTTTACATATGTTTCATTTCTACATACTTCCCCAAGCGATGTGGGATTGTGACGACCCCCCTTTCTATGACCGAACCCTCCGGCCCAAGTCCAACCCGGGATCCGCGGAGTTTTAACCCAGCACATCACCCTCCGGCCCAAGTTTCACTCGGGATTCGCGGAGCACTGGGTGGTTCCTCCTCATATGTGTCCATTCGAGTCATCACAATCACCCCCTCTCGGAGGCCCAACGTCCTCATTGGCCATATTTTCGATTGGGTACAGGCTCTGATACCATTTGTAACGACCCATTTTCTTAGTAAGATATTGTCCGCTCTGGGGATTGGGTCGTATCTCAATATCCTCCCCTCACGGCTTTGTTTGGCGAGAACTTCCCAGTCAGTCACCCAACCTGGTACTACTCTCACCGGAGCACTTTTAACTTCGAAGTTTTTATGGGATCCGTTGCCAATTGTGCTCCAAAACGCGTCTTACTATCTTGGGAGGGTCTATTTACATATGTTTCATTTTCACATACTTCCCCAAGCGATGTGGGATTGTGACGACCCCTCTTTCTACGACCGAACCCTCCGGCCCAAGTCTAACCCGGGATCCACAGAGTTTTAACCTAGCACGTCACCCTCCGGCCCAAGTCCCACTCGGGATTCGTGGAGCACTGGGTGGTTCCTCCTCATACGTGTCCATTCGGGTCATCACAATCACCCCCTCTCAGGGGCCCAATGTGACAGCCCAGACCCGAACCCAATCAGGGTCCGGGATCGAAGCCAACACTCCGGGACAGATAACAGAAAATGAGGACTATATTTTTTTTGTACATTAAACTTTTAAAACATTTACAGAAGGAGAGAAAGTTCTCTGGATTCAAAATCAAACAGGAAAAACAGTTAACAGAATCGGAACGCAAAATGGATGATAGAAGAAAAGCAGGAAGTGATGAAAACAAAAGTAAATAAACTGGCAGAAGGCGTTGACGGAAGAAGCAGGCATCGAGTGGAATCGGTGGATGCAAGCAGAAATGATACCGGAAGATTTAGGCAGATGACGTGGCCGGATGATGTGGATGATGTCATCGAAAGATGTAGGCAGCAGATGGAATCGGAATGTGTGATGACGTCATCAGAAGATATGATGACATCATCGGCAGATACAGATAGTAAACGTAATCGGCAGAAGGTGATGACGTCAGCCGGAAGATGGATGACGTCACCGGAAGATGTAGGCAGCAGATGAAATCGGAATGTGTGATGACGTCATCGGAAGATGTGATGACATCATCGGCAGATACAGATAGTAAACGTAATCGGCAGAAGGTGATGACGTCAGCCGGAAGATGGATGACGTCACCGGAAGATGCAGGCAATAAACGAAATCGGCAAGAGCAAAACCTAAACAGAATTACTGTTTGGCGGTAGATGCAGATACGACAAAAGATGAATAGTGATAACCGGTGGATGTGAACCACAAACAGAATTGAGTTCACCGGTGGATGTAATAAGACAAAATATATGACGTCAGACGGTAGATGTAGGCAAAATTCCTACCGGTAGATGTATTCGGAAGACATAGTTTTAAAGACAAAGTTTGACAGCTTTTAACAGGAAGACTTACCAACAGAGAGCAGAAAAACAGAAAACATGAAAGACTAGGATTCTTAAACCAATTCAAAACGTGGTTCTCGAGCACCACAGAAGGCATAAAAACTTCAAACTTCAGAGACTGAGTTAAAAACATAACTTGAACACATGTTTAAAGGAACACGACAGGATTTTCAAGAAAACAGACTGCATGGATAACTCTAAAACCAGAAGTCATCCATACACAAGCTAACACATAATATCCCAAACGATTCCAGAATATTCAGAACATGAATTCAACTGTCAAATACAGTAGTTTTAAAAAAACTTAGACATCAAAATCTGTACATTGTTTTAAAATCTGAGGATCAGTACAGAACCTAACATATATTTACAGACTTTCCCAAAACGGAAGTTTTTACAGAGTTTTTACAACAAAGCCAGAATTTTCAGAAACACTTTACAGATATAGACTATGCTTTAAAAATTTAAACCTCAGGACAGAATTTGTGTCTGGCTGCAGCAACCACCCCCGAGAGCTCAAACCACCAGCCACCTATTCATTAGATTGAGGCACAAAGTCCTCATTTCCGGGTTCAGTACCTACATTAGAGAGTTCACCTATGAGTCTAAAACTCAATAAGAACATAATAGATATGCAGTGATGCAAAATGCTATGCATGCGGTTTTCAGAAATACAGTGACAGTACAGTACATTATGTTTCAGTGGCAGAGAGGTATAAGTGGGGCTTATAGGGGAACTGACAATCAGTAGAATCAGTGAGTGCACGATAGGCACATACAGTAATACAGTATACATATATATAACAGTACAGTAACAGTGGTTCAGTCCCCGTCCCGCACTTAACCGGTTCATTTAAGTCAGATTTTATCTTATTTAGTTTCAAACAGTGTACAGAAAACATTTGCATGTCTTTCAGAGAAATTGTGTATGCATGAACGGTGCTTGAACTTAAACAGGCAGACAGCAGAAATAAGACAGCAGAAAGTAAATTAAAGCCAGACATTTCAGAACATAACTCTAACTCTTCTACCCAAAACAACCCGACATAACAGAAAACCTAGTACCTCCGTGATGTAGGGCCTTAAGGGCCGAATCTATGCATATGAACTTACATGTCTGCTGCTGTGTCAGAAGTCTTGAACATCTCAGTTTCAGTAGTTTGTGAACCTAAAACATGCTTATACAGTTATTAACCCTAAACTTCTCAAGACCAATAAACAGTATAGTTAAACTTGTTAACCATCGATGGGAATTACCTTCACGGAAGAAAACAGAAAAATGCAGGAGAAGCAAAGTGTGGAACTTTGTTTCAATTGTCTGCCAGAGAGAAAACAGAGAAAGAAGAGAAGAAGCAGAGAAGTGAACTGAAGATTTCACGTAGGAGGAAGAACTTAGCTTCTTCACCAAGTCGCCAGATGTCACTCAACCATTGGCTATCTCCCACCAACCTTAATTTCTCCCCAATTTACCCTTCCATGCATTTTAAACTTAGTGTTTAGTTTAGTTACACATTAGTTTGGTTCTCCCCTCACTAAATGCTCCAACATTTTACAATGAAGTTGTTATTGTATTTATGGCAATTTAAATCCATACAATAATTCAATAGATTATTACATGGCCAAAATGCCGGGTGTTACACCCAACGTCCTCGTTGGCCATATTTTCAGTTGGGTACAGGCTCTGATACCATTTGTAACGACCCATTTTCCCAGTAAGATATTGTCCGCTCTGGGGATTGGGTCGTAGCTCAATATCCTCCTCTCACGGCTTTGTTTGGCGAATACTTTCCAGTCAGTCACCCAACCTGGTACTACTCTCGCCGGAGCACTTTTAACTTCGGAGTTCTTTTGGGATCCATTGTCAATTGTGCTCCAAAACGCGTCTAACTATCTTGGGATGGTCTCTTTACATATGTTTCATTTCCACATACTTCCCCAAGCGATGTGGGATTGTGACGACCCCCCCTTTCTACGACCGAACCCTACGGCCCAAGTCCAACCCGGGATCCGCGGAGTTTTAACCTAGTACGTCATCCTCCGGCCCAAGTCCCACTCAGGATTCACGGAGCACTGGGTGGTTCCTTCTCATACGTGTCCATTCGGGTCATCACAGGGGTCGTCACATGCATAGCCTTGTGGTGAGATGTGGTTTTTGCCCCTAGAGATGACAGACAAGCCGACCAAGTCTAGCCGAGCCAGAAGTAGTGCGATTCACCGAGTCTAACGAGTTAAACGAGTCGAGCCTAATGAGCCAGCTTGAAAAAATTTCAGTTCGAGCCGGCTCGCGAGCCACGAGTTAAACGAGCCGAGTCGAGCCGAGCCGGATCAACGAGTCTTAACGATTCGAGCCTAATGAGCTGAGCGTATATAAATATTTTCAACTTATATTAATATAATATAAAGTTTTTTAAAAAATTTATTTTAAATTATAATAAGTATTAATAATTATGTTAAGGTATATAAAATTGAATGTATTAATAAAAAAATTATTTGAGAATATTTAATAAAAAATATCACATAAATATCATTAAAAATAAAAATATTTTGATATATAAAAAGAAATTAGAATTTGAAAAAAATTACAAATTAAAAAATATTACAAATTTGAAAAAAAAATTACAAATTTAAAAAAATTTATATATTTGAAAAAAGTTTACTTCAAATTACAAACAAAATTGAACCATTAAATTGAATCATTCGCTTCCTGGACTGCAGATTCACGTCTTTGGAAGATTTAAATATTTTCAACTTATATTAATATAATATAAGTTTTTAAAAAAATTTCATATAAAATTATAATAAGTATTAATAATTATATGTCAACGATATTTACTCATTTAATTTAAAAATTAATTATGTTAAGGTATATAAAATTTAATTTATTAATAAAAAAATTATTTGAGACTATCTAACTGTGACAGCCCCCAACCCAATCGGGATCCGAGGGCCGTCACTCCATACATTTAACAGAAAACGGGACATATATATTTTTTAGAATAAACAGACTGAATCTTTTAAAACGAACTCTTAAAACTTTACAAAGAGAGAGAACATTCTCTGGATTGAGGGCTGGAAAGACACGATTAAAAACCGAACTTCAGAAATAAATAGCAGGAGTAAAACAGGGAGACAGAACATTTTGAACGTAAAAAAAAAAAAAAAAAAGGCTGGGTGGGCGACGGCCATGCAGAGGAAATCGTGATAAAATGCATGCTGTGAAAATAAATAAGAAATATAAGCTAGGCGGAAGACGTAGGCAGTAGACGAAGCAGAAAAATGTAAGCAAACTGGGCGGGTGATATAGACTAGCGGTGGATGTGAATGAGACAAAAGTGAACAGTGGCAGCAATGAATGCAAATAAACAAAAGAGAACGGTAGATGTGAATTACAGATAAAAATTTACTGTTCATCGGTGGATGTGAACTACAGACTACTGTTCACTGGTGGATGTGAACTACAGACTACTGTTCACTGGGGGATGTGAACTACAGACTACTATTCACTGGTGGATGTGAATAAGATAAAAATGAACAGTGGCAGCGGTGGATGTGAATAAGACAAAAGTGAACAGTGGCAGCGGTGGATGACTAACACTTAGCCAAATACTGGAAGACTTGAAAGACAAAAACTGAAGGCAGAATGGACGACTATTTTACAGGGAGACATAAAACAGAAAGCATGAAAACTTCAAAACCCCAAAACTCGATTCAAAACAAGATTGTAAAACATGCTTTACAAATGACAGAGATTCAAGAAAACAAACTGCATGGATAGCTCTAAAATTCGAGACCATCCATGCACAACCTATAAAGGAGAACTCAAGCAGTTCCAGAATGTTTTTAAAACATTTTGAAATATATAGATGCAACTATCAATTACAGAGGTTTTGGACATCAATACAGATTTCATACATCGTTTTAAAAAGAACACAAAAGCTGTACAGAGCTGAACCTACACTTCAAATATTTTTAAAAACTTCAACAGATGTTTCAGAACTTGACATAACTTTAAAAAAATACATTATCACAGGGTTAACTCTTGTCTGACTGCAACAATCAAACCTCATGAGCTCGATCCGCCAACTACATCAAATCATCATCTTGAGGCACAAAGTCCTCATTCACGGGTTTAATACCTACATCAGGGAGTTCCTAAGACAAAAGTGAACAGTGGCAGCGGTGGATGACTAACACTTAGCCAAATACTGGAAGACTTGAAAGACAAAAACTGAAGGCAGAATGGACGACTATTTTACAGGGAGACATAAAACAGAAAGCATGAAAACTTCAAAACCCCAAAACTCGATTCCAAAACAAGATTGTAAACATGCTTACAAATGACAGAGATTCAAGAAAACAAACTGCATGGATAGCTCCTAAAATTCGAGCCCATCCATGCACACCTATAAAGGAGAACTCAAGCAGTTCCAGAATGTTTTTAAAACATTTTGAACTATATAGATGCAACTATCAATTACAGAGGTTTTGGACATCAATTACAGATTTCATACATCGTTTTAAAAAGAACACAAAAGCTGTCAGAGCTGAACCTACACTTCAAATATTTTTAAAACTTCAACAGATGTTTCAGAACTTGACATAACTTTAAAAAATACATTATCACAGGGTTAACTCTTGTCTGACTGCAACAATCAAACCTCATGAGCTCGATCCGCCAACTACATCAAATCATCATCTTGAGGCACAAAGTCCTCATTCACGGGTTTAATACCTACATCAGGGAGTTTCACCTATGAGTAAAATGCAGTGATGCATATGCTATACATGAACTTTCAGAATACGGTGACAGTACAGTACATTGTGTTTCACTGGCAGAGGGGTATAAGTGGGGCTTATAGGGGAACTGGCAAGTGCACGACAGACACATAACAAATTTACAGAACAGAAACAGAACAGAACAGAAACAATAGGCCAGTCCCCGTCCTGCACTTAACCAATACATTTCAGTCAGATTTTATCTTTCTTAACTTCAAAACGTGTGCAGAAGACATTTTTACATGAGCTTTCGGGAAAAACGTGTATGCATGAACTTTCACAGTGCTTAAACATAAAACGGCAGGTAACAGAAATAATACAACAGAACATAATGAGAGACACAGATAACTCAAAACTTAATTCTAACTTTCTCTACCCGAAACCTCCTGACAGAAGTAAAACCTAGAGTCTCCGTGATGTAGGGCCTTAAGAGCCAACCTACGGATATGAACTTACCTGTTATCTGAAAAGCAGCAAGTCTTGCTCGTGAAACCACGGTGATGCACGAACCTATGACGTGCATGAAAAAGGAAATTAACAAGCTACAAATGCTAACTAATAACTTAGTGAAATATGCTTCAAGCTCCATTCAAAAACTTTTAGAAAACAAACCAACAGGTTTTCATACAGTAACAGAGAGTTTTCTCCAAAACATCATAACCCTACTTCAGCAAAACTTTCATTTTAACTCGTCAAAACTCGTTAACTTTAGCAGATGATTACCTTCACTGGAGAAAACAGGAGAATGAAAGTCTTTTGGAAAGGTTGCAGTCGTCTGGAGGAGAGAAAACAGAGAGCAGTTGAATGAAGTAGATGAGAAATGATGGTTTCACGTAGGAGGAAAGAGAAGAAGAACATGGCTTCTTCAACAAGTTGTCAAGTGTCAAGCACTCATTAGTTCCCTCCCACCTACCTTAATTGTTTTCCTAATTTGCCCTTCCATTGGTTTCCAACTAATTTGTTAATTAGTTAATCAATTCAGTTTTTTCATTAAACACTCCGATAAACTCATTAAAACATTCATTGTATTAATGAAATCATTTATCCCGCTAAATGTATTCCGGGAATATTTACATGGCAAAAATGTCGGGTGTTACACTAATAAAAAATATCACATAAATATAATTAAAAATAAAAATAATTTGATATATAAAAAGAAATTAGAATTTAAAAAAAAATTACAAATTAAAAAAAATTACAAATTTGAAAAAAGAGTAAATATTTGAAAAAAAAATTACTTCAAATTACAAACAAAATTAAACAATTAAATTGAACCATTCGCTTGCTGGACTGCAGATTCGCGTCTTTAGAAGATTTAAATATTTTCAACTTATATTAATAATATATAAGTTTTTAAAAAAAATTATTTAAATTTATAATAAGTATTAATAATTATATTTCAACGATATTTACTCATTTAATTTAAAAATTAATTATGTTAAAGTATGTAAAATTGAATGTATTAATAAAAAAATTATTTGAGACTATGCAATAAAAAATATCATTAAAAATAAAAATATTTCAATATATAAAAAGAAATTAAAATTAAAAAAAATTACAAATACATAAAAAAGTTACAAATTTGAAAATAAAAATTATAAATTTAAAAAAAATTACTTCAAAGTACAAACAAAATTGAACCATTCACTTGCTGGAGTACAGATTGGCGTCTTTGAAAGATTTAAATATTTTTAACTTATATTAATATTATATAAATTTTTTAAAATTTTTATTTAAAATTGTAATAAGTATTAATAATTATATACTAACGATATTTACTCATTTAATTTAAAAATTAAATATATTAAGGTTTAATGTATTAATAAAAAGATTATTTGAGACTATCCAACAAAAAAATATCACATAAATATCATTAAAACAAAAATATTTTGATATATAAAAAGAAATTAGAATTTTAAAAAAATTACAAATTCAAAAAAAATTACAAATTTAAAAAAAAATTACAAATTTGAAAAAAAAATTACTTTAAATTACAAACAAAATTGAACCATTCGCTTGCTGGACTGCAGATTCACGTCTTTGGAAGATTTAAATATTTTCAACTTATATTAACATAATATAAGTTTTTTTTTTAATTTCATTTTAAATTATAATAAGTATTAATAATTATATGTCAACTATATTTACTCATTGAATTTAAAAATTAATTATGTTAAGGTATATAAAATTGAATGTATTAATAAAAAAATTATTTGAGACTATCCAATAAAAAATATCACAGAAATATCATTAAAAATAAAAATATTTTGATATATAAAAAGAAATTAGAATTTGAAAAAATTGCAAATTAAAAAAAAATAACAAATTTGAAAAAATAAATTACAAATTTAAAAAAAAAATTGAAAATTTAAAAAAAAAAAATTAATTCAAATTACAAACGAAATTGAATCATTCACTTGCTAGACTGCAGATTCGCGTCTTTGGAAGATTTAAATATTTTCAAATTATATTAATATAATATAAATTTTTTTAAAAAAATTATTTAAAATTATAATAAGTATTAATAATTATATGTCGATGATATTTACTAATTTAATTTTAAAATTAATTATGTTAAGGTATATAAAATTGAATGTATTAATAAAAAAATAATTTGAGACTATCTAATAAAAAATATCACATAAATATAATTAAAAATAAAAATATTTTGATATATAAAAAGAAATTAGAATTTGAAAAAAAATTACAAATTTAAAAAAAAAATACAAATTAAAAAAAAAAAGTAATTATTGATTTGAACCATGTACTATGCAGTTTATTTCAGTTAGTCCCCTGTACTAAAAAAACCAGCAAACCAAACCCTGTACTTTGATTATGTTATCAGTTTTGACATTTCATCAACAATTTCGTTAAACCCTTATTTAAAAAATTATCAAACGATATTGGATTCACTTGAAATTTTTACCATATGTTCACTACTTAATGAAAAGATACTATGAAAATTTTCGTGATTTTTTAACACATGTAAGATTTATTGTAATTTTATTTTAGTAATTTATAAAAATATTATAATAAATCATACAAATTTTAAAAAATCATGAAAAATTTTATATTATCTACCAATGATTTGGTAAACATATGAAAAAATGTTCAAATAATTCTAATATTTTTTATATGTTTTTAAAATTAATATCAATTTCTTCTTTAATTTATAAATTAATTTTTAAACAAATATCAGAAGATATTGGATTTATTTAAAAAAATTTCCACATGTAATAAAAAAAATCGTCATTTTCTAAAATTTCTATGATTTATTATAATATTATTATAAATTACTAAAATAAATTTACAATAAATTGTACCTGTGTTAAAAAATCACGAAAATTTTTAAATTATCGTCTCATTAAGTAGTGAACATGTGGTAAAAATTTCAAGTGAATTCAATATCGTTTGGTAATTTTTTAAATGAAGATTTAACGAAATTGTTGATGAAAGGTCAAAACTGATAACAGAATCAAAGTATAGGATTTGGTTGACTAGTTTTTTTAGTACATGGGGCTAATTGAAATAAAATACATGTATAAGGTTCAAATCAATAATTACCCAACAAAAAATACTTCAAATTACCAACTAAATTTAACATTAAATTGAACCATTAGCTCGCTCGACTTCGGATTCCCGTCATTGGAAGCTTTTCTAGCCAGCCTCGTTTTACGCCGTTATAAAAGCCGGCCTGGATAGCAACCTTCACTTCCAGTGGAAAAAACGTTTCCGGTTTTGAATCCGCGGCAGTACAACTCCGATCAGCGTTTGGTGATACGTATGATTGTTTTCTCTGTCAAAGTTGGAACCTTATGGATTTTCTTTTAGTTTTCACCTGTTTTGGTTGATGGACAATTTCGAACTGTTTCTCTTTTTTTTTTTTTATGTCCTTGATTTCAATCCAATCATATTGTGATCACGTGGTTTTTGTTTTCTTTTGCCCTGATTGTGTTTTCGGAGATACAATTGAGAAATTTTCAGGTGGATGTAGGCAGATCGCAGAGATATTTAACGAGTTTATATGTTTCAGGAGAACTAAAATTTTGAAATAGAGTTTCTAATACGGTGTTTCTCTTTTAATTTTAGTTCTGTTGGGCGGATAGGAATAGTAAATGTAAGGATTTCTCTCTGTGGCATGTTTACCTAACGATTCACAAGATGGGGGAAAAAAAGATGAAATTTGGTTTAAAGTTCCTAGAAAAATAAATAAGTAATCTGGTGCGTGTCATATGAAACATTTTCCGCAAGATAGCTACGTTTGGTAGCTTTATGCTTGGCTAAAGTCTTATTTGGTTGCTTGAGTTTGACGTTTTTCATGGATTAAATGCAGTGAGCCTGTTAGTACGTAATATTGATTATTTTCCTTTCTTAGCAAGTTCTCCTGGTGAAGAAAAGTCCTTCAAAGATGTTTTCGAGAAACAACGTTCCATCATTAGTGGATCTTTGTGTTAATACAACAATCGACAATCTAAGATATCTTGGGGATGTTGGTGAAACGGACTTACATCTTCTAGAGCGGATTTTACCACATTGTACGCATGAAGAATTGAAGCATGTCGAGAATTGCACGGTAAGAACTGAAAAAATAGCGTGGTATTGTACTGTATGATTTTCTTTTGTTGTGATTTCTGAAGTGCTGGCCTTAATGAACTATCACAGGAAAGAGATCTGAGCTCGATAACTGACAAATTGTGGAAGAAACTCTATGAAAAGCAATTTACTGCAGCAAATACTAATCTTGTAATCGAAAGAATGAACAGGAGGGGAGTGCTTTTTAAATGGCGACAATTGTTTGAGGTGGCTTTATATCTTCATCTACTTCAAATGCTTAACATCTGAACCATATTAGGAATATTAAGGGAAGTTACACTTCTAATGAACTATGTTGATTGCTTGCAGGCAAAATTAAAGGATGTGGCAGAGGCTGAGAATAAAGCTGTAAATAGACTAAAGCAACTATACCAAAAAGAAGATGCTCGTATGTTTTTTTATTTCATATATTTTTCAAGCACATTTGCAGAAGTTCCATGGATTATATATTTTTCAATAATCCCTCTGGCTGATTAGGAGTATATAACAAAAGATTCTGTACATTGGTTTAAGGTTCTGAAGCATTCTTATACATGTATAGGAAAACAAAGTCGCAAAATTCAGATGTGCTCAAAGGTTCCGCCTTCAAGCAACAAGAGAAGCTTTTTCGGAGGTAAGTTTTCTACATCCTTGGAATTTCTATTCTGAGAGATCATGTCGCGAGTCAAAGGTGCTTTCAAGAACTGCACACGCCAGTGATAGCTCTGGATATGCATGCTCTTATTATTTCACAATTGATGATGATATCTGTAGGCAGTGGGCCCAGCTACAATGTTTCCAACTCAAAGGGTAACTTGATGAAGAAGGCGAAGATGGAGTATCTCAAAAGGTAAGATTGTTGCTAATGGACATGCTCCATTAAATTACTAAAGTTTATTCAATAAAAATGATTTTTCTGATGCATTATTGACATGTTTCTTCTCTCTTGAAAAGTAATGAGGTAAAGAAGCAGGCGGCCATGAAGAGAAGTAGTATTGTTCAGAGGAAACACCGGTGAGATTCATTGCTGACTCTATTTGAGACTGGGTTGGTTAATTAATGATGCAAATTGATCATCCATTGTGTTGCTGTTGTAGTGTTGCGCCTGTGATGAGATTTAGTGATGATACAGCTTCAAAACATTCCACGCTCGTGAGAAGAAGCTTTTAGAAGCATCAGCCCCAAAGTTATCTACATTGATATAGCATAAAAACATTTACGACCCTCGTGGAGATGTCATTACTTTGCTCTCTCTTTCAATTAGGCTCTATGTTTTATCTGTATATTATTATGATTAATAATATTTTTGAGTTCTAAGGAGTTCTTTGGGTGCCTAAGCTACAGATACCTACTTGGAAAACAAAAGGGTACATACTTATTAACTAATACGTGGCCTGTGGAACACAGAAGACTATCAAAGAATTGTCATAATAGTCATAATGGTCAATTATAATGGAATAAATTTGCAAAAACAGCAACAACCATCATACCCAACTCGCAAGAGGAAAGCTATCATTTTCTTACTCCTAACGTGCAAATTAGTAATAGTCTACGTAAGGTCTGTGAGTGCCTTTAACCTAGTCTAGTAATTGCTAATGTCCATGGATCATTAATAATATAGCGACGGTGATCAAAAACTAGAGGCCAGCTACTTTGGTGAAGCCGCTCATATAGATCATGCCATTGCAGCATTTAAACAATCAACATCTCTAGACATTGAGTTGGTAATCCGTGGAGGCTGAGAAATAGGACCATCCATGATGTTCTTTGCATTAACCCCCATAATTGCCCCAGGTCTCCTTGTACTAAAACTTGATCCCTCGAGACATGCGATGAAACAAGATTAGACGCAGGTAATATTGGACTACTACTGGACCAGAATAGTTCATTGGAGGAGACGTCAAAGATCTCCAGCTACCACTCCCATTTTCACCTCGATTGATTTAGGGAAAAAATTTGTGGAAATCTTATATACATGCTACGAAACAAAAATGGCCAAGAAAGTAGTTCTCACTAATTTAATTAGAATAAGTAATTCGCGCTATATTATAAATTTCACACCTTCTCCCGATAAGAACAATTGTTTATAGATTTTGGCTTAAATTTATAAATAAAAAAACAAGGAAGTCTGTCTAATTAACAAATTCCATACTCGAGTCTTTACCTGGAGCAAAATGATGCTTCCTCAAGTTTCCCTTCAAACTCTTTAGCTCGCAACAGTGATAACAGCGTGAAGTGCAAAGTGCAGTTATGCAATGAATGGAGATCCAAAACCCAAAAAGAGAATAAAATACTTTTATTGAGTAGGAGGGGATGGAAAAACGTACCGTCTCTGCTGATTAGTTATCTTTCTTAGTACCAAAAGCAATGAAATTTACACTAATATCATCTGAAAGGGACCATTGGCCGGTTAAGGGATTGAACACAAATCCAGCCATCTCTTCCACCTGCACAAAACCAATCAAACAACCCGAGATTGAAATTAGGATTATTCTATTAATTTTACATTTCAGTTTCACACTTCAATCTGTCATTTATGCGTAATTCATTCATTTAGAGCAAGCAATCCATCATTTTTTTTTTCCATAAATTATCATAATTACTACACCGATAAATTAATGACACGCCATAGTTTACAACCAAACTTTAAAATTAAAGTGCACATCTAGCAATACTCTATTTAAAATGAAAAGGGAATTTGAAGCACAAGAAAATAAGGGGAGTTCTGTATTGGCTCACTGAGATTGAAGATCGTTGTAGAATCAGAACTAGTTCCTCGGGAGTAAGGAAACTTGACCACCGATGTGTTCCCTTGGGAAGCTAAATATAACAGAAAAGAGCTGAGGTAAGATAGCTGAGGTACAAGATAACAAAAAAAATATTAAATCACAAGGTAAGGGATTATAATTAAAAGCTTATAAATATACCCAATGAAGAATGTACTCGGCTGCAATAATAGCACTGGCATATGATCGCATAGAACGGTTGATTGTTGAAATCACAGTCGCTCCATCATTCACACATAATGCTGCCAGAGACTTGCAAAATTCAGCAGGATCCGCTACATGCTCAATCACCTTAAGCACAAACATCAATTTGTAAATAACAATACTAAAATCTTGGACAAGGAAAAAAGTTTCTGATGACAATGACGCAGATTTATACAAGTGTTAAGAAATAGTGAGGAAAAAGAGATTCACTATTTATGTCAAGGTAAAGAATATTGTTCCCTTATTACTGAGATACCCACTAATATTACTTAATATGTTCCTATTGAATCTTGTACCAGCATCATTTCTCCTAAAATAAATAAAAAATCTTGCATAAATATTTAATCACCCTATTCCCAAGGGTTTCAAACCCCAGCAGCACACCGATGTCAAAAGGCCACCTAATTGACCTACTTTACTTTTATGTACAAACTTTATAAAAGCACAGTACCACACTCCAAAGATAAAACGGTAAAAGCTTCATAATTATTATAAATAAGGCGAAATTCATGCACAGAGTATAGATAGGAGAGCAGACCTCTAACGAAATGACAGCATCAAACTTTCTTGTTTCCTCTACAAGCTTTTCTGTCAAAAAGTTAAAAGGATTACCGGATTTGACTGACTTATTACACAACCATATCGATACTCCAGATAAGTAATCATCTTCAGATATACAAGAAATCAAAATTTTTGAGGTGGAGAACTTGACATGTAAGAAGATTAGAATTTAAATGAAAGTGCAATTAAGATCTCGTTACAAAGTATTGACAGCACAGTGATAAATTCAGGAATGGAAAATAAAATAAAGGCTATATAGAAAGCAATCAGGGTCACACTCAAACCTTCTCATCTCGTGTTGATACTTTTTGTACATGAAAAAAATAATAATAAGAAAACAATTTCTCCCTCGTAATTTTGTCAAAATTTACAGTAGAAAATTAATAAACACATGATTCTTATTATCCTAAGAGTACATATAAAAGCTCTCTAAAGAGGTAAACTGATAGGGCACTGCTATTTGGTGCTTGTAATTATCACTAACCTATTTAAGTTCCACAAGAAGCAAACCAAATCATTAAGACTTTGATTTTTGTCCTTGAAAATAAGAATTATACTAATTCATCCAGTCTACAGGGGAAATAATTTATTTAAATGCATACTTCCTCATCAGCATAGGAAGGCCAAAATGGAATGGCATAATAGAAGGTAAATTAAAGATATCTAGACCAATAAAAATTAGAAACAAGTTTTGAACGTACCTGCTGTAGTACAACAATATTCTATGGATGATGTCACAGGATCCAAGTCCTGAGCAAACAAGTGATGCTTAGAATTCAAAAATGCCCAATTTTAAATTCAAGTATGGTCTGTTAGGAAAGAGCACAATTTGTTTTTATGAGATACAATAACAAATTAAAAAAGACAATGAAGTAGGATGAACAAGTGTCAATGTGTCAGAAGAGCCTTCCAATTGGAACAGAGGAAGCTCTCACATTTAAAGGCTAGATATTACAATTTTCCAGCACAAAAAATCAAGATAATAAACATAATTATACGAACAGTCCCTCAATATATGTAATATGCTGATGATTCTTCAAAAATAGAATTCATGGTTACATTTTATGCCCAGATCACCTAAGTTCTAACGATTAACTAATGACCATATTATAATTGTAGTTCTTCCGTATAACTTAAAATAGCTGAAGTTAACTGATAATGATGTTCTAGTTATCACTCACATTAAATGCATATACGATATTACTCACGTTAAGCCGCATATGCAAATAAAAACTAAACCCACAACCTAAATTAATTTATAATTTCACACGCTTATTTCTCACATCTTCATTGAAGCAATTAGAAATAAGAAATTGAATTAGAAATAAGAAATTGGATTTTGAGAAGTTCCATACAGCATGAAGTCGGGCAATCTTTATATTTTTCTCCACTGCATCAATTCCAGTAACGGTAGCTCCCATTCGAGCTAAAGGCTGAAGGAATAAGTACAATGAACAATACCAAATCTATCAAGAATAGTTCAACAATTTATCTAGTATGATACTTATGCAGAATTTCAAGTCGACCATTTTAAAATCCTATAAAAATTTATGGTCCATAAACAAGGTGGACCTGAAGAATCTACCAACAGCATGATATGGATCCCGCACTCAGACAAATTAACAGAAACACAATCCAATTTCGAAAACCAGAAATGCAAATTGAATAACGAATCAAACTTTCGAGAGGTCTCCACTCTCCCAAAATCATCCCCAAGATGTCAAAAGTGACCCTCCAATTCCCTCCCCCCCCAAAACAAATATTTCTCTCGGTCAACAACAATAAATGTCTCAGCAAAATCACCCCCACAATAATAAACCAAATATTAAACCATAAAAACATCAATAATAATTAACTAAACATTAGTTCATTGCTCCTTTATCGATTTCTTCTGCCTTGCAGATGTGAATCGCAATGGTGGGTCCATATCACAGCCTTAGAAAGAGATATGATGATCACCAGTCAAAGAATGATAATGTAACTAACCTCAGATAGAATACCACCACCACAACCAACATCAACGATTTGAAGACCTTCAAAAGGCCTAACAGAGCAAGGATCCCTCCTGAAACAAGAAAAAGTAAACAGCGTAGCAGTCAGAGAAAGAAAAAAAAGGTCCTACCCGTAATATTGGATTAAATTTGTAGAATGAATAACATGAGGTAAATAGGTAGTATAATGATGTGAAATTAGGGATACCTAAAGTTTCTAACCATAGAGCCATTTGCTCTCAATTAAATACGTAGCCATATAACTATAGTTTTCAATCATGTATAAGTCGTCATAGAAATATTGGTAAGAGTGTAGGGATTGTATAATACATATACATAACGATGATATATTAGCCCCAACACTTTCAACTTAAATGGTTTAGATTTTAACCAATTTGTAGTTGAGTGTCAGGGCTGACATAATTAACTGTGCTTGAATCGAGGGGATCCACCTATTAATAAAAATAGGTCTTTGGTCTCCAAATTTATGAGAAACTATAATAATGTAAGAAATCAATCCATAGTCTCTGCATGTATAAGCGATGAAGGTAGATGATAATGGAAAGAAGAATGAGAAAAATGGAGTAATACCTAAAATGCCGACAAAGAACTGATCGAATAAAAATGAGTCTTGTCGGATTCATTACATGTAAAGGTTTAAATGGTCCTTCAGAATCCCACCTGGTTATTAATGATAATACAATAAGTGAGGTGGTAAAAATGAATTTATACTACAACACAATCTAAAATCGTACCATATAAATATAATGTCCTCTGTAGTTACCTCATTTGAGAAAACGAACATCCAAAAATGAAAAAAAAAAAAAAAAAAAAAAAAAAGAACTCTAGGTTCAAGAATCCAGCTTCAAATTCATTACTCGAATTTGTATCCCTTTCTCACTTAGCTGAAGGCCAAAACGGATCTCTAATATCGAAAAATCATTTCCTAAACTGACAATCCGTGAAGAAAAATTAATATCGATATAATATTATAATGGTTGAATCAGTGCGTGTGCATGCAAGAATAAATTTGTTTAAGAAAAAACAATCAAAATCGAAGAAATAATATCACTAATTTTTGAAACATGTAATAGTCAAGTCTTCGGTGATCAACGCAAAAAGTTTACCATCAACTGAAATTGATAGGCAAAATGGGGAGAATGGAGAAGAATAAGCGAATGAAAAGTTTACCAAGTATCTGCGATGGCAGAGAATTTAGCAAGCTCTAGCTTATTCAAAGACGAAGGAGCAGAAACACGAGCAACTTTCTTGTCAATCGCGTCCGTAATGTGAGGCTCAGGGCTTAGCAGCGGTGAAGGAGGAGGATCGACGTGAGAGAGTGGTGGAGAATAAGCATCTGAGAACTGCCTGAAGTGACTGAGAACGGTCCAAGGTCCATACAAATTTCCGAATTGGAGATCGCTGGTATAAATAGCTCGGAAACGGTGGGCGAGGAGCTTGGATGCCATAGCGAGCTTCGTCGTTGTGCCGTCGTAGGAGCAACGTGGAGGAGGTGAGGCAATTCAATTTTGGGCCACGATGCTATAATTCACCTGTTGGGGCCCACCAAAACCTAACATCGAAAAATCATTTCCTAAACCGATAATCCGTGAAGAAAAATTAATATCGCTATCATATTATAATGGTTGAATCATTGCATGCGCATGCAAGAAAAAAAACTGTTTAAGAAAAAAAATCAAAATCAAAGAAATAATATCACTAATTTTTGCAACGACAGTTAACAGTCATATCTTCGTTGATCAACGCAAAAAGTTTACCAACAGCTGAAATTGATAGGCAAAATAGGGAGAACGGAGAAGAACAAGTGAATGGAAAGTTTACCAAGTATCCGCAATGGCAGAGAATTTAGCAAGCTCTAGCTTATTCAAAGACGAAAGAGCAGAAACACGAGCAACTTTCTTGAGAATCGCGTTCGTAATGTGAGGCTCAGGGCTCACATTACATTACATTGGACCAACTTTGGGCTAGGTTTAAATCAATTTAAAACCCTGAAGTAGGAATATCTTAACAAAACAAACCTCAAATTTTTTTATAACGAAATAAACTATGTTGGGTCCCCGCTCGCGATAACCGGGTCTCCGATCGCTCGCGATAACCGGGTCTCCGATCATTCAGAAAAATTGAGCGAGGACTCGTGTGATGAATGCAGGTCCCCACTCAAATTAGGCATCACGTGGAGACCTGTCATAGAAAGCGGGTCCTCGTGTTCATTAATAACACGAACATGGGGACCCGCTCTTCTATGGCAGATCCTCATTCTCACTTAACATCGTTTTAAATTAACCCGGTTTGTGAGAACAAGTCCCTGTTCTCGCAATGTTTAAGTGAGAACGAGAACCCACCATAGAAGAACGGGTCCACCCGTTCGTCTTATTAATGAACACAAGGACCCGTCTTCTATGGCGGGTCCCCGCTTGATGCCTTAATTTGAGCGGGGACCCACATTTATTACACAAGTTCCCGCTCAATTTTTTTGAATGATCGGGGACTCGGTTATCGCGAGCGAGGACCCACAAGAGTTTATTTTGTTATAAAAAAGTTTGAGATTTGCTTTGTTAAGATATTCACACTTCAAAGTTTAAAATGGATTTAAACATTTAAATATGGAGCTAGCTACTACTAGCAGTCTACTAGCTCAATATTTAAATGAATCTACCCTAAAAATTTTGAGGTGATCGTGGTCCGGTTCTGTCCGGCTTTTGAAGAGATTAGGACCAGACCACTAAAATTTGGTTTTCAAATTTTTGGACCAATAAGCCCAAAAAAATTTTCTGAACCGGACTAGCAATATAGTCTCGGTTCTGGTCCAGTTATGGTCTTCCCAAGTTAGAAAATTTTTTTTCATCCCTTCACTAATCACTTCAATCTTTGTGAACCCTACTGATTACTAAATAATATCGAGTTATGCTCTAAATCCAGTTTTTTTTTTTAAAAATTTTTGTCCAATTTATAGGAAAAATAAGTACTAAGAACACTAAAGCAGAACCAGAAGCAGTTCTGAGTTCTCACTATGAGCAGAATTGGTTCTGAGTTCTCACCCGTCACCCCTAATTCGGTCCACTGTGAGTAGAACCGGCCCTGGATAGCAATGGATAGCTCACCCCTGCTCCTGCTAACTGCTAAAAAGTAAAAACTATTCCGCTGGTCCACTGAGCAGAACCAATGGATGTTCTCATTTCACTATTCAAGTATCAAACAAAAAAAATTAAACAGCACTAATATTCTATACAGGTTCTGCACTCTCACAGTGAAGCCGAAGAAAAACTGTCCTGTGATTATGAATATGATGATTACAGGAAGAAAGAGCAGAGAAGCTCAAAAGAAATAGATTTTGGGTTGCTGTTAAATCAACCCAAGCAAAATTGATCCATAAGTCTCAAAATCAAGGGCTACATAAACAATAGCTAATAGATTTCATAACGTCGTTTCTATATTCCAAAATTTTTCAAAACAGATTCAAAAATCGATAAGGTTAGCGATTAGCAAATTAAAAAGGAAGGGCAACCCTCTGTATCGCAAAGTTCCTTCTAGTTGAACGTCGGCATCGACGAAGGAGGGAAAACGAAAGGCATTTTCTGATCTAAATAAAGAGAAAAGAAACTGAAAGAGGCGAACAAGAGAGCTTACCTTCCTCAGTGACTTGATTCGTCCTTCACAGGCTGACGAAGAGATAGTACGAGCGGTGCATGGCGACTTTGAGAGAGAACTGCGAAGAGCGAGTGCGGGTGCTGCGACTGCGAAGTGCGAGAGAGAACTGCGAAGTGAGAAGAGCTATGTGCAGGCGTGAGATCTGCAGAATAGGATTTTAAGTTTTAACTTTCAATGGTCTGGTTCGGTTTTCTCGATTTTGTATCATTAGACCCGAAAACCGAATCGAACATTTCAGTTCTGATAAATAAAAACCAAAATTAATTTATTTTATCTAAAGAACCGACCAGAACTGGACCAAATTGTCGGTTCTGGTCCTGTTTTTGGTTCTTCGGTTTTTTTGCTCACCCCTACCCAAAATTGACCCAATGTTTTGGTGGGCCCCAATAGGTGAATTATGGTTAGGGTTGGAATCAATTTGGTTCGGTTATAGGATGAATCAGAACTGAACCGATCAGTTCAGTTTGCAAAATTACAAAATTTTGAAACCGAACCGAACCGAACCGGTGGTAGATTCGACCCAAAATCGAGCCTCGATTTTTGTTTTTGTCGGTTCAGTTTTATGTTGGTTTCAGAAATTTGGTATTATTTTTTATTTTTGGGCTCTAAACTAAGATAAGATTCACCTTCTGTTTGAAGAAAATCAAGATTAAAATATGCAAAAAAACTCAATAAGTAACTTTTTCAGCTTCAACCAAATGGACAATTCAGAGGAGAACGAATAAGCCCAAACAGATGAACAGGTAGCTAACAATAACTAAAAATTCTATTCTCCAAATCCAAACCAAATTTTGATTTAATAGTTTCATTCGTTCCACAACGCCGAAAGAGTGTGAGGAGCTGCGACAGAGAAATTTCGACGCTGGCCAAACGGGGTCGATCGGAGAGTTCAGGGTGTCAAAAGCTTCGTCTCGACGAGTAGAGCAGCGTTGCTGAAGGGCGTTTGCGACGGTAAGCCCTCTATCTCCCATTTTCGCCCGAGAAGGTTCGAGATTTTTAGGTTTCGTCGATCTGAGATTTAAGGTCATTTCTTTGGTGTTTTTGGCAGGACTCAACCGGAAAAGAGGTAAGAAATGTGTTGGATGGAAACAGATTTTGCGCAAAAAAATGGGTCGAAAAACGCGTTTTTGCCATTCCGAGAAGTCTCCGGTGCGTTGCCAGCGCTAGCCGTCGATGGCCAAGTCCACTCGGGCCCCTGAGCCAAGTTTGGGTCGGGTCAGACCCAACCTTATTCGGGCCGGGTTTGACCCGAGCCCAGTAGGGCCAGACCGGGTCGACCCAGCCATTACGGCCGAACTGGGATGAACCGTTTGAGTCCGACTCGACCCGAACCGGTCCGACCGAAACGGTCAGACCCTTTGTCCATTGATCAGTCACCGTTGACTTTGATAGACATTTGACTTTGACTGAGGGTTGACTCTTGTGAACTCGAGCAGTTTGGCCATGTTTTCGCCCCCGCTCTCAATTTATATTGTTTTAGACCCTAGTTAGACCCTAACGGACAGGATTCCTCCTTGGTGTTTGACTCCTAATTTCAGAGATATTCGTTGAGTTTGAAGCAATCCCTAAGAATTTTAACAGTTTTAGCGTATTCAAACCATGGGGGCTCCAGCTTTCTCCTTTCCACCACGACCCCACGCGTGCTCTTCTCCTTCAGAATTCCTACACCTGCTTTGAAAGAGACTTATTTCTCTGCCTGGGGTACCTGAAGTCAAGATATTTTTGGTTTTTCTCTCGATTTTCTTCCTATCTCTGACCTGACCCACAACCCCCTTACATTGTCATGGGTTCCTGCGAAGATATGATATTGTGCTGCAACAAAGAGTTCTTTCAAAGTGAATATTTCGTAGTCAATCCCATCACTCACCATTGGGTTGCCTGTAACACCCGACAATCTCAGCCAGGTGATTTTCTTAACGGAATTAACTGTCACCTTTATTGTTAATACTTGAATTTAATTTTAATGCCAAGGTTTATTTGATTTCTAATTTTGGGGAGGAAAAATGGTAATTAGGAAGGATCTTATCAATATAAATAGAAAATGAAAACCTTAAACCTCACTTAAACCCCACTGTAGCCGACATTCTCTCTCGGCGATTCCCGTGCTTCCAGAGCTTTTCTCTGCCGACGATTCCCTCTTTGGCGATCGATTTCTCCAGCCTCCACTTCGATAACCTACATTCGAGGTAAGATTTAGTCAATGTAGTTGCCGTGTAGTTGTTTGGAACTCTGTTTTCAACTAGAACCCAATGTTTCAAGATTCTTCAATGGCCGGATAATAGGAACATTTTTATCGGTGTTTGGTAATGGCATTTCCCAATCGATTCTGGACATTTAATATAACCGATCCTGATTAATTGTTAGTTGAACCTAGCTGTTTTGGTTTTGGATTTTAGACTGCACACAGAGAACTAGAGTAAAGGATTCGGGAATGACCTTAGCTATTAGATTCTAGGATGACTTGTGATTAGGACTATTAGGATTTTCGTTTTAACTACTGCAATGTGAATGTTTTAGGTGAAGAAGTCTGAAGAAAAGGAGCTCAAGTTGCTAAGGAAACCAGGTAAGTGAATGTGTAGGATTCCCGGCCATTAGGGCCCTACATCATAAGGATGCTAGGTAGAAACTGATACGATGATTAGAAGTTATTTAAGCCATTGTCTGTTACTTATGTTGATGTTTATTTTAAGTTAGTAAGATGGTTTGTACTTGGATGATTCACGGAGGTTTGAGAACTATGTTATGTGATGTTCTGTTAGAGTCTATGAAGTCAATTGTCTAGTATGATAAATTCCATAGTCTGATGATTTAAGAACATTCATGTCATGCATCATGATTTACTCCTCAAGCATATGAAAATGATTTATGAGCATGTTTTCCCATGAACAAGATATGTGAATGAATATGAAAACGATCCCATACAACATGATTAAGTGAGAGTTGGGGGCGGGTTGACGCATGTCACAGTCCAAAGAGGGACCATGAAAACGACCCGAAAGGGAATATGATCAAAATCATTGTCAACCCCCCTTTTACGGCACAAACCCTCCCTTAATCTATATGATGAAAACGATGAACAGAAACAAGAATGATAAATGATCAAGAACATTTTTTCTCTCAACTGTACATTCATGAATACATGTTAGTTTGCATTCCTTACTAAGCATTAGACTTATAGTTTAAACCTCATGATGTAGGTGACGAGTTTTCAGGTGAGGATCTCAAAGTTAATGAGGATGTTTAAGCTCGGTTGCTGGAAGGTGCTCAGGGTGGAGATTTGTGGCTGGCAGGCGATATTGACCCGCGGTTATGCTCACATTAAGTCAGTAAGATTTATGAAAGACTGAAGTCTGTGTAGGATGAGATTTCTTTTTATAACATTAGGATGTTGGGATTTGCCTATGTGATCTCTGAGTCCGAGGAATGATTTAAGTTTATAGAATGAACTGCTTAATTAAGTCTTCCGCTTCACGCATCCTGAACGAGTCTGTGATTTTTATTCGTTTAAAGTTTATGCCTACCAAGTTGAAATCCATGAGAGTCGGGGTACTTTTCTGTTGGTTGAAGTTGCTTGATGATTATCATGTTTTACTGCTGAGTGATTGGAGTCGGATGAGTGTATCATCTGGCTGACGTTATCGGCGGATGTCGAATGATAGAAGTTGATCGATTGAGTCTTCCGGCTGACGTCATCAGATGATGTCGAGTGTTTACTCACCGGATGATGTAAGTAAAGTATTTAGTCGTTCGTTCACCGGATGATGTCTCCTGTCGGATGAGGTAAGTGAGTCACGTGCATTGCACATGTCCACCGGATGATGCCTTTGATGGATGAAGACATCATCCAGCTGACGTCATCGGTGGATGGTGAATGATTATTGATCACCGGGTGATGTAGGTGTTCTCTTTACCGGATGATATAAGTAATGTTTTGTCGTTTAGTGACCGGACGATGTAGGTATTCTCTTTACTAGATGATATGAGTAATGTTTTGTCGTTTGGTGACCGGGCGATGTTTTAATTATACACGTGAAACGCCCGTGTCCGCCGACAGAGGTGTAACGTATTTTGCTGTTGGGCGATGCCTAATGAATCATGTGTGATGTCTTGAACTAAGTTATGATTTAAAAGAAAAGTATAAAAAAAAAAGAGAACAGAGAAATGTAAGGATATATGGTCAATTCTAAAAGAGTCATGATTTGGTCTCGGCCCTACTAGGGTCGTTACAATTATGGTATCAAAGCAAAATCGGGTTCTAAAATCGATTCTGCAGACTGCCTCCCAGCACAGATTGCCACCTGAGTACACTCCAACAACTGTAAGTGTTTATGATTTTAGTAATGTCATTAAGTTAAGATATGTTACGATTATTTTCTTAGGAATCCCAAAATGGTGAGGGAACAACAGAGAGAAGACAATGTGGATAGTACCACTATTGCTCAGCTAACGGAGTTGGTTATACGCAAATCACGCCAAATCGAGCAGCTTATGACCACCAGGGAAGAGCATGGGAACTCTAGCTCTAATGCAAACCATGATCATGGTGGCGAACGCTTCCATAGACTTAGACCCCCAACATTTAATGGCCAAGTTTCGGATCCTGTTTATGCTGAGGAGTGGATTCGAAAAATGGAGGACATGTTCAAGTACGCCAAGGTCGATGAAGGAGATAGGGTCACTTATGCTGTTTTTCATTTGGAACTGAGTGCAAGGCATTGGTGGGACTCAATCCAGAGCACCATTAATGCAGGAGCTATGACCTGGGAAATGTTTAAGACTGCTTTCTTTGATAAATATTTCAATAGGACCGTTCGGGCCAGCAAGAAGAAGGAGTTCATGAATTTACGTCAAACTGTCTCTGTGGCGGATTACATATGTAGGTTTGAGGCTTTATCACGGTTTGCTCCCCGATTGGTCGAGGATGATGAGAACAAGATCCACCAGTTCGTTCAAGGATTGAAGCCGAGTTTGTATATGAGAGTAAAGGCTGCTGGGATACATGATATACCATATGGTGAAGTGACGGCTAAGGCCTTGGAACTGGAAGAAGCCGAGATAATAACGTATGCACAGCGTGAACAGCCAAGGAAGTTCATTAAGGAGGCTCAGCCGCCACCACGTCAGAACAAAGGATGACAACCGCAACAGAAGAGAGGACCATAACAACAACAGCAGGGTATAAAGAGACCCTTCAATCCAAATGATGATCAAGGAAAAGGAAAACGACCATTAGCTCCTCTATGCTCCAACTGCCAGAAGAACCACCATGGCGAGTGCAAGCTACACTCTGGCCATTGCTACAGATGTGACAAGGTCGGACATGTAGTCAGAGACTGCCCTATGTCACCAGACCCCAATCGAGCAAGAATAGCACCCAGAGTCTTTGCTATGATGGAGGACGAAGATGCTGTGCAGCATACGGTCATAATAGGTACAATTAGGATCTGTGGTATTTCTGCTTACAAACTTATAGACACGGGGGCCACCCACTCATTTATAGCAACCTTGTTTGTCTGTAAGCATAAGTTAGGGTACTTACCAGCTGATAGGCCATATAGTGTCATGTTACCGTCAGGGAAATCCTTACATTCTGAACAGATAGTGAAGGGTAACATTGTGACCTTAGGAGATAACAAGTTATATGTAGAACTGATTGTAATTGACATGAAGGGATATGAAGTTATATTAGGAATGTATTGGTTATCCAGACACTATGCCACGATAAGTTGTAGATCTGGATTAGTTGAATTTTGACCCCCAAATGGAGATCGGTATACTTTTCAAGCTATCCCAAAAATAAGTAAAATACCGATTATATCATCACTAGAGACTCAACGGATATTGAAAGATGGCTGTGAAAGTTACCTAGCTAGTATAATGGATATTCGGGTGAAGAGTAAGATAGAATTACAAGATATTTCTATAGTCTGAGAGTTCCCCGAAGCATTCTTGGATGATTTGCCAGGATTACCACCTGATAGAGAAATAGAGTTTGTGATTGATACATATCCCGAGGCATTACCTGTATCTAAGAATCCTTACCGTATGACACCTGTTGAATTAAAGGAATTAAAAGTCCAACTACAAGAATTAGTAGACAAGGGGTTTATACGCTCTAGTAGTTCTCCCTGGGGTGCACCTGTTTTATTCGTTAAGAAGAAAGATGGTTCTTTTAGAATGTGCATTGACTACAGAGAGCTAAACAAGTTGACAATTAAGAATAAATATCCTTTACCCCGAATTGATGATTTGTTTGACCAATTACAAGGAGCTAAGGTATTTTCAAAGATTGACTTACGCTCGGGTTACTACCAACTGAAGGTTAAGTAGAGTAATATACCAAAGACAGCCTTCAGGACCCGCTATGGGCATTATGAATTTCTTGTAATGTCGTTTGGTTTGACAAATGCACCCGCAGCTTTTATGGACTTGATGAATCGAGTGTTTAGTGAGTACTTGGACAAGTTTGTAATTGTGTTTATAGATGACATCCTTATATACTCACAGACTGAAGCTGACCATGCAGAGCATCTAAGAATAGTTTTGACGACATTAAAACAACAACAACTTTATGCCAAGTTGTCCAAGTGTGAGTTCTGGCTGGATAAGGTCAACTTTTTAGGTCATGTCATTTCTGCTGAGGGCATATCAGTAGATCCAACCAAGATTCAGGCTGTTAAGGACTGGCCACAGCCAAAGAATGTCAGTGAAGTCCGTAGTTTCCTTGGTTTGGCAGGTTATTATAGAAAATTCATTAAGGGATTCTCTATGATAGCTAAGCCTTTAACTAATTTAACAAAGAAGGACACCAAGTACTCTTGAACTGAAGCTTGTGAAGAAGGCTTCCAAACACTTAAGCTGAAGTTGACGACAGCCCCGCTACTGGCTCTACCAACCGAAGAAAGAAAGTTTAGTGTTTACTGTGATGCATCTAAAGTTGGACTGAGGTGTGTTTTGATGCAAGAAGGAAAGGTCGTGGTATATGCCTCTAGGCAGCTGAAGAGTTATGAACAGAATTACCCCACTTATGATTTAGAGTTAGCCGCAATTGTTTTTGCACTAAAGATTTGGAGACACTATTTATATGGTCAGCAGTGTGAGGTGTTTTTTGACCATAAGAGCCTGAAGTACCTATTCACCCAAAAGGAATTAAACATGAGGCAAAGACGTTGGTTGGAATTTGTTAAGGATTATGACTTCGAAATCAAGTATCACCCGGGTAAGGCTAATGCTGTAGCCGATGCTTTAAGCAGAATGTCGACAACAATGCAACCTATGTTATCAACCATGTTTGTACCATTATGGAAGGAAGTTCAGAAGTTCGAGTTGGAAATAGTTCCTGAGTTGACAACTTTACTTACTGATTTAACCATTCGACCAACTATTTTGGATAAGATCAAAGAGGCACAACAGAAGGATTCAAAGGAGAATAGTAGTATGACGAGTAAGTTAAAGGACGTCTCCTCTGATTTCAGTCTCTCCAATGATGGTATTTTGAAATTTAGGAATCGATGGTACATTCCAAGTGTCAAGGAGTTGCGTGAGTTGATCTTGGCTGAGGCTCACTCATCTTCTTTCTCTGTACACCCTGGTAACACTAAGATGTATCGGGATTTAAGGTTACATTATTGGTGGCCAAATATGAAGAGGGATGTTGCCAAGTATGTGGAGTCATGTCTTGTATGCCAACAAGTTAAAGCAGAGCACCAACGCCCAGGAGGTGCCCTTCAACCCTTACCGATCCCCGAATGGAAATGGAAAAACATTGCCATGGATTTTGTCGTTGGACTACCTAAGACAACTAAAGGTTATGATAACATCTAGGTTGTGGTTGACAGATTGACGAAGTCAGCTCACTTCCTACCCGTGAAGACAACATACACGATGGACCAGCTTGTTGATCTGTATGTTCAGAAAATTATTAGATTGCATGGGATTCCGATATCTATAGTCTCTGACCGTGATCCCAGGTTCACCTCAAGATTTTGGCAGAGTCTTCAGGGCACATTAGGATCGAAGTTATCTTTCAGCACTGCTTTTCACCCACAAACCGATGGACAATCTGAGCGGACAATTCAGATACTCGAGGATATGTTGAGAGCATGTGTGCTAGATTTCCAGACATCTTGGAGTCGACATTTGCCCTTAATTGAATTCTCCTACAACAATTGGTATGACACCCTACGAGGCGTTGTATGGTAGGAAATGTAGATCACCCTTATACTGGGATGAAGTTGGTGAAGCAAAACTCCTTGGACCCGAGATTTTACAGCAGATGTCAGATAAGATTGCCATTATTAGGAGGAGAATGGTGACTGCACAAAGCCGACAGAAGAGTTATGCAGACCAAAGAAGGAGAGATCTTGAATTTGCTGTTGGAGACGAAGTTTTCTTAAAGATTTCACCCTTTAAGGGGGTTTTAAGATTTGGTAAGAAGGAAAAACTTAATCCGCGATTTATTGGACCATTCCTCATCTTAGCTAGGTTTTGCAGTACAGCTTACAAACTGCAATTGCCTCCATCACTGGAAAAGGTACATAATGTCTTCCATGTGTCAATGTTAAGGAAATGCATACGTGATCTAGCACATGTGGTTGAACCAACTGGAATCGATATTGAGCCGACCCTAGAGTATGAGGAGAAACCAGTAAGGATTATGGAATCTGCGGTTAAGACTCTTCGAAATAAAGAAATTCCACTGGTGAAAGTCTTATGGAGGAATCATGGTATTGAAGAAGCCACTTGGGAGCGACAACAGGACATGTTGGACAAGTATCCAGAACTCTTTACTTGATCACTTGGATGTAACACCCGACAATCTCAGCCAGGTGATTTTCTTAACGGAAATAACTGTCACCTGTATTGTTAATACTTGAATTTAATTTTAATGTCAAGGTTTATTTGATTTCTAATTTTGGGGTGGGAAAATGGTAATTAGGAAGGATCTTATCAATATAAATAGGAAATAGAAACCTTAAACCCCACTGTAGCCGACATTCTCTCTCGGCGATTCCTGTGCTTCCAGAGCTTTTTTCTGCCGGCGATTCCCTCTTTGGCGATCGATTTCTCCAGCCTCCACTCCGATAACCTACATTCGAGGTAAGATTTAGTCAATGTAGTTGTCGTGTAGTTGTTTGGAACTCTGTTTTCAACTAGAACCCAATGTTTCAAGATTCTTCAATGGCCGGATAATAGGAACATTTTTATCGGTGTTTGGTAATGGCATTTCCCAATCGATTCTGGACATTTAATATAACCAACCCTGATTAATCGTTAGTTGAACCTAGCTGTTTTGGTTTTGGATTTCAGACTGCACACAGAGAACTAGACTAAAGGATTTGGGAATGACCTTAACTATTAGATTCTAGGATGACTTGTGATTAGGACTATTAGGATTTTTGTTTTAACTACTGCAATGTGAATGTTTTAGGTGAAGAAGTCTGAAGAAAAGGAGCTCAAGTTGCTAAGAAAACCAGGTAAGTGAATGTGTAGGATTCCCGACCATTAGGGCCCTACATCATAAGGATGCTAGGTAGAAACTGATACGATGATTAGAAGTTATTTAAGCCATTGTCTGTTACTTATGTTGATGTTTATTTTAAGTTAGTAAGATGGTTTGTACTTGGATGATTCACGGAGGTTTGAGAACTATGTTATGTGATGTTCTGTTAGAGTCTATGAAGTCAACTGTCTAGTATGATAAATTCCATAGTCTGATGATTTAAGAACATTCATGTCATGCATCATGATTTACTCCTCAAGCATATGAAAATGATTTATGAGCATGTTTTCCCATGAACAAGATATGTGAATGAATATGAAAACGATCTCATACAACATGATTAAGTGAGGGTTAGGGGCGGGTTGACGCATGTCACAGTCCAAAGAGGGACCATGAAAACGACCCGAAAGGGAATATGATCAAAATCACTGTCAACTCCCCTTTTACGGCACAAACCCTCCCTTAATCCATATGATGAAAATGATGAATAGAAACAAGAATGATAAATAATCAAGAACATGTTTTCTCTCAACTGTACATTCATGAATACATGTCAGTTTGCATTCCTTACTAAGCATTAGGCTTATAGTTTAAACCTCATGATGTAGGTGACGAGTTTTCAGGTGAGGATCTCAAAGTTAATGAGGATGTTTAAGCTCGGTTGCTGGAAGGTGCTCAGGGTGGAGATTTGTGGCTGGCAGGCGATATTGACCCGCGGTTATGCTCACATTAAGTCAGTAAGATTTATGAAAGACTGAAGTCTGTGTAGGATGAGATTTCTTTTTATAACATTAGGATGTTGGGATTTGCCTATGTGATCTCTGAGTCCGAGGAATGATTTAAGTTTATAGAATGAACTGCTTAATTAAGTCTTCCGCTTCACGCATCCTGAACGAGTCTGTGATTTTTATTCGTTTAAAGTTTATGCCTATCAAGTTGAAATCCATGATAGTCGGGGTACTTTTGTGTTGGTTGAAGTTGCTTGATGATTATCATGTTTTACTGCTGAGTGATTGGAGTTGGATGAGTGTATCATCTGGCTGACGTTATCGGCGGATGTCGAATGATAGAAGTTGATCGATTGAGTCTTCCGGCTGACGTCATCAGATGATGTCGAGTGTTTACTCACCGGATGATGTAAGTAAAGTATTTAGTCGTTCGTTCAACGGATGATGTCTCCTGTCGGATGAGGTAAGTGAGTCACGTGCATTGCACATGTCCACCGGATGATGCCTTTGATGGATGAAGACATCATCCAGCTGACGTCATCGGTGGATGGTGAATGATTGTTGATCACCGGGTGATGTAGGTGTTCTCTTTACCGGATGATATAAGTAATGTTTTGTCGTTTAGTGACCGGGCGATGTAGGTATTCTTTTTACCGGATGATATGAGTAATGTTTTGTCGTTTAGTGACCGGGCGATGTTTTAATTATACACGTGAAACGCCCGTGTCCGCCGGCAGAGGTGTAATGTATTTCGCTGTTGGGCGATGCCTAATGAATCACGTGTGATGTCTTGAACTAAGTTATGATTTAAAAGAAAAAAAAAAAAAAAAAAAAGAGAACAGAGGAATGTATGGATATATGGTCAATTCTAAAAGAGTCATTATTTGGTCTCGGCCCTACTGGGGTCGTTACATTGCCGTTACTCCCACTTTTCGGTTAAATCAGAATTTCCTCGTTGGCTTCGTTTGTGAGTCCGCCTCCATTGCGGAGGCCAGGAAGGGAGGAGAGTTGCGATACAGTGTGGTGCACATTCATGTTTTCAAACAATCAACAACTAAATTCAGAATAGAGATATTGACGTCCAAGGATTGATGGTGGAAAGAATAAGACATGACGTTGGCAGAGGGGTTGACAACAAGCTCGTTTATTCAAATCTCCGTAGCTTGCAATGAGATTTTGTACTGGCACTTTGGTTGTTGCAGAATAAAAGTGATGGTATTGGATTCATTTAACCCCATGGAAAAATGGATTCATGTAATTCAAAATGCCCCCGGCAGATTCGACATAGAACAAAAAAATCACGTCTTTGGAATTTGTCGAGGCAAATTGAGAATGTCAGGGATGTTATGGTCTGAGGACGGGTATCACGAAACTTTACGCATGAATATTTGGGAGCTGAAGGACAGAGAAATAAAATGACAGTTGGTGCACGAAGTTCGCTTGCAAGAAATACTAGCTACCAACTCCTCGATTGTACATCCCAGGAGTATTTCTTGCAACCGAACCTCGTGCACCAATTGTCATTTTGCTTCGCCATCCTTCAGCTCCCAAATATTCATGCTTAAAGCTTTGTGATACCCGTCCTCAGACCATAACATCTCTCACATTCTCAATTTGCCTTGACAAATTCCAAGGACGTGATTTTTTGGTTCTATGTCGAATCTGTTGGGGGCATTTTGAATTACATGAATCCCTTTTTTCGTAGGGTTAAATGGATTCAATACCATCACTTTTATTCCGCAACAATCGAAGTGCCAGTACAAAATCTCATTGCAAACTACAACGGTGAGAATTCACGAGCTTGTTGTCAACCCTCTGCCAACGTCATGACATATTCTTTTCACTGCCAATCCTTGGACGTGAATATCTCTACTTTGAATTTAGTTGTTGATTGTTTGAAAACAAGAATGCGCACCACACTCTATCGCAACTCTCCTCCCTTCCTGGCCTCCGCAATGGAGGTAGGCTCACAAACGAAGCCGACGAGGATAATCTGGTATAACCAAAAAGTGGGAGTAGCCGCAACCCAATAGTGAGTGATGGGGTTGACTACGAAGTATTCACTTTGAAAGATCTTTTTGTTTGACTTGCCCCTATCTTCTTATTAGTCCGTTAGTCTTCTCTAGTCAATAGAAGGGACCAAAGTGACTGCGTTGGACGAAGGCATTTGCACTTCTCTGAAGGCTCCTTTGCCATATCTCTCTCTCTGTGACACGACACAGGTATTTCTATTTGGTGCAGCTATACGTTAACTAGCTACTTTTATGCTTGATGGAGTATCATCACATCTCTCTTAGATTGTAATCATTATTATCTCGCATACTTATTTCACTTGTGAGTGTTCCTGCTTTGATGTTGGTTGGGGAAGTGAGCAAGAGTGGTTTATGGTGCTACTGAATTTTTCCCTGCATGCTTTAAACCACATGCTCCCTAATTTATCTTCTCCAAATATTGAAAACAGAAGTTTAATGCTTGCACTCTTATTTTTATAGGTTTGCAAGTTTGGCTTTTTTGCGATAGATGTTTTTATATATTTTTTCCTCCGTTGAGAGTAATTAGGAGGTTATTCTTATTTCTTTTGTACTTGATTCTTGGTAATGAGGAGAAGTGGGCAAAAGGTGAATTGTGGTGCTAATGAATTTGACCCTATACTTCAAATCATTTGATCCTAGTTTGTCTTCTCCATGTATTGAAACAGAAGTTTAATGCTTTCATTCTTATTTTTATAGGTTTGGAAGTTTGGCTCTTCTGTGATCATTTGTATGAAATATTTTGTGTATTTTATTTTATATGTTGAGAAAATTAAATGGATATTTTTTTTGTTTTTGAATCTTCTGTTCCTTGGGAGTAATTAGGAGGTTGTTCTTGTTACTTTTGTACTTGTTTCTTTAGTAAATCTGATAATAGTTTTGATTTCTACATTCATTTTGCATATTTACCTTGTATCTTTGTTTAGATGATATTGTTGCCTTGTTACATTCATGGCAGGTTTAGCTCCAGAAGGATCCCAGTTTGATGTCAATCAGTATGATTCCAAAATGAGTGAAATGTAAGTATCTTTCTTATAGTCTTACTTGCCATGTCTTCTGCACTTTATGATTCTTAATTGGTTAATATAATTTTTAATTTATTGAGAACACTTTTATTCTATATTGTATTTCTACAGACAATCTGAATGATAGGATTTCTTCACCTCTTATGATGAAGTTTATGAAAACTATGATTCTATGAGTTTGGAGTGGGAAAGATGACATTAGGGGAACAGCAAAACGGTTCGATTTGCTGTAAGACTGTCTATTTTACTATTTGTCTTTTTAATCTTTTCTTATAGCTGCTTTATGGTTATAGAGAATGACATCTGCATTATGTTTTCCTCAGTCTTTGAAGGTGTTATCTGTTATTGCTGCCACCCATTTGGATGAAGTGGATTTCAATAACATAGAGGCTACTCTATTCGCTTCGTTGTTGAACATCCCAAACAAAAGCTCCGTAAATGCTAAGAGCCTGAATACACTTGAACCACTAGCCTCAAGCACTTGGGAGCAGGTGACAGTTCAATCTCCATACATGATTTGTTTTTTTTATGTTTTATCATTACAGAGGAGGCACATTTTCTTGCATAAAATATAGTTGAAGGCATTTGCTGAGTGATTAATCCGATAGAAAACAATAGTAATTGGGAGTTTAAATGCAGGTTCCTTCATCGAAAACACTGATCACACCTGTCGAGTGCAAAACATTGTGGAAGCAATTCAAGACCGAGACAGAATACAACGTCACCCAGGTTATCGCAGCTCAAACATGTCTTCCTATAATCTCGAGACATTATTAGGACTCTGCTTTTTGTATAATCTTATTTTATTTCAAGAGGCGAACAAGCCTAACAATGGTTCGTTGCCACCTACATGGGTAATAGGTGCTTGCTTTCCTTCCATCGGCTTCCTTTGTGGTCTTTTGTTTTGCTAAAACAGAGGTTAGATAGGAGCTGATTGCCTTTACATATTTCTCGCACCTCCCTTTCAACCCAGTGATTTGACCCCCTTCGATTGGCCAATTAAATGGCGTCCCTTGTTCTGTTTCGTATGGCCTGTAGGTTCCACCAACGACCGGATCATGGTGCCGCTTGAGCCGAACTTGTGGTAGTGGCCACTCACGCCAACAAGAATCTCATCTGGGTACTTTAACTTAATCTGTGGTTGATGAAGTAAATTCTGTTTCTATCATAATTATATTTCATACAATTTCAGAGCCATTTCCAAATCAAAGCAGAATCGATGGGGAAGAAGAAGAGAAGTAGAGAGAAACGCGTGGTTTCAGGCTAACATAACCTCAGATTTCCGTCCACAGTTGCCTCCATGTTTTGGCGATAGAACGGGCTTACCATTATCATCATACACCAGACTTATTGAGTCGATGCATCCACCATGATAAATGATTATCTCCCTTATGCCGGCGTATTAGCCATCATCCTAGGCGAAGCCACCATATATTCCCCATGGCCCCGTAACTATGTCACACTTCTTCTACTTGTTCCTCTTCCTGTTTGCTTGGTCCCAGGGCAGACTAGAGCAATGAAGATGAGGATAAATGAGGAGGTGTCATTGAAGTGAAATAAATAATGGGAAATTACCAAAAATGACCACAAACTACGTGTGTTTTCCGATTCCAACGACAAACAAAATTTTTTAACAATTCAAACCATCACGTATTGAAATTCTGCCAAATATAACCACGCCGGACGGACGGACGTGGATTGAGTCCGTCCAGACGTAATTTGGCCCAAACCCGAACGGACGAAAACAATTAGCGTCCGTCCCCAGTTTGTCGTTCAATCAAAATCTGCCACGTAGTCTCCACGTAGCCCATTCAGACTCTGTAAATCACCGTCCATCCGGGTTAACTTAAAAATTTCCCGGACGGACGGTATATTTTCCCGTCCGTCCGCAAAAAGCGTCTAAAAACTAGCGAAAAAGGGAAAGTTGGACTTTTCACCGGCGACAAAAACATCGACAGAAGGCGACGAAATTAGACTTTTCACTCGAAGCTTTCAAATTTTTCGTAGATTTATAAAAAAAAAAGCATTTGTGGTAATTTCTTTATCAATTCTGATTCATTTTCTTAAAGTTTTAACATAAATAACGTTAGAATCCGAGCCCTAATTCGATAATGGAAAAAATGTGGCAATCGGACGGACGGGAAAATTTAGCGTCCGATCGGGTCTTCATTTAATGAGACCCGGACGGACGCATAAAAAGGAGTCCGTCTGGGTCTCTTCATTTAATGCGACTCGGACGGACGCGTAAAAAGGAGTTCGTCCGGCCTAAACCAAATATACTGAATTTATTTTTTTTTTCTTTTTCAATTTTTCTGTTCGTTTATTAGGTGTATATGAAATTATATTATTGTCAAAACTATTTTGTATTCAATTCATAGGATATTGTTTAACTTGAATAACATTTTGATTTTTTTACAGATAATTGTCGCAAAAGGCTGAGAGATTGGATGATGTAAATGAGCCTGCGAACATAGACTGGTATATGGAGGAGGACGCTCCCATATACGGTGATATTCAAACATTTGATTACTTAGAGGGTAATGGAGAAATACAAGTGTGTTCAATTTCAAAAACTTTAGACGATGAGCTACGAACACCATTCAATTCTGAGGATGACAAGGTGCAAAACAGACAAACAAGGGCTGCAGATTCTGGTGATTTTGCTTTGAGTAGACAATATATATCTTTGCAGGCTATTAGAAATGAAATACGAGACTATTCTTTGAAAAAAGGATATGATATCAAGATTGTTAAAAGTGGGAGGAACAGATTGATAGCAAAATGTGAAGGAGTAGATTGTCAATGGCATCTGCATGCGTCGGCCATGCAAAATAAGGCCACCTTCCAAATAAAGTCATACTGTAATGATCACAATTGTGTAAGGGTATTGGATAATCGACACGCTATAGCAAAGTGGTTGGCAACAACTTATTCAGATAGGTTCAAAAGTTAACCTGACTGGCCCATTCATGATATTATCGAGACAGTGAGGCGGGAACACAAAGTTAACATTAAGCCAAGCCTTGCGAGAAGAGGAAGAACCCAAGCAAAAGAAGTTAATTACGGGAGGAACGAAGAACAACTGAAGATACTTCGTTCTTACGGAGCTGAAATATTAAGATCAAATCCAGATAGCACACTGGTAATAGATGGTGACCTGGTCGTTGAGGATAGAAAGGAGAAGATGATGTTTAAAAGAATGTACATGTGTATGGCTGCTTGCAAAGTAGGTTTGTTGGATATGGGCAGACCTCTTATTTGTTTAGATGGATGTCATCGAAAGGGAGCCTGCCCCGGCCAATTACTCACGGTCGTGAGTATTGATAACAACAATGGTATATATCTCATTGCAGTTGCCAACGTGGAATCAGAATCCCAAGTCTCGTGGAAGTGGTTTTTGGAGCTATTGCGAAACGACTTAGGCATTGACGAAGGCCGAGGATGGACATTTGTGTCGGATCGACAGAAGGTATATATTGTTATTACTCTTATTATTTGGATCGGCAGAAGTTATTGTTTTAATCTGAGCCTGTTTTTCTTTAAAATTGCAGGGATTGTTGAATGCTGTGGACGAGATAATTGGTTTAGCCGAACACCGTCTCTGCCAAAAGCATATGTATGCAAACTACAAAGGACAATTTCGGGGCCTAGCATATAAAGATGTGATGTGGAATGCAGAAAGGGCAACCACAAGGGAATATTTTGATATAGCAATGAGGAAAGTCTATGAGCTCAATAAGGATGCCCATGCATGGCTTCGACGAACACCACCTAGATTTTGGGTCAGTCATGCATTTTCGACAATTCCCAAATGTGACTTGGGCTTGAATAATTTATGTGAGTCTTTCAATTCAGTTCTTTTGCCGGCCCGGAACATGCCGATTTTGATGATGTTCGAGATGATTCAAAAGACCATGATGACACGCATTGTCAAAAAACACGAGGAGATGCTCAAGGTAGAAGATGTTTTGTGTCCTAAGATTAGGAATAAGCTAGAGAGGCTGAAAGGGTCATCTTACGATTGGAGTGTTGAGTTAGCGGGAAATGCATTGTTTCATGTTTGTTCAACTTGTTCATACTGATATGTTCTTCTTGGTTTGTTCTACTTGTTCATACTGAATTTGTTTATGCACTGTTTCAGGTTAGCAACGGCAACGAACAATATGTCGTTGACCTTAATGAAGGCGAGTGCGCATGTCGGGGGTGGGAGATTTCTGGAATCCCTTGTGTTCACGCCGTTGCATGCATTAATTTGATGAGAAAGCCGATGGAAGATTATGTTCATATATATTATCATCGGAACACATATCTAGAGATGTATTCGCACTTCATTCGTCCCATTAATTGGCAACAAATGTGGCCAGAACCAGAGAGAAGGACCCCAATCATTCCGGGTCAGAGAAGGCCTTAACCTGGTAGGCCAAAGAAGAAAAGAATTTGCGATGTCGATGAGCCTTCTACCACTTCTCGTGGTCCGCGTGTTCTGACTTCTAAGAAGAAGTCTATGATGACATGTCGTAAATGTGGACGTCAGGGGCATAACAGTCGCACATGTTCTGAGAGGGGATCCACTTCACGTGCTTCTGCTTCTGCTTCGCGTGACACATTTATGGGTTTCCGAACCACTGGCTGGACGCAAGTACATTTTTACTATTATTCTCATAAACAAAATTTCGCTATTATGTTCTAATATAACTCTCAATACGTGCAGGAATCTACTACAGGCAATGAGGAAAGCGGCCATGAGAGAGAATGATGGAAGACGATGACATACAGATGGTGGAGAGCGGATCATCTTTATTTTATTCATATTTGATGTATCTTATAGTTTGTACAGCAAATTGTGTAACGCCCAGAAATTTCGATCATGGTTTTGAGTTTTAGAATAGTAAATTAAATTCGATTGGCGAATGGGAAGTTTTGTTAGAACCTTAGGAATAAATGGGAATATTTGTAGAAATAAGAAATGTTAGGAGGAATCAAATCGATAAACGAAATTATGAACGAAGCAAAGGATTTAACTAAGGGCATTTAAGTAAGTTATTAAGTAAAATTTAGAATAAAAACTAGAAAATTTCCCCCCTTAGTCTTTCACTTTCTCTCTTCCCCATCGCGAACCCCCCCCCCCCCCCCCTCTGGAGAAGAGTCATTCCTCCCCTCTACGTTTTCTATTCCTTCGATCGTTCTCCTCCGATTCCGGCGATTTTCTTCACGGTCTTCTTCCCCAAATAGCTACTCTAGGTAAGTTCTATACATTGGATATGTCTAGTAGTTGTAATAGAGCTGATTTTGGTTTAGGGTTACGTGAAAAATTTCCAGATTGTGAGAAATCGATAGGATAACAATTGTATTGCCCATTGATGATGCTTTGGTAGATATTTGGATAAGTAGAAGGAACTAATGATGTTTGGTTGATTATTTAGGACTGATGCTAATGATGTGTTATGAACATGCCTTAGATAACCCATGCCCTCAAAGGACGGTGCTCGGCATAGCTAGGAGGCCAGGTAAGTGGGTGTTAGGTTTCCTGCCCTTAAGGCCCTACATTGTATCGATGTTAGGTTTTATGTGTTTCGATAATGTTTTCTGATTGTGGGGCTGAAATGAGTCGGGTAGCTTAGGTTGTTGGTTAGTAACCGTGTGTTAGGTTTGTTTTACGAGTTAAGTGTGTTTAAATATATTCGTGAATTGTTTTGATGGTATGTTATGATCAGATCTTCATGCATCATGTCTTCTCAAAAGAAAAACACACAGAATATTTTACATGCATGATTTCAAGTAAACGATGTAAAGTATGTGATGATAAGTAAGGTTTGAGGATGAGTAGGGCCCAGGGCACGCGTAAATGGCAACTCATAGAAAGATAATTACACCCAAATGGTAACTCAGGGCAAGTGTGGTCTACGAGGTAGACGGGGTGGTGACTGGGGCTACTCATGCCTAAACTTACTCTTATATGTTAAGTAAATTAAAGAAATGAACATGTTTTGATAAACCATGCATTGTTATTACTCATGGATAGTTCACCTCCTTACTGAGCTTTAGGCTTAATGTTATTATCGTATGATGTAGGTGACGAGCACGAAGGTGAGGAACCTCCTCCTGATGATCATGTGTAGATAGTTGGTGGTTGGGGCTCGTGGCGACGGGGCGTGTTTTGGCTGGGCTAGATTGACCGTGGGCGTGCTCCGAGTGTTTTGTGATAGTAAGGTGTGAAAAGGATTGATTTTCTTTGGATGCGATGAAATTTAGGAATTACAGAAAAGTCTGATATTTTGAAATTGTATAGTAGATTTAGACTTGGAGTTATGTCATTTTGAATGATTTTATAAAAGTATTCGTTTGGTGATGGTTTAGGAAAATTTCATGTTTACATTTGGTGATGGTTCTGTGAGCTATGTGAGACGGTATTGGACGATTTTAGGTTTTCTTACCGTAAGGATTAGTTTAGTTTTTAGAACGATCCATGCAGTCTATCTCTCTGAGTTAGACGTGTTCGGTAGAGGTTATCGTCCACTGTCACGTGGGGTTTAAGAGGGTCACGTGGACAATGAGTCTGCGTGGACGAATAAGTTAAGTAGTCTGTGTGGACGATAAGTCACGTAGATGAAGTAGTCAGTGTGGACAAATAAGTTAAGTAGTCTGCGTGGACGAGTAAGCTAAGTAGTCTGTGTGGACGATAAGTCACGTAGACGAAGTAGTCTGTGTGGACGAATAAGTTAAGTAGTCTGCGTGGACGAGTAAGCTAAGTAGTCTGCGTGGACGAGTAAGCTAAGTAGTCTGTGTGGACGATAAGTCACGCTGACGAAGTAGTCTGCATGGGCGAATAAGTTAAGTAGTCTGTGTGGACGATAAGTCACGTAGATGAATGAGTCTGCGTGGACGAGTAAGTTAAGTATTCTGCGTGGACGAGTACGTTAAGTAGTCGGTGTGGACGGTACGCTTAAGTAGTCTGTGGACGCTGGTCTATGGATGAATAGGTCTGGGTATTCCGGGGACGATAATATCATCGGAGTCTGGGGACGGTAACGTAGCCCGATTCTGAGTATGTTATCGCCGGCAGATTCTGAGGACGTTTTCGTCGTCAGATTCTGAGTATGTTAACGTCGGCCGGTTTTCAATTAGTAGAAACCCGAGGGGAATTGAATTTTAATAACTCGCCTATGATACTTTTCTGTTTGGGCGAATTTGTTCTCCCTCATTGGCCGATTGCTGCCATCTTTAATTGAATGATTCTCCATTAGTTAGAATATGATAAAAAAAATATATATGGGAAAAGGTAAGGGAGAACTTCTCATAAGAAATGTAGAGGTCTTATGTTAAGTCTACGTTACGGCAACTCAGTGGCGGCCCTGGCCGAATCAGGGTCGTTACAAATTGTATTTTATAATGGGAAATTATATCGTCCGTCCGGTTAATGTACTATAAGCGTTCCTACATTGAAGTTATCAAACCAGTATGAGTAACAAAATTTAAAACCATTTCTATCTCGTTTCTTTGTCAAATTTGGCGAAAAAAATCTAACAGAAAAGATTAAGATGTACATCGTAATGATAGATATTTTTGTCCGAAACTTCCACGAGAAAATGATTCGCTTAGACAACTATCTTTTTGCCCACGGTACCATATCCCGTTCTTCTTTGAAGGCTCAGAGCCTTTGAAGAAACAGGAGGTGGTGGATGCGGCTGCAATGTAGCCTTTTCAACTTTTCTAATAAGCAGATTCATTTCAGCAGGATCAGTGGACATTTGCGGACGTGAAGAAGAAGGCTCAGATCTCAAGGCAGAGTTTCCTTTGTTTTTAAAGTGAGAAAAAAATTAGAAATTTGGACAGAGTTTCCTTTGTTTTTAGTCTCCCCCATAGCTAGTATCATCCTGCTTATTTGAATATCCAAACAGTTCCAGTATTTTGCCTCAAACATCAATTGCATCAAACAAAAATAAATATAACTAATGTACATCAAATTAATGAATATCCAACTATAAGTACTACAAATTTTCATCATCCAAATACAGTACATCATCAAAGTTTACAAAAAAAAAAATTGTCTCTGTGCATCGCCCTCTGTCGTCCCCTCTCTGCACGTAATAAAAGAAAGTTAGATTATAATGAGTTGAAATGTAATTAATAATGAGAAAAATAGGTTCAAATATACCTAAGCTTGGGCAGCGTCGTCATCTCCAGCCCCCGGCAGCACACCCTCGTCATCTCCACCCCCGGTCAGGATTACCTCATCATCGTCACCATCGGCATCATCACCTCTCCCAAGATCGTCGAGATCAAAGGCATGGACCTCCATCCAATCCTGGAAGATCTGTCTAGTCTCTCTCTGGTACTCTATCATATCTCTGAGAAACTCCATAATGTCTACTCGACCAGACGCCGCCTCTGATCGAACAGTTTGCACCTCCGTTCGAACAGACGCCACCTCTGTTCGAACAGCCTGCACCTCCGCTCGAACAGACTCTATCAGCATCCTAATAGAAGCCATATCTGTGGGAGGCATGATCTGAGAGGGGAGTTGCCCTCGACGAGGGTGTTGCAGCACAGGAGGGGGCCGAACATCATTTCCCTTCGTCCACCTTCCATCGACCTCATGCAGCCCCATCTTCACCAAATGCAGCCTGCCGAATGCATCTGCGGGCCGCTGTGGTATAGTCTGTGCCCCTCGCGGTAACTGTATCTGAAAATGCTCAATAATCTTCTGAATCAAGACAGTGTACGCGATGTTCTTGGTCCGTGTGCGTGAGATCTCACTCATATGACTCAGAATCACATAGCCGGGGTCGAAGAAGTTACCGCTATACAATTTCTCCATGACATAGAGACACATGTAGCTAACATGATCTCTATGTCCAACGCGCGGTAGAAGGGTGTGTGCTAGAAGGTTGTAGATGTCGTGAGCTTTCATATTCATATCTTTTGCTCCTGGCTTCACAATATCCACAATATCAGCGTTCCGATGAATCTGTCTAATGAACGTTATTCCCTCCGCTGTGGCGAGCACGAGACATTTTTTCTCGACATGGTAGTACTTTTCTGCCTCTTCTGCATGAAAGCCAAGCACCTGATTCACAACTTGTGCCGTCACTTCATACTCTTCACCCATTATGTAGGTCTTTATAACTCCCTACCTCGCAGAAAATCTCATGTTCGCATAGAATAGGCGAACCATTTTTTCACAGCTGACACCCCGAATAGTGTAGAGTCCTTGGAGTCCGATTCTGTCAAACATTTCTTTTATTTCTAAGGACTCCCATCCTGAAAATTTTTAATAACAAATGAATGAGACTAGTTCAACGAAATATTGTAGAAACAATTTGTAAGAATAATTGACTCAACCTGTAAAGTCCACCATCTCCGTCAACGACACCTTTCGGTGTACTATATCCAGCTGATATTGTTCTCGACAATGTTGACTGCGAAAGTCCTTCGATTGTGAGGTCCATGAAGCTGGCTATGACGAGCTGGGAGCCGAGGAGATGGGCAGTGGCTGTGAGGCCCTTGGAGGTGCCTGTGGAGCACGTGGATGTGGCTCTAAGGCCCGTGAAACTGGCTGTGGGGCCGGTAATTGTGGCTGTGAGGCCCGTGGAGGTCGAGGTGGCTGTGAGGGCAGTGGAGATGGCTGTGACATCGTTGGCCGCTTCGATGGTCCATCTTGTGACGTCGAATCCTTCTTTCGTTTATAAGCATTTTTATTTGCCATTTTCGTAAAGTCTGCAACTCCCATCCTGAAAATTTTTAATAACAAATGAATGAGACTAGTTCAATGAAATATTGTAGAAACAATTTGTAAGAATAATTGACTTAACCTGTAAAGTCCACCATCTTCGTCAACGACACCTTTCGGTGTACTATATCCAGCTGATATTGCTCTCGACAATGTTGACTGCGAAAGTCCTTCGATTGTGAGGTCGATGAAGCTGGCTGAGACGATCTGGGAGCCGAGGAGCTGGGCAGTGGCTGTGAGGCCCTTGGAAGTGCCTGTGGAGCACGTGGATGTGGCTCTAAGGCCCGTGAAACTGACTGTGGGGCCGGTAATTGTGGCTGTGAGGCCCGTGGAGGTCGAGGTGGCTGTGAGGGCAGTGGAGATGGCTGTGACATCGTTGGCCGCTTCGATGGTCCACCTTATGACATCGAATCCTTCTTTCGTTTATAAGCAATTTTATCTGCCATTTTCATAAAGTCTGCAAATTGGAAAGTTCCAAGATTAACCACAATAACTCGAACCGTGGCGAAAATCAGAGCCTGGTGAAACTCGGCCTTCACAGCCTTAACCCGGACGGACTCAATATTGGTCTGTCCGTCCAGGTTAAGGCTATGATCACTAGGACGGACGGATTGAAATAGAGTCCATCCGGGTAATTCTAAAATGGCGATTTTGACCTAGGGCTCGAATTTTTGCGTTCTAAATGTAAAAATTTAAACTAAATCAATACAAAAGGAGTAAGATATTAACTGATGCATTTTTCTCTTGAGAATCGCACAAGAAATTTGTAGAGCGTCGAGAGAAAACGAATTCCGGCCACTGTGAGTACCCGGCCTTGAACGATTATAATCGAGTACTCGGACGAACGGGAAAATATACCATCCGTCCGGGAAATTTTTAAGTTAACCCGGACGGACGGTGATTTACAAAGTCCGAACAGGCTACGTGGCGACTACATGGCAGATTTTGATTGAACGACAAACTGGGGACGAAGGCTAATTGTTTCCGTCCGTCCGGGTTTGGGCCAAATTACATCTGGACGGATACAATTCACGTCCGTCCGTCCGGCGTGGTTATATTTGACAGATTTTTAATACGTGATGGTTTGAATTGATAAAAAATTTTGTTTGTGGTTGAAATTGGAAAACACACGCAGTTTGTGGTCATTTTTGGTAATTTTTCATAAATAAATGAACTCAGAAGGTGAAGAGACGACAGGAGGAAAAGGCAAAGAGGTAATGACTACTGTATTGATTAAAATTTGAGAGAGTGAATGTTTTTGTTTATAAAATGTGGACCAAGTCAAATATACTAAAAAAATTAGATTAATGTCCCTAATTGATGAATCGCTTAGAATAATAAAAAGGCAGTATAAATTATTGGTCATTAAAATAGCAATACTCATGCATTCAAGGCTTGAATAATTGCAGAGATAATGGCTTCCAAGATTATTAAAGGCATTTGACCACGATCGTTATCATCCCTATATTTACCCAACTGTAGATATAGTTTTGATTTTTACGACTGAAACAGGAAGAAACGCATTAATATTGGCTCAAAGATTATAGCTTTACCCACTTCTACTGTTGTAGCGACCCGTATCCTATTCCCTTATTTTCTCGTATAAATTTTTCTTTTTGTAACACCAAGTAAATTTCTAAACTTTTAAAATTCTAAATCATAGTTTGAGGTAAAAACGTCAGGGGAGAGAAAACAAAGGGGCGATCGATCGGCCACATTATAGCCGATCGATTGCCCCATATTTGGCGATTGATCGGCTGCCGTTCTGGAAAATTTCCATAACACAACCAATAAGAGCCAATCGTTCGCCCTTCCCTAGGCAAACGATTGGGAACTCCTCTGGAAAACCAGAGAGTTCTGCGTTCGAAAGCCTTCCCTCCCGCGATTGATCGCCCCTCCCTTTCTTTTCTTCTACGCCTTCATTTCCTGCGCACCACGTTCACATACACAACTCTTCCTTCACCATTCTTCCTTCATCTATTCACCTCTAAACATTTCTTACATCACCACAATATATTTCAACATAAAAATCACCCGATACTCTGTACATTCTCCATAATCTCACACAAAACCGACTCGAGACGTATTTAAAACAAAATAAGTTTTTACGAAAACGAACTGCGTGGATACATTTTAAAACTAAATAAATCCCTATAAAACTTTAAATTCTCCAAGCAATTCCATTAAATGAATTCACCAAGACATCAAAACACTTATGCTTTCTATCCAGAACCAAAAATTTTAAAATGGTTTAACTTTACAGTTTACCTATCTTTCTATCTATCAAAATCCCTAAAACACTTACTTACATCCCCACAGGTCAAAATGCACACCTACTGCCCAGCACACTCCCACGGGCCATCTTTCTTTAACTGCTCATTCCTCGGGTAGAGGGATCTCGTCCTCAACTGTCTCGAAATCACCAACATCATACAGATAACTATGAGATAAAGGCTCAGTAAGCTTCGTAAATGTAAATGCATGCTGTGTATATGAGTTTCGTAAATCATGCAGATTACTTAACATAACAGATCGTGGTAGACAGAATGTCACTGAGGTCTTAACCCGCTAGATGGAGAGGGCATGTCCGGCGGTTGGACAACCCTTTCCACATAGCGGAGGGGGAAAACATGCTTACATCCGTAAACAGCCATGCCTGAACCCCCACCTTGCCATGACCAGATAACAGATTACGTATTTTCGTTTCATTAGTTATTTCATCTAAGCGATGTGGTATTGTGACAAGCCCCTCTCAGCCTTTACAATCGATCGATAGCCCCCTTTCGGGCCACATCACTTTTCCTGAAAACGTAGTGTGGAAATTCATTTTCTATACTTATTCAAAAATCGTGATGCATGGACAATTAAATGCATAAAGTAAACATACAACATGTGTACTGTCAAGACGATAAAAGCATGACCTAAAAAGAACTACTCCTCACTACCCAACCAAAGCATTTTAAACAAACAAATCACCAACGTTCCTCGACACGACCTCGATGTACGGTGTAGGCCAATCGGCCATATTAAGTCACGAGAACTTATCTCGCGTCCGTTGCAATTCAAGCTCCGTCCACGAGCGTCGTTCATCTAAGGCAATTTCACAACAATCGTTGTTAAAACGAGTTTAAACAGTTAAACGTCTAAACTAACGAAACTCTTAACTAAGGAAATTTCTTAAAACTCTAAAATACTTCATTGAGGCCTTTCGTCGAGCATTTCACGCTCAACTTACCAAAACCTCCATTAATGGAGTTTTTTTTTAAAATCTCCAATCACAAACTTTTCAACAACCTCCATTAATTCCAACTCAATCTCACAAATCGTCCTAAATACGCTTATTAGAGTCATAAACACGATAATCTATCGATTTTCAACATTAGTTCACGTTTCTAACAAAACCCTAAACGAAACCCTAATCGTATAACTCCGCGAAAATCGAAATCTAACGTTCCAAAACAGTAGATTCTTACCTAGGAAGCAAAAACGAGGAAGAAACGCGAAGGTTAGATTGCCGGAAAACGAGCCTTCGTCGCCGGAAGGGAAGAGTCGCGCGGGAGGGGAAGAGAATCGTCGAGAGGGGAGAGAGTTTTTCTTGCTGGAGGGGAAATCGTGTGAGAGGAGAGAGGGAGTTATGCAATTTTATATAATTTGGCTTGGAAAATTACTATTCTGCCCTTTCATTGATTTTATAATAGTTTCATCCTTTGTTTCGTTATTTAGCTAACGATCCGGTTTCTCCAAATTCTTATATTTCACCATAAATTCCAATTTATTATTATGGCTCCATCAAAACTTTCCGTTCGTAAAACGGACTTAATTTGACATATTTACAAGAATGCCATTATTTATTACAATAACAAATTCTCGTAAAACTGGGTGTTACATTCCATCTACCTTATTTAAAATTTTGTCCTCAAAATTTGACTATACAAATAACTCAGGATACTTAGACATCATATCATGCTGTCTCTCCCAAGTAGCCTCTTCCACGCTGTGGTTCCGCCATAAGACTTTGACTAGCGGAATCTCTTTGTTGCATAACACCTTGATGGAAGACTCTAGAATTCGCACTGGCTTCTCCATATAAGTCAGTGTTGGCTGTACCTCGATATCTCGTGTTTCTACAACGTGCGAAAGATCACGTAGACATTTCCTGAGCATAGACACGTGAAACACGTTGTGGATACCTTCCATTGAAGCTGGAAGCTGTAGTCGATACGCCATCTTCCCAATCTTCTTCAAAATAGGGAAGGGCCCCACATATTGAGGGCTTAACTTGCCCTTTCTTCCGAATCGCATAATGCCCTTGAACGGAGAAATCTTCAAATATACCTCATCACCGTCGTCGAACTCCAATTCTCTCCATCGAGTGTCAGCATAGCTCTTCTGTCAGCTCTGAGCTATCTCGATACGTTGTCTGATAACGGCGATCTTCTCTGCCGATTGTTGTAGAATCTCAGGACCAACTATGCTAATTTCGCCAATCTCGTCCCAATATAACAGAGATCTACACTTTCGACCATACAATGCCTCGTACAGATCTATACCGATGGTAGCCTGGAAGCTATTGTTGTAAGATAACTCGATCAGTGGCAAATACCTACTCCACGATCCCTGAAATTCCAACACACAAGCTTTGAGCATATCCTCCAGAATCTGATTCGTCCTCTCTGTCTAACCATCATTCTGAGGATGAAATGTCGTGCTGAAATTTAGCTGAGTTTCCATAGCCTTGTGCAGACTCTTCCAGAACTTCGATGTAAATCTCGGATCTCGATTTGAGACAATCGAAACTGGTACTCCATGCAGTCTAACAACCTTCTGCACATAAAGCTCGGCGAGCTGATCCATAGAAGATGTCATCTTCACAGATAAGAAGTGAGCTGACTTTGTCAATCGGTCCACAACCACCCAGATGCCATCATGCCCTTTCGTCGTCCTTGGGAGCCCCACAATAAAATCCATGGAGATCTGCTCCCATTTCCACTCCGGAATCGGCAGTGGCTATAATGTTCCGGCCGGTCTTTGGTGCTCTGCCTTTACCTGTTGACAAATCAGACAGGTCTCAACATACTTAGCAACTTCCCTTTTTATGTTCGGCCACCAAAAGTGTTGTTTTAAATCCCGGTACATCTTGGTACTTCCTGGGTACACAGAGTAAGCTGAAGAATGTGCTTCGGCCAAAATCTCCTTTTTCAATTCTTCATCATTAGGCACGTACCATCAATGCCTAAACTTCAATATTCCATCTTCCGAAAGATTAAAATCGGACGAGTCTTCGGATGTCATACTCGACCGAAGTTCCTCACATACTAAATCTTTCTGTTGAGCTTCACGTATCTTGTCTAAAATAGTCGGCCTGAGAGAAATGTTGGTAAGCATAGTGGACAACTCAGCCACAATCTCCACATCATACCTCTCAATCTAAGACCTTAACATTACCGACATTGTTGCAAGTGAAGGCTGGCTCGCAGTAGGCATTATGCTCAAAGTATCTGCGACTTTGTTTGCCTTTCTTGGGTGGTACTTGATTTCAAACTCATAGTCTTTAACAAATTCTAGCCATCTTCGCTACCGCATGTTCAGTTCCTTCTGCATAAACAAATACTTCAAGCTCTTGTGGTCTGAGAATATCTCACACTGTTGCCCATATAAATAGTGTCTCCAGATTTTCAGTGCGAAGACCACGGCTGCTAATTCCAGGTCGTTCGTAGGATAATTTTGCTCATACGGCTTCAACTGCCGAGAAGCATACGCAATAACCTTTCTTTCCTGCATTAATACACAACCGAGTCCAACCTCAAACGCATAACAGTAAACACTAAATTTATCACCTTCAACTGGCAGCGTCAAAACTAGAGCGGTGGTCAATTTCTGCTTTAACTCCATAAAACTCTTGTCGCACGCGGCCGACCATACAAACTTTTCATTTTTTCCTAGTCAGGCATGAAAGTGGAACAGCAATCTTCGAAAATTCTTCAATGAACTTTCGGTAATATCCTGCTAATCCAAGAAATCCACGCACCTCTCGCACGTTTTTAGGCTGTGGCCAATTTGTGACAACTTGAATCTTGCTTGGATCCACAGAAACTCCCTCTTGTGATATAATATGACCAAGAAAACTGACCTTGTCCAGCCAAAACTCGCACTTAGAAAACTTCGGATACAATTGGTGCTGACATAGAATCCTCAGAACTATCCTCAAGTGCTCTTCGTGTTCTTCCTTCGTCCTTAAATAGACCAAGATGTCATCTATAAAAACAACGACGAACTTGTCCAAATACTCCTTGACAACACGATTCATCAAATTCTTCATCAAATTCATAAACGCTGCAGGGACATTAGTAAGTCCGAAAGACATAAGAAGGAACTCATAATGCCCATACCTCGTCCGGAACGCCGTTTTCTGAATATCTTCCCTCCGAACCTTCAACTGATAATAACCCGAGCGTAGGTCAATCCTTGAAAACACTCGGGCACCCTGCAGTTGGTCAAATAAATCATCTATTCGGGGTAGTGGATGCTTATTCTTCACTATTAGATTATTCAGCTCTCTGTAATCCACACACATCCTGAGGGTCCCGTCTTTCTTCTTAACAAACAGAACGGGCGCACCCCAAGGAGAAAAATTGAGTCGAATGAAACCCTTATCCAACAACTCCTCAAGCTGGGATTTCAATTCCTTCAACTCAGCCGGCGCCAACCTATAAGGATTTTTGGACACAGACGCCGAACGAGGATAAACATCAATCACAAATTCAATCTCCCGGTCTGGTGGTAAACCGGGCAGATCGTCACGAAAGATTTTCGCAAAATCTTTCACGATGGGAAGGTCACACGGCTTTACTCCATTTAGCAACTGAGTATCAATTGTTACGGCCAAATAAACTGAGCTCTCATCCTTAAACTATTCTCTAACCTTCATGGAATAGAAAGTTGGCATGCTACTTAACTTATTCATTACCTGATAGGCAAATTCTTCCTTACCCGGGGGCCGAAAAGTTACTACCCCGGATCGGCAGTCGATTGTGGCAAAGTGGCGTGATAGCCAGTCCATGCCTAATATAAGATCATACCACTCCATACCCATAACTATTAGACGAGCATAGAGGGTATTGTTCCTCACGGAGACAACATTGCCCTGGAAAACACGATCAGACTGTATACAGGCTCCGGAAGGCAGCGTTACTCTATACTTATAATCCGCTAACTCAGATTCTAATCTCAATCTAGCTATGCAAGCAATTGAAATGAATGAGTGCGTAGCTCCCGTGTCTATCAATGAAAATACTAGTACACCCATGACTAAGATAGTACCTGCAATAACCGCAGGTTGAGCCTCGTCGTCGACATCACCAGGCTCGATAAATGTGAAGATCCTTGGCATAACCCTCCTCTGATCTCTGCCTGGCTGATCTCGACCCGGCTTCGGGCAATATTTGACGTAATGGTCACTTCACCACACCTATAGCATTTATTAGTGCCCATTCGGCACTCACCACTATGTTCCTTCTGACAATTAGGACACCAAGGTATTTGAGGAGCCTCATGTACTTGCTTCCCCTTGCCCCGTTCACTACCTCCCTCTGAAGGCCTCTTCACGCCTCTCTGTTGTTGTTGGGGTTGTTGTACTCTAGGCTGCCAACCTCGGTTCTGTAACTGAGTACGGATCTCACGGAAGAAGCCCTTAGCTGGCTCCCTCGGCCTAACACAAGTCACCCTGGCAGCCTCGAAGTTCAGAGCTCTAGCTGCAATGTTAGAATAGGGCACATCTATAATTCCCGATACAATAATGTTCATCCGGATCTCTGGATTCAGCCTCTCCATAAATTGGTGCACCTTGTCTTCGTTATCACTTACTAGGCGTGGTGCAAATCTCGATAAAGCCTCAAATTTCTGAATATACTCCGCAACTGAACCCGTCTGCTTCAGCTGCGTAAACTCATTCCTCTTAGCCACCCTCACAGTGCGGCTGAAATATTTATCAAAAAACATGGTCTTGAACCGTTCCCATGTCATAACTGTCACATCTGTTGTTGTCTCTATTGAATCCCACCAAAATCGGGCGTCCAACGCTAAATGAAAAGTGACGTAGGCCACTTTATTCCCGTTCTCTATGCCCGCGTATTCTAGTATGTCTTCCATGGTTCGGATCCACTCCTCGGCTAAAATAGGGTCCGATGATTGTCTGTTGAATACCAGAGGTTGTAGTTTCTGGAATCTTTCCATGCCCTGATGGTTTGGAACGACAACCTCTCAGGCTTGACGATCCTCACGGTTTACTAAACGCTCGATTTGTTGTGACGGTTTACTAAACGCTCGATTTGTTGTGCTTGCCTATCCATGTGCTGGGCCTGACGGTCCAGCAAATCCGTAAGTTTGTCTAGGGCCTCAACCCTAGGGTCCTTTCCTTGAACCATCTTATATAGTTCCTATAAAAGTTAAAAACAAATAACCCTAAGAAATCGAAATCAAATAAAGCTTTTAAACATACTTACAGTTGATGAAGAATGTCCGTGTAGTAGTTGTGAAGTCGAGCAGTCTACAGAACCGTTTTTAAAAGTCGGGGGCTCTGATACCATAACTGTAGCGACCCTTATCCTATTCCCTTACTTTCCTGTATAAATTTTTCTTTTTGTAACACCAAGTAAATTTCTAAACTTTTAAAATTCTAAATCATAGTTTATTTTAGTAAATCAAGGTATAAATAGTGGAAAACAATTTAAATAAAACCTTTAAAATAGAAGAGAAATCGGCAGAGGGGTAAAAATGTTAGGGGAGAGAAAGTAAATGGGCGATCGATCGGCCACATTACAGTCGATCGATCGGCCCATGGGCAGCCGATCGATCGCCCCATATTTGGCGATTGATCGGTTGCTGTTCTGGAAAATTTCCAGAACGCAACCAATAAGAGCCGATCTTTCGCCCTTCCCCAGGCGACGATCGAGAACTCCTCTGGAAAACCAGAGAGTTCTGCGTTCGATCGCCTTCCCTCCCGCGATCGATCGCCCCTCCCTTTCTTTTCTTCTACGCCTTCATTTCCTGCACACCACGGTCACATACACAACTCTTCCTTCACCATTCTTCCTTCATCTATTCACCTCTAAAAATTTCTTACATCACCACAATATATTTCAACATAAAAATCACCCAATACTCTGTACATTCTCCATAATCTCACACAAAACCGACTCGAGACGTATTTAAAACGAAATAAGTTTTCACGAAAACGAACTGCGTGGATACGTTTGAAAACTAAACAAATCCCTATAAAACTTAAAATTCTCCAAGCAATTCCATTAAATGAATTCACCAAGACATCAAAAGACTTATGTTTTCTATCCAGAACCAAGCATTCTAAAATGGTTTAACTATACAGTTTATCTATATTTCTATCCATCAAAATCCCTAAAACATTTACTTACATCCCCACGGGTCAAAATACGCATCGACTGCCCAGCACACTCCCACGGGCCATCATTCTTCAACTGCTCATTCATTGGGTGGAGGGATCTCGTCCTCACCTGTCTCGAAATCACTTACACCATACAGACAACTATGAGCTAAAGGCTCAGTAAGCTTCGTAAATGTAAATGCATGTTGTGCATATGAGTTTCGTAAATCATGCAGATTACTTAACATAACAGATCGTGACAGACAGAATGTCATCGAGGTTTCAGCCCGCTAAATGGAGAGGGCACGTCTGGTGGTTGGACAACCCTTTCCACATAGCGGAGGGGGAAAACATGCTTACATCCGTAAACAGCCATGCCTGGACCCCCACCTCGCCATGACCAGATAACAGATTACGTATTTTCATTTCATTAGTTATTTCATCTAAGCGATGTGGTATTGTGACAAGCCCCTCTCAGCCTTTACAATCGATCGATAGCCCCCTTTCGGGCCACATCACTTTTCCTGACAAACGTAGTGCGAAAATTCATTTTCTATGCTTATTCGAAAACCGTGATGCATGGACAATTAAATGCATAAAGTAAACATACAACATGTGTACTGTAAAGATGATAAAAACATGACCTAAAAAGAACTACTCCTAACTACCCAACCAAAGCATTTTAAACAAACAAATCAACAACGTTCCTCGACACGACTTTGATGTACGGTGTAGGCCAATCGGCCATATTAAGTCACGAGAACTTACCTCGCGTCCGTAACAATTCAAGCTCCGTCCACGAGCGTCGTTCACCTAAGGCAATTTCACAACAATCGTCGTTAAAACGAGTTTAAACCGTTAAACGTCCAAACTAACGAAACTCTTAACTAAGAAAATTTCTTAAAACTCTAAAATACTTCATTGAGGCATTTCGTCGAGCATTTCACGCTCAACTTACCAAAACCTCCATTAATGGAGTTTTTTTTTTAAATCTCCAACCACCAAACTTTTCAACAACCTCCATTAATTCCAACTCAATCTCACAAATCGTCCTAAATACGCATATTAGAGTCATAAACACGATAATCTATCAATTTTCAACCTTAGTTCACGTTTCTAACAAAACCCTAAACGAAACCCTAACCGTATAACTCCGCGAAAACTGAAATCTAACATTCCAAAACAGTAGATTCTTACCTAAGAAGCAAAGACGAGGAAGAAACGCGAAGGTTGGATTGCCCAAAAATGAGCCTTCGTCGCCGGAAGGGGAGAGTCGCGCGGGAGGGGAAGAGAATCGCCGAGAGGGGAGAGAGTTTTTCTTGCTGGAGGGGAAATCGTGTGAGAGGAGAGAGGGAGTTATGCAATTTTATATAATTTGGCTTAACAAATTACTATTCTGCCCTTCCTTTGATTTTATAATAGTTTCATCCTTTGTTTCGTTATTTAGCTAACGATCTGGTTTCTCCAAATTCTTATATTTCACCATAAATTTTAATTTATTATTATGGCTTCATCAAAACTTTCCATTCGTAAAACGCACTTAATTTGACATATTTACAAGAATGCCATTATTTATTACAATAACAAATTCCCGTAAAACAGGGTGTTACAACTGTCGTTGTCAAACTTTGCAATACACTGAAAAATATCAAGACACTAGCAGCACCAACAGCGAGACTAATGCTATACCAGTTGATAAATTTGCCTGTTATTGTTCTAAAAGGAAGGCGAAGGAACCACTCAGCTACACCCTCGTAAGCGGAAGCCAATTGAGTCTTTGTATTGTTCGACCTCCCAAGAAGAGGATTCATATTGGTCGTAGTGTTGGATGCGGCTTTCAGGCATTCCATGATTGCTTGGAGCCTTCTGTGTCTTCTGTTTTGTCGGAGTAGAGGTTAGATAGAAGCTGATTCCATCTAAAAAACGATCGCTCCTCCCTTTGAACCCTACAATTTGTCCTCTTTCCTTTGGAAATATAGATGACGTCCCTTCTTCCCTTCTGTAAGCCCATAGGTTTTTAGTTTGCTCCTGAACATCCGCGACCAGATGACCCGGTAGCTAGAATTGTTGTATGGAGCGTAATGGCCACTCACGCCAACTAGAAACTTCTAGATGAAAATTTAAGAAAGTGAAGGGGAGAGAGAAATGCGGAAGACAAAATCTCTATTGTATATTTTTTACTTCAATGATAATCAATTTACACTGTAAATATCTATATATATACTAACGTGATGAAAATAGAGATTCTGGTAAAGTCGAATGAGCAATCATGTTTCTTACCATGTACTTAAGCGTTCTATTCTGTCTTTCAGCGACACTATTCATGTTGGGCGAATCTGGCATGGTGTACTGAGGAACAATATCACGCTCTTCTAGGTATTTAGCAAATGATCCTGAATGTTGTTCACGGTCGTCATACCGACCATAGTATTCACCACCACGATTGGATCTGACAACCTTAATCATTTTATCAAGATGATTTTCAACCTCAGTTTTAAAGACTTTGAACACGTTCAAAGATTGAGATTTCTCATGAATGAGATATAGGTAGCTATAACGCGAGTAATCGTCAATGAATTATATGAAATAATGTTGACCCTTCCAAAATGTCGTAGGGAAAGGTCCACAAATATCCGTGTGTATCAATTCAAGGACTTCCGAAGTTCGGTTAGCTTCCAATCTCCTTACACTTGTTTGTTTCCCTTTTATACAACTAACACAAACCTTGAAGTCAGTCATATCAAGAGTGCCCAAAATTTCATCTAGTAGAAGCTTTTCAATTCTCTTTTGAAAGATGTGACCTAAGCGCTTGTGCCATAATGAAACTGAATCATTATAATTTAATTTACGTTTTGTACCTCTTGAATCAATATGCAATGTTTTATTAAATGAACGTTTTGTACCTCTTGAATCAATATGCAATGTTTTATTAAATGAAGCTATGGTTTCAAGCATATATAAATTGTCATAAACAAATAAAAATTAAGAACCCATTACAATTGTATTTAATGATAAACTGAATTTTTCATTTCTAAATGAACAAGAATAACCAGATTTGTCCAATGCAAAAATAAAAATTAAATTTCATTTAAAAGATGGTACAACAAAAGTATAATTCAAATTCAAAAATTGTCCAAATTTTAGTAACAATCTAAAATCTCCGGTAGCTTCAACTTCAACTGATTTGTCATCGCCCACAAAGATAATTTTTTCAGCATCATTCGACTTTCAGCAACTTAGACACCCTGCATAAACATATTAATGTGAGTAGTAGCATTCAAATCTAATCACCACGTATGTCTAGATACAGAAACCAAATTAATCTCAGAACAAACAATGTTGAGAAGTGTACCTTTTTTCACGCGCCGTACGTGATACTTGACACAATATTTTTTTTGGTGTCCTTCTCCCTTACAGAAGAAACATCTGAAGACCTTGGACTTCTTTTGTTTCGACTGAGAATGAGCACCAACATCTTTCTTCTTCCTTTTTTTTCCTTTGTCCTTGGAAGATGATGCCAAATGAGCATTTTCTATCCAATCATGATCAATTTTCTCTTCCTTTTAAACATAATGAGATATTAGTTCATTAAACGTCCACTTATCCTTATGACAGTTATAACTAATCTTAAACTGCCCAAACCGAGGAGGAAGAGAAATCAAGACTAAGTGAGCAAACATATCTTCAGACAGCTCTAACTTAAGTTCCTTAAGTCTTGAAGCAAGATTATACATTTCTATTATGGACTCCCTGATGTTCCTCTTCCCATTATGTAACGACCCCGGCCAGGAGCCGTCACGTGTTCATGTCCTTTCATTAATCGTTTGCTTGACTTTTACTATTATTACATTCACTTACTATCTCTCAACAGACTTTCACATTCTACATATATATTTTTTTTTTAAACTGGTAATAGAGACGCAGAACCATTAAGGAAGACGAACCCTCTCATGCCCAACTTCCCATGCCTCGTCAGCTCAAACTTTCACAGAGTCGAGCGACTGGACTCGGTCATCGGTTTCTTGACAATTTCGGGAAAAGAGGAAGTGCCCTCAATTCTCTTAACAAAATACCACTCGGGTCTGCATAGGTTGCATGCGTTGACAACCCTCAGAAATTTAGTCGTCCGGTCATCACGTGTATTACGCGTGACTCGCTTATCATCACCTAAAAGGAGACATCTTCCGGTGGGCACGTGGGCCTCGCGTGCTAAATTAAAACATCATTCGGTCACTAAGCGACAAAACACATTTTACATCTTCCGGTGACGTCATCCAGAAGACTAAACCATCATACAACTATTCTTCGGCATCTGCCGATGACGTCAGCCGGAAGACTAAACCATCATACAACTATTCTTCGGCATCTGCCGATGACGTCAGCCGGAAGACTAAACCATCAACAACTATTCCTTCGGCATCTGCCGATGACGTCAGCCGGAAGACTAAACCAACAAACAACTACCCTTCGGCATCTGCCGATGACGTCAGCCGGAAGACTAAACCATCAAACAATTAACTCTCGGCATCTGCCGATGACGTCAGCCGGAAGACTAAACCAACAAACAACTACCCTTCGGCATCTGCCGATGACGTCAGCCGGAAGACTAAACCAACAACAACTACCCTTCGGCATCTGCCGATGACGTCAGCCGGAAGACTAAACCATCAACAACTATTCCTTCGGCATCTGCCGATGACGTCAGCCGGAAGACTAAACCATCAAACAATTAACTCTCGGCATCTGCCGATGACGTCAGCCGGAAGACTAAACCATCAACAACTATTCCTTCGGCATCTGCCGATGACGTCAGCCGGAAGACTAAACCATCAAACAATTAACTCTCGGCATCTGCCGATGACGTCAGCCGGAAGACTAAACCATCAACAACTATTCCTTCGGCATCTGCCGATGACGTCAGCCGAAGACTAAACCATCAAACAATTAACTCTCGGCATCTGCCGATGACGTCAGCCGGAAGACTAAACCATCAAACAATTAACTCTCGGCATCTGCCGATGACGTCAGCCGGAAGACTAAACCATCAAACAATTAACTCTCGGCATCTGCCGATGACGTCAGCCGGAAGACTAAACCATCAACAACTATTCCTTCGGCATCTGCCGATGACGTCAGCCGGAAGACTAAACCATCAAACAATTAACTCTCGGCATCTGCCGATGACGTCAGCCGGAAGACTAAACCATCAACAACTATTCCTTCGGCATCTGCCGATGACGTCAGCCGAAGACTAAACCATCAACAACTATTCCTTCGGCATCTGCCGATGACGTCAGCCGGAAGACTAAACCATCAACAACTATTCCTTCGGCATCTGCCGATGACGTCAGCCGGAAGACTAAACCATCAAACAATTAACTCTCGGCATCTGCCGATGACGTCAGCCGGAAGACTAAACCATCAACAACTATTCCTTCGGCATCTGCCGATGACGTCAGCCGGAAGACTAAACCATCAAACAATTAACTCTCGGCATCTGCCGATGACGTCAGCCGAAGACTAAACCATCAAACAATTAACTCTCGGCATCTGCCGATGACGTCAGCCGGAAGACTAAACCATCAAACAATTAACTCTCGGCATCTGCCGATGACGTCAGCCGGAAGACTAAACCATCAAACAATTAACTCTCGGCATCTGCCGATGACGTCAGCCGGAAGACTAAACCATCAAACAATTAACTCTCGGCATCTGCCGATGACGTCAGCCGGAAGACTAAACCATCAAACAATTAACTCTCGGCATCTGCCGATGACGTCAGCCGGAAGACTAAACCATCAAACAATTAACTCTCGGCATCTGCCGATGACGTCAGCCGGAAGACTAAACCATCAAACAATTAACTCTCGGCATCTGCCGATGACGTCAGCCGGAAGACTAAACCATCAAACAATTAACTCTCGGCATCTGCCGATGACGTCAGCCGGAAGACTAAACCATCAAACAATTAACTCTCGGCATCTGCCGATGACGTCAGCCGGAAGACTAAACCATCAAACAATTAACTCTCGGCATCTGCCGATGACGTCAGCCGGAAGACTAAACCATCAAACAATTAACTCTCGGCATCTGCCGATGACGTCAGCCGGAAGACTAAACCATCAAACAATTAACTCTCGGCTCTCCAGCTTCCGTCTTACGTAGAGAACTTTAAATATCAAATGACTCCTTCCAACAGAAAGAAAACCACAACTCATTCAAAATGCCATATAGCGGAAGACTTAAGCAACTGACCATTATACATCTATATAATCATTCCCTGACTCAGTGATCCACTAGACAGTTTCAAAGCTCAACGTTTTAAATAATCTCATCTACTTAAACTACCATATCTTTAACATACTGTAACATAAGAGTCTTAACCAGGGGTCATAAATCGCCTCTCCAGTCCCGCACTGTCACCTTGCGCACTCCTCCAGCAACCAGCCTTAAGCATCCTCTTTGAACATAAATCCTCACCTGAACCTTCTTCACCCTACACCATAAGGTTTAACTATAAGCCTAATGCTTAGTAAGGAATGCATGCTGACAGATATACATGAGTACACAATTTAAAGGGACATAAGTTCATAAACCATTCTTCATTCATGTTCATCTTTATCCTTTACATAACATGTATTAAGGCAGGGAACGAGGGAGGAAGACTGGGGTACATAGTCATTTGCCTATCGCGGCAGTCGTACATAATCATTTGCCTATCGCGGCAATCATGATACATCACTCGGCCTCCCCAGTGGGAGAATTCGCGAATCGCGGCAATCATGATACATCACTCGGCCTCCCCAGTGGGAGAATTCGCGAGCCATACATATCATTAACTCGGCCTCCACCAGTGGGATGATCGGTCATACATATCATTACTCGGCCTCCACCAGTGGGAGAATTCGCGAGTCATACATAGCATAGTCTTTTCCCCATTCTGCACTTAATTATGGTTACATTTACTTTTCATGTTCTCTACTTAATCATAAAGTGGGCATAATGCATAGACATGAGGTCACAGAGAAAAGTCATACCATAAGGACAAGTAGAAACATCCTGTAACTTTACATTTACTTACACAACTTCTTCATGTCGTGGAAATAACAAATCATAGTCAACAAGTTAACATTTCAGTGATTTCCTCATACCCTTGCGGTGTAGGGCCCTAGTGGCCGGAAATCTTAACACATTCACTTACCTGGATTCCTTAGCAATCCGAGCTTCTTTCCTTTAAACTTCTTCACCTAAAACATGTACATTACAGTAGTTAAAACAAAGTCCTAATAGTCCTAATCATAAACCATCCTAGGATCTAATAGCTAAAGTCATTCCGATTCCTCTGTTGACACACTGCAGTCTGAAATCCGAAACTAGGTGGACAGGTTTTACCATTGATTAAATCCGAGTTGGTTACTTAAAATGCTCAGAATCGATTCGGGATGACATTTCTACTCTCAGATTTTAAAAAGTCTAAAGCTACTCGGCCACTGCTAAAAATATCCGAACTCAGTGCCGAGCTGAAAACAGAGCTCTATTTACTAATGAATGACTACATTGTCCATTTCATACCTCGGGTGTGGATTTGCAGAGAAGAGCAAGCTCGAAACCGGTCGTCGGCAGAGGAAAGTTCTGGTAGCCGAGAGCAAGAACTTGGAAGAGAAGAAATCGCCGAGAGGGAATGTCGGCTACAGTGGCAATAAATGAGATTTAAGGTTTCCATTTCCTATTTATACTAAATCCATCGATTTTAATTTACAAAACTGCCACCCAACCTAGTTTTACTTAACTTGTAATAATTTATCTTAACATTAAATTTTAAATCATAAAGGTTAAATAAGAGGGTGACAATGAAAATGGTCAGAAAATCACCTGGCCGAAATGTCGGGTGTTACATCCACCCCTCCTTAAACAAAATTTTCGTCCTCGAAAATTGCTCAAGCAAATAACTTAGGATATTTGTCCAACATCTCCTGCTGCCTTTCCCATGTGGCCTCTTCAATGCCGTGATTTGTCCATAAAACTTTCACCAAAGGGATCTCTTTGTTTCTCAGAGTCTTGACTGCATATTCCAGTATCTGTATCGGTTTCTCCTCATACTCTAGTGTCGGCTCTAAACCAATATCCGATGGCTGGATGACCTGCATCGGATCACGCATGCACTTCCTTAACATTGACACATGGAAGACATTATGAACTTTATCCAATGATGGAGGCAGTTGCAGTCTGTAAGCTGTACTCCCGATTTTTGCCAAGACAGGGAAGGGTCCAATGAATCTAGGATTAAGTTTTCCCTTCTTGCCAAATCTTAAGACTCCTCTAAATGGTGACACCTTTAAGAATACTTCATCTCCTACCGAAAACTCGAGTTCCCTTCTCCTTTGATCTGCGTAACACTTCTGTCGGCTTTGTGCAGTCATCATTCTTTTCCGAATAGTGGTAATCTTATCTGACATTTGCTGCAGAATATCAGGCCCAAGGAGTTTTGCTTCACCAACCTCGTCCCAATAAAGAGGTGACCTACATTTCCTACCATACAGTGCTTCATAAGGTGCCATACCAATGGTGGACTGATAACTGTTATTGTAGGAGAACTCAACTAGAGGTAATTGTCTGCTCCAAGTTGTCTGAAAGTCAAGTACACATGCTCTCAACATATCTTCGAGTATTTGAATCGTCCTTTCTGACTGGCCATCGGTCTGTGGGTGAAAAGCTGTGCTGAAAGATAACCTTGTACCCAATGTACCTTGCAAACTTTTCCAGAATCGAGAGGTGAACCTGGGGTCACGGTCAGAGACAATGGATACAGGGATTCCATGCAATCTAATAATTTCCTGAACATAAAGATCAGCAAATTGGTCCATCGTATAGGTGGTCCTTACAGGTAAGAAATGGGCCGATTTTGTCAGTCTATCCACCACAACCCAAATACAATCATGCCCTTTTGTCGTCTTAGGTAGTCCTACTACGAAATCCATGGCTATGTGTTCCCACTTCCACTCGGGAATAGGCAACGGCTGAAGAGTACCTCCTGGACGTTGGTGCTCGGCTTTGACTTGTTGGCATACTAAACAGGACTCTACATACTTAGCAACATCCCTTTTTAGGTTAGGCCACCAGTACTGTAACTTCAGGTCTCGGTACATCTTGGTGCAGCCAGGATGTACGGAAAAGGAAGAGGAGTGCGCCTCAGCCAAGATCAACTTACGCAATTCCACATCATTAGGAATGCACCACCGATTTCTAAACCTCAGGATCCCATCCTTGGAGAGACTGAACTCGGAGGTGGTGTCCTTCAACTTATCCATCATGCTGATATTTTCCACTGAATCCTTCTGTTGTGCATCCTTGATCTTTTCCAAAATTGTTGGCTGAATAGTTAACTTAGCGAGCAAGACTGATAACTCCGGAACTATCTCCAAGTCAAATTTCTGAACTTCTGTTCTTAAGGGTATAGACATGGTTGAAATCACGGGCTGCATTGTTGTTGACATCCTACTCAACGCATCAGCTACAGAGTTAGCCTTCCCGGGGTGATACTTGATCTCAAAATCATAGTCCTTGACAAATTCCAACCAACGTCTCTGTCTCATGTTCAATTCCTTCTGTGTGAAGAGGTACTTTAGACTTTTATGGTCAGAAAACACCTCACATTGCTGTCCATATAGATAGTGTCTCCAAATCTTCAAGGCAAAAACAACGGCAGCTAATTCTAGATCATGGACGGGGTAATTTTGCTCGTAACTTTTTAGCTGCCTAGAAGCATACGCTATAACTTTACCCTCTTGCATCAGAACACAACCTAAACCGACTTTAGAAGCATCACAGTAAACACTAAATTTTCCTTCTTCGGTTGGGAGGGTCAAAACAGGAGCTGTTGTTAACTTCAGTTTTAACGTCTGGAAGCTATCTTCACAGGCTTCAGTCCAAGAATACTTAATGTCCTTCTTTGTCAAACCTGTCAGGGGTTTAGCTATCATAGAAAATCCCTTGATGAATTTTCTGTAATAGCCTGCCAATCCAAGGAAGCTGCGGACTTCACTGGCATTCTTAGGTTGAGGCCAATCTTTTACTGCCTGAATTTTGGTTGGGTCCACAGATATGCCATTAGCAGAAACTACATGGCCAAGGAAATTAACCTTATCTAACCAAAACTCACACTTAGACAGCTTGGCGTAAAGTTGATGCTCCTTCAATGTCGTCAAAACTACTTTCAAATGTTCTTCATGGTCAGCCACAGTTCGGGAATATATCAAGATATCATCTATGAATACAATCACAAACTTATCCAAATACTCACGAAACACACGGTTCATTAGATCCATAAAAGCGGCAGGGGCGTTTGTCAAACCAAACGACATGACTAAGAATTCATAATGTCCATAGCGGGTTCTGAAGGCTGTCTTTGGTATATCTCCTTCTTTAACCTTCAGTTGGTAATAACCCAAACGTAAATCTATCTTTGAAAATACCTTAGCTCCTTGCAATTGGTCAAACAAATCGTCAATCCTGGGTAAGGGATACCTATTCTTGATTGTCAACTTATTTAGTTCCCTGTAGTCTATGCACATTCTAAGAGAACCATCCTTCTTCCTTACAAATAAGACTGGTGCACCCCAAGGAGAACTGCTGGGGCGAATAAATCCCTTGTCAACCAATTCCTGCAGTTGAACCTTCAATTCTTTCAACTCAACAGGTGCCATACGGTAAGGATTTTTGGATACAGGTGATGCCTCGGGGTATGTATCAATCACAAATTCTATTTCCCTATCAGGTGGTATACCCGGTAAATCATCTAAGAATGCCTCGGGAAACTCTCGGACTATAGGAATATCCTGTAGCTCAATCTTATTCTTCACCCGGTCATCTATTACACTAGCCAGGTAGCTCTCACAACCACCTCTCAGCATTCGGTATATTTCTAGTGAGGATATAATTGGTATCTTACTTATTTTAGGAATAGCTTGGAAGGAATAATGGTTATCATTTGGGGGTCTAAAATCAACTATTCCAGATCGACAACTTATCGTGGCATGATGTCTAAATAACCAATCCATCCCTAATATTACTTCATACCCTCTTATGTCAATGACAATTAACCTCGCTTTGATACCACAATTGTAACGACCCCGGCCAGGAGCCGTCACGTGTTCATGTCCTTTCATTAATCGTTTGCTTGACTTTTACTATTATTACATTCACTTACTATCTCTCAACAGACTTTCACATTCTACATATATATTTTTTTTTTTAAACTGGTAATAGAGACGCAGAACCATTAAGGAAGACGAACCCTCTCATGCCCAACTTCCCATGCCTCGTCGGCTCAAACTTTCACAGAGTCGAGCGACTGGACTCGGTCATCGGTTTCTTGACAATTAATTCCGCATAGAGATTCTTATCCCCTAAGGACACGACGTCACCCTTAACAATCTGCTCTGAATGTAGGGACCTCCCTGATGGCAACACAACACTATATAACCTTTCAGCTGGTAAGGGTCCTATGCTATGTTTGCATACAAACAAGGTTGATATAAACGAGTGTGTGGCCCCTGTATCTATGAGTGTATAAGCAGCAAAACCACAAATCATGATGGTACCTGATATGACTGTATGTTGATCAGCTCCCTCATCTTCCATCAATGCATACACTCTGGGTACAACCCTTGCACGGTTCGGGTCTGGCGGCATGGGACAATCTCTGACCATGTGTCCGGTCTTATCACACCTGAAACAGCGGCCAGAAAGCAACTTGCACTCACCAGGGTGGTTCCTCTGACATGTAGGGCATAGAGGCGCCAGAGGTCTCTTTCCTTTTCCCTGGTCATCATTCTGGTTGAGGGGCCTCTTCATTCCATGCTGTTGTTGCTGTGGTCCCCTGTTCTGTCGTGGCTGCCAACCCTTGTTCTGACGTGGTGGCGGCTGAGCGTCCTTCATGAGTTTCTTTGGCTGTTCGCGTTGTGCATATGCTGTCATTTCTGCCTCTTCTAGCTCCAAGGCCTTAGCCGTCACTTCACCATAAGGTACATTATGTATCCCGGCAGTCTTCACTTTCATGTACAGACTTGGCTTCAGTCCTTGAACAAACTGGTAAATCTTATCTTCCTCATCCTCAATCATACGGGGAGCAAACCGTGATAAAGCATCAAATTCACATATATAATCCGTCACAGAGCCAGTTTGTCGTAGATTCATAAACTCCTTCTTCTTGTTGGCCCGAACAGTCCTATTGAAGTACTTGTCGAAGAAGGCAGTCTTGAACATCCCCCAGGTCATAGCTTCGGCATTAGGGGTGCTCTGGATCGAGTCCCACCAATGCCTTGCACTTAACTCCAAATGAAAGACAGCATAGGTGACCTTATCCCCTTCGTCAACCTTTGCATACTTAAACATGTCTTCAATCTTTCGGATCCACTCCTCAGCATGGACAGGATCTGAAACATACCCATTAAACACCGGGGGTCGAAGCCGGTGAAAGCGCTCACCCCCGTGATCATGAGTTGCGTTAGTACTGGAGTTGCCTTGTTCTTCTCTAGCTGTCATCAGTCGTTCTATCTGGTGAGATTGGCGCATGACCAACTCAGTCAACTGAGCAATAGCATTGCTATCCTCATTGGCCTCTCTCTGTTGACCTCTAACCATCTTGGGATTCCTGGCAAATCATTACAGGCATAACTTAACTTAATGACATACATGAAATCATAAACACTTACAGTTGCTGAGGTGTGCTCAAGTGACAGTCAGTGCTGGGAGGCAGTCTGCAGAATCGGTTTTAGAACCTGGTTTTGCTCTGATACCACAATTGTAACGACCCCGGCCAGGAGCCGTCACGTGTTCATGTCCTTTCATTAATCGTTTGCTTGACTTTTACTATTATTACATTCACTTACTATCTCTCAACAGACTTTCACATTCTACATATATATTTTTTTTTTAAACTGGTAATAGAGACGCAGAACCATTAAGGAAGACGAACCCTCTCATGCCCAACTTCCCATGCCTCGTCGGCTCAAACTTTCACAGAGTCGAGCGACTGGACTCGGTCATCGGTTTCTTGACAATTTCGGGAAAAGAGGAAGTGCCCTCAATTCTCTTAACAAAATACCACTCGGGTCTGCATAGGTTGCATGCGTTGACAACCCTCAGAAATTTAGTCGTCCGGTCATCACGTGTATTACGCGTGACTCGCTTATCATCACCTAAAAGGAGACATCTTCCGGTGGGCACGTGGGCCTCGCGTGCTAAATTAAAACATCATTCGGTCACTAAGCGACAAAACACATTTTACATCTTCCGGTGACGTCATCCAGAAGACTAAAAATCATCCAACTACTCTTCGGCATCTGCCGATGACGTCAAGCCGGAAGACTAAACCATCATACAACTATTCTTCGGCATCTGCCGATGACGTCGCCGGAAGACTAAACCATCAACAACTATTCCTTCGGCATCTGCCGATGACGTCAGTCGGAAGACTAAACCAACAACAACTACCCTTCGGCATCTGCCGATGACGTCAGCCGGAAGACTAAACCATCAAACAATAACTCTCGGCAGGAACTACCCTTCGGCATCTGCCGATGACGTCAGCCGGAAGACTAAACCAACAAACAACTACCCTTCGGCATCTGCTGATGACGTCAGCCGGAAGACTAAACCAACAAACAACTACCCTTCGGCATCTGCCGATGACGTCAGCCGGAAGACTAAACCATCAAACAATTAACTCTCGGCATCTGCCGATGACGTCAGCCGGAAGACTAAACCATCAACAACTATTCTTCGGCATCTGCCGATGACGTCAGCCGGAAGACTAAACCAACAAACAACTACCCTTCGGCATCTGCCGATGACGTCAGCCGGAAGACTAAACCAACAAACAACTACCCTTCGGCATCTGCGATGACGTCAGCCGGAAGACTAAACCATCATACAACTATTCTTCGGCATCTGCCGATGACGTCAGCCGGAAGACTAAACCAACAAACAACTACCCTTCGGCATCTGCCGATGACGTCAGCCGGAAGACTAAACCATCATACAACTATTCTTCGGCATCTGCCGATGACGTCAGCCGGAAGACTAAACCAACAAACAACTACCCTTCGGCATCTGCCGATGACGTCAGCCGGAAGACTAAACCATCATACAACTATTCTTCGGCATCTGCCGATGACGTCAGCCGGAAGACTAAACCATCATACAACTATTCTTCGGCATCTGCCGATGACGTCAGCCGGAAGACTAAACCATCATACAACTATTCTTCGGCATCTGCCGATGACGTCAGCCGGAAGACTAAACCATCATACAACTATTCTTCGGCATCTGCCGATGACGTCAGCCGGAAGACTAAACCATCATACAACTATTCTTCGGCATCTGCCGATGACGTCAGCCGGAAGACTAAACCATCATACAACTATTCTTCGGCATCTGCCGATGACGTCAGCCGGAAGACTAAACCATCATACAACTATTCTTCGGCATCTGCCGATGACGTCAGCCGGAAGACTAAACCATCATACAACTATTCTTCGGCATCTGCCGATGACGTCAGCCGGAAGACTAAACCATCATACAACTATTCTTCGGCATCTGCCGATGACGTCAGCCGGAAGACTAAACCATCATACAACTATTCTTCGGCATCTGCCGATGACGTCAGCCGGAAGACTAAACCAACAAACAACTACCCTTCGGCATCTGCGATGACGTCAGCCGGAAGACTAAACCATCATACAACTATTCTTCGGCATCTGCCGATGACGTCAGCCGGAAGACTAAACCATCATACAACTATTCTTCGGCATCTGCCGATGACGTCAGCCGGAAGACTAAACCATCATACAACTATTCTTCGGCATCTGCCGATGACGTCAGCCGGAAGACTAAACCATCATACAACTATTCTTCGGCATCTGCCGATGACGTCAGCCGGAAGACTAAACCATCAACAACTATTCTTCGGCATCTGCCGATGACGTCAGCCGGAAGACTAAACCATCATACAACTATTCTTCGGCATCTGCGATGACGTCAGCCGGAAGACTAAACCATCATACAACTATTCTTCGGCATCTGCCGATGACGTCAGCCGGAAGACTAAACCATCATACAACTATTCTTCGGCATCTGCCGATGACGTCAGCCGGAAGACTAAACCATCATACAACTATTCTTCGGCATCTGCCGATGACGTCAGCCGGAAGACTAAACCATCATACAACTATTCTTCGGCATCTGCCGATGACGTCAGCCGGAAGACTAAACCATCATACAACTATTCTTCGGCATCTGCCGATGACGTCAGCCGGAAGACTAAACCATCATACAACTATTCTTCGGCATCTGCCGATGACGTCAGCCGGAAGACTAAACCATCATACAACTATTCTTCGGCATCTGCCGATGACGTCAGCCGGAAGACTAAACCATCATACAACTATTCTTCGGCATCTGCCGATGACGTCAGCCGGAAGACTAAACCATCAACAACTATTCTTCGGCATCTGCCGATGACGTCAGCCGGAAGACTAAACCATCATACAACTATTCTTCGCTTCCAACAGAAAGAAAACACAACTCATTCAAAATGCATATAGCGGAAGACTTAAGCAACTGACCATTTATAAATCTATATAATCATTCCCTGACTCAGTGATCCACTAGACAGTTTCAAAGCTCAACGTTTTAAATAATCTCATCCTACTTAAACTACCATATTCTTTAACATACTGTAACATAAGAGTCTTAACCAGGGGTCATAAATCGCCTCTCCAGTCCCGCACTGTCACCTTGAGCATCCTCCAGCAACCAGCCTTAAGCATCCTCTTTGAACATAACATCCTCACCTGAACCTTCTTCACCTACACCATAAGGTTTAACTATAAGCCTAATGCTTAGTAAGGAATGCATGCTGACAGATATACATGAGTACACAATTTAAAGGGACATAAGTTCATAAACCATTCTTCATTCATGTTCATCTTTATCCTTTACATAACATGTATTAAGGCAGGGAACGAGGGAGGAAGACTGGGGTACATAGTCATTTGCCTATCGCGGCAGTCGTACATAATCATTTGCCTATCGCGGCAATCATGATACATCACTCGGCCTCCCCAGTGGGAGAATTCGCGAATCGCGGCAATCATGATACATCACTCGGCCTCCCCAGTGGGAGAATTCGCGAGCCATACATATCATTAACTCGGCCTCCACCAGTGGGAGATTTCGCGAGTCATACATATCATTACTCGGCCTCCACCAGTGGGAGAATTCGCGAGTCATACATAGCATAGTCTTTTCCCCATTCTGCACTTAATTATGGTTACATTTACTTTTCATGTTCTCTACTTAATCATAAACGTGGGCATAATGCATAGACATGAGGTTCACAGAGAAAAGTCATACCATAAGGACAAGTAGAACATCCTGTAACTTTACATTTACTTACACAACTTCTTCATGTCGTGGAAATAACAAATCATAGTCAACAAGTTAACATTTCAGTGATTTCCTAATACCCTTGCGGTGTAGGGCCCTAGTGGCCGGAAATCTTAACACATTCACTTACCTGGATTCCTTAGCAATCCGAGCTTCTTTCCTTTAAACTTCTTCACCTAAAACATGTACATTACAGTAGTTAAAACAAAGTCCTAATAGTCCTAATCATAAACCATCCTAGGATCTAATAGCTAAAGTCATTCCGATTCCTCTGTTGACACACTGCAGTCTGAAATCCGAAACTAGGTGGACAGGTTTTACCATTGATTAAATCCGAGTTGGTTACTTAAAATGCTCAGAATCGATTCGGGATGACATTTCTACTCTCAGATTTTAAAAAGTCTAAAGCTACTCGGCCACTGCTAAAAATATCCGAACTCAGTGCCGAGCTGAAAACAGAGCTCTATTTACTAATGAATGACTACATTGTCCATTTCATACCTCGGGTGTGGATTTGCAGAGAAGAGCAAGCTCGAAACCGGTCGTCGGCAGAGGAAAGTTCTGGTAGCCGAGAGCAAGAACTTGGAAGAGAAGAAATCGCCGAGAGGGAATGTCGGCTACAGTGGCAATAAATGAGATTTAAGGTTTCCATTTCCTATTTATACTAAATCCATCGATTTTAATTTACAAAACTGCCACCCAACCTAGTTTTACTTAACTTGTAATAATTTATCTTAACATTAAATTTTAAATCATAAAGGTTAAATAAGAGGGTGACAATGAAAATGGTCAGAAAATCACCTGGCCGAAATGTCGGGTGTTACACATTATACTTGAGTGAGACAAACTAAGCTAAAAGCGTGCTTGTCTCAGCTTTCTCGTTTTTCTCAAAACGTTTCTCAAGTTGTTCGAGGAATGTTTTGACATCAGTGTCTTCCGACATATTGCCCCGAAATGCTTCTGGAATGGCGCGCTTCATGATCATCAGACTTACACGATTCTAACGCTTCCATCTTTCCAGCTCCCTTTTATCATCAAGGGTACTTGATGCTAAAAAAAATGGGAAGTATGCGACCCTAAGTGCAATTTCTAGATCCATGCACCCGAAAACAATCATAACGTTATCTTTAAATGCTTTATAATTAGTCTCGTTAAGTATAGGAACTGCATTAACGTTACCCATTATACTTGAGATGTTGACTGTAACAACAGAGAAAATGAAACAACATTAGCTCACAAAATAATATGTATATATATGACAATAATATAACTTAACATATAGTGCATCCATCAACAAGAAACCAGTACAACATTAACACTTAGTCTTTTGACTAAAAGTGTTAACTTGTAATGGGTAACTTGATCCAGTATATAAACATTGACAATTAGACCTGTCAAACAATGAACTTATCTTTGGACAAGTTCAGTGTTCACATGGCATCCTAATAATTGTCACATGTTTTTAATACTGCTAGCAATCCATGCAACTGTATAAACGTCAATCTTCTTTTGGGCCGGTCGATATTCATACAATGTCATGTCTCATGCCCAACATTTAAAAACAGAATAGTTAAAGTGAGTAGCTAATTTTATAGCATGTTACTCAACCATCCTATTTTACAATGTAAGCTTTCATAAAATTGCACTAAAAATGAATTAAGAAAAATCATGTATATACATATTCAATAGTTATGCAAGCATAATAGTCAATCAGTAACCAAATGATCAACCTACCTAGAATAGAATGTCTAAATCGGCCACAACTGGCACAAGCAGGATGAACCGAGACCTGAATTGTCTAGAAACAATCATTAAAAAGACCCAAAAATAGTGATGTCTCATACCCAACATATAAAAACAGAATAGTTAAAGTAAAAGTCGCTAATTTTATAGCATGTTACCCAACCATCCTATTTTACAATGTAAGCCTTCATAAAATTGCATTAAAAATGAACATATTCAATAGTTAGGCAAGCATAATAGTCAATCAGTAAACCAAATGATCAACCTACCTAGAATAGAATGTCTAAATCGGCCACAACTGGCACAAGCAGGATGAACCGAGACCTGAATTGTCCAAAAAAAATTATTAAAAAGACCAAAAATAGTGATGTCTCATACCCAACATATAAAAACAGAATAGTTAAAGTGAGTAGCTAATTTTATAGCATGTTACCCAACCATCCTATTTTACAATGTAAGCCTTCATAAAATTGCATTAAAAATGAACATATTCAATAGTTAGGCAAGCATAATAGTCAATCAGTAAACCAAATGATCAACCTACCTAGAATAGAATGTTTAAATTGGCCACAACTGGCAAAAACAGGATGAACCGAGACCTGAATTGTCCAAAAAAAATTATTAAAAAGACCAAAAATAGTGATGTCTCATACCCAACATATAAAAACAGAATAGTTAAAGTGAGTAGCTCTTTTTTGGGTAGGTTCAACTAAACCGGATCGGTCTGGTCTAGTTGAACATGTCGTAGTTGACCGAACCGAAACAGACCAGTTCAGACCAAACCAAACCCGTCTGGGTCGAACCAACCAAAGAACTGGTCCAGACCATAACTAAACCGAGTTTGTTTTGGTCCGAGTGGGACCGAACCCAAAGTTTGGTCTAATTTAGACCAAACCTAACTCAATCGGACCGAATCAGTCTGAACCGCCGGAGAGGGGCTACGAACCAACAACAAAAATTGCTGAAACCTCATTGATTCTGGCAGATTTTCACCCCAAAATTGTCTGATTTATCGAAAATAATGATAGATAGAATAATAATCCTCAACGTGTATTACAAAAGTCAAATTTTTAAGGTCTCGAAACATGCAATCTAGCAGAATTAGATGCATAAAAAAATTTCAAAAATTAAAAAATTGATTCTGTGACGACCCCGACCCCGCGTCGGTGCCGCCACGACCTGTGCCGTGCGTGCATACATCCATACATGTGTGTTACCCTCGCCCGTTCTCACTTAATTTTTTTTTTATTTTCTTTCATTGCATTTTTCGTTTCCTTTCCTTTTCATTCGTTTGATCATTAGAGAACGGACTCGAGCTTTCAATCCATATCTAGACATTTGGGCTCTAACTTAACCTTAAAGTTGGTCAACGTTTACATCACTAAAACGAGGTAAAAACCATTTTTTTGGAAATGTGTTGACTCGCTTTTTGGGGTCCTTAATGTCCTTTGAAATGCTTGGGGATCGCTCGTAAAATACGTTTAAAAAGTATCATAAAAGGTCGGGTCAAAAAGTGTTTTGAAAAGTCAATTTAAAAAAAAAATTCACGTTGGGGTCAAGCGTAAAGCCGATCGATCGGGCCCAAAGGCCGATCGATCGAGCCCTCTTTGGATTCCCGACTAAAAACGACCATCAAGGCCGATCGATCGGGCCCTCTCTGGATTCCCGATTAAGAACATCTATAAACGCCGATCGATCGGCCCTCAGGCGCGATCGATCGGGCGGGCACACCCTAGGCGCGCGCACAGCACGCCCAGCGCACGTCCCTCGCGCGCGCGCGCACGGCCAGCACGCCACCCGCGCCCTCTTGCCCCTTTTTCTACCCCTTTGCAGTTTTTCTTCAAATTTTCACCTAATACACACTTCAAATTTCAACATCAATATATCCATGAATAATCCAACCATATTGCTCATCCAAAAACCGAACATCCAACCTAAAATCATCAAATCCCGACACAAAACATCAAAACTCATCCAAAATCCATTCTATTTCACTAAAATATCCACAATCATCAAATATTTACCCAAATACACATCAAACATCAATATCCTATCTATTTCATCAACAACCATCCATACATAGCGGAAGCTTTCCAAAATCATCAAAACATCGGTTTATAATCTATCCAGATACCAAGCATTCTAATATGAATTTCTATACATTTCATCAAAATATCATCATCCATCCACCCATTTAACCCATAAACCCCAAAAATACTTAACCTATGCTCCCACGGGTCAAGTGCGCATCGGCTACGTCAACCACTCCCCGAGCATCCTCCTTCAAGCTGCAGGCTCGTCTGAGGGAGGGAAATCCTCCTCACCTTGCTCTATATCACCTACACCATAAAGACATCTATGAGATAAAATCTCAATAAGTTCTACGTAAATGCCTATGCATGATCATGTATGCTCAATGCTGTGAAAATCGCCATGTCATTTCATATATTAGTACGTGTCAGTCTATGGTTATCGAAAACGCTTGACAAATAGATAGGGCACGTCAAGTGAGTAGACAGCCCATACCATCTGAAGGGAGGAAACCCGCTCTCCACGAAATGCCAGGTTTGAACCTTATCCTCGATAACCCCATGCCATGTGTTGTTTACTATGATACTTTACTTGCCATTTCATGCATGCAATTCTTTCTCTTTAAAATCCATGCGTAAATTCGTTTTTCATGACGTTTTGAAAACCATGATGCGTGAACAGTTCAATATAACATATATAACATGAATACCATCAAAACGCTACCAATACCATCCAAAACACAACAATACTTAACCTATAAAAACAACCAAACTTAAACTACCCAACCAAAACAATTAAACAAACCAAGCACCAATAATCCTCAACACAAATTCCGACATATGGTGTAGGCCAATCAGCCACAGTAAGTCACGAGAACTTACCTCTCGTCCCGTGCACACCGAGCTCCTCGTCTCGAGCTTGGTCACCTAAATCAATTCATAGTGTCCTTTGTTAAAACCGAGCTTAAACATAAATTTTCAGAAATTTACGAAACTCCTAACTAAAGAAAATTTCCTAAAACTCTAACAAATCTTTCTCAGGCATTTCATCGAGCAACTTACGCTCACAAATAACAATCCTCCATTAATGAAGGTTTTCCAAAGCTCCATACTCAATTTTTCCAAACAAACGCCCAAATCATCCATTATTTCGACTAATAACGCTCAACAAACGTAAATAGGGTGTTATCTAACAAAACCCGGCTATTTCCAACAAAATCCAACAAAACCCTAAATGTTAAACAACCTAGAAATCGAGAACAAACACCGAAAAATGCTAGAATCTCACCTAGAATCGCGATGGGAGGAGTAAACGTGAAGAACCTCGATGAATGGAAGATGAATCGGTGAAGAAATGGAGAATCACCGTTGGAGGAGAGGCGTCGACAGTGAAGGAGAAGAAAGGGGGAAGAAACGTTTAAGTGTGAGAGAAATGAGGATATTTGGCTTTTTATTAATTTGAGTTGTCGATTTACTTATTTGCCCTTCAGTTTAACTCTCCATTAATTCTATTGTTTGACTATCGATTCGGTTTCTCCAAAATTTTCTTATTTCACCAATAATTCCAACTTATTCCTAGGGCTTTAATAAAACTTTATGTTCATCAAACGAATTTATTTTGCTATTTCTAAGAATTAAATCTCCATAGGGGCAAAACTAGAAACTTAAGTATTATATCACGGTTTGAATTCCTTAAATTTCCATAATTTTCCCAAAATTCATATAAAATATAAGGATTCCATTAAAACTCTTAATTTGCAAAACAGACATATTTCGGTTATTTACAAAATTGTCATAGCGCGCACAATTCAAAACCCGTAAAACTGGGTGTTACAGATTCTTAATTCGATTTGAAGCCAAAATTTATTACTTGTAGTCTAACGTGATCGGCTCTGATACCAATTGAAGGAATCATTGAAATTAATGAACCTTAAAACAAACAAAAACCTAATTTCAAAATCGATACGTTAGAAATTCTACAAGGAAATTAATAAAACTAGAAAGACGTACTCGGATCCATTGTTTGAATGCAATATACTCGAATTCGGGAGAATCGCCCTTTCAAACGCTTTCTAGAGTAATGGCTATTCCAAAGAGACAAAGTTCAATAATGAATTGGGACTATAACCCTTTAATTAACCTAATTGGGTAATTTATCATTTTGCCTATCACAAATTGATAAATTATCCCTAATGTCTATATACATTATAATATAACCATAGTATATTCAATATACTCCAAAGTCCGTTGAAATTATATTAAATCACTTTAACATGGACTTAAACTCGATGATAACATAATGTATAATTTATAGTTGGGTAATTATTGATTTGAACCCTGTACTATACACGTTTTTTCAATTCGGCTCTTGTGCTAAAAAAACCGGCAAACCGAACTCTGTACTTTGATTCTGTTATCAGTTTTGACATTCTATCAACAATTTCATTAAACCCTCATTGAAAAAACTAACAAACGATCTTAGATTCAGTTGAAAGTTTTACCACATGTTCAATATTTAATGAGAAGATAATCTAAAAATTTTCGTAATTTGTTAACACATATACGATTTATTTGAATTTTATTTTAGTATTTTATAAACATATTATAATAAATCATACAAATTTTAGAAAATCACGAAACCTTTTCTATTATTTACCCAAGATAAGTTGAACATGTGAAAAAGTTTGTAAATAAATCAAATATTGTTTGGTATTTTTTTTTAAATTAATTTATAAAATAAAGAAGAAATTTAGATTAATTTTAAAAAATACCAAATATATTGAATTTATTTAAAAAAATTTCTAGATGTTTACCATATTATGAGTAGATAATAGAAAAATTTGTGCAATTTGTTAAAACTTGTATGATTTATTATAATATTGTTAAAAAATACTAAAATAAAATTACAATAAATCGTAGATGTGTTAAAAAATCACGAAAATTTCCAGATTATCTTTTCATTAAGTAATGAACATGTGGTAAAACTTTCAACTAAATCTACGATCGTTTGGTAGTTTTTTTAATGAGGGTTTAATAAAATTATTGATAGAAAGTCAAAACTGATAACAGAATCAAAGTACAGGGTTCGGTTTGCCACTTTTTTAGTACAGGGGCTGAATTGAAAAAACGTGTATAGTACAGGGTTCAAATCGATAATTTTCTTTTATAGTTTAACAATTTAGATTCAAATAGAATTATAAATCCTTATAATTCTAACAGTCATTCCTCCCACTCCTCGGCTGCACAAGTATGTCCTCACTGGCTTCGTTTGCGAGCCTGCCTCCATTGCGGAGGCCAGGAAGGGAGGAGAGTTGTGATACAGAGTGGTGCTCAATCATGTTTTCAAATAATGAAAAATTGAATTCAGCGTAGAGATATTCTCGTCCAAGGATGGGCGGTCGAACGACTATGCCATGGCGTTGGCAAAGGGGCTGAGATCACACTCGTGGATTCGCTTCTTTGTAGCTTGCAATGGAATTTTGTACTGACACTTCGATTGTGATGGAGTAAAAGTGACGGGATTTGATCCATTTAATCTTAAGAAAAAAGGGATTCACGTAATTCAAAATACCCCTAGCAGATTCGACATAGAACCAAAAAGATATGTCATTGGAATCTATCGAGACAAATTGAGAATGTCTGAGATGTTATGGTCAGAGGAAGCTTTACTCATGAATATTTGAAAATACTAGCTGTCAACTCCTCGATTGTACATCCCATGACTGCCGTAAGATCCTCATGGTGGACTTTAGCCTTCCATCCCAGCGACAGAGAGTCATTTACTTTTACTTGGGAGTATACTGGGATGAACAAAGTTATTTGCTGTAACTTGAAGAGGATGAGCCTGGAAATTGAGAGTGGCTGTGACTTCAAAAAATCGTTTGGCAGCTGTGTTGATGCATTTCCGTTTCTGCTGCCATGGTGGCCAAACTCTGTTCCTGCCCAGCCAAAGTTCTTACCATACATCATATGAACTAAAACTGACAATAGCTAAGCTTTCCAGGCTAGTACTTGGTTAGTCTTCATAACAATTAGCCAGAAATCAAGCACTCTTATCTCAGGATTCAGAGTAATAAAACAATTGTCAGTTCCATTACATGAATATACAAAAAAATAAGTATGCTTTGAAAGGAACCTTTCACATCGATTTCGCCTTTTGGTCAATAGTAACTTCTTTTGTTACTCCTTTCACAATCTCATACCTCTGCATTTTCAATACCATAAGTTCCAATAAGAGTAGGCATCCAACTAGGATTCATATGTAGTAGCAGAGACTGTGGCATAGAAATTCTAAGATGAAAGCAAGATATAGAAAGCTTATCGACCCGATACAAGCTCCATACCGTGTATAAAATATATCACAATCTTTTTGATGCTTGGCTTCCATTTCTGCCTTATCCTCAAGATATCTGTCAATTCATCAAATAAACTCGGCATACAAGAAATTTATATAAAAAAACAAAAATAAAAACAACAACGTTAAGTTCACCTCTAGACATAATCCGCATCCAATAATTTCAATCATCCACTGCTCAATCAAATCAAGAAAGATCAAAATTATTCCATGAACATATAAAACTACAAGTCGAATTGAAAATAACCACACCTGAACAGCTTGTTCTCATTATTGCATATGGTCGATTCCACGAGAAGGTCACTTTTCTAATCTTCTGCTTTAATTGACATCGCTCTTTGGTTTGAATACATTAAAATTTACTTTATTTTTCTGACTTGAGCAGGATAAATTGAAACGTTATGTTAGAGAGATGTTAAGCAAGAGACAAATGGTGGCGTTCCTGCTTCTCGATAGTCCACCAGAGTCCATAATGGATCTAATGGTACTTCTTTCCTTTCCATTTTTTGTTTTCTTTTCTGCTCAAGCAGACATGGTTAGTAGAATATCGAAAGGACCCGAAAAAAACAAAAACTTCAATCATTTCTCCTTTTTGTATTAGTCTTTCAGGAAGCATCTTTTGAAGGTGGACACATAAAATTCTCGAAATATTTAGACTCCTTCCCATTTCCATTCTACATCGTTCTTAAAAACATCGAAGCTCTTCCAAGAACACTTGCAGACTTACTAAGACAGGTGATCTCATCCTCCAATGTTTACAACAGTATCCGCACTTTGCTTCTGTCTTTACCTCTCTAAATTTCTTATATGGAGACCAAATATTTTGTTTGCAGTGGTTTGAGCTTATGCAACAATCAAAGGAGTAGATAGAGCAGAGCATAAACAGCCATGGTTGAGTACAAGAAGAAGCTTGGTATTGTGTACTTCATGTTTATTCTTTAATTTTTTTTTAACTGATGATGAAATTTCATCAAGTTTTGATCATTCATGTTTAAATGTTCTATCAATTATCAAGTAATGAGAAATTTTGCCGATTTCTTGTATAGTCGATTATTTTTTCTTATTTTCTTTCTAAATTATATTATATATTGACATAATTAAATAGGTAATTTACTAAGTAGATTGTAATTAAATTATTCGATTAATAACAATTTATTAAATAATTATGGATAGGGTTACGCGCCGTTAACATGGTAATCTACGACGTACACGTGTCGTGATCTTGTTTCCCACAGCCTCCATCTTCACTCATTCTTCTTCACGTCCCAATCTTATTGGTAATCGCGTTGCTCTTCGTTAATTTTGTCGACGTTGTTGTTTCTGGCAATGGTAGATCCATTTGGTGCAGCTTGTTTACGATCGAAGACTGGTTCCACAGAAAGGAAGTGGATATTTTTCTCAGTAGCTGGGAGAAAGTGGTAGAGAGAGAGAGAGAGTTAGACATGGGTATTGACGCTCAGTAGCTGGTTTTTTTTTTTTCCCAGCAGAAGCAAGGAGAAGAAAATGACTCTTTTTATTTTCTTGATTCAAGCATCCGCGTTAGGAATTTGGTTTTCTAAAATAAAATGCTATAAATCAATGCGTCTAGTGTTCAAGGAAAGATTGGATATATGTATAGGGAATCTATTTTAGTTTCGAAAAGCGGAAGATACTTGGGTTTTTCAATAAAATCTCAGAAAATTAGCTTTTTCAACCAAATTATTGCATATAATTTCTCCCTCAGTCTCATTGCTCGGACTATTTTTGAGTTTGATGGAAATGGGTTCTGCTGGAAATTAAAAAAAAAATCGAACCCTTTTTTTTATAATTTCTTCTTAATGTTTAATGTAGAAAGTTTCTATGGAGATCCAGCCAAGTCAGTTGTTTCCTTTTCAATTTTTTATGTTTAATGTAGATTTTTGGGTCGGGAGGAACGGGTCTCTGTTTTGGAAGCGAGAATCTTATACTGATGACGCTGAAATAATTAGAGACATTGACTCAAGAAAATTAATATTATAGTATTTAGTTATATTTGGAAGCGTCTTACTAACTTAGAAAGAATCCTTTGCTTATTGAGCATTTCCATCTTTTCCCAAGCAATGTGCAATTGCGACCAAACCACCTTCCAGTTCGTTACAATGTATGTCCTCGAAACTTAAAATTTCTCAATCACTATTTATCTTAGTTCTTTAACTCTACTTTACAAATCCACATCTAAGCTCCTCAATTCTTTTTGACATGTTATGGTCTAAAAATTTTATGAATTCGTCAACTAGAATTCGGTTTCTATCTATTTTTAACTTATATTTTATAAGTTACATTCGGATAGCAACAAAAAAAAATTAATATTCATATTTTCTCATAAATTCACGTATTTTACCAAATTAAAAATTGTACCTGATCACAACTAGAACGATTCATGAATAGGGAAAAACAGGGGAACTCGTCGAGTGTTCAATTACTAATCACTCAGATTCTTGGTCTACTTTTTTTGGCAGCTAATGGTTTCCCTCTCTTGTCGAGTACCTTGAGATCGACAACTTCATGAGTTTTGCTCTTGCTGGGTTCCCAAATTAAATTATTTCATAGCAATCCAGAAGTTAAGTTGGGGAAGAGTGAAGGCGACTCGAAAAACTTTTAATCATTTCCATCTTTTGTTATTTGGCCAATTGTTTGTCTTTCCATTGTTTTTGCTTCATGATTTTTCTTTTTTTTTTTCAGCTGTTTTTCTCCGCGTTCTTGTTTTGATCTGGGAATGTTCCAAGGCCTTTCTTTCAGCTGCCCTATGGTTATGGAGGACGTGTGAACCTGCATTTTGTTTTCCTCAGTCTTTGAAGTTGTTAGGCTGCCACCCGTTTGGATGCTGAGGAAACAGATAGTATAGAGGCTACACTTTCCGCTTTGTTGTTGAACATCCCAAACAAAAGCTATGTAAATGCTAAGAGCATGAATAAAGTTGAACGTCTAGCCTCAAGCACTTGGGAGCAGGTGATAGTTTAGTTCAATCTCCGTATATTCTTTGTTTTCTATGCTTTATCCTCACAGGAGGAGGCTGCATTTGGTGAATGAAAACTCTAGTAATTGGGAGTTTGAATGCAGGTTCCTTCTTTAGCTGCTGGTGGGGTTTTTCACTCATGTACTGATTCAAGTTACAGAAATACAAAAATCTGAATTTCCTTTATTCAATCTCCGGATATCTCAACTTAGAGTACATGCTAGTGTACGTTAGATTTACATACGATTTTCAGTTGAGTTAGATGTCCCTTTTTAGTTAGTTACCATTCCTTTATTTTTCCCATGCTATGAGCCATACATGTAAAACACTTTTCGATAATACAATTAACAGAGAAATCATCAACAACTTTCTCTCTCTGTGCCGCCACTATCTCATCTTCGTCTTCTGGTTCAACTTCTGGTTCAACTTCACCTTCACCACATTATTCTTACTTGGTATCAGAGCCCAGAGAATGGCATCTCCCAGCTCAACAATATCCTCCTCCCCTTCAACTCTCATTTTCTCTCCTTTGCCATCGTTTTCATCCGTAAACTAAACATTAACCAGCAAACTAGACAACTCGAATTATTTAGTATGGAAATCTCAACTGCTCAATGTTATTATCGTTAACGACATCGATAACATTCTGGACGGCACCTATTCCTCACCCCCATAGTTCCTGGACAATCTCTTTTCTCAGAGTTCAGTACGTGGCAGTGTTTCAACCGGCTCCTCATGAGCTGGATCTTCTTCTCACTCTCGGAGGAGCTCCTCGTAGAAATAATTGCTTACCCTACTGGCAGCGAAATGTGGACAGAACTTGCCCAAAGATTTGCCTCCTCCCTCCTAGTCAGAATTGCAGACTTGCAAAGCCAACTCCATTCTCCGTCAAAAGATGAATTTCCGTCTCACAATATATCCAAAAACTCACCTCTATTTGCAACACGTTGGCGGCCATCGGAGAATCGGTCTCGTACTGAGACCAAGTGATATACTTTCTTGGCGGACTTAGCAGCAACTACAACTCGTTCGTCACCGCCATCGCTAATCGGGATGATGAACCCCCTCTTGAAGACATTTACAGTCTTCTACAGAGGTTCGAATTTCGCCTAGAGAAACAAAATTCCGTTGTTTCTATTTCGATGCCACACCCAATCCACGCTCAGGCCGCTGTTCGGCGCTCCTACCAACCGGGTTAGGTTCCTCGACCATCTGATTTCTCTGGTCCCCGACCTACCTTTCTGACCCTCCATCAGTCCGGGTTCGGGTCGACCCATTCAGGCTCAAATGCTTGGCGACAGAACTGGCCCAACCCGAAATGTCAGATCTCATCCCCAGCCTGTTACTACAAGTTAAACACATCCTATAGGCCAGGCTCACCAAACCAAACCCACCAACCAGGTTCAGCCTACTATACCCGAGCCCCAATACCTGCCCAGGGCTATTACACTCGCACCCAAACCCAACCCTTGGGTAGGGGTGAAAAATACCAACCTAGATCAAAAAATCGAACCAGAACCAAAATATTTGGTCCAATTCTAGTCGATTTTGCACATAAAATAAATGAAATTCGATTTTTCTTTTATTAGAACCGAAGTTGTCGGTTTCATAAAATAAATGAAGTTCTATTAGAACTGAAGTTTTTCTCGTTTTTGGGTTTCATGACACAAACCACTAAAACCAAACCGAGCCATTATTAAAACCTAATTTACTAACCTTATTAAGATTTCACTTTCACCTTCTAAGTTTCTCTTTCTCTCTCGCAGTCGCACTTGCCGGTAGGGGTGTACGTAGTTCGGTTCGGTCTGATTTTGAGAAAAATTAGGATCAGACCAATAATATTCGGTTTTCAATTTTTAGGACCGGTACCATCAAAATTTTTTTAAGGACCGGACCAGAATTTTGGTTCCAATTCTGGTCCGGTTCTGGTTTTTCCATTAAAAAATCAATTTAAAACATTTCAGTTTTAAAAATCAATTTTCTACAGCAACAAAATCAGTTTCAACATTTCTTTCGAGGGATGATCGGATGGAGGAGCCTGGACAACAATTTATAAAAAAAAAACATTGTCTGTTTGATAAATTAAAACAAAAAAAGTATCAATATAGATGATAATGCTTTTCACCACCAAATCTATACGAAACTTCTCCTCTCTATGATTTTCGCATTCCACCATTGATAAATGCCTAGAGGAAAAAGCACCCGAAACGGAATTCGTTTCTTAAGTTCAGTGACAAGGGAGTGAAAACAGGAAAAAGCAAAAAAGCACATACACCCACCCAGAATTCAACTTAAAATTCAACAAAATCAACATAAAGTAAAAGCACTCGAAACAGAATTTATTTCTCTCCGACTTCGACCCTCCAAAGAACCAAATGAGAGAGAGAGAGAAAACCAAAACCTCAAGTAGTTGTTAGTTTAAATGCGTTTAAGTAACTATTTTTGATTATTATGTTTTTTATGATTATGATTAATATGAAACGAGTAAACTGTTAATTAAGTTTAATAAGAATAATATAAACTGATGAGCATGAGTAATACGAAATTTACGAAGTGGATAATTGATTTATTATGTTTATTGCATTTATCTGGAAATGCCGTTTGAAAAGGGTATTATGTTTTCTGACGAATTTTGGCTAAGTGTTAATAGTCCGTGGAAATCAATCGTCCACGTTAAAGAAAACAGAAATAAACGAAGTAGTCTGTGAAAATCAATTGTCCAAAGTTAGTCAGAATCAATTATCCACAGTCAAGACGAAATCTGTTGTCCAAAGTTAAAGTATGAGAATCAATCGTCCAAAGTATCACGTGAAAGTCAGGTGACTTCAGTCAAAATCTATCACGTGAAAGTCAGGTGACTTCAGTCAAAATCAATCTTCCACGACCAAGACAGAATAGTAAAGACGCAGTCGTCCACGCTCAAAGGAAAGACTCTGTCATCCACATTCAAAGGAAAGATGCTGTCGTCCACATTCAAAGGAAAGACGCTGTCGTCCACGCTCAAAAGAAAGACTTTGTTGTCCACGCTCAAAGGAAAGACTCTGTCGTCCACGCTCAAAGGAAAGACTCTTTCGTCCACGCTCAGCTCTCCAATGATCATATTTTCGTACGGCGACAAGGACCTCTCTAGATGAAAGGCAAATTACAGACGAGAGTATAAAAGGAAGAACAGTAGCTCGAGGGAAGAACTTTTGCCGAAATTCTCTCTGAACCCTCTCAAGCAAAAGCTTTGTAATACTCTGTTATTTCCTACACCCCTCTGCTCTTAAACTTGAGATTGATACCTTTGAGAGAGTGTAGCCGTTTGCAAACTATATTCATCTTGTAAAAGTGTAAAGACTGTGATTGACGCCCGTGAAGATCAATCAAAGTGTAAAGGCTGTGATTGACGCCTGTGAAGATCAATCAAAGTGTAAAAGGCAGTAGATCGATGCCCGTGAAGTTCGATCTAGTTTTCCACGAGAGGGAAGAAAGGAATCTTCAAGGGGGGAGCCTTGGGCGTGGACGTAGGCAAGTTTAGCCGAACCACGTTAAAAACTACGGTGTCCAATTTCTCTTTAACTCTAACTTTTCCTTGTCTGCTTGTCTGTGATTATTGAGTAAGTTATATAAAAGAGAGAAGAACATATAAACCTAATTTACATTGCTTAAACTCTTTCGTCCACGCTCAAAGGAAAGACTCTGTCATCCACATTCAAAGGAAAGACTCTGTCATCCACATTCAAAGGAAAGACTCTTTCGTCCACGCTCAAAGGAAAGACTCTTTCGTCCACGCTCAAAGGAAAGACTCTGTCATCCACATTCAAAGGAAAGACTCTTTCGTCCACGCTCAAAGGAAAGACTCTTTCGTCCACGCTCAAAGGAAAGACTCTTTCGTCCACGCTCAAAGGAAAGACTCTGTCATCCACATTCAAAGGAAAGACTCTTTCGTCCACGCTCAAAGGAAAGACTCTGTCATCCACATTCAAAGGAAAGACTCTGTCATCCACATTCAAAGGAAAGACTCTGTCATCCACATTCAAAGGAAAGACTCTTTCGTCCACGCTCAAAGGAAAGACTCTTTCGTCCACGCTCAAAGGAAAGACTCTTTCGTCCACGCTCAAAGGAAAGACTCTGTCATCCACATTCAAAGGAAAGACGCTGTCGTCCACTAGCGACTCCAGAATTCAAACGGCTATTTTTCTGTGAACGAAAGCTCTCCAATGATCATATTTTCGTACGGCGACAAGGACCTCTCTAGATGAAAGGCAAATTACAGACGAGAGTATAAAAGGAAGAACAGTAGCTCGAGGGAAGAACTTTTGCCGAAATTCTCTCTGAACCCTCTCAAGCAAAAGCTTTGTAATACTCTGTTATTTCCTACACCCCTCTGCTCTTAAACTTGAGATTGATACCTTTGAGAGAGTGTAGCCGTTTGCAAACTATATTCATCTTGTAAAAGTGTAAAGACTGTGATTGACGCCCGTGAAGATCAATCAAAGTGTAAAGGCTGTGATTGACGCCTGTGAAGATCAATCAAAGTGTAAAAGGCAGTAGATCGATGCCCGTGAAGTTCGATCTAGTTTTCTCGAGAGGAGAAGAAAGGAATCTTCAAGGGGGAGCCTTGGGGCGTGGACGTAGGCAAGTTTAGCCGAACCACGTTAAAAACTACGGTGTCAATTTCTCTTTAACTCTAACTTTTCCTTGTCTGCTTGTCTGTGATTATTTGAGTAATTTTATATAAAGAGAGAAGAACATATAAACCTAATTTACATTGCTTAAAATTAATTAGGGCAAGTAATTTCTAATTCACCCCCCTCTTAGACAATCACGTTCCAACAATTGGTATCAGAGCAAGGTTAAATATTGTCATATTTATGAATTAGATATATATTGTGATATATTTAAAAATGGCATTCAACACAAATACTGCACATGTAGAATGACTATCTATCTCTAGACTTCCATTTTTTGATGGGAATGATTATGTATATTGGAAGTCTAGGATGAGAATTTTTATTCAGGCTATGGATTATGACGTATGGAACATTATAGAAAATGGTCCTTTTAGAGCTATGAAAAAAATGATGTAAGTATACCAAAGCTGGCAAACGAATTAAATGATTCTGATAAACGCAATCTAAGTTTAAATGCCAAAGCTATAAACACTATATATTGTGCCTTAAATATAGATGAATTTAATAGGGTACAAGGATGTGATAGTGCATATGAGATATGGAGATTGCTTGAGATAACTCATGAAGGAACTAATTAAGTTAAAGAGAGTAAAATGAGTATGTTAATTCATGAGTACGAATTATTCTCTATGGAAAAGGATAAAACCATTAACTCTATGTTTACACGATTTACTAACATTACTAATGGTTTGAAAGTGCTTGGTAGAACTTATGCCAATGAAGATTTGGTAAGAAAAATTCTTAGATGTCTATCAAGAGCATGGCAACCTAAGGTGACAGCCATACAAGAAGCAAGGGATCTTAAGGTTCTCAAGTTTGAAGAACTCATTGGCTCTCTCATGACACATGAGATCACCATGAGAGCAAATGAGAAGGAGAATCTTAAAGACAAGGGGATCACCAAAAGAAAGGACATTGCACTCAAAGCCTCCTCTAGCAAACAAGATGAATCCGAACAAGAAGAAGATGATGAGGAGATTGCATTCATAACAAGAAAATTCAGCAAATTTCTCCAGAGAAAAAGAATGCAGGGGAATAGTTTTTCAAATGAAGACAAGCCTCAAAAGGAAAAGGAAATTACCTGTTTTGAATGCGGGAAACCAGGACACATCAAGGCCGAATGTCCTCAAACCAAGAAGGGTCCCAAGCGATTCAAGAAGAGGGCCATGAAAGCTACATGAGATGACAGTGAGAGTGACACTTCTTCCGAAGATGAAAAAGTCGTCAATCTGTGCTTCATGGAACACGAAGATGAGGTTAGCTTTTCATCAAGTGATAGTGAAAATGAGGACGGTGAGCTAATTGATGCTTTCAATGATTTAGTCAAACAATACAGCATGCTAAAGACTGAATACAACTTGTTGAAAAAGGAAAATGCAAGTTTACTTGAAAAGCATGCTAAGGAGTGTATTTTGCATGAAAAGGAGATAGATGATCTTAAGAGTAGAAATGAGAACTTGAATAAAATTGTTCTTAAATTTACAAACGGAAGTAAGAACTTAAACATGCTATTAGGTAGTCAAAGAGTGACATTTGATAAAGCAGGTTTAGGATATGAAAAATCTAATAAGAAGAAAGTTTACAAGAATTTCTTTGTTATATCTTCTACATGCCACGCATGTAATGAAATAGGACATAAATCATATGAATGTCCACTAAAATTAAGAAAAATTGAAACTGACAGGGGATTACAATGGGTTGCTAAGGGAACCAAACCTAACATAAGGACCTAAAAAATTTGGGTACCGAAAAAGGACCACTTTATCACTATTTTGTAGATTGATAGTATTCCCAGGAAGAATCAATGGTACCTCGATAGTGGATGCTCGAGGTATATGATGGGAGACTCAACATTGTTTATTTTTGTTAACAAGAAAAAAGGGAATGTTACCTTTGGTGGAAATCAAAAGGGTAAGATTGTTGGCATCGGCAATATAGGTAATTCTTCTAACCCCATCATTGAAAATGTTTTATTAGTAGAATGGTTAATGCACATTTTGTCAAGTATTAGTCAATTATGTGATAATGGGATGATGGTTTAGAAATGCACTTAGATTCTCTTTCTCTCGGTGATAAAGCTGAAACCGTTCAAGGAGAAAATCCCCTGGACCATTCATCAAAACCTTTAGAAATTGTTCCAATCAATGGTGAATATGATAATCTTTCTAAGGATTGATGGTCTATCAAAAATCATCCAATAGATGATATCCTAGGTGATCCTTCCTTAGGTGCTAAGACTAGAGTTTCTCTTAGAAACTTAGTTGGAAATGTTGCCTTCATTTTCAAATAGCCGAATTGGGTGAATTTTGAATAGTTGCTATGCAAGATGAATTAAACCAATTCGAAAAGAACAACGTTTGAGAACTTGTTCCAAAAACCGATGTTCAGAAAGAAGATATCACCTGAGAATTTGTTAATTCTGTAGATCAATTAGCAGATATATTTACCAAACCTTTAGATGAAAAGACCTTCAATAATCTTAGAATAAAGTTAGGTCTCATTCGGATTGAGAAAAACTGAGTTTCTTCTTCTGTTGGAGAATATTGTGCAATAGAGCAGATTGGTCAATGAAGGCATGGATGTTGTCACAATGGACGTTGACAATGTTGTCAAAATGGACGATCTCCACAGTTTTCTTCTCTGAGAAAATGTGGTCACTATGGACGTTAACAATGGACGTTGTCAATTGACTTTGACTATGGACGTTCACCCATTTAAATAAATTCCTTCGAAAGGGCTCAAAATCTCTAACTTTCAAAAATCACTTCTAAAACCTCTCGCGCCATTTTTTCCTCGTTCGACAATTTCTACTCTTCCCTGATACTCAACTCCAATCAAAATCTTTCAAATCTCCATCTATACTCAGAAAACTTAATACCTACAAATGGCATCTTCCTCTCACGCTCTGCAGGTCTTCTCGAGGAAGAAACACAAGACTTCCCATCTAGCAGATACCCAGTCTATCTCTGCTCTTCCTCCTCTACAATGGCCGAATCACGAGTTCATTAATTAGGCCACTTTCAATAGGTATTATGAAGATTTCAAATTCAAACCATTTATTAGATCTAGAGGTATAATTTTTTGCGATTTAACTAGATTGGATTTAGAAGAACCTTTAGTCAGATTAGGGTTAGGGCTATTTGATTCTGAAGCTCCTTTCTGTGAACCTGCAATTAGAATGTTTTATGTCAACCTAGAACATTCTACAATACCCCTTGTTCTTAGGAGCTATGTCTATGGAAGACATATCGAACTCACTCAAGATATGGTGCATCAAATTCTCTGCTGTGAGTTTTTAAATGGATCCCGCAGATATTTTGAGGCAACAATGACTCCATCGTTTCTTGCTAAGCCTGCGGGCAAGGAATTAGTCAGACTGATTGCCAAGGATCCAAATTTCTCTCCCCTAAAGCTGAAAAGTAAGGACTTAAACCTTAGGGCTAGAGTATTTCACCAAATGATCCATTATAACATTCTGCTTGTAGAAGGTCACAGAGATCATGTCAGTGGCATGGATCTCTTCTTGCTTTGACATTTTTTCAGAGGAGAACCCTTTCATGTTGGATTCATTGTGCTTAACAGAATGCGTCAAGTTGTATGCAAAGCATCCAAGTCCTTGCCTTACAATCTTCTGATTATGAAGATTTTAAATCGGTTTTGAATTATATTTCCTGAGTCTGAAAAGATTTTATCCTTGAAGAAATCCTATTTTTTCACATCTTCCACCTTGTCCAGAATGGGAATCACAAGAGATGATCAAGGTGTGTTGGTTGAGAAAGCTGGTCGAGGTGTTGTGTCTAGGATGGGCATAGCTCGAAATGCTCAAGGTGAGCTGGTTGACAATGTTGGTAGACGAGGTGCTTTAAGGCGCTTGATTCTTGCTGAAGAAGAAGAGGAAGATAGCTCTCCAGATGACATTCGTCTTCCTGTCCTTGCCCCTCTGCCACCTCCAGTTCTCCTCATTCAAGCTTCTGAAGAGGTTGGTCATGATCAATTTCCCCTTAAAGAACCTTTCAGTGATCCTGACCCTCATCTAGTTCAAACTGATCTCCCACGTCCAATCAGTCCAATCCGTCCACCCTCTCCAACTACAATGCCTCCTGTGCCAATTTATGCTCCTCCTAGGACTACAAGTCGCCCCACTCCTCCAGTGAGGCCTTCTATCTCTGAGGATTTTCAGGATGAGATAAGGGCAAGCATTGCCAACCTAGGGACAGGTCTTGACTCTTTCCAATCCCTGTATCTCACCGATCATGGTCAATTTGCAGCCCTTGTCCTTTCCCAACTTGAACACCTCGCGGCTGCAAATCAAGGTCTGCTTAAATGCCTTGATCAAATGGAATCCAATCAAAGTTCAGCTATTGCTACTGTCAATCATCGTATTGCTCAAGCTGAACTCGAGAATAGCAAAGTTATTGATGATGTCCTCTCTTCGATTCGATTCCATTCCAGTCTAGTCACAACACAAATGCAGCGAGAATCTGCTAGGGTCCTCACTCAATTTAGTTATCTCCGTGTAGCACCCGGTTTCATTGAACTAACTTATCTTATCAACTAATAGTATACATTTTATGGATGAAATTGGGAGAAATATTGATTAGGTTAATGAGTGACTAAGTAAGGGCATAATGGTAAATTGAGACCTATAGTAATAACCTATTTAAAGAAAGAGACTTTGTGATTAATGCACTGTAGCCGCCACTATTCCCTATTTTCTTCTTTCAGTTTTCAGCTCAAGCAGCAGAGCTCCCTAGGCGATTCTTCTACTTGATTCTCCTCCGAACTAGGTGAGTCCTATTCCGATTCCTTGCTGTACTAGTAGCTAGCGATGATTGGGGAGAGTATAAATGTGAGTTTCGTGAATGCTGTATGGGTGAGCTAGTTCGGATTTTGTGGTAAATTGGGAATGCTCAATGAACTAAGCTTCTAAACTAGTGTCTCTAGAATTCTAGCAGTTTAGAATGGAGTTTAGAGAAAGTCTAATGTATGTTCTGTCTATGGCTTTAGGTTTGAGTAAACTCCCGAGATAGTCTTCTACACAATACTTTCCAGGAGACCAGGTAAGTAAAGTATGCTTGTGCTTTCGGGCCTACATCACAAAACAGTAGGATTGTGTATGCTTGAATGTGTTTGTATGTCATGCATCATATTTTGAAAGTATGCGAAAATGAATTTACATGAAATGGCATGGTAAGGAATGAACAGACTGTAACAGTTGTTAAGGGAACTAATCCGCCCCTTAATTAAGAGAGAGGATGTATGACATTAGTAGAAGTGATCCAACTCCCAATTTCACAGGGGGATCTGAACAGTTGTTAAGGGAACTAATCCGCCCCTTAATCGAGAGAGAGGATGTATGACTTTGGGAGAAGTGATCCAACTCCCAATTTCACAGGGGGATCAGATCAGAAACGAATGCATATGCAACTGAGATGAGAAAGTAGAAACTGCATGTTTAGGAATTTATGTTTCAGCATTCCATTTCATTACTGGTTTACTTACTTAGTATTAGGCTAATAGATGAGTTTTGTGATGTAGGTGAAGAAGTGACAGCAGGTGTGTTCTCTGAGTTTACTGACAACTAGGCAGGTTGGAGGGGTGCATTCATGCACCGATCTGGCAACTGATGAAGCGGTTTAACTGGTGTCAGTAGATGAGAATATTTAGTGAACCATGATTCAATTTAAGTATGTTGAGAGTTTTTGTGACAGTGGTAGTTTTAATGTTTTTGACCAGGTGATTTTCTTAACCATTTTGATTGTCACCCTTTTTATTAATCTCTATGATTTGAAATTTAATACATATTTATTACAAGTTGAGTGAAATTAGGTTGGGTGGCAAGTTTGTAATTAAGTTGAATTTTAGTTAGTATATATATAGAAAATGGAAACCTTAAACCTCACTGTAGCCGACACTTTCACTCACGGCGATTTCTCTCTTCTCCAGAGCTCTCTCTCTCTGCCAGCTTCAGCTCCTTTCGGTGACCGATTCTTCAGTCTCCACCCCGACGAATTCACACCCTAGGTATGACTCGACAATGTAGTTGCTGGTTAACCATTTTGAGCTCTGTTTTTCAGCTAAGCTCTGTAGTTTCGAATTCTTTAATGGGAGAGTTATTTTAGTGACATTTTAATCCGCATTTAGTAATGGCATTTTTGATTCGAATCTAGACATTAAGATAATCGACTGTGTACAGCTGCTAGGTTGAATCTGATTATTTAGGATCTGGAAACTGAATCCACGCACACAAGGTGCTGACTAGAGAACCTAGAAGTACAAATGTGTTAGATTTTAGGATAACTATTGGTTAAGACTTTTAGGATTTTGTTTAACTCTGCAATGTGAAATGTTTTAGGTGAAGAAGATTGCAGAGAATGCTCCATTTGCTAAGGAAACCAAGTAAGTGAATGTGTAGGATTGCCCGGCCATTAGGGTCCTACATCACAGGGGTACTAGTTAGAAGTTGTCTTTCGCTGTTTAAAGATTATCTGAACTTTTGTCTGTTAGTTACGACACTTGAACTGAAAGAATGATCCTTGTTAGATGTATGACCTGTACAGTAGAATGATGAACCAAGGGTATCCCTACTCATGCATCACGAATGTTTTTCAAGCATATGAAAACGTTTTAATTGCATGTTTTCTCTCATGAATAAAATATGAATATAAAACCTATGCAACATGGATTATGAGGGGGTTGGGGGCAGTTTGGCGTATGTCACTGTCCAAAAGAGGGACCAAGAATACGACCCGCAAGGGACTATGTACACTTTCACTGTCGAACCCCCCTTTACCGGCACAAATCCTCTCTTAATTCATACAATGTAAATGATAAATATGAACGATGAATATGAATGATGAATATAAACGATGAATATGAATATGAAGATGAACAAGAACGAGAAAAGATTCATGAGCATGCGTTTCTTTAAACTGTGCATTCATGCATATGTGTTAGCATTGCATTCCTTACTAAGCATTAGGCTTATAGTTTAAACCTTATGATGTAGGTGAAGAATTAACAGGTGAGGATTCCAAATTCAATGAGGAAGTCTAAGGCTAGTTGCTGGATGTGCTCAGGGTGACAGTGCGTGGCTGGAAGAGGCGATTATGACCCGTGGTTACTGCTCATGTGATGTCAGTAAGGATTATGAAAACTGAGGTTAAAATAGGATGAGTTTTCTCATGTCATTAGATACTAGAATATGACTGATACAATTTCTAAGTAGGATGGGGTTTCTCTTAAGAACGTTATATTTTCAGATATTACCTGTTTTAGCTTCTGAGCTCGAGAATGATTTTGAGGATTTACATATATGTGATGGTCTATTTTAATGAAGTCTTCTGCTATGTATACTCAGATTGAGTTTATGTTTAAGTTAGAGCAGGAGTAGTATTGTTGTGATCGGTTGAGTAAATCATCCGGCTGACGTCATCGGCAGGAGTAGTCTAAACTTTGTCGTTTTGTGATCGGATGATGTGAGTAAAGATGAGTAATCGGATGATGTGAGTAGTATTGTTGTGATCGGTTGAGTAAATCATCCGGCTGACATCATCGACAGGAGTAGTCTAAACTTTGTCGTTTTGTGATCGGATGATGTGAGTAAAGATGAGTAATCAGATGATGTGAGTAGTATTGTTGTGATCGGTTTAGTAAATTATCCGGCTGACGTCATCAGCAGGAGTAGTCTAAACTTTGTCGTTTTATGATCGAATGATGTGAGTAAAGATGAGTAATCGGATGAAGTGAGTAGTATTGTTGTGATCGGTTGAGTAAATCATCCGGCTGACGTCATCGGCAGGAGTAGTCTAAACTTTGTCGTTTTGTGATCGGATGATGTGGGTAGAGATACGCATGTCAATCGGATGACGTTGTTTATCCTATCGGATGATGTTGTTTATTTTATTGGATGAGTGTATATAAGTTTTGTCGTTTAGCTATCGGTGGAAGCAAGTATAAGGTTTGTCGTCTTGTGTTTTGGGCCATGTCTAAGAACCACGTGCTTTGCCCATGCCCATCGGTAGGTGTCTTCTACCGGGCGATGTTTAACGAGTCACGCAAAGGGCACGTGACCATCGGGCGATGTGTCCTCTATCGATAAACGCCTGCATGTCCATGCAGCCCGGGAACAATGAATCTGAGGGCACCTCCCTTCTGCCCGATCGTGTTACGAGATCAATGTCTGAGTTTAGTCGCTCTGCTCTGCGACTAGTTATGCCGACAGTTTTATAGATGAGTCGAGTGTTGAAAGTTCTTTCTGTAAAAAAAATGTGTGCAGAGAGCATATTTAGAACTAAACTTTGTCGTTTTGTGATCGGATGATGTGAGTAGTATTGTTGTGATCGGTTGAGTAAATCATCCGGCTGACGTCATCAGCAGGAGTAGTCTAAACTTTGTCGTTTTGTGATCGGATGATGTGAGTAGTATTGTTGTGATCGGTTGAGTAAATCATCCGGCTGAGGTCATCAGCAGGAGTAGTCTAAACCTTGTCGTTTTGTGATCGGATGATGTGAGTAAAGATGAGTAATCGGATGATGTGAGTAGTATTGTTGTGATCGGTTGAGTAAATCATCCGGCTGACGTCATCGGCAGGAGTAGTCTAAACTTTGTCGTTTTGTGATCGGATGATGTGAGTAGTATTGTTGTGATCGGTTGAGTAAATCATCCGGCTGACGTCATCAGCAGGAGTAGTCTAAACTTTGTCGTTTTGTGATCGGATGATGTGAGTAGTATTGTTGTGATCGGTTGAGTAAATCATCCGGCTGACGTCATCAGCAGGAGTAGTCTAAACTTTGTCGTCTTGTGTTTTGGGCAATGTCTAAGAACCACGTGCTTTGCCCATGCCCATCGGTAGGTGTCTTCTACCGGGCGATGTTTAACGAGTCACGCAAAGGGCACGTGACCATCGGGCGATGTGTCCTCTATCGATAAACGCCTGCATGTCCATGCAGCCCGGGAACAATGAAGTCGTGAGGTCTGAGGGCACCTCCCTTCTGCCCGATCGTGTTACGAGATCAATGTCTGAGTTTAGTCGCTCTGCTCTGCGACTAGTTATGCCGACAGTTTTATAGATGAGTCGAGTGTTGAAAGTTCTTTCTGTAAAAAAAATGTGTGCAGAGAGCATATTTAGAATAAAAGTTCCACAAAAATATGAATTAGTCTCGGCCCTTAACGGGGTCATGACAACTATGGTATCAAAGCAAAACTGGGTTCTAAAATCGATTATGTAGACTGCCTTCCAGCACAGACCGTCACATGAGCACACTCCAACAACTGTAAGTTTTTATGATTTCAGCAATGTCCTTAAATTAAGTTATGTTTATGACTAATTGTTTAGGAATCCCAAGATGGTAAGAGGCTAACAGAGAGATGATAATGTGGATAGCAATACTATTGTCCAACTAACAGAGTTGGTCATTCGCCAATCCTGACAGATCGAGCAACTTGTAGCCACTAGGGAGGAACAAGGAAATTCTAGCACTAATGCATCTCGAGATCATGGTGACGAGCGTTTCCATCGACTTCGATCTCCGACGTTTAATGGTCAAGTTTCGGATCCTGTTTATGCTAAGGAATGGGTCCGGAAGATGGAGGACATGTTCAAGTATGCAAAGGTGGATGAGGGAGATAAGGTTACGTGTGCTGTCTTCCACCTGGAACTGGATGCGAGGCATTGGTGGGACTCGATCCAGAGCACCGCGAATACAGGAGCTATGACCTGAGGAATGTTTAAGACTGCCTTCTATGACAAGTACTTCAGCCGAGCTGTTCGGACTAGCAAGAAGATGGAATTTATGCAACTGTGTCAAACCGGTTCAGTGGCCGATTATATATGTAAGTTTGAGGCCTTGTCCAGGTTTGCACCCCGTCTGGTGGATGATGAGGAAGACAAGATCCACCAATTTGTACAAGGACTAAAACCAGGCTTGTTTAGAGGAGTAAAGACTGCGGGAATTCACAATGTGCCGTTTTCCGAGGTGGCGGCTAAGGCCTTAGAACTGGAAGAGGTTGAGATAACATTACAAGAACAACGTGAGCAGACGAAGAAGTTTACCAGAGAGGCTCAACCACCACCAGGACAAAACAAGGGTTGGCAGCCACAACAGAATAGGGGTCCTCAGCAACAACAGAAAGATGTGAAGAGACCTTTCAATCAGAACGATGACCAAGGAAAAGGGAAACGACCACTGGCTCCCCTATGCCCCACCTGTCAGAAAAATCACCCCGGAGAATGAAAATTACATTCTGGCCGCTGTTATAAATGTGATAAAGTTTGACACATTGTCAGGGACTGCCCTATGCCGCCTGACCCGAATAGAGCGAGGGTGGCACCTAGAGTCTATGCCTTGATGGAGGATGAGGATGTAGTGCCACATACAGTCATAATAGGTACGATTACGATCTGTGGTATTTCTGCTTATACACTTATAGATACGGGAGCCACTCACTCGTTTGTGGCAACCTTGTTTATACGTAAGCATAAATTAGAACCCTTGCCGGCCGAGAGGTCATTTAGTGTTATGTTACCATCAGGGAAGTCCTTACATTCAGAACAGGTAGTAAAAGGTGACGTTGCGACCCTAGGAGATAAGAAGTTGTATGTAGAATTGATCGTAATTGACATGAAGGAATATGAAGTTATACTAGGGATGGATTGGTTATTCAGACATCATGCCACGATAAATTTTAGGTCTGGATTAGTTGAGTTCCGACCCCCGAATAGCGATCGGTATTTCTTCCAAGCTATTCCTAAGATAAGTAAAATGCCGATTGTATCATCACTAAAAGCTCAGCGATTGTTGAAAGAGGGTTGTGAGAGTTTTCTAGCTAGCGTAATTGATGATCGGGTGAAAAGTAGGATAGAACTACAAGATATTCCTATAGTCCGAGAGTTTCCAGAGGCATTCTTGGATAACTTGCCCGGGTTGCCACCAGATAGAGAAATTGAGTTTGTAATTGATACATACCCCGAGGCATTATCTGTGTCTAAGAACCCCTACCGCATGGCACCTGTTGAGTTGAAGGAATTAAAAGTTCAACTACAGGAATTAGTAGACAAGGGATTTATACGCCCTAGTAGTTCTCCCTGTGCTGCACCTGTTTTATTCGTTAAGAAGAAAGATGGTTCTCTTAGAATGTGCATAGATTACAGAGAGCTGAACAAGTTGACGATTAAGAATAAATATCCTTTACCCCGAATTGATGATCTGTTTGACCAACTACAAGAAGCTAAGGTGTTTTCAAAGATTGACTTACGTTCGAGTTATTACCAACTGAAGGTTAAAGAGGGAGATATACCAAAGACAGCCTTCATAACCCGCTATGGACACTATGAATTTCTTGTAATGTCGTTTGGATTGACAAATGCGCCTGCAGCTTTTATGGATTTGATGAATCGGGTTTTCCGAGAGTACTTGGACAAGTTTGTAATTGTGTTCATAGACGATATCTTAATTTACTCACAGACTGAAACTGACCATGCAGAGCATTTAAGAGCGGTTTTGACGACATTAAGACAGCAACAACTCTATGCCAAGTTGTCAAAATGTGAATTCTGGCTGGATAAGGTCAATATCTTAGGCCATGTCATTTCTGCTGAGGGCATATCAGTAGATCCAACCAAGTTTCAGGCTGTTAAGGACTGGCCACAGCCAAGGAATGTCAGTGAAGTCCGTAGTTTCCTTGGTCTGGCAGGTTATTATAGAAAGTTCATTAAGGGATTCTCTATGATAGCTAAGCCTTTAACTAATTTAACAAAGAAGGGCACCAAATACTCTTGGACTGAAACTTGTGAAGATAGCTTCCAGACACTTAAGCTGAAGTTGACGACAGCCCCTCTATTGACTCTCACAACCGAAGAATGGAAATTTAGTATTTACCGTGATGCATCCAAAGTTGGTCTGGGGTGTGTTTTGATGCAAGAAGGTAAGGTTGTGGCGTATGCCTCCAGACAGTTGAAGAGTTATGAGCAGAATCACCCCACTCATGATCTAGAATTGGCCGCGATTGTATTTGCTTTGAAGATTTGGAGACATTATTTATATGGTCAACAGTGTGAGGTGTTTTCTGACCATAAAAGTCTGAAGTACATTTTCACTCAAAAGGAATTGAATATGAGGCAAAGACGTTGGTTGGAGTTTGTTAAAGATTATGACTTTGATATCAAGTATCACCCGGGTAGGGCTAATGCTGTAGCTGACGCATTGAGTAGGATGTCGATGACAATGCAGCCTGCGGTGTCAACCATGTCTGCACCTTTGAGAACTGAAGGTCGGAGGTTTGAATTGGAAATAGTTTCCGAATTATCCGTATTACTTGCAGGAGTAACTATCCAACCAACCATCTTGGATAGGATCAAGGAAGCACAACAAAAGGACTCGAAAGAGAATAGTAGTGTGATAAACAAGTTAAAGGATGCCTCCTCTGAGTTTAGTCTCTCCAAGAATGGTATTCTAAGATTTAAAAATCGATGGTAAATTCCGAGTGATGAGGAATTACATAAGATGATTTTGGCCGAGGCACACTCGTCCCCATTTTCAGTACATCCTGGTAGCACCAAGATGTATCGAGACTTGAAGTTAGTTTACTGGTGGCCAAACTTGAAGAGGGATGTTGCCAAATATGTGGAATCATGTTTGGTTTTCCAACAAGTTAAGACAGAACATCAACGTCCAGGGGGTACTCTTCAACCTTTACCGATCCCCGAGTGGAAGTGGGAACACATCGCCATGAATTTTGTTGTGGGACTGCCTAAGACAACCAAAGGCCATGATAGCATTTGGGTTATAATTGACAGGATGACAAAATCAGCCCATTTCCTACCAGTAAGGACAACCTACACGATGGATCAGCTAGCTAATCTTTATGTTCAGGAAATCATCAGATTGCATGGTATTCCAGTGTCTATTCTCTCCGATCGTGATCCCATGTTCACTTCACGCTTTTAGAAAAGTTTACAAGGCACGCTAGGTACAAAGTTATCCTTTAGTACTGCTTTCCACCCGCAGACTGATGGACAATCTGAGAGGACTATTCAGATACTCGAGGATATGTTGAGAGCGTGTGTGCTAGATTTCCAGACATCTTGGAGCCGACATCTGCCCTTGGTTGAATTCTCCTACAACAATAGTTACCAGTCCACCATCGGTATGGCACCGTATGAAGCACTGTATGGCAGAAAATGTAGATCACTTTTATATTGGGACGAAGTTGGTGAAGCAAAACTCCTAGGACCCGAGATTTTGCAGCAGATGTCAGATAAGATTGCCATTATTAGGAGGAGAATGATAACTGCACAGAGCCGACATAAGAGTTATGCAGACCAAAGAAGGAGAAACCTTGAGTTTGCTGTCGGAGATGTGGTTTTCCTAAAAGTTTCACCATTCAAGGGAGTATTAAGATTTGGCAAGAAGGGAAAGCTTAATCCGCGATTTATTGGACCATTTCCTGTCTGACGTGCCTCGGGTTGTAATTAAAAGGAAAATTAATAAAGTCCCAAACTTTAAATCATCTTCCTACTTATTACGTGTTTTTCTTTTGTAAGAATAATTTATGGAATGGATGCATAAGGAGCACTTGGAGGAGTCACCATTTGGCCCATGGAAATTTGTGTAACGACCCCTGCCAGGAGCCGTCACGTGTTCATATTCTTTCATTAACCGTTTGCTTGGCTTTTACTATTATTACATTCCCTTACTATCTCTCAACAGACTTTCACATTTTACATATATTTTTTTTTTTTCTAAACTGATAATAGAGACGCAGAACCATTAAGGAAGACGAACCCTCTCGTGCCCGACTTCCCATGCCTCGTCGGCTCAAACTTTCACAGAGTCGAGCGACTAGACTCGGTCCTTGGTTTCTTGACAATTTCGGGAAAAGAGGAAGTGCCCTCAATTCTCTTAACAAAATACCACTCGGGTTTGCATGGGTTGCATGCGTTGACAACCCTCAGAAACTTAGTCGTCCGGTCATCACGTGCATTACGCGTGACTCGCTTAACATCACCTAAAAGGAGACATCTTCCGGTGGGCACGTGGGCCTCGCGTGCTAAATTAAAACATCATCCGGTCACTAAATGACAAAACACATTTTACATCTTCCGGTGGCGTCATCCGGAAGACTGAACCATCATACAACTATCCTTCGGCATCTGCCGATGACGTCAGCCGGAAGACTAAACCATCAAACAATTAACCTTCGGCATCTGCCGATGACGTCAACCGGAAGACTAAACTAACAAACAATTACCCATCGGCATTTGCCGATGACGTCAGCCGGAAGACTAATCCATCAAACAATTACCCTTCGGCATCTGCCGATGACGTCAGCCGGAAGACTAAACCATCAAACGATTAACCTTCGGCATCTGCCGATGACGTCAGCCGGAAGACTACCTCTTCCAGCTTCCGTCTTACGGTAGAGAACTCTAAATCATCAATTGACTCCTTCCAACAGAAAGAAAACACAACTCATTCAAAATGCATATAGCGGAAGACTTAAGCAACAGACCATTTATAAATCGATATAATCATTCCCTGACTCAGTGATCCGCTAGACAGTTTCAAAGCTCAACGTTTTAAAATAATCTCATCCTACTTAAACTACCATATTCTTTAACATACTGTAACATAAGAGTCTTAACCAGGGGTCATAAATCGCCTCTCCAGTCCCACACTGTCACCTTGAGCATCCTCCAGCAACCAGCCTTAAGCATCCTCTTTGAACGTAACATCCTCACCTGAACCTTCTTCACCTACACCATAAGGTTTAACTATAAGCCTAATGCTTAGTAAGGAATGCATACTGACAGATATACATGAGTACACAATTTAAAGAGACATAAGTTCATAAACCATTCACCATTCGTGTTCATCTTTATCTTTTACATAACATGTATTAAGGCAGGAGACGAGGGAGGAAGACAGGGGTACATAGTCATTTGCCTATCGCGGCAGTCATACATAATCATTTGCCTATCGCGGCAATCATGATACATCACTCGGCCTCCCCAGTGGGAGAATTCGCGAGCCATACATATCATTAACTCGGCCTCCACTAGTGGGAGATTTCGCGAGTCATACATATCATTAACTCGGCCTCCACCAGTGGGAGATTTCGCGAGTCATACATATCATTAACTCGGCCTCCACCAGTGGGAGAATTCGCGAGTCATACATAACATAGTCTTTCCCCGCTCTGCACTTAATCTCGGTTACATTTGCTTTTCAAATTCTCAACTTAATCATAACAGGAACACAATGCATAGACATAAAGTTCATAGAAAAAAGTCATATCATGAGGACAAGTAAAACATCCTGTAACTTTACATTTACTTACACAACTTCTCATATCGTGGAAATAACAGATCATAGTCAATAAGCTAACATCTCAGTGATTTCCTAATACCCTTGCGGTGTAGGGCCCTAGTGGCCGGAAATCTTAACACATTCACTTACCTGGATTCCTTAGCAATCCGAGCTTCTTTTCTTTAAACTTCTTCACCTAAAATATGTACATTACAGTAGTTAAAACAAAGTCCTAATAGTCCTAATCATACTCATCCTAGGATCTAATAGCTAAAGTCATTCCGATTCCTCTGTTTGACACACTGCAGTCTGAAATCCGAAACTAGGTGGACAGGTTTTACCATTGGTTAAATCCGAGTTGGTTACATAAACTGTTCAGAATCGATTCAGGGCGACATTTCTACTTTCAGATTAAGAAAATCACAAACTGCTCGGCCACTGCTAAAAATCCGAACTCAGTGCCGAGCTGAGAACAGAGCTCTATTTACTAATGAATGACTACATTGTCCATTTCATACCTCGGGTGTGGATTTGCAGAGAAAAGCAAGCTCGAAACCGGTCGTCGGCAGAGGAAAGTTCTGGTAGCCGAGAGCAAGAACTTGGGAGAGAAGAAATCGCCGAGAGGGAATGTCGGCTACAGTGGCAATAAATGAGATTTAAGGTTTCCAATTCCTTTTTATACTAAATCCATCGATTCTAATTACTAAACTGCCACCCAACCTAGTTTTACTTAACTTGTAATAATTTATCTTAACATTAAATTTTAAATCATAAAGGTTAAATAAGAGGGTGACAATGAAAATGGTCAGAAAATCACCTGGCCGAAATGTCGGGTGTTACAATTTGTCTTCCCGGCCCAATTTAATTTGTAATTTTTATTTCAAACTTATTTGGCATACATTCGCCTTTATTGTATGGATTTTATAATTGCATTGCATGCATTAGATTGTGTGGTTAGGGTTAGATGAATGTTGGTGGATTATGGGTTGAAGAATTTCAACTCAAATATTCAAGGAAAAAGTCTACAACAAATGGAGCCCAAAGGAAGCCATGGCCCAAAAAAGAGCCAACATTTAAAGGTATGATTTTGCAGGTACTAGAGTTAGTGGCAACATGGATTGATGATGTGGCAAGATTCCCTCCATTGATCTCTTTAAGCATGGCATTCATCTCCTCCCTAGGATGTGTGCTTGTTTGCTTTGATCTTAACCATCTATCCTTTTTCATCCAAGGGTCACCATTCATTCATCCTTATGGAAACCCTAATCCACCCTAGGAACTCTATAAATTCATGGCATTGGTGCATGTATGACAACTTTTACTTATTTATAAAATTTCTATTTCTCTACTTCAAGGTGGTTATCCTTTAGAGTTTTTCCTTGGTTCTTTGAACCAAGTGGAGTAGCCCTCTATTATTAATCTAGCTTTGGGTTGCTAGATTAATTCTTATCTTTTCCCTCACCTTTTCTATTGGGATTAGGATTGAGGATGAAAACCTAGGCCCTAGGTGGTCGATTTTCTTTGGAAAATCGTTTATCCGAGAGCTTAAACCGTAAGATCGCTCTACGGATCCGCCAAAGGTATTTCCATTATTTTCATTTCCGCAACACTTCCACACACACTCACACCTTTAATTTTCAGCCATCAAACTCACACACTCCACCCTTTATTTTATTGTCATTTATTTCTTATTATTATCATTCATCACATCACCTTCTCACACACTCTTTCTCTTCATCTCTTTCTTTTATTTTTCTTCTCATTCCATCCCATTATCATGCATATCATATTCGGCCATCACTAGCACTCACCCTCACCTTATATTTTATTTGCATTTTATTAACATTTTAGCTCTCATTTTCGACTATTTACACAACCACACAACCGAGCACACTCTCTTGATTATTTGGGGTTGTACAAGGGCCCCTTTTCTAAGGGACCCCGTGTCAAGTGGTATCAGAGCGATATGCTTCCCTCGATGTGTTTTTGATGCATTTGGCAATCGCCAAAAGCTATACACAAAAATCGGGATAGCGCTCGATTCGTTTCTCGCATTATTTCTTTATATTTGGTGCTAACTTTGTGCTAACTTGTGCTATTAATTTTTTTTATTACTCGCTGCCATTATTATTGCCATTTTAATGCTTAAAATATTCTGGAAAATATGGTATGCAATGTGTTTAAAGATCGGCCAAAGGTAGGCACCTCATTCCTTTCATTTTCTTCTCGATTTTCTTCATTTCATAGCTCGGATTTTGCATAATCTTCTACTTGATTTTTCTATTTTTATTTTGCTGTGTTTGAACCATGATTTTTGCATCTAAATATGGAGCATTAAATATATAAAATTCTGAAAATTTTGAATGCAAAAATTGGCCCTAAAGTTTAATGTTCAAATCGGGTTGCTAGTTGTCTTGTTCTCGGATTTATATGTTATTTAGCTTCGTTTTTCTCTAGCTTATTATGTTATGTTTTGAGCCATGATATTCCTCTAAGATATGTGTTAATGACTTGCTCAAAAAGCTGATTTAAATTGTTGAATCGGGCTACAACTAGTGATATAAAATTGGTTATATGTTGTGTTTTTCTCTTCGGTTTTTGCTTGCTTTATTGACTCGGTTTCTTGATATCTTGATCTATGTTTTCTCCATGTTTTAGCACCTAGATATTGTCCATTAACTAAATTAATTTTCTGGAAATTTTGGTGTTTAAAATAGGCTTAGATCTATTACTATCAAAATCGGATTATTCTTGACTTATTTTCTCGGTTAAACATCTTTATGTTATGCTTGAAATTTGCATGATTAATTGCTGAATGTTACTCTTGCTTTAACTTATAAACTCACCTATTATATGCTGTTAAGTGAATGCACGAAATTGGTTTATAAGAATTTAGCATTAGAATGATTAAAATTAGCAATTTTGGATCAAACACTTATGAAAAATTCTGCTATGTTTAATGGAAATTTCAGCATGTTATTCTTGATAAAATTTGTGTTCTAATTTTAATACTTGCTGTTTTTGAAGTTAACTAGTTGATATTAATATTATTTTGAGTGATCTTAGCATAAAGTTGATAACTTGGTTAATATTTGATTGGAAATTGGGTAATTGCATGTATTGGATAATTTAATTTCTCAAATTAGTTTTTGCTAAGTGTTTGTTTTATTCACCTAAGTTGTTTGTTGACTTCCAAAATTTCAAAATATTTAATTTGAGCATGATCCCTATTTTATTGTCTTAGTTAAGTAGTTACCATAGTACTTAAAATTTTCCTAAGACATTAAACAAGATAATCACCTCACTAATTAAGATGAACAACTTAGACAAGAATTGAAATTTTAATTAAACATTTAATTATGACTAATAGGAGTGGTTTTGCACGTGACACACCAAACAAAGAACCAAATCGTGCGAGGGGCACTCCCCCTCCCGAACCTACACGTCACGAAGGTGAAACTAGCGCTCACGGAGGCATGCAAGGAGAAATCGATGTCTTAAAGAGCCTAGTTAACGACCTTACCCAACAAGTCCAATTACTTTTACACAATCCTTCCCGTAGAGACACCAATGAACAAGTCCCTTCACAAGAAACCTCCTCTAGAATCATTCCCGAACGTCCTAGACATCAAAATCATACCCCACAACCACCTATAGAGGAAGTTTGGAGTGAACCCTGTAGAAGGAGACCCCCTTATTATTCAGAGGATGATGATTGGGTTGATGATGAAGAGTATCGCCCAAATCGTCGTAGGGACATCGACGACCTTCGAAATATTAAAATTACAATTCCCCCTTTCGATGGAACGTGTGACGGGCACACTTATCTAGATTGGGTTGATAAAGTTGAGAGAGTTTTTGAGTACCATGATTACTCCGAGCGAGTAAAGATTCAATTAGCGTCTCTTGAACTCACGGGCCACGCCGCCTTGTGGTGGTCCAACCTTAAAGCCCAAAGAATTCGAGCTTTAGGACCTCCCGTTACAACTTGGACTTCCATGAAAAACTTAATGCATCATAGGTTCGTCCCTCGTCACTACACGCATGAACTCTTTCATCAACTTCACACGTTAAAACAAAATAGCCTCTCGGTAGATGAATATCTTACCGAATTCGAAACCCTTAACATGCGATGCGCAATTGATGAACTCCAAGAACAACTCATCACTAGATTTATAAGAGGCTTGAACCGCGACATAGGAGATGCCGTTGAAATTCAACAATTGGAGACCATGGAATTGGTCATCCAACTAGCCCTCACGGTGGAGAGACAACTAAAAAGGAAGCGTAAGACCGACCTTCCTAAATTCCCACCAAGAAATTACAATTCCGATAAGCTTACAACAAGACAAGAGGAAAAGAAACCCTTCAATAGAAATTGGCCTACCAACACTTCCAATACCCCTCACCATCCCCCACCAAACAAAAGCCAAGAATCCCTACCTAAAAGACCAAGAGCACGTGATGTCAAATGCTTTAAGTGCCTAGGGAAAGGACATTACGCTAATGAATGTAAAAACCACCGTGTCATGGTTATTAAGGAGTCAACGGGAGAGTGGGAAAGTGAGGACGATGAAGGTCAATATAACAAGTTGGAAAAAGAAGTAGAAATTGAAGAAAGCGAAGATGACGCCGATGAATGCAAGCCTCAAGATGGACCTTTACTAATGGTCATTAGGCGAGCATTGACATCTAAGCACGTGGACAAGGACTGTCAACGTGAAAATTTATTTCATAGTCGATGTGCTGTTAAAGAAAAAGTTTGTTCGTTGATAATCGATGGAGGAAGTTGCATAAATGTGGCCTCCCAAGATATGGTCGATAAATTGGGTTTAGAAACCATTACCCATCCTACACCCTATAAACTTCAATGGTTGGACGATACTAAAGAGCATTTAATAACTAAACGAGTAGCCGTGGATTTCACTATAGGAAAATATCAAGACTCGGTTATTTGTGACGTTGTTCCGATGAGTGCCGGCCATATTCTTTTAGGTCGACCATGGCATTATGACCGTCGGGTTCATTACGACGGATTCCTCAACCGATACACTTTCGACTTTGGAGGAAGAAAAATAAAATTGCTTCCAATGACCCCCGAGCAAGTGGCTCAAGATGAGGCCATTCAAAAAGAATGACGAAATAAGGAAAATCTTTTAATATCTAAGCTCGGAATGTTACCGTCAAGGACACAAGAATCCTCTCATATCAATTGGCATGACAACCCCTTGTACGATGAAGGGATGTCATATTCCATCAAGTGGTATTCCAATCCTTTATTTAACAAGAAGATTCAATTGGATAATGTACCCTTGTGTGTTCAAAAGAAAGAGGATTTAAGTGAAGAGAGTATTTTTGGTATCGAAAGTATGATTATCGTTCCATTTCCTTTCCGTCCAAAATTTGGGAAGATTTCCTCGCCAACCCCATCAATTAGGAAGATGTTAGTTTATAGCATTGAGCCTAACTACTTCCTTCCTACAACACGTCTTAGAGCTACATCCACAACTAGGAATTTTATTCCCTTTGTAGCCAACCATCACTCTATCTTTCAAATTGGTGGTTTACTAAAACCTTGTTCCCCACCATTAGATGTCCACAAATTCTACCATAGGACTAGAGTTAAAGTTCTATTGGTAAATAAATTTTCTTTTAAGGTCTTAAGGATAATTAGATCATTTCTTTGGTTGAAGGATTTTATCATTTCCATCCCACTACTTGTCAAATTCGACTACTTTGGAAAACTTCCTTCCATCACTGAGCAATCGCCCTCCAAAGCAGCCATTGAATTCAATTTCACCACCCCCACCAAAGAAAACATTAGAGAGACCATATAGCCCTTTACCATTTAGATCATCTCTTGGTGAAGTACTTCAAAACGAAAGAATATGCTCTCATTGCATTCAAATTTGAGCCTTCAAGGAGTAGACAAGAAATCGTATGAGACATTTTTGGGAAAAAGTCAACCAACGGATTTGAGGTCAAATCCTCAAATCACCCGGAGAGGATGACGTGCCTCGGGTTGTAATTAAAAGGAAAATTAGTAAAGTCCCAAACTTTAAATCATCTTCCTACTTATTACGTGTTTTTCTTTTGTAGGAATAATTTATGGAATGGATGCATAAGGAGCACTTGGAGGAGTCACCATTTGGCCCATGGGAATTTGTCTTCCCGGCCCAATTTAATTTGTAATTTTTATTTCAAACTTATTTGGCATACATTCGCCTTTATTGTATGGATTTTATAATTGCATTGCATGCATTAGATTGTGTGATTAGGGTTAGATGAATGTTGGTGGATTATGGGTTGAAGAATTTCAACTCAAATATTCAAGGAAAAAGTCTACAACAAATGGAGCCCAAAGAAAGCCATGGCCCAAAAAAGAGCCAACATTTAAAGGTATGATTTTGCAAGTACAAGAGTTAGTGGCAACATGGATTGATGATGTGGCAAGATTCCCTCCATTGATCTCTTTAAGCATGACATTCATCTCCTCCCTAGGATGTGTGCTTGTTTGCTTTGATCTTAACCATCTATCCTTTTTCATCCAAGGGTCACCATTCATTCATCCTTATGGAAACCCTAATCCACCCTAGGACCTCTATAAATTCATGGCATTGGTGCATGTATGACAACTTTTGCTCATTTATAAAATTTCTATTTCTCTACTCCAAGGTGGTTATCCTTTAGAGTTTTTCCTTGGTTCTTTGAACCAAGTGGAGTAGCCCTCTATTATTAATCTAGCTTTGGGTTGCTAGATTAATTCTTATCTTTTCCCTCACCTTTTCTATTGGGATTAGGATTGAGGATGAAAACCTAGGCCCTAGGTGGTCGATTTTCTTTGGAAAATCGTTTATCCGAGAGCTTAAACCGTAAGATCGCTCTACGGATCCGCCAAAGGTATTTCCATTATTTTCATTTCCGCAACACTTCCACACACACTCTCACCTTTAATTTTCAGCCATCAAACTCACACACTCCACCCTTTATTTTATTGTCATTTATTTCTTATTATTATCATTCATCACATCACCTTCTCACACACTCTTTCTCTTCATCTCTTTCTTTTATTTTTCTTCTCATTCCATCCCATTATCATGCATATCATATTCGGCCATCACTAGCACTCACCCTCACCTTATATTTTATTTGCATTTTATTAACATTTTAGCTCTCATTTTCGGCTATTTACACAACCACACAACCGAGCACACTCTTGAGTATTTTGTGGGTTTCACACAGACCCTTTCTAAGGGATTTTGTGTCACTGTCCTTGCCAGAATCGGCAGTACAGCTTATAGATTACAACTACCTCCAACATTGGATAAGATTCATAATGTCTTTCATCTGTCAATGTTAAGGAAATATATACATGATCCGACACATGTTATTGAGCCAACTGAAATCGATATCGAGCCGACGCTAATGTATGAAGAGAAACCTGTAAGGATTATGGAATCTGCCACTAAGACTCTACGGAACAAAGAGATCCCACTAGTAAAAGTTTTGTGGATGAATCATGGCATTGAAGAAGCCACTTGAGAGCAACAGCAGGACATGTTGGACAAATATCCAGAGCTCTTTGTTTGATTGATTTTCGAGGACGAAAATTTTGTTTAAGGAGGGGTGGATGTAACACCCGACAATTTCGACCAGGTGATTTTCTTAACCATTTTGATTGTCACCCTTTTTATTAATCTCTTTGATTTTAAATTTAATACATATTTATTACAAGTTGAGTGAAACTAGGTTGGGTGGCAAGTTTGTAATTAAGTTGAATTTTAGTTAGTATATATATAGAAAATGGAAACCTTAAACATCACTGTAGCTGACACTTTCACTGTTGGCGATTTCTCTCTTCTCCAGAATTCTCTCTCTCTCTGCCAGCTTCAGCTCCTTTCGGTGACCGATTCTTCAGTCTCCACCCCGACGAATTCACACCCTAGGTATGACTCGACAATGTAGTTGCTGGTTAACCATTTTGAGCTCTGTTTTTCAGCTAAACTCTGTAGTTTCGGATTCTTTAATGGCAGAGTTATTTTAGTGACATTTTAATCTGCATTTAGTAGTGGCATTTCTAATTCGAATCTGGATATTAAGATAATCGACTGTGTACAGCTGCTAAGTTGAATCTGATTATTTAGGATCTGGAAACTGAATCCACGCACACAAGGTGCTGACTAGAGAACCTAGAAATACAAATGTGTTAGATTTTAGGATAACTATTGGTTAGGACTTTTAGCATTTTGTTTAACTCTGTAATGTGAAATGTTTTAGGTGAAGAAGATTGCAGAGAGTGCTCCATTTGCTAAGGAAACCAGGTAAGTGAATGTGTAGGATTGCCCGGCCATTAGGGTCCTACATCACTGGGGTACTAGTTAGAAGTTATCTTTCGCTGTTTAAAGATTATCTGAACTTTTGTCTGTTAGTTACGACACTTGAACTGAAAGAATGATCCTTGTTAGATGTATGACCTGTACAGTAGAATAATGAACCAAGGGTATCCCTACTCAGACATCACGAATGTTTCTCAAGCATATGAAAACGTTTTAATTGCATGTTTTCTCTCATGAATAAAATATGAATATGAAACCTATGCAACATGGATTATGAGGGGGTTGGGGGTGGTTTGGCGTATGTCACTGTCCAAAAGAGGGACCAAGAATACGGGGGGACTATGTACATTTTCACTGTCGAACCCCCTTTACCGGCACAAATCCTCTCTTAATCCATACAATATAAATGATGAATATGAACGATGAATATGAATGTTGAATATAAACGATGAATATGAATATGAATATGAACGAGAACGAGAAAAGATTCATGAGCATGTGTTTCTTTAAACTGTGCATTCATGCATATGTGTTAGCATTGCATTTCTTACTAAGCATTAGGCTTATAGTTTAAACCTTATGATGTAGGTGAAGAATTAACAGGTGAGGATTCCAAATTAAATGAGGAAGTCTAAGGCTATTTGCTGGATGTGCTCAGGGTGACAGTGTGTGGCTGGAAGAGGCGATTATGACCCGTGGTTACTGCTTATTAGATGTCAATAAGGATTATGAAAACTGAGGTTAAAATAGGATGAGTTTTCTCATGTCATTAGATAATAGAATATGACTGATACAATTTCTAAGTAGGATGGGGTTTCTCTTAAGAACGTTATATTTTCAGATATTAGCTTTTTTAGCTTCAGAGCTCGAGAATGATTTTGAGGATTTACATATATGTGATGGTCTGTTTTAATGAAGTCTTCTGCTATGTATACTCATATTGAGTTTATGTTTAAGTTAGAGCAGGAGTAGTATTGTTGTGATCGGTTGAGTAAATCATCTGGCTGACGTCATCGGCAGGAGTAGTCTAAACTTTGTCGTTTTGTGATCGAATGATGTGAGTAAAGATGAGTAATCGGATGATGTGAGTAGTATTGTTGTGATCGGTTGAGTAAATCATCCGGCTGACGTCATCGGCAGGAGTAGTCTAAACTTTGTCGTTTTGGGATCGAATGATGTGAGTAAAGATGAGTAATAGGATGATGTGAGTAGTATTGTTGTGATCGGTTTAGTAAATTATCCGGCTGACGTCATCAGCAGGAGTAGTCTAAACTTTGTCGTTTTATGATCGAATGATGTGAGTAAAGATGAGTAATCGGATGAAGTGAGTAGTATTGTTGTGATCGGTTGAGTAAATCATCCGGCTGACGTCATCGGCAGGAGTAGTCTAAACTTTGTCGTTTTGTGATCGGATGATGTGGGTAGAGATACGCATGTCAATCGGATGACGTTGTTTATCCTATCGGATGATGTTGTTTATTTTATCGGATGAGTGTATATAAGTTTTGTCGTTTAGCTATCGGTGGAAGCAAGTATAAGGTTTGTCGTCTTGTGTTTTGGGCAATGTCTAAGAACCACGTGCTTTGCCCATGACCATCGGTAGGTGTCTTCTACCGGGTGATGTTTAACGAGTCACGCGAAGGGCACGTGACCATAGGGCGATGTGTCCCCTATCGATAAACGCCTGCATGTCCATGCAGCCTGGGAACAATGAAGTCGTGAGGTCTGAGGACACCTCCCTTCTACCCGATCGTGTTACGAGATCAATGTCTGAGTTTAGTCGCTCTGCTCTGCGACTAGTTATGCCGACAGTTTTATGGATGAGTCGAGTGTTGAAAGTTCTTTGTGTAAAAAAAATGTGTGCAAAGAGCATATTTAGAATAAAAGTTCCACAAAAATATGAATTAGTCTCAGCCCTTAACGGGGTCGTGACAGACGCAACTTGTTCTATCGATAGATGTGTGCAGCCGACGCGTCGTCAGCAGATGTGAGCAGATGACGCGTGAAGTCGACGTGTCAATTCTGTCTCTGCTTTCACCGCTGAGTCTTTTGTCTCTACTTCTACCGCTGGAACTGTTTGGCAGTAAAAGCCTTCTGTTTCTGTTTCTGCCTCTACCGTTGACTTTGTTCAGCGGAAGACACGTTTGACTTTTTACGAACTTTAAGTATTTCACGCTTAAGCCTTCATTTCTTTTGGCTGAATTATTTCTTAATATTATAGCTGATTATTCAAACGTTGTTTTATAGTTTTGCTCAACTCTGTTCTGCTCAAATGATTTTTCCGCTGCAAACTTTCGATGTTTACCTTGTACAATGTCAAATTTTGTCCATTGAGTGAAGTTTTAGAATTTTCTCAAAAATCCTATAGTTCGGTTCAGTATCTTGAGTAGCGAACCGGGTTCAGAAAACTCGGGGTGTTACACTCCGCGACCTTCTGATTCAGAGTGATCCTACGCCCCCTCATGGGGAAGATGGTTTGGAAAGCCATGGTGAGACACCTGCACCAGCTCCTCTAGCTGCTTCAGCTGTTCCCTCTCGTGCTGAGCCTTTGGATATTGCTCAAGATGTTGGTCCTGATGCTAGTGAAGAGATTGCTCTGTGTGAGGATGAGACAGTGTCTGCACCGTTTGTTGCTCAGCCCGCTTCTCTTCTAGATATAGCCATTGTTTCAGCTGCTGATGCTACCTCTGCTGATACTGTCATGCTTGCGCCTATCCATGAGATAGTGCCTCCTGCTGATGCACTCATGGTGGATGCAGAGGTTGCAGTGGTAGCAGTGATTGCAGAGGATGCAGGGGATGCAGGAGATACAATTGATGGAGATACCGTTCCTCCTGTTTCTCCTGTTACTACTGCTCCAGCTGAGGCTATGGAAGATGAGGATGTTGATGAGAATCTGTTCAGATATGCCAGGGTTTTCTATTCTGGCCATTTCTAGGATTTCCACCTATTCAGGATTCTTTCCTTACTCAATTAGGGATCTTATAGGCTTGAATAGTTCTTCCTCTCCTGAGAACTCGACATATTTTTGTTAAACACTGTGACTGATTTCTTTTTATGATATTTCTTTTCTTCACACTATGCTTGTTTTTATAACTGTTATCTCTACTGTGCTGAATGCCATTCCTCCTTGAGTGTTTCTTTTTGATAATGTCAAAGGAGGAGATAGATAAGAAATGATACCGGGAGATAGATATGGATTGTTACCGGGAGATAGATATGCATGCATAGAGTATGGAGAAGTGAGAGAAGTTATTTATGATTCTGAGATTATTATGGGGGAGAACATAGTTAATCATTATATATATTTGTCATCACAAAAAGGGGGAGATTGTTAGTTTAAATACGTTTAAGTAACTATTTTTTAATATGAAATTATGAACTGGATATTGATTATTATGTTGATTGCATTTATCTGGAAATGCCCTTTGAAGAGTATTATGTTTTCTGACGAATTTTGGCTAAATGTTAATATCGTGGAAATCATCGTCCACGGTCAAGACAGAATCAATCGTCCACGTGAAAGAAACAAAATATGAAGTAGTCTGTGGAAATCATTGTCCAAAGTTAGTCAATCAATTGTCACAAATCTGTTGTCCAAAGTTAAGTGGAGAATCAATTTTTATGATTATATTTTTTATGATTATATTTTTTATGATTATATTTTTTATGATTATATTTTTTATGATTATATTTTTTATGATTATATTTTTTATGATTATATTTTTTATGATTATATTTTTTATGATTATATTTTTTATGATTATATTTTTTATGATTATATTTTTTATGATTATATTTTTTATGATTATATTTTTTATGATTATATTTTTTATGATTATATTTTTTATGATTATATTTTTTATGATTATATTTTTTATGATTATATTTTTTATGATTATATTTTTTATGATTATATTTTTTATGATTATATTTTTTATGATTATATTTTTTATGATTATATTTTTTATGATTATATTTTTTATGATTATATTTTTTATGATTATATTTTTTATGATTATATTTTTTATGATTATATTTTTTATGATTATATTTTTTATGATTATATTTTTTATGATTATATTTTTTATGATTATATTTTTTATGATTATATTTTTTATGAAACGAGTAAACTGTTAATTAAGTTTAATAAGAAATATATAAACTGATGAGCATGGATAATATGAAATTTATGAACTGGATAATTGATTTATTATGTTTATTGCATTTATCTGGAAATGCCCTTTGAAAAGAGTATTATGTTTTCTGACGAATTTTGGCTAAATGTTAATAGTCTGTGGAAATCAATCGTCCACGGTCAAGACAGAATCAATCGTCCACGTGAAAGAAAACAAAAATAAATGAAGTAGTCTGTGGAAATCAATTGTCCAAAGTTAGTCAGAATCAATTGTCACGAAATCTGTTGTCCAAAGTTAAAGTGTGAGAATCAATCGTCCAAAGTATCACGTGAAAGTCAGGTGACTTCAGTCAAAATATATCACGTGAAAGTCACGTGACTTCAGTCAAAATCAATCATCCACGGCCAAGACAGAATAGTAAAGACGCAGTCGTCTACGCTCAAAGGAAAGACTCTGTCATCCACGTTCAAAGGAAAGACGCTGTCGTCCACGTTCAAAGGAAAGACGTTGTCGTCTACGTTCAGAGGAAAGACGATGTCGCCCACGCTCAAAGGAAAGACTCTGTCGTCCATGTTCAAAGGAAAGACTCTGCCATAATTCAAAACGGCTATTTTTCTGTGAACAAAAGCTCTCCAACGGTCATATTTTCGTACGGCGACAAGGACCTCTTTGGTTGAAAGGAAAATTACAGACGAGAATATAAAAGGAAGAACAATAGCTCGAGGGAAGAACTTTTGCCGAAATTCTCTCTGAACCCTCTCAAGCAAAAGCTTTGTAATACTCTATTATTTCCTACACCCCTCTGCTTTTAAACTTGAGATTTATACCTTTGAGAGAGTGTAGCCGTGTGCAAACTGTATTCATCTTGTAAAAGTGTAAAGACTGTGATTGATGCCCGTGAAGATCAATCAAAGTGTAAAGGCTGTGATTGGATGCCCTTGAAGATCAATCAAAGTGTAAAGGCAGTAATCGAATCGCCCCGTGAAGTTCGATCTAGTTTTCGCGAGAGGAGAAGAAAGGAATCTTCAAGGGGGAGCCTTGGAGCATAGACGTAGGCAAGATTGGCCGAACCACGTTAAAAACTACGGCATCAATTTCTCTCTAACTCTAACTTTACCTTGTCTGCTTGTCTGTGATTATTTGAGTAATCTCATATAAAGAGAGAAGAACATATAAACCTCATCATGTTCAAAGGAAAGACTCTGTCGTCCATGTTCAAAGGAAAGACTCTGTCGTCCATGTTCAAAGGAAAGACTCTGTCGTCCATGTTCAAAGGAAAGACTCTGTCGTCCATGTTCAAAGGAAAGACTCTGTCGTCCATGTTCAAAGGAAAGACTCTGTCGTCCATGTTCAAAGGAAAGACTCTGTCGTCCATGTTCAAAGGAAAGACTCTGTCGTCCATGTTCAAAGGAAAGACGCTGTCGTCCACGTTCAAAGGAAAGACTCTGTCGTCCATGTTCAAAGGAAAGACTCTGTCGTCCATGTTCAAAGGAAAGACTCTGTCGTCCATGTTCAAAGGAAAGACTCTGTCGTCCATGTTCAAAGGAAAGACTCTGTCGTCCATGTTCAAAGGAAAGACTCTGTCGTCCATGTTCAAAGGAAAGACTCTGTCGTCCATGTTCAAAGGAAAGACTCTGTCGTCCATGTTCAAAGGAAAGACTCTGTCGTCCATGTTCAAAGGAAAGACTCTGTCATCCACGCTCAAAAGAAAGACGCTATCGTCCACGCCAACAGCAGACGCAGTCATCTACGCCAATGAAAGACGCAGTCGTCCAAAGTCAAAATAGACTCAATTGTCCAGACTTTAAACACTGCGAGCGATAGCGACTCCATAATTCAAACGGCTATTTTTCTGTGAACAAAAGCTCTCCAACGGTCATATTTTCGTACGGCGACAAGGACCTCTTTGGTTGAAAGGAAAATTACAGACGAGAATATAAAAGGAAGAACAATAGCTCGAGGGAAGAACTTTTGCCGAAATTCTCTCTGAACCCTCTCAAGCAAAAGCTTTGTAATACTCTATTATTTCCTACACCCCTGCTTTTTAAACTGAGAATTTATATTAACTGAGATTATACCTTTGAGAGAGTGTAGCCGTGTGCAAACTGTATTCATCTTGTAAAAGTGTAAAGACTGTGATTGATGCCCGTGAAGATCAATCAAAGTGTAAAGGCTGTGATTGATGCCCGTGAAGATCAATCAAAGTGTAAAAGGCAGTAGATCGACGCCCGTGAAGTTCGATCTAGTTTTCTCGAGAGGAGAAGAAAGGAATCTTCAAGGGGGAGCCTTGGAGCATAGACGTAGGCAAGATTGGCCGAACCACGTTAAAAACTACGGCATCAATTTCTCTCTAACTCTAACTTTACCTTGTCTGCTTGTCTGTGATTATTTGAGTAATCTCATATAAAGAGAGAAGAACATATAAACCTCATTTACATTGCCTAAAATTAATTAGGGCAAGTAATTTCTAATTCACCCCCTAGATAATCACGTTCCTACAGTAGTAAGGTTTCACGAAAAGAAAAAGCGGAAACACAGTCGCAGGTGACCAGCGGGATCATGATGAATGTTGGAAGAAAAGGTTTACGTTACTACGACAGAGGATGTAGGGGTGTGCAAAACCGGTTTCGGTTTCGGACTTACCGAACCGAAACCGGTTTTGGAGCATACCAAAACCGAACCTAAACCGAAGCTAAAATTTCGGTTCGGTTTCGGTTTTAGAACATATTTTAAAAAAAATAAAAAAAATATAGGAACTAACCTATTTTATGCAAGTTGCAGAGCTTCTTCACGTTTTTATGTCAAAAACTTTAATAAGAACGTCTTCAACAACCTGATCGAATTCAAGTCGATTGATCAAATTCATAGCCAGTGGCAATATTCAGCAGAATCAAGAAGAAACTTACCTTGTCAGGTGTCGAGGCACCCGATGTTATTCCAATTACGACAGCTCCCTCAGGTAGCCAGTTTTCTTTCTCAACCAATTCCCCATGCTATCAGAGAAGTTAATATTAATAGTAGTTCGACCATAGAAAAATTTAAAAGCATAATTTGAGTTTTATAAAGTAAACTTACGATTAATTTGGAAGCTATTCTGTTTCCTGGACCTATTCTCTGCTCACTGTCAACCCAGTATGAGAGCATTCCACGGAGTTCAGCAATCTCTTGCAGGTGAGACGTGTTACTTGAGTTCCACCCACCGACAACGAGCATTAGATCCAGCTTTTCTTCTACCAACTTGTACATTGCATCTTGTCACTCCTAAAAGAGGTGAATAGTTAACAAGATAGTTATCTCCCAGTTTTTCTATTGCATATTTAGTAAGTTTGTAGGCGAGTTCAAAGATGACAAGAGAGGGGACTTAAGAATTGAGATATCCACAGAAACCAAGTCACAAACACGACAGAGAGCAAATTTGCTCTCTGTCGTGTGTTCACAAACACGACAGTTGCTCTCTGCCGTGTACGACAGTTCTCCGTGTACAGAGAGCAAATTTGCTCTCTGTCGTGTGTTCACAAACACGACAGAGAGCTGATTTTGCTCTCTGTCGTGTTTTGACAGAGAGCAAAAATTGTTTTTGCTCTCTGTGAACACACGACAGAGAGCAAACACACGACAGAGAGCAAATTTGCTCTCTGTCGTGTTTGTTTACACTTCGCAGTTCACAGAGAGAAAAATCAATGATTTTGCTCTCTGTCAAACACAAAATCAAAAAAACGAATGAAACTATGAAAGAATAGAACATACCCGAATCGCCGGTGCTGCTGTGAGCTGTCGTCGGTGCTGCTGTGAGCTGTCGTCGCCTCGCCGTCGCCGAATCGCCTTCGTCTCTGGAGGAAAGCTTCGGAGATGAAGATTGAAGAATGAAGAATTGAAGACACCAAAAGCCCCGACGATTTAGGGCTTCTGGGTTTTATTTTTTTATATTTTTTTTGTTTTTAGTTATGCTTTGGTTCGGTTCGGTTTTGACCGGTTTTGACCTATCAAAACTGAAAACCGAACCTAAATCACCGGTTTTTATGAAATGCAACCGAACCGAACCGAATCTATGCTCAAAACCGATCAAAACCGAACCTAAATGACCGGTTCCGGTTCGGTTCCTCGGTTCCGGTTCGGTTTGCACACCCCTAAGAGGATGAGTGCGAGTCGGCTACTAGAGACTGCAAGAGACGGCGAGAGACTGAGGAGAAACTTTCTGTGACGACCCTAACACTGTATACAATTTTCCCGTACTATTATTATTATTTTTTTATTTTTATATCCTAAATAAATCTCGTACGAGTGAGCAGAATTAAAACTTTTTAAATCGAGATCAAAGTCTAAGTTTATAAACCATTAACAAACTTTAAAACAACTTAAATAAAACTTAAAACAATTAATTAAAACCATTAAAATCCATTAAAAACGATCGGCCAGCGAAACAAGAAAAAAACAGGGGCAGAAGGGACTTTTGTCCCAAAAATGTGAGGGGCGATCGATCGCCCAAAACCGGCGATCGATCGCCCCATGGCGATCACACACTGGCGATCGCTCGCCAGTTGGATCGCCCCTGGGCGATCATCTTATGCCCAGCGATCGCCATTGCCTGGCGATCGCTCGGCATGCGCTCTGGAAATTCTTCCAGAGCGCAACCAAGAGGGGTGATCGATCGCTCCTTGCAGGCGATCGATCGCCAAGTCCTCTGGAATCCGAAATTCCAGAGGACCTTGCATTCTCTTTTTTTTGCTCATTTCTACCCTACTTAAACACATATATCTCATCCACACTTTCTTCTACAACATTAACATACAACAACCTTCACCTCCTTAAATCTTCACCAATCACTCAAAATAAACGGCTCCAAAACACATTTAAAACATAATCCGTTTTCGTAAAAACAAACTGCGTGGTTCGGTTTAAAAACTACGAACATTTACCTAATACCAAACATTTACAAAATACATTTCCAAAACATTTTAAAAACTCAAAACGTAACCTATCAACTATCAGAACCAAACACCCTAAAATGTTTCTATACAACCATCAGCCCAACAATTCCCAAAAACCCTCAAAACACCTAACCATGAGTCCCACGGGTCAAAATGTGTCTCGACTGCGCCAGTGCACTCCCGCAATCATCCTCCGTCAACTGCATCAATCCTCAGGTGGAGGGATCTCGTCCTCACCTATGTCGAAGTCACCTACACCATACAGACACACTATGAGATAAAAATCTCAGTAAGCTCTACGTAAATGCGATGCGTGCTGTGCAAATAAGTTCGTAAAATCATGCAACGTTTTCATTATCTTTACTCTGGTTGTCACCGAGATCTCATCCCCCTAAATGGAAAGGGCACATCCAGCGGTCGGACTACCCTTTCCACTTAGAGGAGGGGGGTACACGCTTACAACACGTACAGCCGTGCCTGAGCCCCACATCGCGTGACCATAACATACATGAGTACATATTAGATGCGGTATTGTGACAGATCCCTTCGTGCCTACACAATAGATCAATAGCCCCTCTCCAGGCCGCATCGCCATTTTCTTTAAAATATTGTGCAAAAATTCATTTTCTATGCATAATTTAAAACCGTGATGCATGAACAGTTACGTACTTAAGGTAAACAAACAACATACATACCATCAAGACAATAAAAGCTATTAAAAGCATATCCTATCTAACAACCCAACCAAAACAATTTAAACCAAAAGCGTCACCAAAATTCCTCGAGACGACCTCGACGTACGATGTAGGCCAATCGGCCAGAGAAGATTACGAGAACTTACCTCGTGCGCGTTGAACTTTAAGCTCCGTCCACGAGCGTTGTTTATCTAAGCAATTTCACCAAATTGTCGTTAAAACGAGCTTAAACAATTAAATGCTCGAACTAGCAAAATCCTTAACTAAGGAATTTCTCCTAGAGCTATAACTCAACTAATCGAGGCGTTTCAACAACCAAATCACACTCGATACCACGAAACATCCATTTACGAGTTTTCCCCAAAATCCCCAAATTCTCAAATTTTAACATTCCTCACAATTCGATCTAACTTCGACCAATAACGTTCAATACGTCCATTATACTCTCCAACACGGTAAACCTATCAATTTCGAACCCTAAATCACATTTTTAACAAAACCTTAAACGAAACCCTAACCGTTAAACGACCTAAAAACTTTGAATAAACTTTCTAAAACTATAGAATCTTACCTAGAATCGAGTTTGGGGAAGGAATCGCGAAGAAAACCGAGTCGCCGGAGGAGGAGTCGTCGTCGAAGAGAAGAGGGCTGTGAGGGAGAAAGGGAAATCACAGGGAGGGGGGAAGAGATCGTGAAGCAGAGAGAGAATGAGGGAGAAAGAGAGAATTTGTGAGTTTTAATTAAAATTTGACATGGTAATTTACCGTTTTGCCCTTCCTTTGATTTTCTATTAGTTTCGTCTTTTGTTTCGTTAATTAGCTAACGATTCGGTCTCTCCAAATTCTCTTATTTCGCCAATAAACCATCTTATTAGTAGGGTTCTATTAAAACTGTCCGTTCGCAAACCAGATCTCGTTTACTATTTTCACCAAAATATCTTTTATATTACGAGAAACGTAATTCTCGTAAAATTAATGTTACGACTCCTAAATTCCCAGAATTTTCTTAAAATCCATATCAATTATTAGGATCGTAATAATGCTTTCTATTCGCGAAACGGACCTGATTTGACATATTTACAAAAATACCATCATATATTAAAATATTAATTTCCGTACCGCTGGGTATTACACTTTCTCAGCGAATATGAGAGAACTGCACGATGTGTCGATGTCGAATTAGAGATACTAAATAGTTAGGGTTAGTGCCTTAATGGTCTGGTTCTTCGGTCACTATTCGGTTTTGTGTCATTAAACCCAGAATCGAATCGGGAACTTTGGTTCTAAAAGAGACAAAACCGAACAGTGCTTATTTTTTGTACAAAATCGACCAGAACTGGACCAAATGCGTCAGTTTTGGTCCGATTCTTCAGTCCGGACCAGTTTTGCTCACCCGTACTCGCCGGCCATCACTTACCTTCGTAATAGTTCTCTTTAGCAGTCGCACTCGCCAGCGGCCACTTACCTTCGTAATAGTTATCTCTCACCGTCGCCACTGAGTCCTCAACAGTCGACAGACTCAGTCCGGACCAGTTTTGCTCACCCGTACTCGCCGGCCATCACTTACCTTTGTAACACCCGGTTTATTAGAATTAAAATAATCTATTAATCTTCTAAGTGTGAATTTTATAGAATGAAATTAGGGGTAAAATCAATTAGGTTAATGAGTAACTAAGTGAGGGCATAAGGGTAATTGTCAATTTTGCAAATGGATAACGTATTTAAGGAAAGAGTAAATGAGGTATAGCCGTCATACTCATTTCACTCTCGGTTTTCAGCTCAACCCAGCAGAGCTCTCTAGGCGATTTCCTCACCGATTCCTCCAACCCAGGTGAGTTTTGATTCGATTAATTGCTGATTTTAGTACCTAGGTAGCTTAAGGATCCCAACGTATGCATTTTGTTAATGTTACGAGTGAGAGATTCTGCTTGAGGATTAGAGCAGAATCGGGAATGTTAGATAAATAGAAATGCCCAACCCACTCCTTAGATTTCTGAATAGCTTAGATTGAGGTTTAACGTTCTGTTTATGAATATAGGTGAACAAACCCCCGAAGTAGCTCTTAACCGAGCATTTGCAAGGAATCCAGGTAAGTAAAGTATTGCTTGTGCCTTCGGGCCTACATCACAAAACAGTAGGTTTATGTATGCTTGAATATTTCTATTGTCCATGCATCATGTTTTTGTTAAAAGTTACGAAAATGAATTTCATGTAAGGAATGGTAAGGTATGAACTGTATGCGACAGACAAACTATTAAGGGAACTAATCCACCCCTTAACTTATGAAGGGATTTAGACATTGGGAGAATTGATCCCACTCCCAAGGGAACCATGGGATCAGATCAGCTGTTAAGGGAATTCATCCGCCCCTTAATTGAGTATGAGGATGTAGACATTGGGAGAATTGATCCCACTCCCAAGGGAACCATGGGATCTGATCATGATATGAACGAATATGTATGCCACTGAGAGGAGAAAATAGAAACTGCATATTTAGGAGTTTAAGCTCAGCATTTTATTTCATTCATATACTGCTTTACTTACTTAGCATTAGGCTAATAGATGAGTTTTGTGATGTAGGTGAAGAAGTGTTAGCAGGTGTGTCTCCTGATCATGTTGAGGAATAGTGGACGTTGGAGGAGTGCATTCAGGCCTCGACATGGTAACTGATGGGGCGGTTTAGCATGTTGTCTACAGATGTAGAGGTTTAGTGGATAATGATTTAAATTGAGTATATGGAGTTTTTAGTAAAGGAGATTACAGCTGCTTGACTTCGTTTTCGAGAATTTCTGATTTTCATGTTCTTACTGATTTTGATCAATACAATGACTTGGAGTGTTATGAATGGGTTTTTGGTAAAATGTTTTAAGTCTGTTAGATAGTCGAATCTTTCTCGGGTTATAGACAGGTTGTTTAGTCCATTGGTGGGAATTGAATAATTTTGTATCAGTGGATATGTGTAGAGGTTTATTGCGTTCTGTTGAAAGGAATTGTGTTGATGTCTATCGGAAGAGGGAAGTCTACCGGTAGATGTCTCATGTTTGTCTTCCGGCTGACGTCATCGGAAGAGTAAAGCATTTGTCTTCCGGCTGACGTCATCGGCAGAAGAAGTGTAATGGAAGTCGGGTGAGTATGTCTTCCGGCTGACGTCATCGGAAGAGTAAAGCATTTGTCTTCCGGCTGACGTCATCGGCAGAAGAAGTGTAATGGAAGTCGGGTGAGTATGTCTTCCGGCTGACGTTCCGGCTGACGTCATCGGAAGAGGAAAGCATTTGTCTTCCGGCTGACGTCATCGGCAGAAGGAGTGTAATGGAAGTCGGGTGAGTATGTCTTCCGGCTGACGTCATCGGAAGAGGAAAGTAATTGTCTTCCGGCTGACGTCATCGGAAGAGGAAATAGGTATTTTGTCGTTTACTGACCGGTAGAGGAAGTAAGTTCTTTGTCGTGTTGTGACCGGATGATGTCGCTGACGTCACCGGAAGAGGGAATGGGTGTTTCGTCGTTTTCGGTTGATGCCGCTGACGTCACCGGAAAACGAAATAGGTGATTTGTCGTTTTGTCACTGATGAAGTCTTCGGTTTTCTATTTCTGCCTCTTTCGTTGACCTTGTCGTCGGCAGATGACTTCAACACTTCCGTTAATCACCCCAACAGTATATTCTACAGTTCGTCTAACTTCATAGTTGTTTAAATGATTTTCCGCTGCAAAGTTTTCAAATGTTTTGAATGTATAGAAAATGTCAAATTTTGACTGTCGAATGAAGTTTTAAAATTTATCCGAAAATTTCTTAGTCATGGTCAAGTAATGAGTAGCGACCCGGGTTCAGATAATTCGGGGCGTTACAACCTTCGTAATAGTTCTCTTTAGCAGTCGCACTCGCCAGCGGCCACTTACCTTCGTAATAGTTATCTCTCACCGTCGCCATTGAGTCCTCAACAGTTGACAGACTACCGTCGCACTGTCTCTTCGACCCCTTTTCCTTTGTCAGCCTGTTGTAACGCCCCGAGTTTTCTGAACCCAGTATGTTACTCTTAAACTCGAACTTGACTAAGAAACTTTGGACCAAATTTAAAATTTCGCTCAAAAGTCTAAATTTGACATTTTCTAAAACTTCAAAACGTTTAAATACTTGCAGCGGAAATCATTTGAACAAAAATAGAGTTAAACAAAACTATAGAACAATATTTGAATAATCAATTGAGATGTTAGGGAACATTCGGTCAAAAGAAATAAGGTTTAAATCGCGAAATACTTTGAAAGTTGCAAAAGTCAAACTCGTCTGCCGCTGAACAAAGTCAACAAGAGAGCAGAAATAAAACTGAAGGATCTCTACTGATGACGTCAGCCGGAGGATCATTCTTCTAGCTTCAGCCGATCGTAAAACGACAAGTTTTACTACTACATCTACTGGTGACGTCAGCCGAATGATTCATTCATCCAGCCTCTGCCGACCATAAGACGACAAAAGACTTTACTCACAAAACAAAACAAACAGAATACATTGACTGGTCACTTAACGACAAAAGTCTTCCCGCATCTTCCGATAGACATAATACACAATGTCCATCGATCACTAAACGACAAAATTATTTCCTACATCTTCCGATAACTATAGCACTCGACATCCACCGATCGCTAAACGACAAAAGTCTAAACTCTCTACCGATGAAATAAACTACACCATCTGATAGATTTAACACACTACTCCTACCGGTAGAAAACAACCATCTTCTATCGATAGAAAACGATGTCTTCTACCAATAGATTACCACTGCCGGTAGAAAACAGAGCAATTTTTCCACAATTCATGCTCTATACAAAAACAACTCTACTACGAAGGGACTTATTCGCTTCAATGAAACCTTTCGAAAACGACTTCAATCCCTACATTACTCAAATCTAGTAAAAACCAATGCTAAATCAGCAAGGTACTATTTTCAGAAGATTTCAAAATGTGTTTCAAAACATTGAAAACTATTGCTGTCATAAGATTCAACATACTTAAGTGAAAACATTGTCGACTGAACTAGAGAGTTTTCAAACCTAAGATCAGGACATTACAAGTTGATTCTGTCAGCGAAACTTAAACACAACTCAGCTATCCAGTTTTTCACTACAATGCACACGTACAAAACACTGGTTAAACCGCCTCATCAGTTTTACCAAGTCGTGGCCTGAATGCACTCCTCCAACATCATCTATGCGTTTGTGAACTCAGGGAAATCACCTGCAGTAACCTCAACATCTACATCACAAAACTCATCTATTAGCCTAATGCTAAGCAAGTAAAGCAATAATGAAATGATATGCTGAAACATAAAACCTAAACATGCAGTTTCTACTTTCTCATCTCAGTTGTACATTCGTTCGTTTATTGATCTGATCCCTCGGTTCCCTTGGGAGTGGGATCAGTTCTCCCAATGTTATACATCCTCTACTCGATTAAGGGGCGGATGAATTCCCTTAATAGCTATTCTTATCCCTCAGTTCCCTTGAGAGTGAGATCAATTCTCCCAATGTTATACATCCTCTACTCGATTAAGGGGAGGATGAATTCCCTTAATAGCTGATATGTCACATTCGGTTCATGCCTTACCATTCTTTACATGAAAATTCATTTTCGTAATCTTTCATAAAAACATGATGCATGTCATACAAACTCATTCGCACAATGCATAATCCTAATGTTTTGTGATGTAGGCCCAAAGGCACATGCATACTTTACTTACCTGGATTCCTAGGGAAATGTTTGGTTGCTAACCACTTCGGTTTCTGCTCAAACCTAAAACTGTAGATAGTGTATTAGTTAAACTTCATTCTAAACTACCAAGGAGTCTAAGGAAATTAGTTTGGAAGCTCAGATCTTTGTGCATTCCCGATTCTGCACTAAACCCAAAACTACACACATTTACAACACTCCTAAAAACACATACACTGCACTCCCTCTGCTATCTAACCGTCGAGTCATAAAGAAAATGGAGGAACTCACCTAAGTCGGAGAAATCACTAGAGAAGTCGGAGGGAAAATCGCCTGGAACTCTGATGAGCTTGAGCTGAATATCGAGAAAGGAAAAATGAGGGGACAGTGGCGGTTAAACCTCATTAAACCCTTCCTTAAATACGTTATCCACAATAAATTGCAATTTACCATTTTGTCCTTACTCATTCACTTCTTAACCTAATCACTAAATCACCCAAATTTAAATTTTAAAGCATTCTCAAAAAAAGTAAATCGGTTAATAAAAACCGGGTGTTACACCTGTGAAGGACAAACCGATGAAGGTAAGCTCTCTGCCTATTTTAGTTTCTGTGGCCAGGCACGACCTGAAAGTCTTCCTAAATTTTCTCTTTTGAAAAAATAAATTTCTATAAATAGTATTATATTGATGTAAACTTCGTTTTAGATATTAAAAGAATTTTTGAGTAAAAATTTATTACTTGTTGTGGATAGGATATGATCCATTAGGAACTCTTCGTTTGTTCACAGTAGAGATGAGGTCTAATTTGTAATGATTAGGGGTGGGCAGAACCGGCCTAGAACTACAAAATCGGACTGAATTGGTGGTCCAGGTCGGTTCTTGGTCGGTTCTGTCTGCCATGGAACCGGTCCCAATTCCATGGATTGGAGAACTGGGAACCGCGGTCCGGTCCCCGGTTCCCCATGCTTGGACCGGGACTTTCCACGGGAGAACTGGTGAGTTTGATTTATCAAAATAATAACTAATTGACATGTACCTGAGGGCTGAGAAATCCCAATTGGGCGACGACACTGAATTTATGGTTCGTTGGATTGTACAGTGAGCGATGAAGGGGAGAATTGGAGCGCCGACCAGAGGAAGATGTTCTACCTCAGAAGAGTCATGCTAAGGAGAAACAGAATTCTGGATTTGTTCTCACCGACAGATCTATTCACATTGTAGAGAATCATTAGAGAAGAATCCTCTGACTGCACAGTTCTCATCGACCACCGTCGCTCATAGAGTTCCGACGGTCATCGACAACATCGCTGTCGCAGTGACAAAACCCTAGTCCTCTCATTCGGTAAATAGAAGCTAATTTCCTTCTCTTCGTCGGACGAAGTTCGTCCCTGTTTGATTTATATTTAAATTTAAAAAAATGCATGGCAGGGAACGGGTTCCGCTAGGGACCGATTTTGGTTTCAGGAAATAAATTCCCAAAACCAACGGTCTGGTCCGGTTCCAAGCCCAAATCGGCCCGGACCGGACCGTGCCCAGCCCTAGGAATGATCACCCAGAATCTGTCTTCATGTTGTTTTTTGTTTTAGTATTTAAATAATTGTTGAACGTCAATCCATTGACCCGTTGTTTGAGTCGTGATCTTGTCGCATGTTTGTTTGCTTTCTGTAAGCTCTTCTTAGGATTTTTTATTTGGTCCAAGTATGTAGTGTTTTTGTTTTGTTGTGTCAAACTGGATATCTCCATGAGCCACTCCATGTTTTGTTTTGATTCAAATCCTTTGAATCTGGAGATACGATGAAGCTTCGAGTCAACCGCATATTGAATGCTTCTGGTCATTCCGGAAAAGTTTGAGGGAACAGGCTTGGAGTGATCGGGCTGTTCTTTGCAGTATTGAGAGCGGGGTAGTAGCTGTGAGGGATACTGACCATGTTTGGAATAACATTGCGGCAGGGCTAGACACCTGTGCGTTTTATCATGTGGCTAGGGGAGTACGATCAGCGGCTGTTGCAGGTGCGGCAGGTGGCGTATTGGTCGGGATGGTTGTGACAGCTAAGCAGGCATTGAAACGTTATGTGCCGATATGAAAGAGCTACGTGCCATGGTTTGTTCTGCAATTTTTCCTGCTGTACTTTGCTTTAGGAAGACGCAAAATCAGGTAATGCGTCGAATATAATCCCCTGGATGTAAAATAAAAGGACGAACAAACTTAATGATCTAACCATTCTCAATGTGAAAGAATTAGATCTAGTGCGGAATTGAGTAATCGAACGTACCTCCGGCCATTCCCATTTCAAGCTTTTGGTTTTGGTTCTTCTAAGCCTAAAAACCTCTCTATCGATGGTGTTTCACAGAATGATCGAGATTATGGCTTAGGGACCCAAAACTGTTTTTACGTTTCCTTAATATCCTCTAACCATCAGAAAGAAACCCACGTCTATGGGCAGTTATACACATGTCATTTTTATATTTAATTGTATTTAGTAAACCAAACCACATGAGAAGATAATTACATCCAACATTCTCCCACTTGGTTAATAAATCCAAATATGTATCACAATGAGAAATATGACACATGAATCATAGCGATAAGTCCTCTAATAAAATGAGTATTATCTTCCATGTATCACAATATATCATATTTCTCAACAATAACCCATAAAAACTTAATGAATAAACCCTATGTTTATTCTAGGTCCGAACTTTAATAATATTTCTCAAATAGTCAATATGCGCATAATAAGAAAATCAATATGAGAAATTATCACTAATAGAGTTTCACTAAATCATTTGTCCTTACAACGAAATAAAATCACAAAATGGAACCAAGTCCCATTCGTTCTACATGATCCTTGAATTTCTTTGGTGGCATGCCTTTAGTTAAAGGATCTACAATCATCAACTCAGTGCTAATGTGCTCAATGACCACTTTCTTTTCCTTAACACGTTCTCTAATGGCTAAGTATTCAATGTCGATGTGTTTACTCCGACTACCGCTCTTATTATTCTTAGCCATAAATATCGCAGCTGAGTTGTCACAAAACAACTTCAATGGCCTGGAGATGGAATCTACAATCTTAAGCCCAGCAATGAAACTCTTCATCCATACACCATGTGAAGTAGCCTCAAAACATGATACAAACTCGGCCACCATGGTGGAAGTAGCAGTCAATGTTTGCTTCGCACTCCTCCACGATACAGCTCCATCAGCGAACATGAAAACATAACCAGATGTCGATTTACGTGAATCAACACATCCAGCAAAGTCTGCATCGGAGTAGCCCACCACCTCTAGAGTATCAGTCCGTCTGAATATAAGCATGTAATCCTTCGTTCCTTGAAGGTATCTCATTACTTTCTTTGTAGCCTTCCAGTGGTCCAAACCTGGATTACTCTAATATCTTCCCAATACCCCAACAACAAATGCAATGTCAGGTCTTGTGTAGACCTGAGCATACATCAGGCTTCCAACAGTAGAAGCATATGAAATGTTTTTCAATTGTTCCCTTTCGAGATCATTCATTGGGCATTGGTCCAAACCAAACTTATCACCCTTAACAACGAGAGCTATACTTGATGAACAATTTTTCATCTGAAATCTGTCTAAAACCTTATTGATATAGGTTTCTTGAGACAGACCCAAAACACCTCTATCTCTGTCTCTATGTATCTTAATGCCAATAACATAAGACGCATCACCCATATCCTTCATGTCGAAATTCTTAGAGAGAAATTGTTTCACCTCATATAACAAATCCTTGTCGTTAGCTGCAAGTAAAATATCATCCACATACAGAACAATGAAACAAAGCTTACTCCCACTGATCTTTTGGTATATACAATGATCCATAACGTTCTCTACAAAACCAAACGAAGAGATAACATCATGAAATTTCAAATACCATTGACGAGAAGCTTGCTTCAATCCATATATGGATTTCTTAAGCTTGCACACCAAATGCTCACCACTACTAGAGGAAAATCCTTCAGGTTGTTTCATGTATACCTCTTCCTCTAATTCTCTATTAAGAAATGCCGTTTTCACATCCATTTGTTGCAACTCTAAATCAAAATGTGCAACTAATGCCATGATTATGCGAAGAGAATCTTTCTTAGATACAGGAGAGAATGTCTCATTGTAGTTGATTCCTTACCTCTGAGTGAATCCTTTAGCAACGAGTCTAGCTTTATATCTTTCAATGTTGCCCATTGAGTCTTTCTTTGTCTTAAAGACCCATTTGCATCCTATGGTTTTTACACCATCAGGCAACGTGACAAGATCCCAGACTTCATTAACAGCCATAGAATCCATTTCATCCCTCATGGCGTCATGCCAGAATCTTGACTCTGCACAACTTATGGCTTGCGAAAACGTTTCAGGATCATTTTCGGCTCCGACATTAAAATCTGATTCTTGCAAATACACAACATAATTACTAGAAATCGCTGACTTCTTTACTCTAGTAGATCTCCTTAATGTTAGATCAACATCATCTTGTAGAATTTGTTGATCAACCGATTGCACAACTATTTCAGGTAACTCCTGTTCAATCTGATCTACAGGCTCATTATCAACAATTTGTGGAATTTCAGCGATTGTTCTCACAACAGCCAATTGGTCTCAAGGGTTGTTGTGAATAATAATCAATCTATTACTTGTGTGACAGCCCCAAACCCGATCGGGGCCGAGGAGCCATCACTCGGGACATTTAACAGAAAACGGGACATATATTTTTTTTTGATAAACGGAGCAGACTGCACCTTTAAGAGCAAACCCTTAAAAGCATAATAGAGAGAGAGAACTTTCTCGGGACTTGAAAGGAAAACGGGAAAACAGTTAAAATCGGATTACAGAATGAACGGCAGAAGAAATCAGAAGACTGAAGAAAACAGAAATAGAAGACTGAAGAAAACAGGGAGACAGAACACTTTGAACGTTTAAATAAAAGGCTGGATGGACGACGGGCATGCAGAGAACGACGTGATAAAATATATGCAGTGAAAATAAATGAGAAATATAAACTAAAAGACATATTGAAAGAGATGCTACAGTGAATACCGGAACCGGTGATCTATGGCCGAAGGAGTAAATAAAACGGGGCGGAAGACGTAGGTAGATGACGTTGGGCGGAAGACTTAGCTAAACTGGGTGGAAGATGTGGATGACGTCAGGCGGAAGATGTAACTAGACTGGGCGAAAGATGTGGATGACGTCAGGCGGAAGATGTAATTTTAAAGGCAGCGGTGGATGCAAGCAGAAATGCACTGTTCACCGGTGGAAGTGAACTACAGACAGAAATAAACTGTTCACCGGTGGAAGTGAACTACAAACAAAAATGAATTAATCACCGGTGGATGTGAACTACAAACAAAAATGCACTGTTCACCGGTGGAAGCAAATTTAAAGGCAGCGGTGGATGTGCTTTAAAAGGGCAATGGTGGATGTGATTTTAAAAGGGCAACGGCGGATATGCATTAAAAACGCAGCGGTGGATGTGCTTTTAAAGGGTAACGGTGGATGTAATCGGAAGATGTAGTTTTAAAGGCAGAATTTGACAACTTTTGACAGGAAGACGTATAAACAGGGAACATAAAACAGAAGGCATAAAAGTTTCAGACCTTCAAAACCCGATTCAAAATAAGTTGTAAAACATACTTTATAAATGACAGATTCAAGAAAACAAACTGCATGGATAGCTCTAAAATTCGAGACCACCTATGCACAACCTAAAAGGGAGAACTCAAGCAGTTCTAGAATGTTTTCAAAACATAGATACAACTGTCAAACAGAGGTTTTAAATACATCAACAGAAAGTTTGTACATCGTTTTAAAATCCCAAAGGCTGTACAGAACTTGACATAACTTTAGAAAAATACATCCTCACAGGAGATACATTTGCCTGACTGCAGCAACCACCCCGTGAGCTCATCCAGCCAACTACATCAACTCATCATCTTGAGGCACAATGTCCTCTTCTGGAGGATCCATACCTACAACAGGGAGTTCAACTATGAGCCTAGAGCTCAGTAAGAACATACAATGCAAAGTGATGCACGTGCTATGCATGAATATTTTCAAATACATGAACATTACATTACATTTCACTGGACAGGAAGGTATAAGTGGGAGGAAGAGCTGGCGCAACAGGAGTACATGCCACAACAAGACATAACAGGAGTACATGACAGAATGTCAGTCCTCGTCCACACTTAACCATACATTTCATTACAGGTTTTATCTTACTTAACTTCAAACCGTGTGCAGAAAACATTTTCATGACTTTCAGAGAAAATGTGTATGCATGAACATTCATAGACAGGCGACAGAATAATAAGCAGGATATAAAACAAAACACACTTAACCTAAAACATAACCTACGGTTTAACTACCCAACAGAAATCCCGACAACATAAAACCTAGTACCTCCGTATTGTAGGGCCTTAAGGGCCAAACCTATATGTATGAACTTACCTGTTTGTTGCGAAGTTGAGAGTCTTGAACGTGTTGCCTTGGTGATGCACGGACCTATGACGTGCACGAAGAGGGATATTAACAAGCTGTAAATGCTAAATAATAACTTAGTAGAATAAGCTTCAAACTCCATTCAAACCTTTAGAAAACAAACCAACGTGTTTTCATGTAAAAACAGTGAGTTCACTCCAAATTATCGTAACCTCAAACTCCAACAAAATTCACATTTTAACTTATATAAACTCGTTAGCTTTAGCAGATGTTTACTTTAGGCAGAGAAATAGAAGAAAACTGAGGAGATCGAATGAGCTTCGAAGGGTGTTTGTCGCCTGGAAGAGAGAAAACATAGGGGAGTGGAAAGAAGCAGAGGAGAAACGAGGGTTTCACGTAGGAGGGAAGAGAAAAGAACATGGCTTCTTTAACAAGTTGTCAGGTGTCACTCAACCATTGGCTTCCTCCCACCAACCTTAATTGGCTCCATATTTTGCCCTTCCATTGGTTTTTAACTAAATTACTATTTAGTTCCACAAATCGGTTTTACGAATCACACATATTCAATTGAAAACATCGGCAAATTCGTAAATACACGTATTGTATAAATATTCCCATTAATCCCGTTTAATAATTCAAGGAATATCTACATGGCAAAATTGTCGGGTGTTACATTGAGCACGATGGTTGCGCTTTTAAATGATCCTTATCAGGAACGGTGTTCCAAGATTGATCTCTCCTACTGATCAAGTCATTCTCAATAAATTTTGCATTTTTTGATTCCACAATTCTAGTGCTGTGAGAAGGACAATAGGATCTGTACCCCTTAGATCTTTCGGCATTTCCAATGAAATACCCACTAATAGTCATTGGGTCCAGTTTCTTTTCTGCAGATTTAGCACTCTTACTTTTCCATCACGTGACATTCCCCACCGCATAAAAAACTCTTCCTCCAACCGCATAACCATAATGGTCAGTTCTCATATCCTTTCTACAATAAAGCTAGGTACGCTCTGGAATATGATTTGCCTAAAGGAACTTAAACTTTCTATGATCCATGGGTCCAATTCCTTGCTAAATCTCTTAGTTGCTTACTCGCATTTAGTATACCTTGGCAACTTAAAGCATCCCCAAATGCATTTTACCGTTAGCTTAATTTTCCTTATTCCATACACCTTAACTCTTAGGGTTTTGAGTTTCATCACTAGGGCTCATTTTCTATAAATTTAAATCTACATCTCGTAAGTTGCATCCTTCTTACGGTAACTCAATTCTAAGTGTGCAACTTATTGTGGTTAGGTCTGTTAAAGTTTTATTACCACATAACTCACTTTCTATATCCTATATAGTCCGTATATATTTACTGTCTTAAAATCGTCGAGGTTCACTCAAGAACTCCTCTTACCCTCTATTGTCAATCTCTTCCTCTCTTTTACCCGGCTATATCTTCAAATCCTACTGCGTATACTACTCCTCAATTCTAATATTATTCGTTCTATTAATTATTGGAAAATACCTAACTGAAACGCTGAGGTTGGGAGTTATTTCTTCTTCTTCTTCTTCCGTCAAGGCAAGCAGCTTTAGAGTAACGTTTTTCTGATTCC